>OX454271.1:12820111-13505235 GCA_949715065.1 Periphyllus acericola
AAAAAAAATGGCGATGTATACTTAATGTAGAAGAAGTATGCAGTAATATCATTGTTTTCTGTTTGTTGGCGATTTAAATGGCCCAACCAATGAATAGATTTTCTTTGATATATGTATCAATATTTATCGGTTTGTTTGCTAATACAACTTAAATACTTGTCATACATGTCATTTTTCTATTCGAAATATTAGGTTGTTTCCGTTGATATACGTTGCAATATTCAAATTAAACTTTAGGTGATTCTGTGTTTTATTTTAGTTTTTAAAGAGATTTTATAATTAAAATAATTTTTTTTGATAAAATAATTATATATTTCACTAACAACAGTCGTTTGTTTTCATTGTCTTTGTTCAAAGACTAATTGAAAAAAAAAAGGTGTTATTCATCTGTACTGTAACTTACTTATTAACTACAATTAATGACGCGAACAAATGTGATTTAATCTGCTCTTCTCGAGAAAAAAAAAAGGTATAAAAAACACTACGAGACAGCTTAATTCAAACGAAAAATACTCCGAATAGAGTTTTATGAATTTACTGTTTATCGCGATCAAAACCAACAATCTATTAGCTAAGTATTTATTTTTCCCGTTAAACGTTATTAACACACGTGTTTGTAAATCGGAAATATATTTACACAAAAATAATACAATAAAATAAAATTCTGCCTGATGCCTCTATGCGGTCCTGGGACGACCAGACTTTTTCAAATAGAGATTGACCTAGAAAATATTTTCCCCTAGACGGTCGACTTAAGCAGAGAACGTGGACTAGAGTTACGGTAACGATAACAATGATAGGTGAGGAGTGCAAATCACCAGTGACGATCAATGAATGCAAACACGAGCTCTAACAAAATGCCAACGATCGACGACCTTTAAGTCGTGTACGGTCGACCGGTAAATCGCGTTCGACCGTTCGGCCACCCCTCTGCTGTATACTGTGCATAATTTTCCGAGATGATCGTCTGTATAAAACGCAATTAGTCTCGCGGGTGTACATGATTAATCATATTATAATGATGTTCGGCGCATTGTGATTTTGTAAGTACATCGTATACAACGTTCATGTGTCATTTACAAGTAATATAATATTGTCGTTATACTCAGGAATCGAGTAGACATTTTGCACGGGACTACAGAGAAACAAAACAATCGTTAATACCGTACTACACTCCGTCGTTTTCATTAAAGTATTATGAATTCGAGTACCGTATTATATTCTATTTTGGGTGAAAAACACTGTCTTAGAATCGTCATAAATTTTCCCTCCGCAGTCATGCGAATCCCTAGGAGAGGTTGAAATCGTTTAAAGTATATTTAGTTCAAATTAAAATTACTTGTATTATTCATTTTCTCTTTACGTAAAAACGTACAACTGAGTTACATTGTATTATAATATACACATTATGATTTCGTGGCAAACTGTAACGGCGCTGTAAATAGGCAATTTTACAACATGGATGTCTGTAAAATAATTATTTGCCTACCCTAACAAAGGTTGTAAAACTTGACTTTGACTATGTTCAATTGGGGTCGTCCCCTCGAGTGTAATACGCGGGTAAGATATTGCTTTACATAGAAACCTCGAATTTAGATGTTTTCGTCCCTGTATAAAAAGCTTCCTTGGAAGGTGTTAAATTTCTAACTATACACTAACCGTTAAATGTTGCTAATGCTTTTTTTTTTATTAATTTATATATCACAATGTTATACCGTTTATTTTGAATGTGCATTGTTTCTATCAGCTTAATAGAGCACAAAAGTTAAGTAATGCAGTGCTAAGTCACTAAAGAGCCTGGACCAGGTCGCTCAGCGTTCTATCACATGGTCAACCGAAGTATGGATCGTTAATACGCCGACGAGTCACAATATAGTGGTCCGGATGAATATTTCATGAGAAACTTATGCGCGATACGTAATATTTAATTTCAAATATATTTTGTCCAGTCGATGGATAAATTACAAGGCTGTCCCGTCCAACGCACCCTTATAATGTAAAATACATTTTGAACTTTTTTTTATATATTTTAACCGTGTACTTTCTAAAGCAACATTTCACGTTAACATTAGTGGTTAGCTTCGTCATTCATTAACATTTTTAATACATTTTCTTCAATAGTTACGTTTAATTTATACTTGACTTATTTTCTTATTGAAATATATACTGAATGGTAGTGGTGCTCATTGTTAATGGTGTTGATAACTGGTGGGGGGGAGTGATGGTTGATTGAAATTCTACTTCTCGTCCCAATTCCATATTATTTACACACCAGAAACCGGGATCGTTAAAAATGTCTTTTTCATATGATTAAGTAGACGCATACAGCCAACAACGACGAATAAACGCGATGCGTTTTTTCTCATATCGCAATAAGATATTATATGAAAACTAACACGTACGACGTGTACATATCATGATAATAATATTCAATGCCATACAAGCATTTGGAGATTATATAACGTTGATGAATACGATACGTGCATCTGATTGACTGGGAATTAATAAATGCGTATTACGTTAATAATAAAACGGGTCGGGGGTGAAGTTGCAGTGAATAATAAATAACAATTAAGTTAGATCGCGCGATGTCTGTTGAACTTTATTAAACATCATTGTCCGTATACGCTCGCTAGAATTTCCTAGACGATTCGGTCGAAAACAAAAGGTCTCCTCCAAACCATCATCAACCCTTTTAAAACCTATTATGCCCGTGTTCACCTTTACTGTCACATTTTACTGTAACGCTTATACACGCGGTAGTCCCTTCTTTTCATTATGCGCTCGCACTGTACGTGAAGTACGTTACATTATAATCTGACCTAGATTATAATAATGCGCATAACTCGATACTAAAATTGCATTACGTCCACGTACAATATCTAAAAATGAACGTGAAATATCGCAAGGGACTTGATTATAAATCTCTGCTGCTTTGGTTTTTTTCTTTTCTTACTTATTTATAACAATCAAACGAGCCCACGAGTCCGGGGAAGCGGAAACGGGATGAATAAAATCTTACGAGGGACGCGTTCGCCGACTTTAATCACGGAATCCGTAGTAATGCAACTGACAAGTCATCCTGTCTTTATGTTCGGTATTTTTCGTAACAATTTATATATAATTCTGAATTTCAAGGGCTCAAAATAAAAACGTACTTTGCGTAAAAAATAAAATAAAAGTGAACACGATTCGTACACAAATAATTTACGTTTCAAATACCTGCTTTGAGTTCGACACGGGTATTAATCTGAAGCTTACCATATCGAAACACTAATGTTCATCACAATTTATCGATGTGAATAATTTTCTATTGCGCATAATATATACATTATACATATTGCAGCTGATATATAATGTACGCCGTGACGTCTATATGAAAACGCTTTATCTATTTAACGTCGTGTACATATCATTACGTATCTGTGTCGCATAGTATAATATATATATATATATATAAGTGTATGTATATTACGTACGTTTGGTATATTAATCATGGGATCCCTTCGCGTTTAATTATTCCGATTAATACTCATAGTTCGAAATAATACGCCTTTACCACGTTCGTGGTACGACGGTCGACTGCGTAAAATATTACAGCCGCCAGTTGTATAAATTGATTGTTGCCACATCAGAACTGCGCCAATTAGAAATCAACAGTCGATAGTTAATCGTCTAAACACGATTAATAGTGCTTATCGTAGAATTTTCGTTTTTTTCACTAGCAATCCGAAATCATAGCAACTATAAGACTTCCCCATCCGCGAGCGGTATAACCTTATTCATATCGATCCCCCACCCCCATTATCTGAGACACGCTGCTGTATATTATCAAGTCAGGAGCCGCCGAAAAAGAGAAATAAAACTTAGTGATGTTATAGTTTTCATCATTCTGCTTCGGTCGTCGGATTATAATACGCATGCACGGTATCATCGCGGCCGCACACGATCGTTCGGTTTTCCGTTCAGCGTTCACAATGCCTTCTGGCAATCCTTGGAGAGCGTATCCGGCTGACTTTCCATCGAAAACTGTCACTTCGATGTACGCGTACCGTATTGTAACGTAGAGTCTGTGCTAGATGACATATTTCGTCTGCGCAACAGGGCCAAGCTGCTCAAACCGTGAAAACGTCGAATTTTAAAAGTTGTGTAGTTTCAATATGTGCGTGAATATATTCGTATTTTCTTACGGCCAGGGAGTTGTTTTTTTTTTTGTGAATTTAGGGACATTCTAAGAAATTTAATTAAAACAGGAAAAAGTATATTCTATGTTATAAAAGCTATCGCATTTGCACGTACACGAGTCTAATATTATATATATATATAGTGCACCTACTATTTTAGCTGTACTGTCTACCACCAAAATTTCAAAAGTCATTTTCACGAACAACTTGATTTTTTTTAATTTTAACGGTTTTCCGGGAAACTTTATTATATACAACAACTGTTAAAATTATTCAAGGAGATAATTATCCATAAAAACAAAAAAAAAACCATTGTTCTTTTTTCACAGCAGCTGCTAACTTTAGCACTTGCTCACGTTTCATTTTTAGGTCATGTGCATTATAATATTTCAAGTAGGTATAGGGACTGATTATCCTTAGAACTTGCCAACATTTAGTTGAACAAAAAAAAAAAAAAACAATAAACTTTATGAGTAAGTAGCAATTTTTACAAAAATGAAAACTATTTGTGACTAAGAATTTTCATGATCAAAGCGTTATTATCTTTACCGTTTTACTCATAACTTAATTAAATCGAACGAAGTGCCACGCGTATATTTTATAAGGCTCAAATATGTTTTTAAATAATTAAAACATAATATTTTCTAAAAGCATTACATTTTCTAGAATCTCAGATGACAGCGATATTACATTGTAGCACACGTGACGTCAGGCAAAGCAAAATCAATAAGACCAAAGTGTTCATATTTTAATATATCATCTGTACGTGTATGTAATTTGGAAGCAAAATCCATTTCAGAAAGTCGTTGATAACACGCTCGGAATGACAAAATATTCTTTTGAATATCCTTTCGAGCCTCTTGCCCGTTACCGTGTGCAATCAAAAAAATATATGAGAGCTCCGTCGGTTGACGTTTTTGAAATTAAAACAATGAAAAAAAAGTAATGCTGTCACACTATACGCGTGATATGTTAATCTATTTCGAAATTCGATAGGAATTGTTTTTTTTCGTTCGTCAAACGATATTGTTATTATTTATTATTCGTTATTATAAACAGGCCAAAATCCTATTACACGTTTTCACACATAATTGTAGTGCACAGTTTTAGGTACCCATCATGGACGACAATTAAAAAATAAAATTATGAGTAACATTTTACGCACGTTTGGATACGCCAAAATAGTTGATCGAAAATGGAAAAAAAAAATAATAATAATAACAAACGAAGACCTTAATGAAATCGAAAATATTAGAATTGCCTGCTACCGGCAACAGGATAATGTTGATAATAGATGATAAATAATAGATAATAGACGAAAATGTACAGACATTTGTTTTTTGTCTAAGTTAATAAATGGTTTTATATCCTGTCCTGAACTATTACAGCTAATAAACATTCATGTTCTTCAATTTAAATGTCATTATTGTCCTACGTTTAAGATTCCTTTTCATCGTTCATCCTACGGTAACAATAATCCAATTGATCGAATAGCCAGATAATGTAATGATTTGAAACATTTTGATTTCTTTAATATAAGAGAATTGTATCATTTTGATCCTTGTTTTGTTCTTCGTCCACTTGATGTAGATTACTAAATTTATCTCTATATAATATTTGTAAATTTACTCCTATTATTATATGTTATTTAATCATGTAGTTCTAACGTACTTTTTGTAAATCTTAACTATTAAACGTATTAATTTTGTCACTGCGTACTCGAGCCCACACGGGGAGGGCGCTTATCCAATAAACTAATAAATAAATCGAACGCATAATATAATGTACGCCCTCTGTAATATCGCAATTTTTTTTCGGATAACAACGCACGGCGTGCGCAGGTATGACCGTGGGCGGTCTACGCGCGTAATGGACATCGGACGAACCGTGTCATGTTTCGATCGAAAAGCCGCTGATTGGATTCACGTGTTAGCGCGACGGAAAACATTATTTGCCAAAAATATCGCCAACGGGTGTGTTGTAGACGGCAGCGGGTTCGTGCGAAACCGTTTCACGTTCGTCGAACCATCACGCGAGCAATCATGCCGACACGTTTCTCTGCGTGTTATTATCGCGTTCGCTGCGGTGTATCGCATAATCCACTTCGAAACGTCCGGGAAACGCGAAAAAAAGACGGCCGGCCGTTCGACGAGCAAACAAGCGTGATGAAAAAATGTCCGCGGAAGTAAAAAAAAAAAAATTATTTAAATCCCATTTATTTTACTTTTTTTTTTAATCGAAACTACTTTATAATATACCTAGGTAATGTTGCCTAGGTTATGTTGAAAATTACCTAGGTAATGTTGAAAATTACCTAGGTAATGTTGAAAATTACCTAGGTAATGTTGAAACCTCTGAACAGCGGACATCATGGGTCACTAAATTTTAGTACGCCATTTAATTCGTAGGTAAGAAAAAACGATAATATATATATATATTGCATACATAATCCATCAGTTCAGTGGGGAAAATATCGGTTAGTTCGGTCTGCTTTAAATGTTGCCGTCTGCGTACAATCAATTTAGTGAGTAAATTAATTTGCCGACGTTACGGTTGAAGAAAAAATATAACTGCTCTCAACGAAATTTACGAAATGAGACGACCGTATATTGTCATTATTTTATTATTCCAGTGCAATAAAGGTGTCCGCTTTTCGGAGGTTTCCCTGTTTTTAGGTGCTGAAAATGTCGCGGTTCCCAAAAAAACGTCCGCAATTTTGAGGTATCCGTTAGGCGGTATTCTACCGTGTAACATGTTATAATAGGCACATAATAATAGTGTGCCATTTAAAAGTCTAATAGCTAAAAACATCGTGTCTTATAAAATCAATTTGTATGTTGGTGTCCACTTGTAAATGTTACTGAAATGTACCTAGTCCTACATAAACAAAACTGGGGTCATCGGTTATGTTGACCATAACTTTGCCATCAAACTGTAGCCGTGCCAATGGTGGTCCGATGGCTTCAGTTCTTGCACTACTTCGATTTTGGAGGTGTTGGAAATAGTCGTGCTCAAAGTCTGTAGCGTTCGATTTCAGAAATATATACGAACAAAATGTATACTGAATGGACGACTGAACGTTCGGAAAAAAAACAAAATAAAAAACACATCATAATATGTATAAATCTTACAAAAATTCACTTTTGGTAATGATCCGCCGCCGCTGCGTTGCCAACTCTTGACTGCTATATTGGCATACCCTTTTCTTCAACCGTTTTCGTTATCCATAATACTATCTAATTTTCTAACAGTACGTCGGTAGTTTATAAACCAAGGGTAACCCTTTGAGACCGAGGGAGGCTCTCAAATGTATTATAGGTTCTGTGAACCGTAGCACTTCATGCGAGAAAAACAAACGATTACGTGACGCCTGTTCTTGTGTTCAATTGAGAAAGTGATATAAGTCGTGATGATAAACAAAATATGAATAAATTAGCAGTTTTATATATGTTTGTTACTTCAATAGCACCCGTATCAGCAGGAAACTGTGAATAAAAATTCTCGTATCAATAACTTTAGAAAATGTGTAACGCTGCAGTTTACTGGACAAAAAGCCCGAGGGCCAATTATAGTCTACGATAAATTCTAATGCAGGTCCCACGTAAATTTCATACTTTCATTTCTTTGGTCAAAATCGTAATTTCAATATTTTGTTTTGATATTTAAAAATTTGTTTTTTTCTTTTAATTACAAATAATTGTAGTTTTATGATTGTTATAGAAAATAAAATTATTTTATTATAAAAATTCATTTATTCAATGTACAAGCTGTGATTATAACCAATATTTTATGATTTTTTAAATGTATGCGGCCCACGTCAAATTTTACTCCCTTTATGTGTCCAGTCTCGCTAAGATTGAATACCCCTGGCTTGGATGGTAAATATTTTTTTTTATGATTATTGTTCTAAGTTTAAGTATTTTTGAAAATTTTTGTATTCGTTATATGTAATTATGGATGTTTAAAATTGAAATCTTAAATCGTAAACTATTATTATCGTTGGAGCCAAGTCGAAAACAAAATAACTTTATTCAATTTTGTAATATATTTTGTGTGCAGTGAACTGTGCGATTTAAAAGAACGACGTAGGGAAAAACATTTTTTTTTTTTATTTGTATTTATCTTGATCGAATGATTATAATGTGTTATGTTCACGACCGAATGAAACTCATTTCACCCATATTTCTCGAGCAAATGAGAAAACGTGAAGTATGATGACACTGTCTAATTCTGTCGAGAATGTATTCAAATCGCAGTTTCATACTTATTCAAATCGTGTGAATGATCACACGTCAAATTGCTGAACCTCGAACTTCAACGAATACAGCTGATGATGGATCAAAGGATACTGTTTGTAAACGATTACACTTCAAGTTTCAACACTTTTGATATATTTTCATTCCAACTGTCGTCAACAAATCTTGACATTCTCACTTGCATCCCATCCGCGAGAAAATATCTTTTAACCGCAATGACGAAAAGCGTTTTTCTTTTGAGGAAATTAGACAATTATTTTTCTCCAATACGTACGTGACGAAACGCATTAAAAAAAAAAAAAACTGTAATATCCAATTATCGTCGACCGAAAACTATGAAAAGAATATTGATACAACATAAATATCGGAAACATCCAATTCCAATTACCACCCGCATGTTTATACAATGATGAATATAATTCTTGTTGTAAAAAAACCATCCAATATTCTTATATTGAACTGAAAATATTATAATCTATAGACATCTGATCCATAAAAAATAACTTTTTCGATCAACGAAATTGTGAACATAATATTATTATATTCATAAATGGAGATAAATTGATAAATTGAAAAATTAATTAACCCCGCCATTGTTAACAGTATATGACACGGGCCGAGAGCCGACCAACAAATACATTTATACTATCGTCGAAATGGATGATGAGGTTGTTGAGGTCACCTGCATTCAAATAACCGATTTGGAGTAGCCCACGTAAACAATGCATATTGCCTATGGTCATATACTCTTACAGTTGAATTGCTTTGGCAAATACGTTGAATGAAATGTATATTGTCATACCATAATAACAACGCGACCAATACGATTGTAACGGACGGCATTATTACGAATTACTCGGATGGCTTCGACATCAAATGATAATATGCAATTTCAGTTATTCAAATGTAGTTAATTTATCAGGAAAACAGCGTTTGGGGTTTTTTTTTCGGAAGCAGCGATCAATTTATATTTCCTTGAAAAATTATTTTTACATAAACCCAAGTCATGTTTTTACACAATACCTATATGAGTATTATTTTCGTTTGACATCCTGAAGCGGAATATTTTTCGTTGGAAATTTCGATTAATAACACCCGAACGCCCAACCTTTAACTGTTTGGTTATAAATATAATTATATTAGTTTTTAAAATGTTGTGGCATTCCATTTTCCAACTTACTTACTCCACGCGTCAACTGAATTTAACACGTTATACATTTAACAGTAATTTGACTACTCGTTCTGTATTCAATTTTTGGTCTTCAGGAGATTTTCAGAAAAAATCATCGAGCTATAGAACACCAAGACAATATAATATTGATCATTTGAGAAAATTTCAAATAAAACCACACGATCAACAGTACATCTAAGTCAACTATCGTTTACGTTGAAGTGTAAATACATATTATTTTTTTTTTTTCAAAATCAACCGAAAAACAATGGTAGCTATTTTTCAACAAAAAAAATGTATTGATTGTTCGACGGACGAATGATGAACGTGCGATACAGGAGTATGAATAGTATATAATATAATATTACCATAGAGAAGCGTACGAAACGTCATCATGATAATATTATCTCCGTCGACCTTTTATCGATGTTACTCACATACGTTGTGGTACGTTCACGTAATATGCGTGCGTGGATGCGTTTTCCAAATTAACTATTATCGTTTAACAATTTGGTCCCGGCTACACATCACATTAATATTGTGTGCCGGCAGTCGTGCGCACGGACTTCCAATTGCGTTAGATAATATTGTTTTAATTTCACTACATTTAACGGGTAGTGCCATGTCATGTCATTTCTAGTGTATCTTATATACACGTATTGTTAGCCCTAGGGCGCCCATTGTACGTATCTTATAAAAATAAAAATAAATGTCACTATACTATCAGCAGAAATACGAAAATTATATAAACGGTTGTGTTGTCCAACTGCGTATAGTGCCTATGAATTGCAATACGTCGGAAAATCCTCAGCTACGACTTCAGTCTACCTACAGTGGTTCCCAGTTATTGGAATGAAGCCACGTCACAAATGGTTCAACTTAAATTGGACCGCAGAATCATTTTCATACACATGCTTTTGAAGAAAATCATTATTTTTATTATTTATTTTTATGTACATCGAATTGGAAAAAAAAAATCTCATAAAATGCAATACAAAGAGATTTATTAACTTTTTAACCTTCTTGTCTTTGCGTATAACACTATATCATACAACAATCTCTAAATTACGTTAATTTTCGAACTTTGTGCGAGTGAGTGGAACCTTCCTCTTTCGTTCATTATCTCGTCCAAGTTTGGCTGCACGCTTGTTATTTTCACACTAAACACACTAACGGACTCCTTATTGGGAACCACTGGCTCTACCATTTTATACATACATATTATGAAAGCAGATAACAAGTTTATAGTTTACACAGGGTTGCCAATGGTGGGGTGTCGTATAAAATTTGAGTTCTCCGCCTCATCGTAATCGGTTGCTAAGCCGTTAATACGCTCATTGTTTATTAGGAGGCGTCGTGGCTACTGGCCGAGCGAGATAAGGTGGTTGTGTCTAAACAGTCACCGTTTTGGACCAGGTCAACGCGGTGGTTTTCACTTTTTAGACGATACGACCACCAGAAAGCCCTCCTCCCCACCCCCGATCAAAAAACCCTAAAAACAAAACAGCAAAACAGCACAAAAACTACCGTACAGCCGTACTAAGAAATAAGGATCATCCTTCATCCAATGGCCTGGTGATTGCCGTGGATTAAAAAAAAACGGACAAAACTCCTAGGAGTTGAGTGAGATATATAGGTATGGGTATTTTAAACTTGAAACCGATGTACCTAATATTGTTCTCGAAAAAATGATTGTGAGTTAAAGAAGTCGGGTGGATCTGATTATATACTTAATCGTCTTAAGGGGATTGATATAATAGTGTAGAACTGGAGAAACAAAGTTCTTGATAATATGTAGGTTGAACATTCAACAATCTAACATTTGACGAAAAAAAAAGTTTCCCAAATTATCTATTATATGCTTGTATAAGTACTTAATAAATTTTTCAAGTCACTATGATTAATATTTATAGAATAACAACCGAACAGGTAAAATTGAGCGATAAAAATTCGTTGAAGTACCAAATTTTATCAACACTTATAAAATTTGTTTACGTCTTTCCGGTTAATTATTTTTTATTGTCGATAAAGAAAATCTTATGAAAAATCTTGTATCCAACATAGGCAAGTGGACGGTACGTGATGAAATATACTAGAAGAAACCAGGTTCGAATCTCCATCTAGGTTGAAATGTTTTGCAGTTCTATCTTTGTTTTTCTCGATTATTCGGGAAACAGTTGAGAAATTATAAAAACGACCTTCTCAATGTACCGACTAGATGAAATTTTCTATCAGAAATACAGTAATATATTATATATACCGGAACAATCATTTTGGTCTAAACCGTATATACAGAGACACAAAAAAAAAAATAAAACAACAAACGTCATAGAACCGTTCGTTCCTCTGTTCACTCAGATTCTAAAAACTGTATATACGCGTATTTATTATAGATAACTATTATAACAATCGTTCGCGCCGCACACGCGTTCGTTTTGTACTGAATAGATAATATGTCGTATTCCATACTCTTCGCTATGAACCTTCTCTGCTATTTTAACAAACAACAATATACGCTCGCCACCGAACGAAAGCAGCCGGCCGTGGTTGAGCAGCTTTCGTCCGCAGTGTCCCGGACCCACGACGACATTTAATCGTTACGACCACGTGGTGACGTTACTGGTTTTTTTTTGTACATTCTTTTTTTTTCTCCGTTTTCATTTACTGCACAGCTTGTGTAAGTGTCGACTTTCAGCGGAGTTTTTCTCATAATATTATATATCGTCGTTCTCACATCGCGTACGATCGTCAGCAATATATTTTATATCGCCATAATTTACTGGGAGGCATATACACCTATACGTACACCTGTTGGCGACAGGACCGAGTGACGAGGTAAAGGAAGATCGCACTCCGGGGTCGACCCCGTGACGCAGTCAAACGAGATGGAGATAAAGTATGCAGAAAAAGTGAAATTTTTACACCTGCAGTAGCCCGAGGTCTTAAAAAAATTGTTTATTATATTTAGTTTTTTCAGGAGTTATTATGAATATAAATTTTATTTTTAACAAATTTTACGGTAACCGCGTGAATTTCTTATAATTTACGGTCATAATAGTAATTGGTTTTTTTTAATCGTAAAAAAAAAAAAAATTACGTAGTAGAACAATTTCTGTAATCGAAACGTTTTGATTCGATCGTGTTCTACGTTGTACGTCTGCATTCGTATATTTATAGTTATAAAATATATACTACGTATTGTTGTGTTATAACTATATCACAACAATTTTCTTCTCCGGTTCTGTTAGATAAAAATGATTAAATGATTTGGAAAATTCCATACAAATATTTGCCTTTTTCGTTTTCAAACATTAGTTGAAAACGACAATGTTTTTATTATATACTAGCATTTCAAATTCTCTCTCAACTATTAAAAAAAAAAACGTGTGAAAATATATTTTGTAAATTGTATTCATTCGATACTGAAAAGCATACAAAACTATAACGCGGTGTTATAATAAATTATTTTTATTTCTCTAAATGTATTATTCAAGATGTTTGCATAATTTTTGCATCATTCATTCGGTGGTACTCGAGGTTTTTATAAAAAAAATGAAGTTTAAATCAAATTTAGTAGTTTAAAAATATGATGTATTCCGGTTTTTTTTTCATTTTTTTTTTTCCTAAAAATCATAAAGCGCATTTCATACTTTCTTTTGTCGTATTATCATACTCATGGAATCAAGTTTTGCTTTTACAATGGCACGGTAACAAAATACTATAGAACTATAAATGCAATGAATATATTTTTTGTAAATATTTATTAACCATAATTCTTTAATGGTATTCGATTAACTTTTCACTCGATGTCTCGATTTTCTTACTCGTGCACACAGTAGAATGTGAACAAGACTGCAAAGCAGTAGTAGATTTTTAATGTACAAAGATATCGAATTCCTATATTGTTGAGAATATGATAAGTAAGATTGGATTTAGCGCTATGAAATATAATTATTTTGAATTTTTTATGGTACTGATGTATAGTAGATACCGAACACCCGTATGAACTTACATCCAAACGTGCGCTTATCAGAGAGTCAAGTCGTATGCTTGTGGAATTAATTCTATAGGTGGTGAGAAAGAAAAATCAAATTCCGTGAGATCTTTGAGCTTTCTATTAATACGTTTCACTGTGGTGATAGAGAAACAATCATTATAATCGTGACGGTTCAGAGTATTTTTTCTCGATCGAACCGCTTGGAAAAGTTCCGCTCGCACTCCGCGGTCACACTTAAGGTTCATCGAGTACACCACCCAAATGGTGGCCATATCACTTTCGATAAAACGCGATGGATTGAAAAACAAAAAAATAATGATTTATACTCGTTTTCCGCGTACAATAATCGGTTTTCCAGAAAACACGTGGTGACATTGAAAACCGTCGCTCGGTATAAATTATTTATAGACCGAGCGTGCGTAAAAATATACTAATGGAAAACGCGGACGCATCACGTTCGTTCGGGGTGAAACAGTGTTTGTCCACCGATATTCAACACGTATTTACTATACAGTGTACGTTCGTGATAACATTGCGTGCGGTACCCGCGTCGCGCGGAAATCATTGTTCGTGCTCACTGCCCGCGAATGCGGTAATCGTGATTTTCGTCGAGTAAAAATGTCATCAGTGCATATCGAAAGTCGCGATCCATTCGTATACTTTTTTTGTTTTTTGATTTTCAACGAAACGCGAGCGCAGCACGTATATTATATACCATCACCGATACCACCTCGGACCACCGAATTTCCCGAATTCCGAACTCACCGTTTGACAGGATCGCGCTGGAAATCATATTTTTTCGACTCCGTTTTTCCCCCGCGGCCGTACACGCAAACGGTACAGCATCGGCTTATTTGTATATTTTATATTATTATTATTATTATTGCGAACGTGCAAGCTCGCGCGTTCCGTCCGGGAAACCGTTTCGACCGATGAAATATTGCCTTCGCTATTTCCGTGTGTACAATACCTAATACGCGTAGGTAGTACTACGGTAATGTAACATTTATTATAGTTGCAAGTATTCGGCGAAACGAACGCGTATTGAATGTTTTCGCGAAATCCGTGAATTTAATAACCGTACAACATAAACAGTGAACGGTATTATTATTTATTTATACCGTTGGAATGTCGATTGTTTTGACTATGCGCTCGTTGTAAATATTCTTTAACGCGCGATAAAAAATTAACGCGGTAATAATCATATCGTAGAACCACAATTTTATTCGTTCGACGAAACTTTCTCTACGTGCTTAACAGATTTTTTTTTATAGAACCGCGTTACGCACGGGCGATATTTTATCGCACGATTCTTGAAATGACATGTTTACGAATAGAGCTGTTCACATGATCACGATAAAATGTCGTACGATTATCTTATGGTCGGGTGCACAATAATCTTTGATTTCTGCATAGAGGTGATGGCAAAATCAAATTTCGTGAATAACGATACCTAATTTCGCGTCGTCGATCATAACACTGTACAACCTTATAATTATCATACATATTCAGTGGCGTGTTTTGGCTGATTGCTCGGAGGGGTGTTCACAGGCACGGCGCTAAGGAGGGCATGATTGGGCTTCAGCCCACCCAAGAAAATTATCAGCCCAACCACCAGCCCCCCCCTAGTAAAAAGTTATATTATGAATGCAACACGAACACGGTGCGGCGCAAAGCGACTCGAAAATATCAAATTATGGTTTCCCCGGGTAGTAGCCTCTACGTGATCAAAATCACGCGGGGGTTAGCGCGAAGCGATTAGCAAACGCCATCAAATGGTTTGATATTTTCGCGCGTAATACTTGAACTTTCCATTGCAATAGACAGATATATTCAAGTATAGTATTATTCATAATATTTCATGATATAATACCGGGAAATTATATTTTTAAATTATAATGGTTAATAATTTTGTAAAAAATAATAATCTTTCCATTATTGGTTTTTCTTTCCTAGTATTATTTTTAATGGTTTTATCTTCTTGCGATAATCTGATTATTCTATCTACCAACTCTAAATTTGAATAATAGCCTTTCATAGTTCGAACTAAGTACTTCTTGCTTTATTATATTAATCGGTTATGAACTGTATTAATTGGCATATTATACTTAAAAAATACATCGAGATTTCTATTCATAACACATGTTCATTGTTTATCGTCGAGACCCAAGCCCACGTAGTAATTTATTCTGCCCCACTTCGCACCCCTAAGAAAAATACCTACTCTGGCGCCGTCTCTGGACCGTGCAAACGTTTTAAGAACCCTTCGGGGACCCCGTGTTTCTGCGTCGACGAGAATTTTTCAAAAAAATAATATAATAACCGTCCGTCGAACGGAGCTCCGGGCTGCCGCGACGATCGCGGGGTACCGAGTCGCCGCGTACCTACCGCGGTCACGGGATACTCGACGCCGTTTCGGGGACGCGGTGCGCCGAGTGCGCGCGTTTATTGCCCATTGTACGGGAGCGGCGCGCGCGCGCGCGCGTCACGAAACCCGACGGTGCCCGCGTTGTTCCGCGCCGGCGGCCAAGAGCGCGCCCCCGGCTTCACCGTGCACCGCCCCCGCCGGCGCCGAACGTAGTAGATAGGGCTCCCCGAGCGTTTGCGCCAGGCACACCGGTGGCGCGCGTATGTTGTGCGTTACGAGCGCGAAGTCGACGGGCTACGGCGGCGCGCACGAGACCGCATCATCAGTCGTTCGCGGACTACTGGCACTTCACGACGAGCTGGTAAGTAAACGCCCGCGTTTTATGCTATACCGTAGTCGTCTTCCCACCCCCGAGCACCCCGTCGCTACCACCCCCCCCCCCCAACGGACCGCGGCGGGAAAAAAAACCTTTGGTTTTAGTTTATTTTTTTTTTCGGTTTTTTTGCTTTCATTTTAAACGAGAGCGAATTTTCGCCGTCAGATTATTTTCGAACGAACGCGACGTGGACTGCAGTTGTACGACAGTATTAGTTCGCGTCCGGTGACAGTTTTTTTTTCCTCCCTCTTGGTGAAATCCGCACAGCCTTTTCCCCGTCGGCTAGGCAGCAACAACAATTATCGGCGCGAGCCGTCAGCGGATTCGATAATACATTAACAATTACTCTTCCGTGTTACTCGTCGTGCAGTCCGATTTAAATCCGCGTCGTCAGCGTGCGAGCTGATGGTGCGTTTGAGCGATTAACGTTTCAACGGGTAAACCGACGAGTTCTGAGCGGTGGCGGGGCAAAACGCGAAATCTATGTAGATACACCCACTGTTGTTTTTCAACCCCCCGCGAAGGAAAACGAAGAAATGATAAAACGCGTACAGAGTAACGCGCGTAATATTGTCACTGCCCGTCTGTCGTGTTCGTAACATATTATGTAAAACGCGAGTACACCGTGATAACCGTGTCGCATATTTATACGTAGCCGCACTGTTATGTTAGTTATGACTAGGCGTAGTTGTTGGGCATTGCGTTTGTATAATACAGTCGAACTTGGTTATCTCGAACTTATTTAACTCGAAATCGTCGATACCTCGAACTTTTACTCCGGTCCCTAGAATTTCCTATTTAAACAATGTAAAAAAATATTTTTTAACTCGAAAATTTTCGTGGATAACTCGAAGTTTTGAGTTTTAATATGTATATATGTATTATAAAATTGTGATACAATTTCCCTCGTTTATCTATAAAGGTCATTACTCATTAGTCATTGATGTTATCGTTACCTGTATGTACATATACCTACCTTTTAAAATTATATATACATACATATAAATGCATAGTAACTAATTTATATTACATTACATATTTTATTTATAATTAACACATAGGAATTAATATACATATTTTGTACTGTTATAAAATGTTTTTTTCGGATAACTCGAACTTTTACTCGGGTCTTTTCAACTTCGAGTTAAACAAGTTCGACTGGAATAATAGTCGTCGTCGGGAGTTGTATGATATTGGTAAAAGGCGAAAGATGTTTTCGTTTTCATAGGGAACCGGAGTTGGTCGTATGATATGAATTCTCGGTAGCTTTCTTTCCATCGTAGACATCCGCACAGCCCATGTTTCCTCGTGCCGGCTAAACATTCGCACAATATTATCGCGATTCGATAAATGCTCGTTAATCACGTGAAAACAGAGAGCGCAATGATTATCGCGTTTCAATACATTATTATCGTGTGCGTAGTCCGATTGAAGTCCGTTCCATCAGCGAGATACCGCGCGAGCCGATGGTGCGTTTAGATATAAGGTGTATTGTATTAGTTCGACGTTGTTCGCGTGAAGTCGACAAGTTTCAACGGTGGGTGGGACCGCACCAAAGTTATAAAAAGCGAAACGGTGTGCCGTTGTTTTTTCGGGCCCGGGTCGCGTTCGAAGGAAATCAAGGAGACGATAAAACGCGTACAACAACATATTATTATTAGCTCTTTACCGGTCACATTGTAATACGTAAATATACGCAGTGCTAACTACGCGGTGCCCAAATACGTCGTATATTTATATAAATACGTATCCATTATTATGTGTTATAACTAGGTGTACATTACGCTTAGTGCGTGGCTCGTACACGTGGACACGCATTGGCGGCGGGTTATAGAATAAGGATATCATTTTTGTATTTATATAGTTATTATAATATTTTACTCGATAAACAAGCTCGAAACGAACACCGCATTTCATTTTTTCGACCACTTTATTATTATAATGCTCTGCGATTAAAACAGTATTAAGTTGTTTTTTGACGGAAAATAGCCCAAACCCCACATTGTGTGCCGGCGATTATTTTTCGGCTTATAATTAAACGTACCGCGCACCGTGGTGGACTGTACGTTAAATCGCTATTATTTTGGACGTAACTAAATGTAAGTCGATATTTCATTTTTATCCGACGGACGAGTATATGAAATCGAGCACTATAAACAAAAACTCCGCTGTGAATATCGTGCTCTAGCAATGCAGACGAACAATTTATAATTATAACAATAATAACGATTATCTTTACTTCCTTTTTTTTTTTTATCTCTGTTTACACATTTTCCGTTCACAGCTACGATGCTATTATAGCGAGTTTTTGAAAAAAACTTTTTTTTAAACAATTATTCTGGTTTTTAAACGTATACGCAATGCCCGCATATTATTATTTGTTTATTGTGTTTCACTCGAAAACTTATTTCATTAAAGTAGTATTTACATATTATATAGGTACACAGTATTTGAATAATCTACGTTAAGTTCGTATAATACCACACCTCATAATACTCTGCATTAAATCTATATAAGCTATGCCGCGTGTGTTTCGCTGCGCGTGAAAATAGAAAAAAAAATGAATAAAAAAATGTACGCGAATAAATGATTTTTTTTTTTATCGTTTCGATTGTAAAACAAATACAGAGCGAGAGAAGGAGAGAACGAGACGAGGAATGGGGGAAAGTAATAAAACGATTGCTCATTAATTAAAACTGATCGTATTATAATAATCGTGGAGGAGTAAACGATCGACTTTGCACGTGACGTCTAAAGCAGCCGACGGCTGGAGGCGGTTTTAATTAGTCAAAACAAATCTAATCAGAATTTTCGAATTCTGGCCGTCGGGCGAGCGTACAGTGACGTGTGTGTTCGTGCGCGGACGCTACTGCGTTAGTGCTATGGTAAGTTTATAATTTCAGCCCACAGCAGCTGCGTGCAGTAGATATCAGCCAACGTGCGTGATGTTCGGACGTCCCGTTTCATAATGTTATAATGTACATGCTCTTAGTTTAATTATCGTGCGAAGGGCAAATAAGACTAGGGTGGTGGATAAGAATATACCGTGTCGTCGTTTGGCCGTGGTAATGTTGTAGATTTTTGTTTGTATTTCGTTTGTAATTTTTTATTTTTATTTTTTTTTTTCTTACACGAAAACCGCGAACGAGACATTCTCGTCTGCCAGTCTTCCGCAGTCTGTTGTGTTTACTCCCAGACCTTACCCGACTGCCGCGAAGTGTATTATTATTATTACTATTATTATTATTAGCACTATAAAAGAGTATATGTATATCTATGCACTATGGTTTACAAATTATTATTTATTTAGTTTCGAATTCGATCTGAAAACGTCGTATTATATAATGCGATAAAAAGTATTCAATATTTATTACGTGCACCGTCTCTTCTTTGTACAGCTATACTACGAGTAAATAAAAATATTCAATACGTTTCGGGACGGAATTATTTTTGTGAAATACAGATAACATTGTGTATGTTCATTATGTTTCACCACGTTTGTCTCCCCACATATAATAATCTCGCTCTTTATTTACATAATCTTCTTATTATTTTTTTCGAATTATAATTGTTGGACCCTATTAATATCATTAGCTGAATAACACGGGCTCGTCCGGAAGCTATTTCACTGTTGTAGATTAGAGCAATAACTATTATTTCAATAAAAAATAAAAATTTCGGTTGAAAAAATCACACAATCTTCTTATTTTCTAAAAAAAATTTAATTGATTTTTCTTTATATTTCTACTACATTAATTTAAACATGCACTTATCTTTAATAATACAAATCAACATAATTAACAAAATAAAATGTTCCTTATTTTCCATGGTAACCAAAAAATGAAAAAATGTATACATCCATTCCAGATCTTAATTGGGTTTCGCCCTTTAAAAATGCGATTTTCAAAAAATCCTTCCGTAGTGCGCTTATAGAGATAGTAATTAGAACATTCTTTCAAAGTGTCAAATGATCATTTTAGCTGTTCGCTGAATTAACTGGCTTCGCACGAAACAGTCTTGTCCAGAGTAAACCACTAGATGCAATTTCAAGTTCTTATGGTTTGCCGTTTTTAAAAGGTGGCGATCAGTGAATGAATGAGCCGTGAGTGGTACTTGAATTTGATATATATATTTTATATATATATTACTGTGTTCTTATCACAATAGGTCTTTACTACTCCTTAAAACTCAAAACGATAATTAATAAAAAAAAGTGCCTTATAAAAATTTGTGGTTATAGGACGTAAGCATTCCGAAGTTGATCGGAAAAACTGTTGAGTAAAAAATTTGCGAATGAATCAATTGATGTAGTTGCACATGGTGATGGTATATAATTTACGCATTTGGCTGTTATCGATGTATTTGTTGTGTTGTTTTATGTACGACAGGACTGCGATGAGCATAAGATAACATACATTTTCAAAAACGAATTAAATGGAATTTAATCACTAATAAGTTTTTAAAATCAAAAATAAGTGATCACTCAAAATGCAATCATTAGTTTCACCATACAATTATATGGAAAAACTATGCCTATAAATTGGCTATTTAATCTGAACACAAGCTAATAGCCTGACCCAGATGCTCTAAATAGTAAAACAAAAAGTATATCATCCAATTTCTCTTTGGTACATTATAGTGTGTAGTCGTACAGTAATGATGAAATTAATGTTACTATTCGGTGAATGCAGAGCTACCATAGATAGATGAAAATATGGGCAAACTTTTCAAAACACCCCGTGTGATTATATGTATATTTAAATCTTTGCCTGAGGCAAAAACAATTTTCATGCGAACGTGGTATAAATCCTATTGTACGTAGTCTCTGGGCAATATTGAATATTGATGAACAATATTGATAGAACGTGTTTTCGTCTGTTTAATAATAATGATCTGCTCTTCTTCCCGAGACCGATTGGTATATGCTTTACATATAAATAATATTTATTGTTTGCCATACATTATTCGACGAACATTATACGCTCAAGGCTTGATAAAACATTTTATTTTTTACTTTATATAACATATAATACATACGAGCTGCACACATGGGTATTATTTATGCAGCGTATACTATTTTCAGACCATTTTGATTCGAATTTATTCAAACGAACGTTGCGATAAAAATTTAAAATACTTCACACTAAATTATATGAGTGTCCGTAAAATAACCACTTTTTTCAAAATATATATAGGCTCGTTTTCGATAACCAAAATTCTCTAACATTTACAATAATCTTTATAGAAAAGTACGTTTTTCAAGAAACTAGAAAATGAAGTGTATAATAAAATTAATAAATAACAGCAATTATTTTACCTTATACCTTATCTTTTATGCATGTGTCCAAGGGCGCACGTCCGTATATCATATAAAATAAAATCAATAAACAATTTATTCACACGTATGTAGAATATACGCAGCATTGGTCATGTGACGTACAGGATTGCGTGTGTAATAGATGAAAACAAAAACGAGATTAATTAATGCAGTAGAATCATTTTTTTCCGTTTTTCCCTTATAGTTTGTTTGTTTTCTGGTCCGAAGTAATAAAACTCCTCGTTCAGCAGTACCGCAAATTCCGATTGTATGTTTTCATATCGAAAAGTATATACTTACGCGTGATTCCGCAGCAACAGACCCTTATTATACCAACGTAGAATATAATATGCAAACGCGAGGTATCGCTTACGAACGAGATGATTTTCAACGGAGATTCTTTCGTTTAATTACAGAAATGTGGGTTGACCATAATAAATTATACCTAAACACGCACTCCGTATACCGTTATATTATACCCGGTCCCAAAGGAATATTTTATCAGCTTCTCTACTTTATTGCTTTATTTTTTTTTAGTTTTTAAATTTAGTGCCTATTTTTTTAATTTACCGCGTCTACGTGAGACGCGGTTTAATAATAGTTTTGCGTAGGAGAAAAAAAAATGCTGCAAATACAAATACTGTGTATAAATGTTATCGGCAATGCGTTCAATACAGACGTTTTATAGAAATCAAAGGCATTCATATCCTTTGTGCCAATCGGCAATGTAATATATTTTAATGTTATTTTGAATTATGCCTAGGTAATCTACACAATCCTTAAGATTTCTATAGAACTCCAAAGCTACAACGTTAGGCAATTAATGAAGTAAAGAATAGTATTTAATCGAAAAATGTGAATTGCTTGAATTTATTTTAATTTTATTTATTTATTGTAGCATAAAGTTGATGCGTGACATCTTGGACTCACATGTGCATTTGACAAAACCCGTGAAAAGATATTTGTTAAAATAATATTTATTGATCACTATTGGTATATTTAGCGAATGCACTTTATGCGAAGTGCCATTTACCTAGGTATAATATTCGATAATCGAAAACTACGCACAATTACCTATACATTTTACAAATTTAGAGGTCTAGTACACCTCAACTAACAATGTGTGTTATTTATTTTGCATAACACTAGTCAATTTTTCAATAATGGCTGTTAGTTTTGGGCGGACTAGGTGACAGTATTTTAAACAAATGGCAGACAAACCAGAAAAACATTTTACGAATCTGTTTAAATAAGTCTTCTTTACAAGGAACTACAAAGCAAGACTACGGGGATTTCGGTGTTCTTCCAAATAAGTTTCTCTACAAAACAGTTGCAATTATGTTCATTTTTAAGCCTTCGGCAAATCTTTTGTTAATTATTTAGGGATGGTTCATTTCAATTCTATGCCACATTTATGTAAACATTTTTATTTTACTTTTTTACTTCATACCATTATTGTGATGGTTCCGATTGTAACATTTGCACCCGGTGTGAATTAAATAAACATATTGTCTATTTCATATCTTCTTTTCACTGCGCACAAATTGCAACCCGGTATAAACAAATCCGATAAGCTGGTACACGAATCGTGTTTTCACTCTAAGCGGACTAAACGAGTACACGAGAACCGCATTCATATTATCTAAAATATATTATATAACACGTGCAATTAAGGTGCTTTGCTAGTTGACAAGTACAAGACTGTAACGACCCGTAAGTCGTAGTGGTACATATTATAATGTATGTATATAGTCGTCGTAAATCGTAATAAAATAATTAAAATAATTACAAAATAATTATGCTCGGAAAAGTTACAAAATACCCAAAATAAGTCATCGGCGGATTTATGCAGTGAAATGTCAACGTAATTATAAGTCAACATTGACAGCCTATGATTTGAATTTTAATCCGCTATAATATTATACGTCCCTCCAGGTCATTGACACTTCCAACAACACTACCAGTACCCGTTTTGCATAATGTTTTATCGACAGGAAAATATTGTTGGAACGCAATTCATGAGAAAAAAGGATTACCGGACGCAATTAGTGTGCAGCCCTATTTTTATTTATTTTTTCCATCGAAACGTCATAGTATGTAATATATTTCGTTTGCGAGCACCGCGTTACGCATAAATAAATTAGATTTCACATGTGGAAGATGAAGAAAAATCAAAAAAATCAAACGTATCGCGGATACTTGTACGGGTTCGAGGGAGATGAGCGCGTGGTACGTGTTTTCGGGAGTTATTGAACGAGGGTATGCAGTACACCACGGTCAGGGCGAAAATGTGTGTAATCGAATGCAAACAAGGCGATTCTGAAGTTGTATTTTCTCAAAGTTGAGATTTAGATTGGTTAGGCAAACTATTTCATTGGGACGTGAAAGTGTGCAGCGCTCGCCGGTACCTACATATACATACGTAGTTCAACGCACAAAGTTTCAAAGGTTACGGGACGAGTCGTTCGCGTGGTATACGTAAACGGTAATGGGTCGAAGTCACGTTTTCGTTCGTGATCATCAATTAGAACGTTATAGTATTTACGATTCTCGATGGAATTTTCAACATTTCTACGTGTATAATATATTAGTTTTTTTTTTTTATCCTGCGAATAACAAATACCGAAGAAAAGTCTGCGCGTCCAATAACAATAACAATACGTACGCTGTACGTTGAAACCGACACATTTTCTTTTGTCACAGTCACGATTATCATACGGTCTGAAAGTATTTAGGAATCGATTTTTGGTACTGCCGCAGGTACTTATGGGTATTTTTTCCCCCACCGTTCCCATGAAATTCTAAATCATCGTTTTATCTCAACGAATCATCGTACATTTATATTCGTTAATCGAATGCGCCTTTGAATAATATCCAATCTTTCATTTATTTTTTTTAGACGATATATCTTTTGTAAGCTATTTTTTTTTCTCCATAAGTCTGTTTCGGATTGATTTTTGAGCAGAGGGGTCTTACTGGTTTCATCACAAATATTTATTATTGCGTTTCGTGTTATGTGCCGCGAAGAAAAGCTTGTCTGACGGAGCGTGTAAACGAGAATAATACAAGGATTATTAATAAAAGAATGAAAAAAATATATATGCATATAAAAAATCTGTATCTACGTTGAATTTGTTCTCACAGAAAACGTTTCGTGTGCTACACAATATGTAATACACGATAAAATAAGACATGAGCTAGTCCACGCTATATTCATAATGATTTTTATTTATTTTTTCGCACAATTTTTATCATACCAGTCATGGAATAATTTATGAAATACCGAACGAAATCGCATTGATGTATACGTTACCGAATACGAGGCGCGTCTACGAGACGTACAGTTAGTAGCATATGTCGACACAATAATGCATTTATATATAAATGCAGTTGAAGCTCGTTAGGTTCGATATAGTTGACGTTCATCAAAATATCAAAATGGTAACTAATTGTAAGTATCGTTCAATTATTTCGAGCGGTTCATTCGATATTTAGATGTACAATCGAAACCGCTGCATTTCGCGTATTAATTTTAATTCCGATTTTCTAAAGCGGCTGACGCAACATCGTGGTATTGCTTACGGTAATAGTTCAAGTATCTGCACAATATTATATAGCACTGATGGTGATAAAATTAAATTTTTTTGAGACTTTTGTTAACGTGACAATAAATATTATGTTCGTGATGGCACGCATGGTTGCCAATACGATTTGTAAAACTTATCCTGTTCACTTGTCTCTTGGTGCTATATTTCACACGTTAAACCAGTGAGACTTGAAGCTTTTCGCCGTCTCAGCAACGTTTCCGCGTCCATGTTTGTGAATCAACTATACGGATTCTTTTCGAGTTCAATATTATATTATTTTCTACGCGGTAAGAGACTAAGAGAGCTTCAATATAAAGTGATTACTTATTAGTTTCAGTAAGTTATATCACGATATCCCAGCAGTTGTTTGCTGTAAGGTTTGTAAAAATCACTCAATATTCTTAAGGATTTTACTCATTTTAACGTTTCGAAACGTTGGAAGGACGCGCGTGACTGTTATATTATTACGCGTCTTTTCGTAAATATCGTTATCTTTAATTTCGCAAATTATGATCATGAATATCATTATACTTATAGGTACTTATAGGTAACGTTTTACATTTAGCAATGTTCGTTTTATTAGAAAGTTTTTAACAAAAATATATTTCAATAAAATAGCGATAAAAATCTTAGCACGAAACTATAATACAATTTTAAACTATAAGTCATCGTTGATTCACCAGCGCAAAAACGAAATGTTTTATCGACATTTATAATACGCATATAATATAATACAATGAAAAATAAACTTCTTGTTTTTCAAACAATGTACAATTTATCTTTATTTTATCCAAATTAACTAGTGGAAACCTCAATAATCCTCATAAAATAGTCTCAGTACTGCAGCTGGTATCAATATAATATGATATATAACTGCGTTGCACGCAGCGTTCCTTTATATGAATAATGTTCTATTCTGAGTGAAACGAGGAACGTATTGGTTTTATCAGGATGTATGCTTTTTTGTGTACAAGATTTCGACCAGAAGGATTTTTCTTATATATACAAAACTGGTACTTTTCTGAAAGGAAATTTCCTCTAGTTGGTACTTTGAAAAGGTAATTTTTTAAATTTCTCAATTGTTTTCGTAATATCCACTTATTTAACTTTCGAGGATAATACAAGATATTTGGTTGTTATGCTATAAATACTAATCATAGCGACTCAAAACATACATTATCGAAATTACATCGAAATTAGCATTTAATAAAAATATTATATTTTTCGATGCATTTATTTGTACGATTGTGTACGAGATATAATAAGATTTTTTATAGGTTAAATCTGCTCGCACAATAATAATCATATTAAATTAAATACATTTTAGGCAATTCGATTTGTATAGTAATTATAGTAAAATTGCATTCAGGGCTCTCATAATATAACTTGTTTTTCTATTCCAACTAAATTTAAACATTTTAGATAAAAACTTTAAAAAAATTGAAAATTACAACTCTGTATCTCACCCAACCAGCAAATCGTATCTTCTTTTTATACATATTTAAGTATATGAGATATAGTTATATTATAACAGAGCCTCGATTAGAATCTTTAATTCTAGCTGTAAATCTACAATTTATCAACTTTATTTTAATAATCATGAAAATTAGGGTAAATAAATAAAGTTAATAAAAATTAATATAATACATTATCAAATAACGTACATAATTTTATTAATTTCCATGGTCATAAGAAGGTAATAATATGATATATAAACCTATCTTATTAAGCTATTTAGTTCTACTATTATATCAGCCATCTTAAGAAATTAAAACTGATGCATCCAACCTCTTTCACTCGGAATCGTTTTTTTGAGAACAATGGTACATTAGTTTCAAGTTTAAATGACAAATACAGCAACTAACCCATCCCTGTATCTTGCCCGACCGTCAAGTCTCACCCGACCTAGAAGTTTCACCCTTTTTTAAGATTTTATTTTATTAAATGGTATTATTTATACGTCTCGGAAGTTGATGACTTTAACACAATAATTAAAATAGGAGCTTAAACAATTAAAATATGACCGAAACAATGACTAAACAATGACCGTAAAAAAAGATCTTAAAAAACTACAAACAATGGTTTAAAACTAATAAAAGTGTAATATTTTATTATACATTTATAAAATACAAATATTAAAAGCTTACAAATCATTCAAAGTTATTGTATTGTATTTTACTATTAGAGCATGTTTGGTGTTGTCAAAATTGAATGAACGTGACGATTGTCTGATAGTAAACATTTATATTTATAAAAACTTCTCTCCACGTGCACTGAAGTAATTGGAGCAAATTTTAAATGAGCCAAGTCTACAGTAATCCAGACTTCATGCTACATATTGTTTGACGTATGATATTTTAACAACAGACTCGTAAAAATCATAATTTTCTTTAAACTAATAGAAAATGTATAAAAATGACTAAGACTGTCGAATAAACCTATGTCGAATGACCTATATAGCACAAAAAGCCCGAAAATATAAAAAATGCAAGGTAAAAATTAGTTATTTAGATCTACATATTATTGAAACACATTTTCAGCTAAGAAAATAGCGTTTAAAAAGTTCCAAAAAATATTTCAAAATGCATCATTTTCCAAGCCCTTGATAACGAAAACAGGTACCAAAAACTGATATTATGGTTATGTTTTAGTATAAAATATTATTTTTAACGGCTGCACATCCAAAAAACGAGGAGCCTTGTTTCCGTTTGCTGTCGAATATGAGTGGTCATTTAACGTTGTACTAATAAGGGCGAACTGATTCGTTTTTGTTTTTATACCTTTTAATTTGGGGCATTTTTCGCATCCGTTATGATAGAATTCCGATACGCGTGCTGGGAAGACGGGACACATGCAACCGGTTACCAATACTCGTATGTTACCTCTTCGGTCAGTATAAGCATGACCTAGAAAAAATAACCAAATTAAATCAATTAAATAAAATTAGATTATTTTGATTCTTGTACGTAAATTAATCCTTCCTCGGTAAAAGGAAGTACAATACAAGGAGGAAATAATACACAATGTTGCCAACAAAAAACTGATTCCATATATTAATTTTAAAATATTATATTATTATTACTGATATTAATTTTAATACGTCTTACTTTAATAGTAATAATGGTAATTTATGTATTATTTTCATTATTAAATCAACTGAAATACTTTTTCACTGTTAAGCAATTTTGAGTTTAAAACTTTAGTAATTACATACATAAACTATATTAATGTCTATACTCTATAGTATAATATCGGGTGAATTATTGATTTTCAAAAATATTTATGAATTTAATAAAAATGGTGCTTAGTGTATAAGTTATTATAAAGTTTAAATAATGAAAGTGTAATGAATTATGATATTGCAGTATAAATCAATTAGTCAGTATTTATGTACTTATATAGTTCATGTTTGTAGTTTTATTTCTTAGAATATTTAAAATTCATTAAAACTCACCCAAGACAGAAACAATTATTTATTTATTAAATTATTCAATTTCGTTATAAGATTGGTCAAAGCTTTCGTAGATTAATATAATGATGGATTAAATGTGTCTTGATTTGGTTTCGTTTTGGTGCGCTGACGTTTCCAACGTTTATTGCACGTTCCATTTTTGACAGTACACGAAAAAGGTGTAGATTGTAAACTAATTGTAAAATCAGCAGTATCGGGAAAATTTCCGACAAAAAGCCACACCATAAGTCTTAACGATGTCGAAATACATGTAAATAAAATACAGAAGATTACTTACTACGATAAAAGGAGCAGTAGAAATTGAAAAATGCCTGAAAAAATGTATGTCTAGAAATAGATGGGAAATAAGTATGTGTAGTGGAAACCAATTAATCGCTGGTTAAAAAGAAAAACAAAAGACCCGAAGAAACCATCAAAGAAAAAGTAACGATATAATAATATGGCAGAGAGAAACCACAAAAAAGAAACGAGCGCTAATTGTACATGTAAATATGGTAGAACGAAATGCATGGAATGTAAAAATAGGAATTAAAATACGGTTCCCAAGATGAGTTTATATAATAATATCCTACCAGTCGCAGATGGTAACAAGCAAAGAAAATAAATAATAATAAGCGAATCGGTGCGCGCAGACTTCTGAAAGGTAACATGGGCGTGACCAATATTAATAGATTATAGGTCGTAAACAAATAAAGCAATCAGTATGCTTGGAACAGTGACACTGTGAACATACCTTCTGAAAATGGAACCGGGTGATATTATTATTTTAGTTTGTTTTCAGGAATAATCAGAAATGTTGATAAAAAATGGTCAAAACAAATATTTACAGGGTGGTTTTTGAACTATTCTCCCTCCCCCTTTTTGGGCCGTAAAATCGCTTGATTTTTTATGCAATTTTAAGTGGCGATACAAATTTTAATAATTCAAATAGTAAATACATTTTTCATTGTGGTATTTCATTGAGATCATTTTTCTGTGTATTTTGATAAATCGAAATCAATATTTGGACGAGTGGGTTTTAAATTATTCTTATTTAGGTATTAGGGAAACGGTCTTGTAATACTTCATTTTATAAAAGAGTTTGTAATTACATGTATTCTCTCGTTGCTACTGATCCGAGACAATGAGAATTTTACACTTTTCATAGGTAATTTTAAATTTGACCGATTCCGAAAATTCCCGAAAAATCAATTGAATAATATTTGGCGTAAAAATATGATGTTCCCAATTGAAAAAAAGTTTGTATAATCATAAGACAGCCATTAGCCGGCTTGAAGAAAAAATAGGTTTTATGGATACTTGAGCATTGTAAAAAAAATCCAAATTTAAGCCTTTTTACCTCCCTGTATTATATTTTGCTATATAAATCAATACTACTCACAAAATCAAAAACAATTTTTTTTTTGGATCCTTTATCGCAATGTATAAATAATAATAAATGTACTTCCTTCAGTGCCGCACGTTCGATTGAAAAACAATCTCTCGTATATTCCTACCTATCTTGCTAGTGTAGATGTTTCGGATACGCGATAAATATTACATTATTACAATAGGTATTTCGATGTTAAATCCGATTGCCTGCAGCCCGCTGTGTCTGGTATCTTTGCGGAATCGGCGGTGGCAAGGACGTGTATGCGGTATAGGTGGATGTTTATTTTAATAACGGAATTAATTAGTTTTCGCAACAGGGGATAAAGCGATGAGAGACAATAGACGTAATAATCTCGTAAAACTAAAACGTATGGGTGAGTTATGTCTACACTACGCGCGCGGCCGACACGAGTTATTTTTCACGAGACGTTTTTTGCCGTTAGGTTTCCAACTGACATTTTAAATTTCCGTTTCGATTTTCCCGTTCGCTAATTATATATACATTTGTGAGATTACCATAAGTAGCAACAGTGGCTAGAAAACGGTTAACCCCCCTCGAAACGCAGAGCTATTATATTGTTTCGCTCGATAATGAACTGTCACACTATTATTATAACAGGAAAACGTTCGCGTTCAGGAGTGAAAAAATTAAAATAATATATGAGCGTACATCGCTCACGTCGCGGTCGCGTCCCGGTCGGTTTCGTATATTATGGCGCAACAGACGCACTCGAAAATAGATCATAATAATATGAAAGAATATCATTTCATTATCTGCTACTATATCGCGAAATCCTCGAAACGTATGTTATTTCAATTGATTTGCGTGTAAAAAAAATTGATTACACCGGTACGTCTAACCGGTAATTGTTTATTTTCGTGATGATTAATTAACATAATATTTCGGAGTTTCATAAGCGTTACATAATAATTATTGTAATACGCGTAACGGACGGGTGGCCAATAAATCGGATCATTCCCACGTCACCAAATCCCCATTCGCCGAAATCCCAGCATGTTGATAAAAAAACATTTTAATAAGACCTACAAATGGTTCTCAATTTGCCAATATTATAAATAATCTGGTTTTACTAGAGTTTAAAAATCTTTCCTGATTCACCGACGAGTTACAATAACTGTCGAAATGTTCAAATTTATTTTTATATCCACTGTGCAGTACCAAAGTTTGTCTTTCTAAATTCTAATAGAATTAAAGTAATTAATTTTGAACTTAAATTTAAATTTAAAATCATGAAGTGCAACAGAAATATAAAGTGCAAAAGAAAGGTAAAATAATAATTTGAATTGGTTAAAAAAAATATTTAAGAAGCTTTTTTAAGCATACGAGTATACAATTTAATTTTCTATAATAATTTCACAATAAAAAACAATAATATCGACATTAAAAGTCGTTGGTATAAATTGTATACACTTTTATTTTGATTAAATTTATAATTTGGTATTTAGATATCATAACTATTGTTAATTGTATTTATAGGGTTTTTTTTTTTTTTTTAGACTTTCCACATAATTATAGTATTATGAACTATTTTTTGTATCATGGGGGTAGGCGATCGGGATATCGGTGAATCGGGAATTAGTGACGTGGGAACGAATCGGATACACAGTGCGAATGTTCTTGCCAGGGGTGAGTGTATGTGACCCTTAGGTGGAATATAATGCGGGGGGGGGGCGGCTACAATTAAAAAAAATGGAACGACGCGTGTGTTGCTTTTTTATATACAAGTCATACCACACTATAATATTTTCTTCTCATTACCGTAATCATAAGTACATTTAAATTAAACACATTTTCTCGCGTTGAATGATAACAAATCTGTAGGTGCAAGGAGCCTTGCAGTCTGCAACTCACTTAGCACCCGATCCTGCCCGTACGGTGTCATAACTTTTGAGAGTACTAACGCACTCGGGAGTGTTTCAGTTCTGTAATGATTTGGTTGTAATACGTGGTGTACGTCGTGATTATTGTTCGACCGAAGTCCACTGCGGTTGGTGCACCGCGGTGAAATGAAATCCACATTTTCACGTACGATTAACGACCGCACGGGGGTGACACGATAGGATTTGTGTTTTACACTTTTCCATTGGCCTCGTTCCGGCCCCGGCGTAGATAACCGCAGCATACCGCGCGATATCTGTCGACTGCATCCGTACGATAATAATATTATAATTTTGTGTACGCCACTATCGTCACGCGCCCACCCGGCGGATAAATTGCACGTCGATTAGCAACGTACACGGCACGACCTTGTCGCGTGTGACTTACGCGTTGTTCGGCCAAGAGAAAATCACGTCATCGTCGCCGTGAAAAAATGCCGTATTGCGGTTACCGTCCAGTGATGTACTCGCGATCGATTTGGAACAGAGCGCTGAGATTTTGATAAATTTCTTCACGCACGCTCGACTTAACGTAAATCCGCGAGACGGATGATTTTCGTGTTACGATTTGCAATAGAAGCGCGTGTGCCCGATCAAAGTGCCAATACGTTTTAATAACGACCGGAAACGCGTAACTGCATGACGCGTGTAGATCACGACGCTATGTTCCGCGGAACAGATATTTTGTAGTAGGTACGGTCTCGTCGGTTGTTCGTCAAAGAGAAAAATAAATAAAAGTGCTAGACTCCTAGGACAGGTGAGATACCGCGATCGGGTGAAATACTGCGCCGACGGGTGAACGACTTTACTGAATTGGTTTTTTTTACCTCGAAACCAATGTACCGTTTCTCTCTAAAAAATAACGATTCCTAGTCAAAAAGGTCGCGTAGATGGATGAAAGTGTTAATCTGAAACAAGGGTTTTTTTTCTACGTTTACTTTTCGACAGTTTCTTCCAATTATTGAGAAAACTCTAGGGTATCTGTAAAATCACCCATCCCCCCCCCCGTAATCCAAATTTTTTTCATCGAAACGACCGTTAGGTCTTCGTCAATGACTTGTCACTTGGGAGGGATAGAGTGCAGTGTAGCACTTGGTTATCCCCTTCTCTAAGAAGATAATTTTCACGTGTGTAGACTTCACTCCCAGTGGAGTGAGTCCAGTGGGGAGCAGTGTAGAGCAATCAGAACGATGGGGAGAGACTACAGAATTAATTCTGCAGAATATTTTTTGCACTGAGCCGGGTAAGAACTAATGACTGCGCGCGTCGTAGCCAACTGTGTGACCACTGCACCACACTATACTTCTTAGTAATCCAACTGCACTAGCATTATTCCCATCAGAAACCTGTCATGACTGTGATGATCGGAGCACTGCTACTGATCGAATTCGTGTGCACTGTCACACGACACATTTGTTTTCTTCTCATAGCCTCTAATGTAAAGCGTACTTGGTTCTTCTCTTCTGCAAGCAAAATCTATGAATCATAAACGTGTTTTCCGGGGATAAACCAATGAACGAACAATTTTGTTTCTCGCAGAGGTAAACATAAATCAGCATTCTACGTTCTTTTGTTACACAATTATGTAATGGATTAATTTCGTCTATGATCAATTTTTTTAAATACCGATTACGAAAAATTAAAAAAAATAATACGGTGTACACTGTGCGCACGTTTCCTGCGGTGACTCATCAACACTAAAATCGGTTACGGTCAGAAAAAAAAGTGGCGTCGATCCCAAAAACATATAATATTTTATGTTAAAAAATAATAAAAACATATATCACGATAAAACCAATACGTATACATCGTTTCACTCAGAATCTAAAAAATGTTACATTACGTTTAGCTTATATTGCATTAAAAACGATTTAACGTTAAACGTGCGTGACTTCAGGCCAAGTTTTCATCGGAAGGGCTTGAGAATACGTTTGATCATATTTATATTAACTTTTATATTTGAAAAAAACGATAATGTCGGTAAAAATGAAACTGTTTATCGCGGCGCTCGGTTGCAAATTACAATTTTATAATGTTTCGGCCATTTATCGTCTTATTCATCGCCCGATCTGTATAAAAACCTAAGAACGAACCCGTGTTTATGGGCGTTATGTTTATGGTATGGCGTTACAGCTATTCCCAGTCGGTCATGTGTTGAACCGATGCGTAACTTTTTCCGATTAATTGTTTACGTTCAAATTTAGCTAACAAGTATTTTTCAAATAAATAAAATCGACGGACTATCTGAAATATTCATTGTAAGACGTAAACAACTCGATGACTTTTAGCCAATTCCACGATGTCGAAGATCTTAATGTTTACTTGAAAAATTCGTTGGAATAAAACTTTCCACTTACAGTGCGTTACTTTATCACATGTGCGAATGTATTTTTAAACAATAGTGTGCACTCTAAACTTTTTCAAAAGTTCAAATTGTTTTTTTTGTTTTAAAAATATATGATACGCTAATGTCGATGCGGTGCCTATACTGCCTAATGAATTTCAGCTTTCTAATGAGGAAACCTATTATTATATAGCACTTGATCGAACCATCAAAATACTATAGATCAGTAGTCTTCAACCGTTTTGGACTCACAACCCACTATTTAGGCCCACATTTTTCGCGACCCACGGCCACGTAACCTTTGTAGAAAAACATAAAAAAAAAAAAACTCAAAAATCGTAAATTATTACATCCAATGTCATACTACGTGTAAAATCGTACCAGTGTACGAAACATGTACAGTGCGATTTGATATCCATTTTAATATTATACTATAGAATATCAACTATATAATATTGTTGATACATATAAAATATATTAAAATTATTTTTAATCCATACTTAATTTGTTAATACTCTACGTTAAATAATTGAAAAATTATTATTATACATACTTCATATAATTTTATGAACTTTATTTTTTTTTTTAAAAAGAAGACTTATCGCGACCCAATTTTAAAGCTTACGTGACCCAAAAATGGGTCGCGACCCATCGGTTGAAGACCACTTCTATAGATAAACATTTCTGGGGTAATTCTATTAACTCTGATATGATTTCCAGCTAAATAAAGTCATCGTAACTTAGATTACACGTACTTGGAAAACGATTTATTTACCCGTTTAATGCGTAAAATATTATACCGATCCAGTTTCAGTACTTTTATAAACTTGATATTAGATACTATACGTTTATTTGGTTAATTATTTCGTTTACTATATTTTATTAAACACGTATCGCAACTGCGCGTAATCTGATCCCAAACACCATACATCCATTTAATGTTTTTCTTTCCCTTTTTGGCTTTTGTGTTCACGCGGCGATACGTTTTTAAATCTCGTAGTTCTTTCGACGACGTATGCCTACTTCGCATTCTATATCTCGTACTTGCATCGATATCCTTATCCAAAGGTCTTGGGACCCGTCGATGGTACTCCACACAAACGGACTATGACAATCATTTGAGAATCTTTCCTTTACACAACCACATGTTATATGGACACTTATTTTTCAAGCCAAATCTCCGAACGATCAGAAATTTATTTCACCTTTTACAACCCGAATGCTACTGCTGGATCATACTTAAAAGTGTTATCACCGGAATTCACAGAGCACGCATGGTGTTGCTTCCTCCCTGCGTGCGGCTTCACCTTACACGATCCATTTCTTGGATTTGCACGTCTCACTCCTCGCAAGTCTACCCCGTCCACCAGCAATCTTTTTTTACCGCCCCAAAGTGCTACGCAATTGTTCAGCGCCTCCGGCTATCGCGATATCTACATCGGCACCCATTATTGTTACGACGTCGTCTCAAACTCAACGTCTTGCCTGCAGTCCGTGCGCTCCTACAGAAGTTTTAGTTTTTAACTCTTCCCTCCTATTTTTTGTGTCGACTATTAGTTATTAGTAATATTATTAGATAATAGTAATAACTTATTACTATTATCCCTCCCACTACGGCTGCAGGACGCAACTATACTTTTAAAGCGCCGTAAACGTCTTACCTATGTACGTGTAGGCATGTTGAGGGTTTTGAAATTATAAAATCGCCGTCTATAAACACGCACGTGTACATTTTAAATTATCCATTTATGCTTTCTAAACATTATTGGTCCAACCCTCTCATTTTACCGTATCATAGCTTATCGTTGATCCTCATACCGAAACACCCATGTACATACATTTATTTGTTCTAAATTAAACGCCATGGTGGCAGTGCACAAAGTTGAGGTTATGTGGTACGACTTTATAAAGTAAATTGAGAAAGAGAAACAAATATATTTATATACGAGTATAGGTGAGTATACAATAAATAAAAATAGATAACAGTTAAATAATGTAGACCATGAAATAGGATGGTGAAACTATTTCTTATTTATACTTTACAGCTTTAAATTAAAAGGTAATTTTAGAGACACGAAACATCCGGCGTAATTGATGATTGTGTCCGTAAACATTGTTGTGAGCTGGTTTTTAAAAACAAAGTGGGATTTCGGGTAGTGTAGGATGGAATTTTAATGTTGACATTGGAGAGTTGTTCTGGAGCATCGATTGAATTGAAAAATAGCGAGAGCAGCTGAGACACTTTTGGTTATTGTTAATTTCGTCTTCAGTTACAAAAATATCGTACACCCACTTACCGCGGCATTCGTGGTTCGCGCGAGCCAGAGTGTATAATAGAAACTTTAACCTGTATACGACGGCACTTATGATTCAATTATCCTACATACGCGTCATATTATACTATCGCAGTTTTTCACGCTTACTTCGAATCACTTTCCGTTCTAACGAGCACAAGTAGCTGAAAAAACGTCTTCATATCATATAACACTATTCGATTGACTTCGCTCAACTTCATTATTTTAAACTCTGACCATATATTTGACACTCGCGGTTCATACCGATTTTACCGATTTTTTTTTTTAATATTATTGTATTTAATACATGAGTTGAATATGTTTTATTTCATATCGAGTATTATTATTACCTAATCATAAGTTGTCTGTTTTTCTTGTTTCTGAAGTATCGTATACAAGCGTCATCACTCATCACTAATAGACCGCTATGCTAATCATCTGTATCCTTTCATCAAATATGATTACTGTAAAAATAATTGAAAAATGAAAGTCACTGTATAATATGTTAAAGTTATTTGTTCATCATGTTTTATTACAATATGTGAAATATTATAAAATGTCAATAATTCGATGAATGTTCTACTATGCATGCATCATATTTATGACATTATATTTATTCATCAACAATCTGTCCACGTGAAATTTTCTACCGTTTATTTCATGTTATCTAAATGTATGTACTTTAAATATTATACGGGATAAAATACATGAGTGAAAAGTAATTTACTTCAAAATTAATTTAAATATCATTTTTACACTTTGAAATTATTAAGAGGAACGAAAAGTTACAACCTATTTATATGTACTTACGTACTATATATTATGTACTTAGTATTGGGGTCTGGTTGAGTCAAAACGAGATAATTTTTCTTACTATAATCAAATTCCAACATATCTTTATACATATATGATTTTTACATTTAAAGAGATTGTGAGGTTAAGATTTCTTTTTTCACACTGATCGATATTTCATTTATCACTAAAATGTTTTATATCACCTACACCTATTATAAATATGCACGAGAAAAGAAGTATAGTAAAATATGGATGTTATAAAAACAGTTCGTTCGAATGATGTAAAATACTATATGTATCACGTATGTATACTTTCAAGTCACGAAACTTATTCGTATGGTACATTATATTATTTCCTGTATACACTTTCACTGTGGATTTGGTTTTTTGTAAATACATTTCGAGAAAGAAAAAATATGTGCTTAAGTCTTCAGCTTACACGAATAAGTGTATAGCTCGTAACAATATAACGATTGTTGTTTTAGCAGTAAGCACTTGTAAATATCAATTCGACACGTTCAAATATAGAAATCTAATTATGTAAAGACTTAGAATGTTTTGTGTAATCACAAAAGTTTCGAATCGATGCGTAACGCACATCCTCGTGAATTGTTTAATATTACACCCGACACGAGTTTTAATCATGTCTCCTCTCGTGTCTTCCACGTGTATTGTGTAAACTTAACACAAAGGAACATTAATCACACAATAAAACGATATCGCACACGTTCAATATGCGTACACGGTTTATAATATACGCACTTCATTGAAATGTGGATGTCGGTGCGCAACAGTTTACCTTTTTTATAGTATTGTATTTTAGTGTAAGACGTCACGTTGAAAAACAAATATGAGTTATGTGAGCTCCTGTTTTGATTTCAAACCTCTTGCGTTGTATAATATTGCAACGTATCCATCGTGGGATGGCCATTTCAATCACATGGTCGCACACATTTTGTCTGCGAAAAAAAATAGGAATAATAATAATAAACATAATGTATTAAATAGAACGTCGCAAAATAATTTTTGAATTAAATACACTATACTTGGCAACAAAGGCCGTGCGTTGAGAAAACGCATTGAATTTATCGCAACTCAGTAAAACCTCTTATTACCGGGGACACTTTGGGTCGCTAAACATTTTTTCGATCCTTTCATACCTGCTGCTCGACACTGTGCACCTGTACACGCCTTATTTACGTCTTAACGACGCACTATTACTTTGGCGATGGTTAAAACTTTGCAGTTCAGTCACTTGTTATGTTTCCAACGGGCGCTCAAAAATGTTAAACATAAGATTAGCGCATCATTTCAAAATAACTAATTTTTCTCAAGTCTTCGTGATTGATGTAAAAGTTAAATGTTTGGAACTGTTTAAACTGTTTGATCCATGTGCTCTATTTTAGAGAATATTTTTAATTATTACACATCGTTATAATACATATTGTCTAAGTATTAAACTAGCTCTCATATATTTCGATTGCACATAATATTGATCGCGCAGCTGAGTAATAATGTGTATAATGTAATATTATTCTTCGTAATTCTTTTTTCTCTTTTTTTTTTTTATTATTTATTTTCTAAAATATGATGTACGCGATCCGTTTCGGTATTATGATAAATAGTCATTTCCGACGAGTAACTGGTTTTGTGCATCATACATTTTCATTCGACCGTTTTTATAATACGTGTCTGGTAGTAATTTAAATAGATGTTGGGTGTCACTTCACGAGAATAAAAAGTTTATTGAATCGTAGGTAAGAATGGTTTTCACGTAAGCTCGTAAACCGGTGAGTAAGTGTCTGCAGTCGTGTCTACGACAAAAACATAATATATAATCACATACATTACATATATATATATATATATATATATATATATATATATATATATATATATATATATATACATACGTATTCATATTGTACAGCAATTTATTATTCTTCATATTCTTTTTTTTTTTTGAATTGAGCCCAATCGCTTGCGTACAAGTTATATAGGTATAAAAGTTACTTTGTTACGTATAATTATTATTTATAGAGATCAAGACCAAATAATTTGTTGTGCTTGAATTCAATTTTAATGAAAAAATAGCGTACGAGGACTGTTCATCTTGTAAAAAGGAATTTTCGTAGTTAAATATTTAAGTACTGTTCGCGTCGCGAACAAATAGTTTTGTTGATAAGTTTGATAATGTTTTTGTTATAATTTTCGTGCGATGCAGAGCGGTGCGTTACGCTGTTGCAACATCTGTCGGCGGTACGCCTCCGTGTACGACCGGCCAGTAGCGTGATAGCGCTGTTATCATCGTGCGAAAATGTTCGTTACTCAGTAGTTTTCAGTTGTGCCATTGTAAAGTTTCAAAAGTCAAGGTCTCGGTGTCACAAATTTTCATAAGTCCGTTTGTTATATTTTATTGTGGTGACACTGAGGCGTTTTATCTTCAATGCACCGACTCGCTCTCGTTTTCCGTTCGTCTTCGTGTGCACACGTCAAGTCTTGTACTCGTCGTCCGTCCGCAGCCGTTCGTGCTTAAGCGTGGGCTGATTTGTTTGCGAGGACTGCAGATTTCATCATTGTGAGTTTCTCGTGGTGCGGTCAGCGGTGTCATCGTATGCAGGATCACCACTGTCTTTTTTATTGTTACAATTTAATTAATTATTTTTAGTTAATTAGTTACTTATTTAGTTTATCAATTATTACGGATCCCGGCACCACGTTGCACCATAGCCGCACAGGGTATATGTAAGTGGGATGCACCACAGACCCCGCATGGCCCAGCCAACGGGCTATTATTATTATCACCATTATTATCATTGTTTTTGGTTGAGTCGCTGTGAGGCCAACGGTATTTGTAATTATTATTGTTCTTTAAATTCGGGAATATTCGACAAGACGCGTATACTTACAGTATCGCAATGTGAAATCGTTTAACTTTATAGTAAGGGCAAAGCGATAGAAAATAAACCGTACGGGCTCTGCGGTGAAATGTTTAATAACTTCCTGTCCGTAAACGGCCAAACTTTCAACAACAATGCGAACGCGGTGACGAACAGTATCCATTCGTTTCGGATTCAGTGTATCGTCACGAAAATGTATTTAAAACCGCGACGTTTGTATATCTTCGGTCGTGCGTTTATATTACAAAACGCATCATCTAAACGGGATTTCACGCTAATTAGCCACTTCGGTTTCGTACGGAATATTCTTCGCGGCGCGGCGGTCTTATACACGCACGATTTACCGTCCTTATAGCGAATTGTCTATTCTTTCTCACTCTATTGTATCCCCCTATAGTTCCTCTAGTTCACCCCCTCCCCCTCCTTCCAATTGGAATCCGTTGTCAAGGATACCGACAATGTGGCCCCGTCATGATTCACAGGGCGCAACGGACTCGTCTTCGTCAACAGATTATGTTCATCCTACGATTGTTTTGACTCCCGACCGCGAACAAAGATAAATAAGAATATTATGCGTATTACAATTATGTACCTATAGAGCGGAATAATATCAGATAAGTCTAAACATATGCCGTTCCCTTATGAAAATTTTGATTACTCTCGAAAGAAACCTATTAGCAACTCGAACATTACGTGTTCCGATGAGTTCCGGCTATAGCTCACGGATGCTGACCGCGGTTATACTTATTGTTAATTCTCAAAATTATTATCTCATCGGCTTGTGCGTGCTGAAATTTTAACCTGATCGCTTTTATTGTGTTCATTATCGTAATGTATTTTCCGTTTCATTCGGTTTATTGTCCCTATGTTTTATTATTTGGTGTTTTCAGTTGCGATCGATCGGTTACACGTGTAATTATGGTTAAGTGTTGCGAATGAATGAAAATCATGAACCTGAAAAGCGAAAGGAAGAATAAGGATAAAAGCAACGTTTTAATATTAATTATAATAATACTCTCCAAGTAGAATTCGTTTTCTTTAAAACCTAGATCGCTCGAAAACCTTGGAAAGCGAAAAAATTGTATTCCTTTTGAACTTTGACCTATCGAGGTTCCAGTGTATAATAGTAAGTCAAAACTCTCTCCTGCATACAATTATTATATGTAAAATAGAATATTGTTGATACATATTATACAGTTCCGACTGGCATAAATTGCATACCGACGCCGATAAACTTTATGATATCGGATACGTAAATATATTTCTTTTGTGAACTGACGGAACGGGGCAACTCCAGAGGCGTGTTCAATATACGATATAATTTATGAAACTCGTTTGGTAATCGATGATAATACCCTCTTCGGCAAATCCGAACAATAATATTATTTTCGGCTTATTGTTCGCATCTAATAAAAAAAAAAAATTCTATTTTCAAGCCATTGCTACGGATGAAACATTATTGAAAACAAACGCACACGATTATATTTCACGGTACCTATTCACATTCGGAATGATGTTTTTTCTCGAAAACTTAAAATGTTGTAAGCGTTCATCGGTGCGCTCGCCCCAACTGTTATAGGTGTAAAATGCGTTGCGATGACGAACGGTTCATCGCAGGAAAATTTTTTTGTACAATCCATATTCTTATCACATTCTAATTTATGCCAATGGATAAGTTGTTCAACAAATTATACCATCTTTTCAGGTTATTATGATTTTGTTTTCAAATTCTGAAAACTAATAATAATAAAATATATAGTATTTATTAAAATTTCAATTATTCATAGTAAAGTCGTAACTACTAACTAGTATAGAAAACACGACAAATACGATTACCATCAAACCAGTTAAATATATTTAATCACATCATGATAATACGCAATTCAGCGTAAATCTTTATTTATTACTTTTATATACTTGTTGTATTTTATAATTGCTTTAATATAATTTATGATATTATATGGTCATTGCCACTTATTGGTCATCAATGTTCTCATAAAGGTATTTAATAGACAAGGACATAGACAGGTATGTAAAATGTAAATAAAATAGTCAATCATTCATAAATATTTAATATTTAAAAAAAAATTATAAAATCAAAATACCTATAACAAAATAATAGTTATCATAATGGTTGTATACAATTTAAACTAATATAATAATAATATATAATTAAAATATTGGAGTCAATAATTCATACCTATTTAATATTTAAAAACATTTATTAAACCAAAATACCTATGACAAAATAATAGTTAACATAATAGGTAGTCGTATACAATTTAAAATAATATATAATTAAGCGATATTAACGAACATATTGAATATAATTAAATAATTTTAAAAATTGTTAAGACTGAAAAAGCTGAGTCAAAAAACGGCAAATGTTTATGTCATTAATAATATAATATATATTCGCTTATCTGTAATAAGCGATGTTATGGACCACTACTATAGCCGAGGATTTTTGAGTGATAAGAATATGGATCGTACAAAAAATCTTTCCTGCGATGAACCGTTCGTGTTGCGATGTTGTACAGACTTATTTAGTTTCCTAACCCCGGTATCATGATATGTGAAGCCTAACTAAGAACTAGAACCATGGTTCTAGTTAATGGACATTGTCTGTACACGAAATAATCGTTCCGCTACACAGCCATAATAATACCGCGTTATTTATTTATTGGATAAACGCCCGTGTGGGCTCAAGTACAGTGACAAAATTATCACGATTATTATTCTCCTCTGTTAAACCTGCAGCGACGGTGAAACTTTTTCGACTGAGAAAACGGTAAGACTTTCTTGAGCAATGCACTTCGACCAGAGTTCAATGATGACTAACCGGCGGATTGGCGAGTCCGAATCATCAGCGACGATCGACGTATAGTTAAGTACAAACACTAACAAAACGCCAGAGATCGACTTTTAAATCGCGGTCGGCATTGGTGGATTACGATCGAACGTTCGACCGCATCCGATATATATATATTAGGTACTTATGAACCTTCGGCAATAATATTTTACGATATGATATTTTCGATCACGCACGTGGTTCGGACCCCGCGACATGTTAACAGTTTTACGAGGGCCACGCCGATTTGAAAGTAATGCATTCGATCGCAGGTCATAGGCCGTTTGATAATATCGTACGCAACATTGGACGGGTATTTTATTTTGCACGCCCCGTTGTAAATAGCGACCGAGCAATGTCGGCAGCACGCGCTCGCCCTCGCTATTCCCGCGTGTTTCCATTTCCGTCGGAGTAATTTTCGAAATCGTTCGGGTACGACAATAATAATAATAACAATAACCAGGAGTTGACAAAAGTGGCCTCACCGATGTACCGTGTTCGTGTACTACGCGTCCGCCGCGTTCCGGCCGGCGGCGGCACGATAGTAGGACGTTATTGAAACACTGTATCGGGACGATAAACTTTTACCGCACACCGAAAAAGTGTACCTACATAATACAGAGTTGCCGCGGGCAAGACCTATCGACCCTCGGTGACCTTTTTTTTTTCATTTCGGATTCGTATTTAATCGAAATGACCGTCAGGTCTTCGTCAATGGCTCGTCACTCGGGAGGGGTAGAGTGCAGCTTAGCACTTGTACCCCCTTCTCTAAGAAGATAATTTTTCACGTGTGTGGACTTCACTTCCACTGGGGAGTAGTGTAGACTGTTGAGCAATCAGAACGACGGCGGGGGAAGAGACTTCCGAATTAATTCTGCAGAATGTTTTTTTTGAACCGAACCGGGTTTGAAGTTTCGAGTAGTAATACCACGATAAAAAATTTAACGTCTCGAATCGTTATTTTCTATTCGTTTTTACCGTCGTCGTTACAAAATAATGCATGTTCTGAGATCTCGTTGTTATAATTGAGTGCTTTAATATTACATTTTTAGACACATCTTATTACAGTCGTCCGGGTAGAACGGAATAATGCGCCTTTCAGGTTTTACGTTTTTACCCACGTCATACGAGTACACGATAATAATATTATACGAGGGGTGGTAGTCCAAGAACCCTGTGAAATTTTATGATCATGTGAGCATCACTTGCGTACTACGGTGGCCAGTTAAGATTGTATAAGTGGGAAGGTTTCTATATACGTCCGCAGTGTAAATAGTAATAAAAAATAATTTCGTAAAGAATCTGACATATTATGCTATCATTTATCGTTAATACAAAAAAAAATGTATTTATTTTATTTTTAAGAAATATATTTTGGACGGCTTACAGGTGAAAATAAATAAGTACAAAAACAAAAAAAAACTGTCAACAAAGTTCAAAAATTAAAATTATTCATCAATATATTCGATATTATTAGTTCTTATATTGGTACTTCAAACATGGGTTTTCTTAAAAATTAAAATATTTGATTTACTTCAAAGTGGTTCAAACTTATAATAAATCCAACAAGGGAATTCCTTTTGGGAAGAATTTATTTGGAATGATTCCCATTTGTATATAACATAACTTTTGGGCATGATATATTTGGACTTTTTCTTTTCTATCCATACTTAATAGTTAATACTCTTGGGTAGTATTTAATTTACCTTGATCGCTATTACACATGCATAATTTATTCCTTTGAACTACATTTTTTTGACCTACAGCATTTTACTCAAAATATTATTAATACAGCTAGTGTTATATTAAATGAATAAATCATGAATGCTTAAATGTGATAAATGTACTTCGGCCAGACAATGCTAAATACATTTTCAATTACCTGTTATATTCATTATTCATTGAAGAAAAAAAAATAAATCCCACACCTAACGTTTTGTATGTATATATTGTGGTAAAAATTTTTTTAAACGTAAACTTTTCTAAATTCCAAACAGTTATAATATCGTTGAAATCACGCCATTACTTTTTCAACTCGTACTCCACGGTACGGCGGTGTGGTTGGACCGGAGTCGTTAAATCGGAGGGACGAGTGCGCTCGTTTGGAAGCTGTAGACGCTGAACCCGATAATACGTGGACGCATTTCGAAACGCACGTTTTAATTGTATGCAGTTTGTTTTATGTTTTCGTAAAAAAATAAAAATAAAAGTCGTACAAAGGAGTTGCGTTGACGGCGGGCGCGTGACACGCGTATTGTATTTTACACGATCGTCGACGGCCTCCGCGGGGTCAAAACTTTTTCGGCGTACAGTGTCATACGTAGAAACGTTTTTTCACACACCCACACACTCTAATGTACTCTAAACATATAATAATATAATAGCTGGACGGTACATTTTACAACCGGAACACAATCTATAGTACATATTATCGCATATACGCGTGTTTATAATGATAGAATATTTTTTCCTCTGTCGAAGGTGTACGTGTACGTGTGCGCGAGTGTGTTTTCTGACGTAATAGATGTCTCCGCCGGAAAGTGTTGAAAAATCAATTTATACTCGGACACAGTAGTAGTGTTACGAGGAGACACGGCGGTGGCGGTGGCATGCGGGTAAGAAAGATAGACACAGTTTAGGATGGGGAATGCAGATGGAGGAGGGAGAAGAAAACTATGGATATAAAAAAAAAAGGACACCGGTAGTAGATTTTTTTCGTTTATTTATTTTTTTACCATCAGCTTATTCGCAGTTGTCGTGAACCTTACGTCGACCTGCTCGGATTGTGTATACCTAGTCCGAGCGCCACCGATCAATTGCACGTATCTACGTGTTGGCCATACAGTGCGTATTACATATACGCTATACACCTTTTCGCGAAATCATTACTTTTATCACTGCCGAAATGTATCAATTATTGTGCCCCGACAACGGTCGTTTTTGAGTAACGGAAGAACCACTAAAGTGTTATAGCGCAAAATAATATTTTACGTTTATTTATTCCGTCAGCCTCGTCTGCGGCATTACGACAAACCGTAAAATGCTATTTAAAACGCTTTTAGAGCTTAGAGAACATAACATATAACTGTTATAAGGGGAGTATGCGGTTACAAACCATTACCGAAATATTATAAGTGTACCGTGAACTAAACTATATTTAAGAAGGAAAGAACACTCCGGAGAGCTAAACATTAAAAGAGTAAAAAATAAAGTCATGAGGATAATATTAACACACATCCTTCTTGTGTGCTGTGCGCCACTGTATTATCTAGGATTATTGAAAATATCGTGGTGTTCGATAAGTAATAATAAGTTTTCTAAAACTGAGTTGGGGGATCACAATAAAACTCGTATCACACAAACAGAAACCAACACAAAAATCTAACGTAGCAAAAATCATTCAACTTCCATATGGCCTGAATTGCCGTGAATTACTAAAACAAATTTATATTTCCTATACCTAAATGTCGTATGCGTGATAATTGTCGTACTTAATTTTGATCTGGTATACAATGTTAACTAAAAACATACGATCTTACCATTATAGTTTCGTCGAATTAAAGAAGAATAATAAAAGCTGTTTTTGAACATTGAACATTTTTTATACGTATTTGAATGATATGTTTATTTTATACGATATTACTAAATCTGTTGTTATTGGTTATACGATAATAAATATACGGCTCGAATAAAACATGAAAAAATAAATAAAATAAAATGACTATAAAAGTAGATATGTAAGTGATGGTTGGATGTAAATCGGAAACTTTATGTATGGTAATGAAACCTCGAAACGTGTGTGTGTGTGTGTGTGAAGTACTGCAGTGACCAAAAACAGTTGGAAGCGGAGGCAAGAGAAGAAGAAACCACGGATTTTGGACTTTTGCAGCACGGACTATAATATATTATAACCGCACATACCTATACTAAATCAAAATAACGTAGGTATAATCAAAGGGCGGTTACCCGGAAAAATTCGCTAAATTAATTTCTGCGATGTCCCGATATCACCGTGGTTCGAGGTCGAAGCAAGACCAAAACGATGTTGATATAAAAAATAAAAAAAAACATCCGTTGTCCGACACCGATCCGGTGTAATACGCGCATATGTATACCAATAAAAGGTGATCGAGGGTTGTGATTTCGTCGACGTGTAGTCCCGATACGTTTTCCTATTCCTATGGCTGTCAAATTAATTTTCAGGATCTCTTTCTCTCCCCCCCCCACTTTTCCACTCCGTTAATGTACACCGCGCCGGGTTTGTATTATACGTACACACAATATATTATATTCTATAGCTACTTACACGCATATATGTACAGGATCGAATCCCTTTGGAAGCGATACGGCCGAAAGGGATGGGAAATAAAAAATACCAAGCCTATCCCCTTTAACCGCTCGTTCGTCCGTTATAGAGAGAGTAAAACGCATGCGTAATCTGTGCGCATGTATATAGTTATAATATGTAGGACGTAGGTATATGGGCATCGTGAAAGAGCTGCCATTTTTTTCGACGGGTGATTCAAATGTGTCCGTCGCTATTCAGCTATCGCGAGGCGTGTTCGAGTAAACAGAAGGGTACCTAATAGGTACTACCTATACATAATATATACGGCCGTCTCTAGACCACTGCATTACCACGTTACACGGTATCGATTTTTTAATAAAATTATCCCTAACCTCGTTATACAACTCTATCATATCGGTCACGTGCCATGTATTCTTCAGCTTACCTAAATATAAATTTGTTTGTGTGCTAATGTGCGTATCTGCATGTATGTGTGTGTGTATGTGTGTGTGTGTGTGTGTGTGTGTTGTGTGTGAGCTATATGCTGTGTTTGTGTTCGGTACTTTATTGTTTGGGTTAAGTTAAAAGGCAGTGTTAACGGCTGCAGTGGCCGTTTTCTTTGATTACATTATAAAAGTCAGATATTTCTTCCGAATAACTTACTATTACTGCAAGTATATAAATTTTATATGTACTCGCGCGCAACGATTTATTGGCCAGTTGAATTTCACCGAAAGGCGAATTTATATCCGCTGCGCATTTCTTTGTATACTCCATAACACTAAAAGACCGGCTTGACTTGACCTCGTCCGATAAATGCAACGTTTTCAGTTTTCTCGCGTATTGTGTATACGTTTTAATTTTACTGCATCTACTCATCGACATCCGCGAAGACGGTTTTTTCAGATAAATATATTATTATAATACTTTTATATTATACATGTATACAAACCGTCTTGCTGTACTTTGTTTATTTTACTGCCCTCGGGTGTTGACTGCAAAATGTCTTGGCAGAACAAAAAGAAAAAAAATAGTCCAAACACTAGTCGTATATTTATGCATAATAATATATCGTATATTTTACGAAGTCTTTATGACCTAATTACTGATTTTATACTGCGAACCTATTGTAAATAAATTATTATTATTTATATTATAAACTTTAATTCTACATCAAATATATTTCAACAGGTTTCTTGCGAGTTTCATCCATTTTTCCTGAGATCCACGGCAATAGCGTTTGAAGTTCGTAAATATTCGTGTTTAATATGATGGCATAGAACACAGCTCCGGAAGTGTTTTTCACGAAAAGGTATGTTTTTCTTTGTTACGTGTTTTTATAAAATTGGACTGATGCAAGACTTCTTTGTTTCAAAAATAATTATTAATTTGACAGGATGAATTATCGTTTTAAATAAGTAATTTTATTGCGTCCATCGTAGTCGCTTGTATAAAATATATATTGTGAATCACGCTATCTTTTATTTATTTTATGCGTTTTGGGTCACACGTGATATGCAAATAAATAAATTTAGTCTTAACCAATGAGCACAACACCTTTTTACACTTTTTCATATCAAAATGGTGTTATTTTTTTCATATCAACTCTGTCAGTGGTAAAAAAATATATAACAACGTATAATTGAAAAAAAAAAATACTTATTCATTATGATATAGAGTCTAAAATAAATAATGAAACATAAATTATTATAGTGAAGTCGCATCGAAATTAATTGTTTACTACACACGTCAGATAATAAAACAAAATTAAATATTAAATTTTTAAACCATAGTTAAACGGTTTTTAACCTTTTTCCTTTGTTGGACTTAATCCGTCCAAACAATTAGTGAAAACTAAAACAATTATCAGAAACCTGCAGGGTGAAATTAAATAAAAGTTAAACTGTTTGTTAAGTCGAATAACCCGCAAAATTGGTTTGATTTTATTTTGAGTTAATCAAAATTTATATAAAATCAGTACTATGGTTTGAACCTATATAATATAAAAATGAACTATTGTTTTATTAAACAGAGAAAATATCAATTTCTTTAACTGTCTTTAATTGTTATTAGATGAAAGTCTAAATTCGACAACACATTATTGAAAAAATAGATCCTGTTAACTTTGAATAATTCGTAATTGCCGTACAGAAAATGTACAGACCTCGAAAGCGTATTTAAAAAATGTGAATTCGTATTTCTCTTCAACATTTTCGTTACGATACGACATATTAGGTATATTACGTAATATAATCATCGTGTTCATATTTGCTGCAGTGCGATTAAACCTTTTCACTGCTATACTATTTATGTTCTGCATCTGTCTAGGCTACATAAATTTAAGATATTTTTCATATTTTTCATATTTTTGACATAATAAATAAAGAGGAATGTAAAGTTACAAAATATTTGAGATCTATATCAATTTAATTATTTACGTTTGAAACAATGCCAGAATAATTTCCTAAAATGTTATGGTTACCTGTGAATGATAACCGTATAATTCAGAGTTGTTTGTACATCTTGTTAATGACTAATGAGGATCGTAATGGCATGGTGTGTCGTCTAGAGCAGTGATAACATTTTCGAGTTAACAGTACCGCGTGGGGCGCACTGAAAGGGTTAAAGACGTGAGATTACGTGTTAAACATTTGAAGTTCAACAGGGATCGACTCGCAGCTGTCGGTTCAGCCGATGTATCGAATACATTTCGCCAAACAAACGGTGATGAAGTAGGAATCTTTAGAAGGGTGTTGAACGATAACGATTTCATATCCAAAGTAATAGCGTACGTACACCCATTATCGTTGTAACAGTCGTATGGAAATATTACCCAAATATTCTTAACATGCTTCCGGGGTTTGTTATTAAATTAAACGACGGTAGTCCCGAACAAAATTGGACGAGTATCTAAATATTATTACGTGATATAAGACAAAATAATATCTATCGATCCATTTAACAATAATGGCATTCTGCTGTACACCGTGTGGCACTAAAATATTACGCCCGTACGAGATTTATAAGCACTTGAATAAGCACCGCACCGACAATGAAAACCATAAATTTTTAGCTTAGATAACACACGGCCATCACAATAAAAGAGGCATACCCGGGAACAGAACGTGGAAGTAACGTGTTGTACATAGTTTTATGCGCGTGTAAAGTTTTATAAAGTTTAACTTTTTATGCGAAGTTTTTAGTTTTTTGAACAACGCATCAACATTCAACATATATTCCTAGCATTTTACTACTAATAAAATCAACATGACCGTGGAAGTACACAGTATGGATAGTGAATAGAAATAATGCACCTAAATCTTTAATACTTTGGACCGGAGAAAGTGGCAAGAAAGCAATAAAATGGGAAAAATGTATGCTGCCCGAACACGATCGACCCATGGAATGTTATTAAATTAAACTTTTTAATATTTATTACGTTAAATCGTAATATTTTACACGAGCGCACAATTTATTCAAATATTTCCGAATTTCTTTGTTGGGTTGTTCAAAGTTGTATTACTGTCTTACAAATCGTGAGCGACTCGAATTTATTTTTTAAAAAAAAAAAAAAACATTGGACGAAATAATTACTGTTAATTAATATACATCGTGATTATATGGTTGACGCCGGCCAGCACATTCTTATGTAGTGTGATTTCCCGATTTTGTCTCACTTGCAATAATATATTTTATTCAAATAATACGTATTTTTGAGTTTAATCTAAACGAGACGACTACCTGTCGCGTACAAAAAATTGTACGTATACCGAGAAAAGCTTGACTTACCCTCGAATAAACGTCAAGACTTTGTTAAAATCTGTTTCCGTTCATGGGCAATTTTTTGGCCGTTGTTTACGACAATACTCTCAAAAATTATACCGAGGTATTTGAAAAACGTACTTTATGTTCACGAGAAAAAAAACATAATCATCACATCGCTGCACATTTACTATAATTTTCGATAATGTTTCTTTTGAAATCTAAAATATTAGAGAACATCAGAGAAACCCGTCATGTTCAACGATACACAAGGGGAGTAGAATGGAAGTTATGAACTTTAATAGTCCGTGAGTAAAAATGCACTTATAATTGAAACCAAAGTAATAGGATAAGTTAGGTAATAGTTTTCTAATATATTTTAGTTCAGTAAAAAAGTACTGCTATAAGACGCTGAATCGTGTTCGTTTGATAATCTATGTAAATCGCAATATTCGAACTAAAAATGGATTCCAGTTAAAACTAAATGTAAAATGATATGGTTTCAAAGTGAATCAAATACCATGGTTTGATTAAAATTGGGTTTTATTTAGTTTAAAATATCACAAACTTTAAATATTATAACCTATAAGTTATAAAATTAATAGTTCTTTCTTTTCGTAATTTTGATTTTTACTGTCGAATTAGAAAATCAACTTATAATTTTGAACATTAATTAATACGCCTTACTGTTTGACAATGAATATATAAAACGTGCAGAAAAAATATTTTGGAGTTATCAGTTTACAAAAAAAAAAAATTCGAAATAAGAATATTTGGAATAATAGGTATTCCTAGGAATCTATAAGATATACATCGCGTTCACATACGCGTTCACAATGATATGGTCAAAAATTGTTTTAAGATTAAAACAATATTATGTAGCTTCAAAAACATCATCACTGATGATTGAGGAAAATTTTTAACTTTAGCATTCGGAGAAGTGCGCATTCTAATGGAATTAGTGCAGGGTTCGTGTATATACAATGTATATTATAGATATTACATATACATAGGGGAACACGAACTGATTTGAATAATTTAAAATACAATATTTGTTATGCTTCGACCAAGGTCAGCTCGAAACGGCACAGAGAAACATTATTTTCTTTGTGAGGAACCTAGTTTTCTTATTAGTTTTCCCTAGTCAAAGCACCAGCGTTTTAATCCTGCCAAGTCCCATTTAAATAAATTGAACAGGAGAACGTGTACTGCAACGTGAATGTATTGAAACAAGCGAACGGTTCGCTTGATGTTTGACAATCAAAATTCGTTATTTTAAAACGCTGGTGATCCATCACAACAATAATCAAGGACATGAATTTCTAACTATGTATATCGTGTATCCAGATGAGAAATTATGGGGTTTAATATTTTTTTTTTTTCGAAAATAACTTTTGGAAAAAAATGCCATGAATACATTATAACTACGAATAGAAATGAGGCGGTTTCATTATAATAATATTTGAGTTATTCAAAATATCTTGCCACTCACGCCGCGAGTTTAACGACTGGAATAATGTTGTGCACGTCGCGCGCCGTACAACGTTGAAACGCAAAATCATTTTTATTAAGCTCCGCGACTGTAGCTTTGTTTCGAATATTATTGACGCCGTGTACCCCACTATATATTATGCGTAGTGCATAACAATGTTTGACTAGCAGGACGCGCAGGACAGTAACACCGTGTAACGAAACTCTACGCGGCGCGCCGGAGGAAAAACAATAATCGTAGTCGAGCGATAATGACTAAACATGCGGTGTTTCCCGGCATACGCGTACCTTGGGAGCCGGGGGCAACGGTTAATATCGGTAAAACGTGATGGTTTTAAAACGGTTTGTTTCGAAAATTGAACGCGATAAACGTTATGAAATGTTATAAACAAAAGAAATAAAAAAACTTGTGTCGCATAAAAACGTTTCTATTGACTGATGTTTACATTATGTTCAATAGTTGCTGTATTTCTTACCCGGCCAAGACCGTGAGATTTAACTAATTAACATTCACAGCGATCACGCTCTATTATGTTTAACAACATATTTCGCTGTAGACAAATTCAGATTTAATTTTTACGGCCAAAAAATGGGATGAATATGGTTAGTTGATCACCCAGTATAAATCTCGGCCTTTATATTATAGCGCGGAACGAACGAACGGAAAAATACGACTCCTGGTCACGTAACGTCCTAATCTCGGGAGGATAATTCGAAAATCTTTCCGTCGTCAACCGCGTGATAATAATGTACGCGAATCACTGTACTTTTTAGACATCGGGCAGGAATGGAAGACTATTAACCAGCGACAAGGCCTGAGATTTCAGATATTTTCGTCCGCAGTGCCTTTTGCCGCACAACTGCGGTCAGAACTACAGCTACACCTTTGATGTCGCCCAGCCGTTCTCTGTTGAATTGGATTTCTCGTCCACGTCGTGCGCAGCTGACTTATCTCGGGGAAAAAATACATTGTGTGAAGCCGATCCAAATCCGTAGCTACGTGACGTTATTTCGCGTCACGACGCAATATGACGTTTAGATATTTCACCATATTGATCCGTTGGTGCCGTGTATATGTTTTACGTTTTAACCGTATACCGGTAAATACAGTAACGTGGTGAACATTATGTTTTCATTGCGGGCAAGAGGTAACGTAAAAAGCAAGCGATCATGCGACAGTTATGTATAATGATATCCGACCACTGTGACCGGAGATGTGGCATTTGCCGTTCACATTTTTTCCGTAAATTTACCGGCGAGATTTACGAGAGTTTGCGTGAAACTCGGTAAACATAAGTACTTAAGAGTCCATAAAGGCTATACCTGAACGAATGATATTACGCTTGTGAAAAAATGTTTAAAAGGCGCGGGGTCACTCGAGTTTAACGGCGGTTGGTAAAAAAAACTTTCGGTCGGGTGTATACAAAATTACTTTTATCCGCAAAATTTGCCGAGCTCATATAATCTCTAATAATGGCGTACGACTGTCGTATGCGGCCGTACACCTAGGACACGGTGGCTTCACGACGAAATGGCGAAACATACGATAAAAGAGGTTGCAAAAATATAGCGACGACCGTATCGCGAAACAGACTACCGAATACAGCGGACGCAAGAACGGCGATAAATATTTTGAAATTGTCTAGAATAAGCGTGTGTTTTATTATAAATCATATTACCTCAGTAGACGTATTCACATACCATTCAGGTATTTCGCCTGGATCGATTGACGCGCTGTTGGATTTGGTGCTTGGTGCGTACAATAATAATCGTCATCATCTCTTCTCCTTTGAATTAAGTTCTCATCCAGCTGGGTCCAGTATAGTACAGTTACGTTATAGCGTATCGTTAAAAGAACTCGGAGATACGTATCGCTACGGTTATTCCGTCGATCATAATATTCGATTACAGGATTGTTACGAGTATTAGCATAGGTTTTCCTTTCATTCGTTACACTCGCACTTCTGTTGTTCGTATCAATTTCGGTCACGTGTGACAATGTTTATGATGTGATAACTAACGTTTGATTTATCTTTCGTAGCGATTCTTCCCGGCGGCAATTGTAATGCTGATTTACATACCGCGTGACGGTTTTATTTCATAATGACATTCTCGTGGCCATTGTAATACCATATTATACACATTCGTGGGTACACAGACGTATTGGTGCGGGTGAATGGGTATTCGTGTTTTAATAATATGTTGCCGTAGTGTTCGTAATGATCTCCCTACGTCGCCGCATACCGCACGGTAGATATATATATTACCGACCCGGTTGGACAACAGTTTTATGACGTAGCCGATTAAAACGCGTATACCGGAAAACCGTTCGAAATCGTTCGGAAAAGACGGATTCTCGCGGGTTACAGAATACAGACGTTACCGCGGCTTTCGGTCATCGAGGGACACTCGGTGATTAACGGGGTACGGCCGAAAATAATATTATTTCGCGATCCGCTATAGTGGAATCGTACCTAAGTATTTTCTACGCGTTCGGAATACTGATCGATTCACTGCGGGTTAAGTGACATTTTGTCACTGGGAAACCGTTATTATTATTTAACGACGAGAGCTTTTTTGTTTCTCGTGCGTGATAATTTGCTTGCCACGAGTGTTCATTGGCTCGAGAATAAACGACCGTCACATGGCAGATCGAATTCTGAAAGTAATAATGTTCCCCAAAGCATAATTATACGTTTTCGGGCTATCATGATTGATTGATTGATTTGATTAAGCACCTGAAGACTGTAAGTTTCCGTACATGTATAATGTGATCACGAATACATTTTATACAAAATCACAACGCTAAATAATACGCACATCGAGCTTATATTGTGTAATTAAACTTAGTATTGTTACACTTAAATGTACTTTCAGCTAATCAATGAATTATGTCTAAGAATTATGTCTAGAATTTTGCAACTTTAAATATATTTCCAAAAGTCAGCTTTTTTATAGTGTTTAGAAATTGCGTATCATGCATCAAAGGAATATAAAAATGAAACTTTTATCTGTTTATTATAATTTATTTTATTTACTATAAAGTTTTTACTAACATCAACAAGTGTGTATCTTACAAGATTTACATAGGAATAAATAAAACTGACGTGTAAAAACGGTAAATTTGAAGAAAAAAATTTAGTTGTTTATTTTGCTACGAAATATCTTATTAATTGTATAACTTTTTTTACAAATAAAAAACTTCTATAATTGTAACTTGTAAGAGACTACATTATGACTTGACGTAGAGCAAAGTTTCGCCATTAAAGAACAGCTACTTGCCGATAGCCATAAAAAATTGCATTTTTTTTTTTAAAATATTGTAAAGTTATATTTTTAAATATTCTGCAGATCAGTCAAATGTATTTACACTAGATATTCAATTTTCAAATGATTTTTAGATAAAATTTAGATCACATACCCATTAGTAATATAATTTACTCAAGTCCGCATATATAGCTGGTGTTTAAAAATGTCCAATAAAACTAGATCGACATTGTTCTTATTTCATTAAAAAAAAACTTCCTATGCTACTCGAACAATTACCAAATTTTAATTGGAAATTATTATGAACGACTAAATAAAATGTAATTTACGAGTACGAATTGATCAGGCGGTTTTTTTTTTACCTTTTTAGAAAAATATTTACATAAATTCAACAAAAATACGGACATGAATTAAACATTTTTAAAATTTAAGAACCCACCATTCGGTATAGCATTGATCATTTCTTAATTATTTAAAAACTTCAACTCGGACATTTTGTACAATTAGTTATAATACATTTCCTGTTACATTTCCACTTTTACTTTTATAGTAGTACAAACTGAAGGGTACATAAAAATGCGTGTTGGCACTACGGAGCACACAAAACTTTTTATTTCATTTTTTGTTTCATCGAGTACTTCCCATTAAGATTCAAAAGTCTTACGTCATTCAAACTGCTGTAGAGCCGTTTCAAGTTGTAGTTGCTTCGTTTTTTTATACGTTATAGTGGGATCCCGCCTTACTATTATATGTATATATTATAATGTATACACCGCGAGTTGTTATTATGCCGTCAACTGCGCGTCGGACATAGTCCCATACCACAGTAATTAAAAAGTTAATTCCGTCTGATTACAAGGCACGCTCGTATAATGAGATTTTAACGTCTAAAAACATCGTTAGCCGACGAATACAATTATTTTAAAATAAATGTAAGATGCGCGTTTTTAAATAATCGAATAATATTAAACTATTAAGTATATTTTTACATTCAATCAAATGTAGGATTCAATGCAAAGAGCATTTTTTTTAGGTAATCTTAGACATCGCTTTTCAAGTACATATCACATATTATGTAATTCGTTTCATGTAACAGATAGGTACTTCTAAAATTAAAATCTAATCAAACCACATTTAACATTTCGACATTTTCAACATCTAAAGATAATTTTAGTCAGCACTATCGACACTACATTAAGTCCAAATTTTCAAATTTCAGTTTTTTTTTTATTTTTCTGGTAGTAAATGTTTAGTTTTTAAAGTTAATTATAAATAAAGAATTGAAATACGTAATAAAATAATACATTTCATAAAAAAAAAATGAAATGTACAGGTCATATTTTAACGGCAGTTTTCCGGTTTAAATCCATTTTTCAATCGTTTTTAAGATATTTTAGTTCGGGCCCTATATCTAATATGTTATTACTATGTTCTGTCATTTGTCTGATTTGAATTGTTTACTTTCAACATCACCGTTCTGTACCATGTGATTTCTGTTATACCTTTATTAATATTCTACTTGTGTCTTTATAATTTTGTTTTCCACCGACGCGATAAGAAAAGTAATTATGCTAAACGTATTTTATTCAAATAATTAGTTATCTATACTTACTCTTTTCACTTTCAATTAAATATAAATAACATTAAATCGAGGTCTAAATTCCATTGGAGAGGCTTTTATAACACGGTTTATTTTTACTTTTTTTTATAACCGATCTTAATTATTCAGAGTGGACCGAAAAAAAACGGTTGGCAATGATTCAATAATTATAAATCGATCTTTTTTTTTTTTTTATTAGTGCCGAAAAACGTTTTTACACCGTTTTTCGCGTTTACATTTCTACGTAAACGTTTTGGAAATCGTAAATAATATGGCGAAATATTTCCAAACAATTATTTTACGGTACGGAACAGCTGTAGCGCTAAAACCATGCTCGGCAGACAAAACACGCGCATAAACGCTTCGAAGGGCTTTGATAATTAATGTTTAAATAAATAATTATTACTGATGCAACAAGGTCGTAATGTTTGTATTGTCATCGGTCTCGACGGGCGGATCACTCCGACGATTTTGTGTCACAACTGGTGGGTTTCGGTGTTAAAAAGTTTTTTCGCCAACGTATAATATCATTATGAAAATGCATTGTCGTGCATGCGTCGACGTGATTATTATTACAATAAAATTATGTTAATTCATTAATTATTGTTCATTTAATCGTTATGATGTGCAGTTATGTGTGTCGCCCGATTCCGCGAATACATTTGTACTATGACACCCGTCCAGTGTCACTGCATTTTTCGTTCTTGAGACTTTACGACCCTAAAATAACCCATTACATTTATCATGTTTATTACAATTACGAAAAAAGAATGGTACGTGGGCTTATCCCGTTTTACGATTAAAATAACGAATACAACAATAAATTGTTTTATTTTTAATTATAACAAGTATATTATTATAATATTTTCATTGTCCACCCCGATTAGCCGACGTTCAGTTTTTCTTCGATTATTTTTAAATATGAGTAAATCAATATTGAAATATTATGCGTACCGCAATCCGTAAGTGATTTTGTGTAAAGTGATAAAAGAGTATTTTATATTTTATAGTATTTTATACGAAAATATTTCTAAAACATGGACTTGCGAATAAAACACGGACATATATAACAAAACATGTTAAATGTATGTAAATGTAAAAAAATTATGCGATGCAGTGAAACGCATTTCAAAATAAGGATTTGCTGCGTTACCGGCGAACTGCATACCAAATGCATCTAGCGCTAGACTACCTATATAATATTATCATGTTATACGAATATGCTTCTGTTACAACCATGGGTGAAACTAAGGTGGGGGGCTCAAGCGAATTATCAGCACTTCCAACATCCAAGTTTATCAATCCCTGATTTGTTCATGAAATGTCCTCCTAGACGACCTAGGCTAATGTATTACATTAATTGTAAATTATATAAATAAAATTACAAAAAAATTAGGTAAAATATTTTTCATTCATAACACCGATACGGGTGGCTATATAAATACATTATTTGCTTTTACAACATGTGAGAGGGTGTTTTCAGCCACGGTAAGGGTAAAAAATTGGCATAGAACATGGCCATGGGACAAAATCGTTTTTTCAACATGTCTATGATAAGCATTGAAAGAGACCTAGAGTAAACAAAACGAATACAGAGATAATTGTTAACAAGCTTGTATACTGATCAATCGAAAAATGAGTTTACTGTAAAAAAGTGTATCGAATGAAAAATAAAAATGTTTATTCGTTAATTTGTTCAGTGTTTAATATCATAGATAAAATATACAAATAAAAATATTAAATATATTTAATCCATGTTAATATTGAGTTGTTTTTTTTCTGTTTCAAATGCATACTTAGTTTATTCGCCTACGATTTGAAATAATAAGATTTGTGTGTATTGGGAGTGTGTCGTCCAAGCCTGCAGTGGTGAAAGCCCCCATGGTTCACTTAAGTATATGTCACGAGAGTTTTAGCCCCACCAAAAATATTACTCCAGTTGCACGCCGCACGGTTTCACAACACCGCAGACTTCAAAAGATCGAGAATACTCGTGGTCGTCGCAGCAGAGATGTAATATATGGTATACGCGTGTACGTATTATAAAGTAATCCGTCCCGTCGTATCGTTTGTACCATCACCGCACCGACCGCGGCGGAAAGCAAAAGTTCGTATCGGTCGCGCGTATAGTGCATTATCGCATTAACAATTCACTTCTCCGACGCCCCGCGGGCCGGACCGGCAACACGATCGCGAATAGCTAATTATGCAAATATACATGTACAATATATTTGTGATATATAGGTACAGGCGTAGTGTATACGGGCGACGACGATAAAACATTAATTAATCAGACGGGGCGGATTGAATTATTCACGATCCACCCCCGTGCACGGGGCGGGAGACAACAATACGCAGCTGCAGTGGCGAGCGGTTAAATCTCCAAGTGTACACGTAAACAATGCACCGTATATCCGACTAAATGTCGGCTATTGTGATAACGACAACGATAACAATTATTACAATGATAATAATAATGCAAGTTTAACGGTCAAGCCCCCACACGCGCGCCGTGGGAACGTACAGCTGCGGTTGTTGTTGTTGGAAATTATTTCCCGTCGCAATTAAATGTATTTATAATAATTATGTCAGTTATGTGTGACGACTGCAGAAGATTAGGTGGTTTTCGTACCGTACGAAACGGCGAAAAAGTCGGAATATCACAGGTACGCTTTCGAAGACACCATTTGTTCGTATTTTTATCCGGGTACTCTCGCACGGTTTTCACGATGCACAAGCGAAACGATCGAATGTCAAAACCCGAGGAGACCGCGCGTTCTTACCGTTTTCACGAGATAAACGCGTTTTTTTCGTTTTCCTGATCGGAGAACATGTTTCAAGGACCGGCACGGAACGCACCTACTCCAAGATCTAATGGATTGCGGAAATCTTCAACATGCGTACACGATGTACATATACGCACGGAACTGTATATATAATTTATAATACGATGCGATACTGAGGTAAAGTATAAATATAACTACTTGATGTTTGAGCAAAGGCTTTTGAAAGAAAAACAAGAAACACTCGTAATATTATTGTACAAACAAATGAAATTCGCACGACGATTCGAACCGATATCCCGACCGTACAGTTGCGTATGTATCGGTTTCGTCGAACGGAAACACTCGATTTACGTTTGTTAATTATTCATCCGAGTGTGTATTGCTTCAATTCGAAATCAAAAAATAATAATTTAACGTGAAAATTCTAAAATTTACAGTTCACGCAATACGAACAGTAAATTATTATTATATTATATTATATAACTTTTATCAATTCCTTCAACGGTTAACCTAGTGATATATTATTTTAATACTATTCTTAATATTATTATTAATCATGCTGTTAATACTATTATAATTTTCTAGTACTCTCATAAAAATATTTCGAAATTCGTGCAGGCTTGTTTATATTATTCTATCGTTCTTTTAATTCTTGTTTATAATCGAAATTTCGTCAATCAAATCAAAATACAAATGTACCCGAACTGTTGTAGGCGCTGCATAGTTACATCATCCTCCGTAGGCATCTGGCCTATTCGTGAACCCGCGGGTGAGTGAGGGGGACTCGATTAAACTTTAATATCCACCACAGTCGATTCAATTTTATATTATATTTCGCCTATTCTATTTCCAGATATTATAGCGAACGCACGTATAAGCAACACTTGTTTCGCAGTCATTCGTCTCAAAGTCATGCAGTTTTCGTAATAATATCCATTGTCCACACAGTATACGCATCATTTCGAACATCGTATATTGAGCAGAGTTTTATTCCAAACATTAGATTTTCTAATGATTCTCTAAGTATCCAACAGTGAACTACCCATCTATTCTCGAACACTCGACGATAAAAGTATAACATTTTCACCCATTATACGTAGCTATCGATTTTCCGTATTTTGGCGACACCGAACTCTAGCCAGGGTTCGTACAGGCCACGGAGCTCTAAGATTTTATAGCGCACCCCGAACCCTCTTCCACACCTATGCTCGGGCCCCGATTGCCGATGTCCCGTGTCCTGATATCGTTTATGTTATGGGCTCTCTAAAAGACCGGAGGAGGATTTACCGCGGTTGAGCAACAATATAATATTGGCACCGCGTTTATGTGTTACAACAAACATGTATGAACACTCCTAGCTTAAATATATTTATAGATTGGCTAATACTATGAGGTTACCGATGTTTTGGTTTTCCACTCTGAAAACTTTATCAGTGAAAACTTATCTGTTATGCAAGTTTAATCTATAAGAAAAAATATACAACATTAGCTGCAGTTGAGAGCACCACTATTAGTTTGTTTTTTTCACGCGCAAGACTTACAAAACCTTTGCCTGAATCGTTCTGACTCGTCGGATCGCCCTTGGACAAAACAACACATTTATTCGTCTCGCGATTCCTGTGAAGTGTAATCGATTCTTCTTCTGGCAATGATGTTGAGACACTAACAAGAGCACGGAAAACCAATATTGATCCGTCCTCCTCCGTATCGGCACGTCAAAAACGTCACCCCGGTACTTCCGGTGTTTTCATATTAACTATGCTCGCAGAATACGAGAATCGACGACAACCTTTTCTCTCACCGTATAATATGTATAACTCCAGTTGCTTCACGTTCAATTCCAGACACCGCGACACCGAGTGGCCAAGTCATTTCGGGTTCATTTATAAAGTGGCACCAATCACTTAATTTATCTATGACATGCGTCATAGTAGATTTTACAAATGAGAGAACTATTCGGGTATTATTGATAACGTTATCCGTAAGGATCTAGGTCTAGAGTTCGAAAGTAAAAAGTCATAAAATCAGGTTTTATAAAAATCATATGTTACAAAAGTGATTTCTGGCAAATGCCATATGTGTTATAAAATAATAATATCCTTTATGGCTGTATAGATATTACTGTTTTAACTTTTTTTATTTGTAAATATTTAGTGTATCGCCCATTAAAATGATCGTTAGTTGAAAAAAGCCTTTTGAATCAATAATGTGAATTATGAATATTATTTTTAAAAATCGTCTATATTCGAGCTCATACAATAAACACAAGATTATCATCAGTTTAACTTTTTCGTTGACATAATATATGAATAAATAAATATTTATATCCAATGTATCACGCATTTCGTGAATGGATGGAATAACGGTCAAAATTAATTCCATTTTCGTTAAAAAAAATGGAATTATTAAAAAAAAAGGTACGTATGCGTTGCCGTATAGTATTGGTATTATTATACGAAAAAAGTAATTAGAACTTTACTTTACCTAAACATTAAAATTACATTTTATAACGCATGACACAGTTATGGGAAATTACTTTCGTAACATTACATTTTTATAACACTTTATTATATGACATTTGACTTTCGAACAATTGACATGGTTCCATCAATGTATAGTATTTTGGTAATTATTATGTTTAATAATTTGCATTATGAATATTTAAATAGTAGTATAACTAGTACTCAGTTCCTCAAGTAATTAAGTTTATACAAAATAAAAAAAAATAGCAAAAAAGGCAATCAAACATTTGTTCGGAAAAAATCTAATTAAATAGATAATAATATACATTCCATATTACACGGGTACTTCGACTTGCGTGAGACTGTTTAAATTGAAAAGACGAGATTGGCAGATAGTGGGTAAATGAGCGTTGATGTTTACGACGTTATAAAGTATATGGCATAGAATCTATGGCACCGCGGCATCAATAGGACCTGGTTTTCAGAGGGATCCCGCGGACAGCGAACACAAACACGCTGCAATATTTTCTTCCGTCCGACGTCCCTGACGATGCTTAAAAAGTCTCCGGTCGCGTACGACACCTCCGAAGGGTTCGCGAACATCGGTCAACACCGGGTCCGGACGACAATCAATCTTATATTTTTCTTTTCGGACCACGGATCTGCATACACGTCCGCGCGTATAGGTACTTAAACTGTCGGTAGCGTATCATTTGCACTTCGGACGAAAACCGAAAAACCACTTGAACCCACGACGGCGACGCACGATCTCGCGATAATATAATGCCCACGACGTACTCGCGGTCGAAGGTCCACGTTGCGCGAAATGTGTCGAAACCGTCGTTCCGCTGATCGATGTATTAATGACCGTGTGCCATACGTTATAGTAATACGAGTATATCGAGTGACTTTCCGGCAAAACGAGCGCTGTTACTAACTTTAAGTGCGACGCGCGCACTGCAGTTCCCCGAAAACTTTTATTCGTATCTTCTAATAATGTAAAACTTCTGGATTCAATGTCTCCCTAAACCACCCCTCCCCCAACCCAATGCTCACCCATCATGTGTCTGTCATTTCCGTTTCGAAATAATTATACGACCGAGTAGACTCCGCGACCCTGTGTATCACGTTTTCATTATTTGAGTTTCGCTGTTCAGTCTTACACTTTTATCTCAATATTATTTCAAGCTCGTCGTAACGATATATCTTTCCCGTTTCTTCTCTTCGCCACAGACCGCAGTTGTAAACATAATTATGTACCGTACTATCTCATACCTCAATCGTCTAAACATAATCTTCCGTTCTACCGTAGATCAAATGAATTTCATTTATGTTCATATGTCATCGTAATGCCTTTGCAGTGCTTTGAACTGTATACTTTTGAATGTATAATAACATCATCGTTGACATAGGTATTATTTTTTTTTTATTATTATTTTATGACTGTATGACGGCTGTAAGCTTCTCAAAAACCATGTACCTATAAAATACAACTAAAAATGTAGTACATACAACTATAACGTACATTTTTCTTAAAAATAACCAACATAAACTCACCAACTACATATTATTATGTCATGTTACTTGTGATAAGGGACTAAAAATATTAATATATTTTTTTTTATTACGTAGGTTAGGGAGGATGAGGCTAGTTGTTACAAAATGTAAAAAAATTATTTTTAACTCATTATTATTCAACTAAATATTTCTGAAAATTTGAAGACACAAACCACATAGTAGGCGTCGCTTGACTTTAATATGAAAATTAATTTTTAAAAACAAATGTTTTTTTCAAAAATGTGAGTTAAATTTACAAACCAATTTTTATTAGTGGCAGGGTAATTTGTTATACATACAGTTTTTTAAAACTGTTAATATATAATAAAGGCACCGAACTATATATTGTTTTTAATTTGTACGATTTTATTAACGTTAAGCAAAGATATTGATCGGGTAATTAATTTTAATATTAACATTGAATTATTATAGGTCGTAAATGTTTGTTATACATAACGTAAATGTCAAATTAATTGAGCTCTTTGAAAAAAAAAAAAGGAAATTCGCGATTTTTGTACAATTCAAAATACATGGTTAGGTTAAAATTTACCAAATTCGAAAGGTTATAATTTAAACAGCAGGTATATTATTTTTTTTTCGCTTTAACTCGACGTCAATTAGCTGCAGAGACTTAATCACTTTTTCGAGTAAATTAAGTTTGTCCGTCTTTAAGGTTATCGTTTCAACATTAGCTGTCAATCGGTCCGTGTAAGTCTACATTATAGTAATTTTATACCACGCGTGACAGAACGACTGAATAATTTTATTCATGGGTTTAAAAAAATAATATGAAAATATTATCGTTTTCGCAAGAACAACCCCCAGGTACTATTGTGTGTCTTAAATATTAAAAAAAAAACGGCGTATAGTTGTGTATCACCGAGGTAGATGGTATTATTGTATAGTTTTCCAAATGTGATCCGAGCACTTTGAATAATTATTGTTCCGGGAATGTGCTACGTTTTCGACGTCACATCATCCACACGGAAACGTGAATTACACTTATTGCATTATTTGTATCGTACCTAACGTACCGAAAGTTAAATAAGACTCTTACACTGCTGCAATACTGTCTCGCGCGTGGGATTATAAAACGAAAACGGTTCGCGAAATATATTCAAACCACGGTACACGCGTCGGGCGCTCGGATAATCGTCATTCCGCCGAGTCGATGAGTCGCGGCTACGGCGGAGCAACTTCCCGGGACTCGGGGGTGGCGTACGTTATAATGTAGTTTTCCAAAGTCGTATTTTCTCTTTTACTTTTGATTCCGCGGCGTGTACGCGCGTGTATAGCTGCTCGATAGTATGTTGTTAAACCGAAGCCAACGTTCGCGGCAATTAATGGATTTCTCTGATTGCGCTCATTTCCGCGTACAAGTTTCGCGGTCGCTCGAGTTTATATATATAACGACTTTTCGTTTTTCGCAGATGACGTGCACCAGGCGTATTAGTAAGTCTCCACCCACTCGTCGTCCACCGAGTGCAATGCGAAGATGATTTATCATTGTTTTCAAATTAAAAACATCAACCGCGGATAGAGCGAAACGTTGCGTTTTCGTCGAGAAAAGCGAGGCGGTCGCGAGACGACTGCGAGAGCGGTGCGTTTCCGTCAACGTTTGAGCGGCGAGTGACGTTTTGCGATCGTGGAAAAAAAAGGCTTACAAACGAAAAGGCGAAACTAAAGGTAAGACGTATTATGATAACAATATATAGATAATATTTCTGAAAATTTGAAGACACAAACCACATAGTAGGCGTCGCTTGACTTTAATATGAAAATTAATTTTTAAAAACAAATGTTTTTTTCAAAAATGTGAGTTAAATTTACAAACCAATTTTTATTAGTGGCAGGGTAATTTGTTATACATACAGTTTTTTAAAACTGTTAATATATAATAAAGGCACCGAACTATATATTGTTTTTAATTTGTACGATTTTATTAACGTTAAGCAAAGATATTGATCGGGTAATTAATTTTACCACGGTGTCAACTGTTAAATCATTTTGATAAGGGAAACAAGCTATATTAATAAAAGTATCATTACATGTTCGTATTGAATTTTTTATGAATTTAAACTGTACTTGTATAATGTCTTGTTGTAAACATTTGTTCGGAAAATATTTTTATAATACAAAATTAAATACACTTATTTACGGTGTGCAGTTAAAGGTATATTAGTTAAATAAAAAAAAAATGTAGAAGTATGAAAAAAACGTCCAGCCTCGCAAAATAAACAGGATGCAGGATGGATTCAGAAATTTGCTTAGCGCTGACTCAGGAGTCTCAAACTGCCGAGAACTGTATATTTTTTAAGTTGAAATAACTACAATTCAATTACTGCAGCCTCCTTGCCTCTCCCCCACCCCCCCCCCCCCTCCGCTCTTCGCGAAACGTCCTCCAAGTTACGCCGCTGCTGTCGTACTTCGCGAGCAGTGTGACACGCGCTGCTGGTATCGAACCTGTGCAGCGTGATTTCGAGTGAAAAACATTATGAAAAAACATTTTGTCCCGGACGGTGGCGGCGGCGGCGGGGTGATGGTGACGTCGGCGAAGAGACGAGCGTGTTAGCCGGCTGCTCTACCGGCCGTCACCCGTCGCTCGCATCCGGTACCGTTTCTCGTCGGGAAATATCATTCGATATTGATTCATACGTGGTATCGTGAACGGAGCTGCACAAACGTACACTGGCGCGCGACGCTTGGCCGTGAGGGGAAGTAGACAGCCGCGCACTAAATACGTGTCGGAATCGGACCGCTCGCGAGTTGATCGCGAGCAGCGGCAGAGGAGAACAATAGTGACGGCAACACAACGTGTAATATTATGCTAAACACCAACGCCGCAGTGCGCGGCGACGGAGAGGAGTTATTGTAGAACTCGGGAAATGCTATTTTTCGACACCGTGCACCGTATCGTATATATCAGGGGTCGGCAAGTAATTATTTCTATTGGAGTCCTAAAGATTAAAATAATAAATAAATGAGGTCTAGTGAAAACAATCTTTTTCAAATCTTTATATTTTTAAAATGGCAGTATTAAAATGAAAAATTTATCTAGTTGTTACAATTAGCTTATATTAAAAAAATACAACATCAGGTAAATAATGATAATGTCGTATGATAATAGTAATAATAATTTACCAAGTAATTTTTTAACAATTGCATTTCTTTTCCTTGGCCAGTTTTTTTAAAACTTTGGGAACTCGTGGAAAACAGCTTATGTGTCCTCAAGGTGAGAGACTGTTAATTTTGTCCTATACTTGTTTTTCAAAAAATTAATTTTTAAAAATGATGCCTTACAAATGTATGTCGAACCAAGCATTTTATAACATAATCAAGAACAATGTGTTGACGCGTTGTTACGCAGTGATATGCGATTGAAGACGACCTATTTCGGTCGCACCTTTTTGCTTACATGTGACCGCAGACTTTACGTGTGTTTTGAAATGCTGCCAGTTTTACATTGATTCTTGAAAGTTGACCATAAGTTGTAAAATGTATAAATAATAATTTGGTTACCACTGATTATGTGATTATGTGATTTAAATATTAATGACTACTAACATGGCGCGGGAAGTATCCACTAGACGTACGACGAAAAATAAACAGTTATATATTGTGAAAGGCCAAAAATTATGCAACTTTTTTTTCTTTTATCTGATAGTAAATGTTATATTCTAGAGAATTAGGCTGCATAAATTAACCGCGCATGACTGCGCAAATAAAAAAAATGACTTATAAGTACAATAAATTAAGTATATAAAGAGTCATTGTACAAAATTGGCTTAAAATATCAACTTGAAAATTGCACAAATGTCTTTTTCCCAAAATTTAGATATGATTCGACACTACCCACATGACCATTGACCACCTTAAGAACTTTAAATTTTCGATACTTTACTGGCCACTACAGACATAAAATTTATCAAATATATAAATTAAAAAACTGACAAGCAAAATAATGGTCTCCCCTTTGAGTTTGATAATAGGTCAGTAGGTACATTAGTATTACTGAATGCAAATTTGTTTGTTATACGTTTCTAAGGCGGAGACAACACATGCAACGACCTCAAAACAAAGACTTATACAGATACATTATATTTTGTACAGATCGCGTATGACATAAACACTGATTATTTCCAGTAATTTATCGGTTTCTTCCTTATTATTGTACAAGCATGTTGTGCTTTATTGACTCGAATAATAATGATTATTGCACCCCGTATAGCTGTTCGCGCGCAACCTACATCTGCAGGTGGTTCATTGATAAAACAATCATTCATTGAATTCAAAACATGTCGAAAATATAACATGTCACCCGAACGCACATGACATGTTTGAAACGCGCGTTTTTCGCTTGATTTTCTATAACATGGCAATAGAAAAAAATATGTCACACGGCACATAAATACGTTAATATCACGTTTTACGGGGTGAGGCTAATGCAGCATTATAAATTTATAATCATGCACAACAAGTTTCTCTCAGGTCCCTTTGTGATCTAAAATGGTTTTTTTTTCGAAAAACAAATACTCTCCGACGGCTGCACGGACCTCGACCGTCTGCTCGCGTCCTCCTTTCAGGTGAACTATCGTTTTTACAGCGTCCCTTATTAGTCGTGTTGTACAGTTGGCGCGGTTAGCACGAACAAATAGATCGCGGAAACGTTGGTGGATCGATGTTATACGACAACGAAAGAAACCCAAATGTACCGCCGCGAGTCCGGACAAAAACGTGTGTCTATCGGCCGTCGTTAAAACAGTAACGTATTATGAAATACTAAGCGACGTCGTGGTTAATGTGCGCTATTATTAATTAGCCATCGCGGTACGTAATATTACGCCACGGCTATTGCTGTTATTGTTGTTTTTAATCGAATTTCTAAACGCGGCTCGTGATTAATCATTTGCCGATCATAAATAAATTTCAGAACGTTCATTAAAACAACAACGCCATATTATTATGCTGCACAACACTAATAATATATCGTGTTTAATTTGTATGCGAACAACGCGTGATCGTAATCATGGATAATATATATATATATATATATATATATATATAGAACCGACCGTGTACCTATTGTTGCCGAAACGGTGTCGGCGCGGCAGTGGCTCGTATATAGTCCCGATATACGCACCCCGTAGAATACGTAAATAAAATGCCCCTGATCTGAAAGGTAATTCAAAGTAAAACGATTTTTTATATTTACCTTAAACGTGCACGAAAATTGTGATAAAAGTGATTTACAAAATTGTAAAATGTTCAAATTTTGGTTGGAAGGGATGACGTCCTCTCTCCCAGAGTAAAATCGTGTCCACGCGCCTGCCCGTACCTGCTTATTCGCTCGCACCCGTTGTTGTTTCGGTCAGCTAAGCCTTAAACTTTAACGGTGTTGCGCTAAACATTATAGCCATGGGGCACGAACGATACGCATTGCGCGTGCGCGGACCAAAACGGCCAATAGAACCATAAAATAACATCTGTACTGTGCAATACACGTTTATACACGCCGAACGGATCCATTGTAACGAAATACTGCACAGGTATGTGTAGTGTCGAGGACGGCTTTTGAAAATATTTGAACTATGCGCCGTGGAGCGCGCAGGACTACGAGGTCACCCCTCGAATGATATGCGTAAAGCCATTGTAGGTCACAACATGATCCGTCATTAGTGACATCTGATATGTTTGTAAATATACATAAGTGATATATAGTCACTATATAGTGAAATATTGTTATCAAATGTATGTATAAAATAAAAATGCCACTCGCAATCACTCTCTGATCATCGTACAGACTAGACTATACTTAGTAATAGCACTACGTGTATACATAGGCGCACTAAAAAAGGATTTTTATGGCTCGAGACGCTCTTGGACTCTAGGCGGGAGGTTTAGACTATTTAATGTTGTGGTAATTGCTAAGAAATATTTGATTTCGTTTAATATGCTGATTTTAAAAATTATCGATTGAGATGTGTACATGTAAACTGGACCTCTTGAACTACGTTTATACTTCAAATCGTAGTGAAATGAAACGTATCATACGTAATGCGAATTATTCTTAAGATTAAATTGATTCAAGGCAAAACTAATAGCTGCAGAGTTTAGTGAAACATCATTTAGTGTAAATATAAATAAAACATATATTTAATCAGATAATAGGACGACTGTACGCTTTTTTCAACCTACATTTTTTTCACATAGAAATATCAATTGCTACCATCCAAAATAGTAACATATTTCCCGGGCGACGCTGGGCTATTCTGCTGGTGCATTTATGATTTTATAATCCGTTTATGAAACCCGTACTTGTATAACAAGTGTACCAGATAATTACTGTAATTTTTTGGGTGGATTCATATTGGTTTACGGTGTTCATGCGAAAACAGCAAAAGAAATCAATCAGTATTATAAGACATGTAAGATGAGCAACTTTAGGATGTTTTCCACTTCTTCATTCGGAAATATCTGCCACTTACCCGTTAATTACTATAGAAAAAATAATAGCAAAAAATAAATATAATCCGTGGTGAGTGCGAAATTATTTTTAAATAAACGTCAGTCAAGAATGTAAATTTTGTTGTGGTAGGTATTAGGTCAAAAATTCCAAACTAGTTTTAGAAGATGTCAATCTCTTACGAAAATATGCCGTGCGAAGCCGGAATATTCAGAGTACTTTATTATTATTATTATTATAAATTATTATTAATTATTATTATTATTATTAATTATTATTATTATTATTATTAATTATTATTATTATTATTATTATTGATCACGCCGTGAGATATACAATTAGAATTTTAAATACCTTGAGAATATTTTAAGGGCTGCAGAAAAAAGTTACGAGTGCCTGGTGCGCGGGTCTGTTATTGTTCTACGTTGCGCGTAAGCGATAACGAACCGAACTTGCGAGAAGACCGTTTATTGTTTCAACATCGTTAATAACAATAATACGTCATTTTTATAGTGGTTTTTTTAGCACAGTTCACCTAAACCGTTGATTACCGAATCAATGCTTAAACACATGACCTCGTTGTTTCGAATAGAACCAAATAAATAGAAAAAATAATAACAACAACCATAAAATCGTTACACGTCTCGTTATATATTATAATATCATTCGGGAGTCGTTTCTGAACCAACATGGTCGTTGTACCATTGCGCGCGCATAAATAATTAACAATCGATTTCATACGTAAGACGTAATAATACAATTGCCATGCTCGAAATATATTTTCACGTTCTCTATATGTTACATACTCTTCGGAGTTTGGTTTTTTCTCCCCTCGCGTTACATAGGTAAGTGGTACCGCGTGCAAGTATTATTTTGCGTACTCCCGCAAAGGCAATTGTTGTTAAAACTTCACGCACGATAGCGCGGCGGCGGTGGCAAAAAATCTCAATAGAATCTGAATAATTTACGGTTCCGCGTGTAAAGTTCGCAAATGTATCATCGAAAACGTTAATTAATGTTTGAAAACTCGAATGGAAATTTCTACATTTATTCCTTGTTGTCGGCTGGGAGCAATAAATTCAACTTAAGTGTCGAACAATAATTCCATTACCATATAATAATATACGAGAAACGGTTGAATCATTTTTGATAAAATAATACACCGTAATCAGAATTGATCGTAAACAGATTTTATTATACTTTTGAGGGTAAATTTAAAAATAATTGAAATACGTGTGGAGAAATGGATAAATCTAACATAGCAAAAAGTGTACAATACTATTGTTATGACAAGGAGAAAACATTTAGTTTATATCAACGTAATATTATCTCTATACATACTATGTAGGTCTGTGTTCGATGTTCACGAATTTGTATACTATAGGTAGATACGTAGAGATGTATTCATTTTTAAACGTGAGGCGTTAACGAAATCAAATCGCGTTATAGTTTAAAAATGTGTATCATAATTCAACAATCAATTTAATTAATTTAATAATTTTTTTAAACTGTGCAGTACAAGGCCAACACGGTTTTTTAACCACTAATAATGATTCAGTGTGAGTAAATAGGACATTTTATTCAAGAGCCCTGTGAATATAAAAAATTTCTTCGCTAATAAATAAATGTTGGCTGGTTCATTATAATAAACGTCGGTCGAAACTTAACGTTAAGATATTAAAAAATATTGGATCACATCTAACAGGGTTTTCTGTATAAAAGTATATAATATAAATTATAACAGTATATCATAGTTATCGTAGTACACACGTTTTGGCTAATATACATACATCATTTTTTAGAAATTTCACGGTCATTTACGTAATTAAAAATGTGATCACTTTTTTTTATACTTTTAAGTTTAAATAAACTAACTATATATACGGTTTGAATATTTTTTCTTTTTTATTATTGATAATAATAACTTATATAACATTTTTCAAAGTTTTAATTGGTGATTGTGAAAACAGATTCTTTATTTAAGTACTTTAAGTAAATAATAACCGATAACTAAATCATTTTATTTTCCATTTTCCTCCTGTTTATAAAAAATATGAATAATCAAATAAATACAATTTTTGGTTCGTGTTGACCAAAAACGATTACGCTCTGCCCTCCCATCAATATGTTCACGCCCTTCCCACCTCGGTTGGGAAACACTGACATATATACAGGGTGATCAGAACAATTTAATGTGATTGCGTTTTTTTCAAACCCCCAGTTGAATACGGAAAATAAATATTTTAAATTATAAAATTGCATGTAAAACTTCCATAACATTATACAATTTCTGTACAATGCGCATTTACATGATAAACCCGCTGCCACATAACGATCACTACAGATCACCCTGTACGCGTACGGACGTCTGCGAAGTTTTGTTAAGTTCTTGAACATTGTACAGCAGGACTCAGACAAAATAACTTTGAAACATTTCAAACGTAATTATGAAGCCGACGCACATATCGGCCACGGATCGCAACGATAGCGTATTACACAATAGGGAATCAAATGCATTACGTACACACGCGACGTGCATTCGATAATATATCTATCTTGTGCACGCATTGATACGCATAAAAAAAATACTCTCTTTTCCCACCCCCCGAGCGGGGGTACTCTTTGATTTTGCGACGTGATTAAGATATGTGTGCATGCACAGCGAACATAATATAATATAAAAGTTTATAAGAGCAGACAGACTCTTTTAATATTCCAACTTGTACGTACGGGGGTCTAATGTCCCATATAAAACTTTTAATATTGTACGTCGGCGGGACGTTGAGGTTAATCGTTTTAATAATTCCAAAAAACTTTTTTTTTTTTTTTTTAATCTCGAGTTGAGCATTTTTTTCGCGAGATTCTTGCGCACCCCGTCTATTTCGTACGTACCGAGAGCGCGAGTTAGACGACACGTACGTCGACCATATATATTATAATATTCTTATGTATAAAGTCAATAATCGTTCGTTTTAAGTATTTTAACGATACGCCGTTGATATTATAGCGGAGAAGAAGAAAATATACATTGCGTACCGTAGTGCTGCTCGTGCAGACGCGGATACCAAAATTACTATGGTATTGTTTAGACGGATTCGATCGCATCTTTAGTATACGTGATGATAATATGCAGCGGAAACCGTCTGCTGAAGTGACCCGTAAAAATTATACTGTGGTCGATTCACGCGACTCGTCCCGTGCAACCAGTGATCGCCCTATCTGCAGGAACCCGCGGGATCCTCGATACATGATCTACGAACGCCTCGCATCCCATACGTCACACTTTGAACTATATTAATCCGCTGGGAGCAACGATGGTGCTTTTCTAACATTAAACAATTATTCCATGCATTTCGGTTGTGACCTCAAAACATAATATAGTTTGCTGCACTGTTATCAACAATCGGTGATTTGTTACAAATCAATGTTTTTTATAAATCAAGTCTGGACCGGTTATTAAATATTTTGTAACTTATAGACGAGTTATACAATCGAAATTACAGTTAAGTGAATAATACTGTTACACGTAAAAATATAATTTATCTGTTATTATATAGTACAAAGCTTTATTTTATACTTAATTTGTCTTGATATATGTTGTACGATTTAATTTTTAATGCAACAACGTTCAATATAACTATATACGTATACACTTATCGAGACAAACATCAACTTGAAACACAAAAACTTAAAACATTCTTTTTCTATGTTGAATAATTTTTAACCTAATTACGTACATATTATATAAAAATAAAAAACAGAAGGAAAAACTTTAAATTAAATAACTTGAAAGTTAAAAAGTTACTAGGTCTTGCAGCTTTATAATTATCACTGCTCTGCTTTGGTCTAAACGTTTATGATAACTGTTTTCGCTTCTACGAAGCCAACGTTCAGTATAATACATGTCATTGCAATCAAGAAGGCCAAGTGCATTTAAATAAAGTGCACTTAACAATCACCAAAACGACGTGTAATATCATATTAAGCCATTATCATAAAATCAACACTGCAGCATAGACAATCAGTGACACCACGTTGATGGTGGTACGCATATTATATTACCAACAGGTATCGGATTCTCGTGATTTTACCGGTCTTAAATTCCTCATAATTTTGTGCGATACCTACGTCACACTGAGAAAGTTGCAGCATAATAATTTTATCATACGTATACAAGGTTTTTTTTTTCAATGAACAATATACAATCTGTTATGTATAACAATATAATTAAATCGTATGTATTCAAGTAATATACTCGTATAGCTGTACATAGTTCACATGAATATCTTGAACAGGGAGCAGTTTATTAACAGCACCTCAGAAAGAAATCTAATTTTACACATAAGCCATTTTTTTTCTTTTTAATTAATTAATTTATATAGGACAGACGTGAGTTTTATAACATAATGTTACAAACATTGTGTGCGGAAGATAACAAAGATAATACAATAAATTATAATTTATCTTAATTTAAGATTGAATCTAATAAAAAGGCTTAGAAGTAAATAATATAAAATACATGTTAAATAAAATTAAAAAAAATTATCAAATAAAATCAAAGACATTGTCTGCATTATTGCCTGCAGCCATAAGAAGGTAAGCAGGAGAGTTTAATATATAATTTTTAGTTGAGAAAAGAGGATAGAAAGGTTTTTGATCTCTAGTATTGATACTATTAATATTAAAACGGATTAAAGAAAGAATTTCAGGGCAGTCAATTGAACTTAATACCAGTTTTAGCAAATATTTAGAGAGTAAAAGTGAACGACTGTCAGAGGTAAGAGAAAAATTAAAAGCATTTAACACATTGATACATGAGCCGAGGATAGGTCTGTTGATATAATTAATGATATAACTAATTTATAATTTGAATTGATCCCTTGACTCGTTAAGATAGAGACGACGTTGAACGTTACGTTCAAGTAATAGCATTTTTTCGTCGTCATAATTTTATAGACCAGTAGTTATAATAAATTAATCATGCACTGCTCGTTTGTGTACTTGGTGAAATACAGGTATTTTCGCCAAACGAACGTTCGGATTTCACATACATACGGATAATGAAGTTTATCGAAAACATGCAATGTTCTCATTATGTTTATGTACGTGTAGTGTATTATCATTATGAGCTTGGAATGTCAACTAATCAAACATTTAAATATTTACATTTGAAATCAGTCAGCTGCAGTAAAAAGTCCACATGAATAAATGCATTTAAATAAATTCGATATTTTCGTAAGAGATTGACATCTTCTAAAACTAGTTTGGAATTTTTGACCTAATACCTACCGCAACAAAATTTACATTCTTAACTGAAGTTTATTTAAAAATAATTTCGCACTCACCACGGGTTATATTTATTTTTTGCTATTATTTTTTCTATAATAATTAACGGGTAAGTGGCAGATATTTCCGAATGAAGAAGTGGATAAGTCTAGACTGAGACCATATTTTTTTAAACCCCTTCTGGTTGCACATATATAGATCATCGCAGAAACCACTATGTTAAATTTTAAGTTCATTCGTTTTGTCGTTTTCGAGAAGTAGTGATCGGTGAGTGGGATTTGAATTTTATATAATTTATATAGATTGATTTTATGTTTTGAATTCGTAGCAAAATAATATTTTTACGATTATAGTAACTACGAGCTTATCTCTTCAACTCATTATTTTCAAAAAATGTTTGTACTTTAATACATTCGAAATCAGTCAATAAGTTTTTGTCTTAAATACCAATCAAATTAATTCGAAATAATACGATTTTTTATATTTTAGATTCTCGGTGAAACGAGGAATGTATTTTTGTTTTTAATTGATGTAGATATATATTTATTTAAGTTCTAAACGGGCCAGGCCCGATAATTCTTATAATAATCGTTCATAAATAATAATGTAAAAATATTATGTATATGCTTGTATTATACTTATAAGTTATAGCTATGAATTAACATGTATGAAATTACAATACATTTTGAATGAGTCGAACTTTGATGATACGAATAAATAGGTTTTTAATTCATTCATAGTTTTCATGATTATAATGATGGAGGGGTCATTGTTTGCAGTATATTTCTGTATTGATATGATAATATTTCTTTTTAGACCTAATGTTACAAGTAGCGGTATGGAAAAGGTAGCAATTTATAAATGTATATAAGTATAAGATATTAAAATTGTATTCTCAAAAACGTTTATTTTAATTCTGAACGCGGACTCCACAATGCGAAGACTGAAAAAATATAGCAACTTGCACACATAAAAACGTTTCCGAACCCTGAGTTGTAACGTAGACTGCAGTGCCTATTGTTGAAGTAGATTTAAGTTTCCAAGTTGTTGTGCGTTCCAAAAACGTATTCGCGGTATTATACACCTAGCTCGTTCAGAAGCTATCAATAAATATCTGGTACGTTTGTATCAACACGGGCATTTAACTACCTGATAACCGTGTCCGTATTATTTAAACGAGTTGTTAAATGCGTTTCTCGGCGAGCCAATAGAGTCCGAATCCACACGATAGGATTTACGATCGCAATCAGTTGAGTGGATAGGGCGATTTAAACAAATCCTGGGTTGTAGGAGTGTGTGTGCATGGATTAGATACGTGATTGAAAAGGTGATATTTAATAGTTCGACGAAAGCGAACGTACTTATAATTGAATACCGAAGAATTAACTGTTGGAATAATGCGACTTTTCAAATTATCATAATACATAGTGAAACCTCTGAATAGCGGGCATACTCGGTCATCAAGTTCACGCCCGCTTTTCAGAGGTGTTCGCTATTCTGAATGGGGGCTAAAGGGTTTGAAATTCGTATAGGGTAAATTACGTGTATAACGAGAATAAATTGTGCTATACATGGAATAAATCTAACTATAATTTTATTTTCGAACGTAAATTTTGATTTCTTATTTAACATGTACGGAAAGTATATAAAATAATCCTCATCGACGACAGGTCTTAATCGTTGTGTCTATAGTGAGAGCGCGTTTTGTCCATCGAACACGGGTATTTATCTATCGTGAACACAATTAATGTGTTTAATTTTCAGCGATTATTCGCTGCGACGAAAACGCGTATACTGCAATAGTTACGCGAGGAAACCAGTTTAGTGTCGCCGTCGATGTTTTCAATTTATCTTTAATTTCAGAGTAATATGGGTATCCGCTGTTCGGAGGTCTCCTCGTCGAAAAGTAGTGAAACGCTGTTACTCGTATTTCCGATACCGCCGGCGTATAGCGGACGAAATGCACACACACAATAGTCCCTTGAATATAATATATGTAACATAATATACTTCCGACAATGCGTTCTGCTCGCGACGTCCTTTTACCGAACGTACTTTTTAGATAATACGCGATTTGCTCCTTAACGTAGTTTATAGAATAAAAGTCGTTCCGTACGAATGGATTTGTCCGATTGCGTTTTTATTTTATTATTATATTGATTGTTTTCTATTCGTATAACTGACTATAGCGAAACGTATTTTTCCACTACAATTTACCATAATAATATGGCGGCATACATAACTGTAGTCTACAATATGGTAATAGGTAGTGCACCAAGATCAAAACTTACATAGTTCGCCATACATTTATATATATATATATATATATATATATAAATATATATTATGCTTCGTGAATTTATAATCTATTTCCATTCCGCTTTGAACTAAAATGAAGTTATACGCTCGTGGAAACTTCAACTTAAATTGTAAGTATATATAAGTGCAGGTATACTTGTATAATATACTTGGTCAATTTTCATAATTTATAATTGATAAATGTAAAAAACATTTTGTACGGTAAAAACTAAAAACCGGGAATTTTTTTTTGCCAAGAAAATAATCCAATCTCAAAAATCAGTTTAAATTTTTAAGTTTTTTGAAGTGGTTTGTTTGACGACAAACGAACGTTCTAAATACGTTGTTACAATATAAATAATAAGCAAAAAAACGACTGTCCGCGTACCATTTGAATTTTCTACCCATATTATATGTGCATTAATTAGTTTAAAAAAATATTTTATTAGTATATATTACATGTAAGTAACATTTTTAAGCGCTCGCAATGCAGTACTATACATTTTGAAATGATTATAAAATGAACTGCTATATAATATGGACCAAGCTCATTTGGTAATGAACAGATTAACAATACAATGTCATAACCATTCGTAGTCATTGCATTACTAAAAGGTTTACATGTATTTCATATTGTACGAACTTGATAAATACAATATTTAAAACGGACGTAACTCCACGGTTGGGTGAGGTATATAGGGATGGGTCTTTTAAATTTGAAATAACTGTACCATTACTCTTGTAAAACCATTCCGAGTGAAAGAGGTCGGTTGGATCAGTTTATGTTTCTAAAGATAGTCTATGTAAATATAGTAGAAGTAAATTTCTTTCTAAGGTAGGTTGAAAAAAAAATGTTTCGAAAATTATGCGATTTCTATTGAACTCTAACAGCGAATTGTATTTGTGTTTCAAGTTACGACGATTAATATTAATTATAGAATGCAACTAAGCAACCAAGTAAATAAAATCAAATGAAAAGTGTTGTATCCATGAAAATTAACTAAGTGGATAGTGTTTGACGAAAATACTAAACAGCCAGTGCAGTGTTCGATTCTCGATTTGGGTTGAAATGTTTTGGAATTTTTTTCTCTGTTATTCGGAAAACTGTTGAGTTATTAAATTAATGCTTAAAGTACCAACCATATAAAATTTCCTTTCAGAAAAGTACCAGGCTTGTATACGAGTATATCGGACCAATCTTTCTGGTCGAAATCGTGTACACAGACAAAAAACACACATATCATGGTGAAACCAATACATTCCTCGTTTTACTCAGAATCTAAAAAACATACCTTGTATAAAATATATTTCAATCATTTTTATTTTTACAGCCATATTATACAATAGGGCACTGTACCAATAACTTTATATTGTGTACTGGAACGAAAAAAAAACGAATTTAATCATTTTTGAGCTTGACTACTTTCAAAAGTAATTGTATTTAACGTTTGACATATGCGCATTGTACACCACGGAGCAAACATATTATTATTATTATTACTGTACACACTATACATAAATCAAAAGGTGAACAAAATTACAAAATATTATGCATTTTAAACGATCGATAAAAAAAATAAATAAATAAAGTAAAACACTATAATAATACGAGCAAGACAGTTGGGCGTAAAAATATTTTTCATGCAGTTATTTATAGAGAAAAATATATTACAAATGTAAATGCGAAATAAATGAGTTATGTGAATGAAGGTAATATAATTTACACTGCAACTGAATTGTAATATTTTGCGAGAATACGCGTTCGGAATAATTTAATCCCTTGTAATTTTTCGCGTGCAATACAATCAAAGACCTTGTAGTACATAGTATTCTCCGAATATTTATTTAGTACGCACGAATACTATATTTATATATATTTTGTTTTATTGCTATGTTGTTTTAAATACAGATAAATACACATGAATGTTTATATATACGTATATATATATATATATTTATGATGATTTACAAGGATAAACTTTATATATTAAAATAAAATATAAACTATTTTATAAAATATGTATGAATAATAAAAATCATATCTGAGAATTATAATTGTTGACATGAATGGTATGAAGAAGAACCTTAATCGATAACCCTTCACGGGGATTTTATTTGTTTATGTTTGTGAAATGAGTTCACGATACCACTTAACCATTTGCATTTAAGTCTATTGGGTGTCGAGTGTTTCCCATCATTTTGTTGGAAGGCCTGATTTTGGGTCAAGAATATTAGGATTATTTGAGAAGGATTTTAATATCTGGTCAATGAGTGTGTAGAACATTCGGAAAATATCTTCATAAAGAGATCTTCGTGTGCATTTTTGTTGGAGACATTTTTGTTGGTAATGAGTCGGAAAATATTGTTTTAAATTGTTTGGAACAGAAATATACATATTTATGATGAATTACAAAGTTAAACTTAAAATATTAACTAAAATAAAAAATAAAAATAAAAATATTACATATAACATAAGAAACATAAATTTATCAAAACATAAGACCCCTGAAGTTGGCCCGCCAACTTTTACCATAAGTCTTAAAATCTGCACCAATATTTTTTAACTAATTTGCAAAAAATGTTAAGTGAAATTTTAAAATTTGAGAGTCAGCTCTTCCTAACTTTTATTGGGTTAGTTGGTGGGATAGACCAACTTCAGGTAGCCTACCCATTTTGTCGTACAGCTTGGAAACTAATGCCAAACGGTTCACTGTAATTTGCAAGTATTGGGAAGTTCACTTTTCTAAGCCACCGTGGAAACCCCACAAATTTTGAAAGTTTGGGGAGGTGGTTGTTAAGTGACTTGAAAATTAGGAAATTTAACTTTTAATGACTTGCAAATTATACCGAATCGCTAGGCACTGCTTTCGAAGTACTACGATAATATTTGGGTGGGCTTGCTTTTGAATTAAGGTTCGTGGAGGTTTCCATGGTGACTTGCAAATTATAAAAGTGAACTTGCAATTACTCACAAATTTCAGCCAACCATTTGGCAATGGTTTTGAAGTTCTACAACAACATAGGAAGGTTACCTATAATTGGTCGCCCTATCAGTGAACCTAATGAAAGTAAGGGAAGGGGTGACTTGCAAATTTTAAAATTGCACATGCAAATTCTTGCAAGTTACTGGCAAAGTGTTGGTACAAATTTGAAGACTTTTGGTAAAAGTCGATAGGCTAACTTCAGGGACATCTAAAAATTGTCAACGTTACCTTATCATAACATTGTATAATTCCCTCTCGTATCTTAATCGGTGTAATTTAAATCACCCGGAGGCTGCCCATGTTGTTATGAATTATAACGTAGGCCTGTGGAAAATGTTTAAAATTTCTACATTTCTCACGGCTATCACGAGTAGTATATCACACTATAACTGAGTTGACGATACAATATAAAACGGTGGACGGATTTACTGCGTTTTGTGTTTACTACATTTATTTTCGCCGAGGCTAATATGAAATTATCGTTTACAGATTTTTACGCGGAAGAAATCGATTTTTCACGACCATTCGGAGGGGAAAAAGTAATTTGGGTCGAAATGTCGCTTACACCATTTTGCCCCGTATAACACTATTATTATATATTGTGACCCGACCCGCGCAGCCCGTATAATAATTATTTGAACACGTACATCATTCGATCGTTGAGCGATTCAATATATACTGAATACTTGTATATATATGTATATAGATAAAGTATAAAAATACAATTTCGATTCCGGTTTAATGTTGGTTTTACGGTTGTGTGTTTGTTTTCCTTGACGCATTTTTAACAGGCCAAGAGGGATGGGAATCTGTAGGACTCGGTACCATTCTCGTGCTAGCGTCGTCCTCCTGCAATCCTCTCTACGGGTCGGAAATCAACTCGTCCGAACAAATATTCCTTAACGGATTATTACACGAGGGTTAACCACGGCCGAACGTGCGTGCGCGCGTTAAAACATCAAACCGAATACGTTGATACACGCGCGCGATTATAGCTCGTTCGTGAAAAATGTTGGTCTTAGAGACCATGGAAATTGTTCAAAATAAATGGGCTGCATGTGCACAGCTGTTATTGCGAATACTCCTCTCTGATATACGGATCCCTCGAGAAAAACTGGACGTGACCCAACTGTAGAAATCATTATTATTTTTTATTATTATTTGCGACTTCAGCGGCTCACGCGTCTCCGCATAGAACATTAGAACTGTATACAGGGGGATTTTTTTTAGACGTGCTCACCCCCTTTTTTGGCCGTAAAAATGCTTTAATTTTAATTTTTTTTACCAATGTTCTAGTCACCATAAAAACTATGTTTTTCACAACTTTTTTTTTCTATGCCATATCCTGTGGAGATATAAAGTTTTGTTTTTAAAACGGGAACACCCCATTTTTACTAGGTTTTTCATTGGGGTGATTTTTTTTTTTCTAAATTTTGATATTCCGAAATCAATATTCGAATGATTATTTTTTGAATTCCTAAGTATTAATGTAATACCTGATATTATTATGTAATATATTTAATAAAAAATTTGGTATTTCCATTTAAAAAACTAAAGTTTGTATCGCCATAGTGATATACAGGTAGCGTGAAACAAAAATATTGTAGAAAACATAGTTTATATGATATCTTGAACATTGAAATAAAAATTCAAATTATAGCATTTTTACGGTAATATTTTTAGTGTAATCGACATTTTTATAAAAACTCCAGCAATGAGCATTATGAGCAAATAATCAGCAACTTTATTATTGGTAGAGGCATATAGTATAGACGTATAAGACCAAATAAAACATTTAGTCACCGAATAAACACGTTGTTCAAAATACATACTGTCGGGCAGATTTATAACGCGTATTATGCATTCGGAAACAAATCGAATGAAGTTCTAGAACGTTTTAACGGTATATAAATTACACCCACGCGTATATATACTCGTATATACATCAACTAATATGTGCATACGATTAATCCGTTTTGCCATTCATAGTGTATTCAAATGGATTGAACGCTTCGGCGTCGACCGCATACATGTACTGCCGTGCGTAGTTACTGTATCACAATTTCAATTCAATTTTCCGACTACGATTATTGTGATATTGAACTTTGCGGTAATACGGCGGAAGTTGAGCGAAACAGAAAATGTTGACCAGCAGCCAATAAATACATAAAAACACAAATATTTTGGTACAAATCGGTATAAGTTATGGTACAACTTGTGGTAGAAAAAAAGTCCGGAAAAATTCAATAGATATAGATATAGATATAGGAGAGACGGGTGCTGGGGTAACGTTACCGTAGCACCCGTAAATATAATATTTTTAGGGATATTTAAGGAGTAAATATTCGGGTATAAATTGTGAAAGTGTTGGCACTGATTGGTACAATTAATGGTGAAAAATGATTCGGAAAGCTCGACTTATTCTGGTGCCAGGGTAACGCACCCTGGGTTGAAATCGTTTTTACAAAATTAAAAATAGCAACAGGTGTTCCATATCGAATGGTGCATATATTATTATTACCCGAGATTTGGACGCACTTGGAGTGTTCGCAAGAGTATATACTATATATATTTTGTACAGCCGTTTCAATAATAAAACTTTGTCCCCCCCCCCAGGTGCACGCAAAACTTTAAATCTTTAAATTAATATCTCTTTAAATTGAAAATAATTCCTATAGATTTTATAATAATAATATTATATTAAGACTTTTATTTAAGAAACGTATATCACCAAATAACTTTGTCACGAAATACTTTATTTTTATAAAAATATTGTTTTTGAAAACATCGGGGGCACAATAATACTGCAAAAGTATTTTATTTTCAATTATGTGAAGTTGTCAAGGGAACGGCGCGGCGGCGGTCGTTTAATCTCCGCAGTAATAATAATAACTGTCAGGTTGGAAAACTGGGGGGGAGGGGAAGAAAAAAACGCGCGTACAGTCGCATTCTCAAAGTAGCGTGGTAGTGACAAGTTTCCGAAAACCGATTTTGTTCAATTCATATTGTTGGAATACCGTCCGCACTTAAACGCACAACAATATCGGTGGTTTGAGAGGGGCAGGGGGTAGCAGCACTATTATATATAATGTAGCGCGTATAGTCTTTAAACAGTTCGACTAGATAAATTTCTATTGTACAGACGTAAGAAAATATTATGGCCAATATTTTTTTGGCAAAACGTTTCGCGATAAAATAATTTACAACTCGCAGTTGCAGTGAACAGATTCCGTAAAATTACTACGATACGTACACAGTTTTTTCGTCCACGGCTGTTCGCGTTTTTTTTCGGTGGGAATATAATACATTTTTCTAAACGGTCCGTGCGCGCTATCGTTCCTCGTGACGTGGCCGGGCTTCGCACGATGGCAATATCACACGTAGAGACGGTTGAAACTCTAGTCATCGGTGCTACTACGGTATGTCCTCTGCCCTGCTACTGCAGAGGGAACTAAAATTATTAACTATCGAATTTTGGGAAAATTTGCTATTTTGTGCTTTCATCGGTTTCAACATTGATTCAAGATTGTGATCTCATACCTTTAGCCCGAAACGAACAACAATTTGTGTCAGTAGTTCAAAAATTATACTCGTTTTGAGATCGATAAATTGTTTTTGACAGCTTTCACGGAACAACGCAGTCACTGCGTTTCGTTTAAACATTACGCACACGTCTTTATAGCAAAGTGGTAAAATTATAAAACGTCGTATCATTGGTATCGTATGTCTGCACATCAGCCAGCAGTTGCGGTAATTCAGTGATAACAACAAATGCTGCAGTACAAGCAGTAAAACTTTTGATCCTAATATTTCAACTGCAGTCCACGCATATATACTGTTCTATGTCGTAGTCATTGTTGTGCGTTTTTCTCTAGGAAATGAACGCTTTTTTTTTTTTTAAACGTTCGGAAATTGCGAAATTTTTAGTCACAATATGTACTAGTTCTTACCGTATTAAAAATGTACCGCTTAAAATAATCTCAATACCAGGGTAACACCAAAATATCATTTTTTTTTTTTTTTATACTTTTGTACTTACTGCAGCATTATATTGCTATAGTAGCAGGGCACTGGGCATTGTAGCAGCGGTGAACGTACGCGCAGTAAATCGTGTTTTAATGTAAATATTAATCTAACCGCGTAATACGTTCGCATTCGAACCGTGCACTATACATTATAGTTTAACGAAATTGTTACCGAACAACCACCGGGACGGAAGATTTAAACGCGCACGTTTTGTCGCGAATTATATATTAATATATTATGCACACTAAGTACACCCCTATAACACACCGTACCAACCGAGACGCGTGTGATGGATTGTTATTTCTGTTCTGCAAACGCTAGACTATATGATTATGTTATGGTTTAATTATGAACGCGGATGGCTCTGTTTTACGTGCGTGTTGCCCATAACACCGCAGCACCGTGTCGATTATTAATATTGTCTCTTCGACATCGACCGCCGCACGCATGTTCCGCCGACTTTTGAAATCTCAGCGGAGAATAATATTTTGATTTTATCGTATAATTTCTATCGTCGTACAGTCTTAAATTTAGACGGGATCGGTGGTTTCCAAAGTGTTCTGTTCCCCGCGAGTTCCGCGAAACAAACCCAATGGTTCCGTAAGATATGTGAAAACATTAAGATATTTAAACTATTTAAATTATTAGCGGACCGCTTTCCAAGGGTGCCGTTGACGTAAAAGTTTGGGAACCACTAGACTGTTTAGACGAGATTAAAGTAGGAATTCTATAGAAAATATTTATACATATTATAAAAATTTAATATACCTTGATTTACTATAAATGCTTTGTTATAATTTCCAATTGGTCAATTTTGTAAAGTTTATATATTTTTCATTTTTTTCATTCTACATAATAAAACTAAGTAGGTATCAAGCCATTGATTCATATGTTTAATATAAAAAATACAATTAAATATGTCTAACCGTGTTTACCTATATGTACTTCAAGTAAACATTACAAATTCTTGTACCCCGAGAAACTTCCTTTTATTATGGTACAGAAAAGTTTGAGCACCTCTGAACTACATGAACAGGGATTGCATAAAGACTAAACAATGATGATAAATCGAAGCGTTGTCAAAAATGTTAATAATCGTAAAGTGGTTTTTAAATTCGTTTTGCTTCCGAAAAAAAATACAATTTAACCTTAAATCGCACGAGTATATCGTATCTCGTGCACAATATTCAGATAATATACGAGTATACAGTAGGGACGCGCTCGTAATTAAATTTGTTCGGACGTATTGTTAAATTCAATTTTTTATATCTACGTATTGTGTTTGATGTTAAAATTAATTTTGTGTTCGTTTAGTTATTAATTAAAACACTCCGCTGTAATGTATAAATGTTTGATAACGTGCATTATTATATTGATTAAACCAACATTCGTGGGGGAGAAAAAATCGAGTGAACCTGATGAGTGAAGCTGAGCTGCATAATATTGTTTTGTTACAGTACGTATACACGGTTGATTAAAGCGTGCGGAATGCGAATCAAATGAACACCATACGTATTTAGAACTTTCAAATTAAACATTACGATTTTAATTTTTAACAAATAATCACACCGCGCATCATGGTGCCTACCTGTCGTAGTATTTATTTACTTTTCCGCGCGGTCTTGCGTACGTGTTTTAAATTGATCACTTCTATAGTCATGTTATCGTGTTATACATACATTTACAGAAATCGTTAATTTTCAGTCGGCTTTAATGGAGTTATCGGGATGGTTTTAAGTATTGTATGTTTGCATCCGTATAAAACCCACGTAGTTTTACGAGTACGTCATCTGAGCGATGGAGGACGACGACACGCCGCTCCGGTGGAGGAATATTTTTTTATAATTCGATAAACAAGAATATTTTATTTATAAAAACGCGTTTTTTTTTTTACTTTTTTGTTATTCGGCTACTGCAGTATACAATATGCTTGAGTGGATTTAAAATGTCCGTCTCGCGGGATGAATGTAACAAAATTATGAACATTTTTTAACAAGTATACGCATTAATAATAGTTATATTACGTTCTCCGATGAACATTTGTAACATGAAATATTCAACTTCGAAATAGAGTTTAAAAATGCGTTATCGTTTATATTTTATGAATTTTTTTTTTTTTTTCAGTGCAAATATTTAAAATGAACTGGGATGTATAAACTAGAATAAACCGTATTGATTACTATAAAGTTTAAACGCCAAACTTATATTTTTAATCAGTAGCATATTTACACTTAATCATATAATTTTTCAATGACTTGCTCATTTTATATTTACTGTGTTGATTGGATAATTAAATGGTCATAATAACATCAGTCGGAGATATTCACCTAAAAATACACAAAGTTCATTTCCGAAACACTCAAATGTTTACACATATTTTTTTTGTTTTTAACAATTGTTTAATGTTTTCTCGTATTTTATAACGGTGACAATTAAAACGCATAGAATACGTTTCAAGTGGTCACTAATCACTATGTACAGTTTTTTTCAATTTCAATTGTACATCGTGAGTATGTATACTCTTTACAAATTACAATCCAATGATAATGGGAAGTTCTCGGCACTCGGTTGCTTGTCAAATAATACCGTCTCGAGTATTATGAAGAGACTTTTAACGATTATACGGCTAAATTAAGTTTGAAATCGCAATATTTTATGTCATCTGAATCGTGGAGTTTGTGCGAATAATTAGCGCCGCGGATGAATATTTGAAATCTCCGAGAAAAAGTGAGAGACAATTTGAAATTACGTACTTTGTTATAATGGATAGTGCAAAGTAACATTTTGTAGACGACATATTATACATATATATATATAAATTTATATTGTGTACTGTTATAAATATTACATTTTTTAAAAGGTTGGGTTTTTTATGAAGCTTACATTATTTGAATACTCATTGTCTCGCACGTGCTGCTATTTGCGTTCTCGTGAAATAGTGCACGTCAGATCTATTAAAAACTAAATAAAACGTACGACGTTTGTTCTACAGTCAGACGTTGGACAGCACTACAGCAGCATACAATTGTAAACTTCCAATTTTTATGGATCATTTGTAAACAACGGTTTTAATATTTTTAATAAAAGTGTATATTATTTTTACAATAAAACGAAATAATGCACGAGTACAGTTTTTTATATCTCAGATATTTTTTTTATTCACAACCAATTGATAACTCTGCGCCTATCAATTATTTCAGTCTTCATTTAATACATATGTTAAATATAAGTGCATATAGTATGGAAATAATTAAATTTAAATAACTTGATTTAAAAAAGCAAATTTCGAAACTCTTATTGGATCAAGTTTGATGTCAAGTGCTTAAAGAAATCCAATTAATGAATAAAACAATTAATAAGTTCAACATGAATAATTGGAATATTATTAGTATTTGTCACCAAAATGCACTTGGAGACGTTAGACAAGAGGTTTATGTCTGAAAAGTGAAAGTATCTTCGCTAAGTGACGTGAAGAATTAAATATCGAAATAGTATGTTACATATAAACACGTAAAAATGAAGACTTGGAAAAACCATTTTTTTTTATCCTGTCATATTTGCCAGTAGATTTTAAAATAGTCGAAAAGGATTTAAAAAAGCAAAAGTGTAGGTATACATAATTAAGTGGAAATGCAAGGTGATCCGATTTCGCGTTGCCTCCTAAGCTGGCAGGATTTAACGCGCTTTTATATTTGATATAAAGCCGATGTGCAGAGGATTTAGTAAAAAATACTAGAAGAGATTCGAAGCGACGCGTCGCTAAAAAGTCAAGATAGAATAACTACTAAACTATAACATTTCAAATCTAAGGCAATAAAAATGTTATTTTAATCTCAACTAAAATTACTACGAATTGTTATATTTACTCATATATGACTACTTAACAGTATGGGTAAAGTTGATCACGAGCAAAATAGTTGTAACGTATAAATTTAGTTTGTGAATCAAAAACGCAAACAGTTATTACAACCAAATAGCAAATATAATATTGAACCACGGGAAGAGCAAGTTAATAATGCGGCGAAAGTTTGACTATAAGATTTCGTTGACTATCGGACCACGAGGGTAGAAAGCTTCATTTTAAGGCTCTTTGGTACCCGAGGGATGAAAAGATGAAATAGTAAAGGCTAATATAAACGTAAGAGCTGAAAAATCACATCGTAAATCTAAAATTAACGACCCCAACGGTAAATAATACTGGCGTCAAAGGCATAAAAAAAAATCTTAAAATAGAGACTATACCCAGTATGGGCATATACTTTTAGAATGTTTTTTTTTTGCTGCGGCCACAAAAATCCAAAACATTGATTTTATTTTCACAAATTGGTTTTTTATAGAAACATTTCCTTGTTGTTTATTTTGGTGGACATTTCGAGTTTCAATGGTAGACATTATCGGAAAGGAACGCCGCACAGGTTTCGTGAATACAATATATTTCTCGCGGACAACGCGAAAGGGAAGATAACGGAGTCATTGTGAAGCGCAGAGAGACCGAAAGTTTAACGATAATGGAGAAGTATTATAATCCACATTTAATCGTCTATAATGACTACTGCGTTGAAGATTAGTGAGGAGACTAAGGAGACGGAAAGGTCGGAGAGCACTCGGACGAAAAGCTAGACCGCGGAGGACGCGCAGTGTTTGACCACGGCAGCGATCAGACATGGGCGAACCAATTTAACTTTAGGATCTAAGTGCAAGTGACTAATTGGACACATCGCAAACGGATCGGTTGCTGGGTAAAGTGTGGTAATCCTCATCGTGTTTCTGTGTGTACGCGATACTTATTGTTTACGAAATATTTTTTGGCGCGCCGTTCAATGATAGTAAAGTTAGCAGCATGAGCAAAACTTAAGGGGTCAAGGAAGTGCTTAGCACGTCCAACACCCAAAGTAGCACTCACACATATTTTGTTCACGAAATGTTTTAGACAAATTTATTGCATTTATAAGTTTTGTAAATAAAGTCACAATAGAATTCAGTATAATATTTTTCATTTTTATCAACTACGGGCAGATAAATGATGATATATTAACATAATATTAATTGTAAAATATTGTTCCGATCTGTCAACGATAAGAGTTGAAAGAGACCTAGGTGATTAATGAAATAATTACAGAGACAATTCTTAACAAGTTTGCATTAATTAATCGGAAAATTGATTTAACGTAAAAAAAAGTGTTAAAATAAAAATTAAAATATATAGATTAATATTGTTAACTGTTTTCGAAATAATCAAACTGGTATGTATCGGGAGTGTGGTGGCGAAGCCGGAAAAACCACCACGGTTCACTGTGGTACATTATAAGAATCTTAGTTCTCCCAACAATGTAACTCTAGTTGCGCCCACGACTTAAACAGATATACATACTATCGCGGTCCGAGATTCACGAATACGAGATAGTGCGTCATCGCCATCGCGTCTTTTAAAATATAATGCGGCGGTGATAAAGGAGACTAATTAATGTTAAATACACTGCGATTGTTGCAGAGGGCTTATATTATTATAATATGGGCAGCAGGCCTCTGCGTTCGTTAATGTTTCTGTTGTGGAACCTGTCGGCGAGGAAAATGTCAGAGCGCAGATACGCGTGGTGTTGCGGCGATAGGGAAGCGGTGGGGGTAAAGTAAAAGAGCTAGGCGCGCGCGTTAAAAGAATGGTACAAAGTCAAAGGGTCCTTTCATGTCTGCGAAAGGCAATGGAAGACACTCTTTGTGTATAGGCACAAAGGTCGATATATTTTAAATTTTCATAAAATATAATAGTATTTATAATATTATTATTAACGAATATTTTTTAATCAATTTCAACAGTGATACACTATGAAAAGGCCAACACGCTATAATTATTATTATGCGTTCATGTTCCGATAAATACTAAATAACATTGCGTTATACTCAAAGGCGAATCAGATTCTTTTACGTTGTACAGGTATAGTATTATTTTGTCAAACGCCGGTTACATTTTACGTAAATAATGGAGAAAATTAATTTGTTGATATTTTAAATCAAAACGCATTTATTTTCTATAGTACGAGTACCTATGTATACATAAATAATAATAAGTCTTTAACTAAATTATAAAAAATCTACTTCATTCACCTTTTAATTACGTTCAACATAATAACGGTAAACATTTAATTTACTATAACAATCGAGTAGTTCAATACGTAAACGATGCACGACGTGATGACGGTCCTGCATCCTGACGGCCGTTCTAGGGTCGATGAAATAACCATTGGTGAATTAATCGCCACATTAACGTGATAGACCATGACGTAGTATTGTAACTTATTTGTATCAATCGTGAATTCGGACAGACTATACTGTATTACTGTATATACATGACTAAACTTACAGTCTAGAGTTGTAAATGGTAGAGCAACCTGTGTAATAACTAATAAGTATAACAATTGAATATATAAATTTAGCGTACAATACGCCTTCACTATACACCTTATTACACTCGTTTCACCGTACGATACGGATTGTTTGATGATTATAAAATAAAACCCTTATATATTTTCAAACAGGTTCAACGTTTACAAATGAAATGTACAAATCAATGTCTTATTAATCTCGCACAAGAATCCGTCAATTTACTTTCGGCTTGAAAAATAATAAACGGCATTTTTGTAATAATACAAATGGAGTGTTTGTACACTCGAACGGAAAATATTTTAATTTTTTATTATTGCGTGTTTTCGTTTTGGTAAAAAGTGTTTTTATAAAATATACGTGTGCGTACATCGTACTACGTGATTCGTTTTAAATCATATCGAACTCTCCACCGAGTAGTTGTTTTTGATGAATCATAATAAAAATCTTCACCCATTCGTACGTTTGTCATTTGATCGTCTGTTAAAACCGTGACGATAGTTATTTTGCTCCAAATTGGTTTGATTGTGATCGTGCGTTTACGATGACGATATTCTCCGTGAACACTTTATGGGCACTGCAAGAAGGGTAAAAGATGAATTCGCTTGCATCGGTTCAAATATTTATGATTACGATCCGATCCCGTGATTTAGACTTTGGGGTGGCGCTCGAGTTTCGACAAGACGTTCTCGCTTATCTCGAATACTTTTATAGGCACGCGCGGTGACGAGCCAATCTGCGAGCCAATGATGACGCGGCGTGTCGTCAAAATTCGTTCATTGCAAATAAATACATCTCAAAAAATAAACTCACATTTTTCACGTTGGACGGATTACATTGTTATCGTATGTATATAAATATTATGTGCACGAATTGCCGTGTCTACTGTGTATACGTTGTCATCGCGCTTAACAATTCGGAAGCAATATATCGGAAGAGAAAAAAAGGTACGATCTTTTCGCTCGTCTCGCGTGAAACAATAAAATATTTACAGTTCTTTGAATCTCGCGTGACACAACGTCAATATAAATACGTCCGTCACACTTCCAATTTGCGAACACGTTACGGTACGGTATGAAATTATATTATACATAATCATCTATTTCGGTATTCTCTTTTGCCCCCGCATAGCTGTCATCGTAAATTGTTTTGTCGTCGTGAACGTCATTTTAATTTACTTTTGTCACGATGATTCCGAGGGTTGCCAATATCCAAACGTGTTATTGACAAAGTCACCGGCAGCATCGAGTTGTAAATAGATTATAATATATCCTGCACACTGCAATAGGACTAGTCTTACTATTGCCTAAATGGAGGAAATTGATATCGGCCGAATAACAAATCGTTATACTTTACTTTTACGGTTACTATTGCATTATAAAAACTGTTTCCATTCTCGAAGACGTTTAAAAGTTATAAATATTTTTTTTACTTCAAAATGTCTTAAATGTTTTCATCGAATCACCGAAATGAATATTAAATTGTATTTGACGGAAAATCGCATTATTATTCGCGATGTTATATATAATACAATTATTGTACAAATATATATTTTTGATTTAAAATTGAAATTTGTCCGATTATTCTCATTCACAAATTGTTGTCGATATATCATACAATATAAAATACGTAAATAGCACGAAAAAATCTATTGTCGTTCTTTGCCCTTCGTCTGAAATCGTGATTTATAAATTTCTGTGTTTCTTATGCTCCGATCTTTTCGTCGATCAAAATGATGAATGATTAAAATAACATTTCGAAATAAATGACCTCACGCCATGTTCCCCGCTCGGATCTTACTCCTTCAACTCTGATACGTGTCTTACAGCTCGTCAAAATTCAACTGCAGTTGCTCGTGACAAAAACGTTTCGACGTCACATTGAATTATTAATGACTTAAAGCGATTAAAATCTCTTCATAAATTTTTTTTTTAATTTACCGCAGACGATACAATTATACTATAAGAGACTGAAAATATTAACAAAATCAATAACGTTTTTAATGTTTATATCAATCTAACGCCATACCCGCAGAAACGCATTTATATTATTTACGTTTACGGTGCATATTAGAGTTGTAAAATATCAGAACGCGCGCACTACATTGTTTCCCCTTTAAACTCGAAATTCGTTCCGCTTAAATCAACATTCTACGTTTTGTTCAAATACTTAAGATAGATAGTGCATGTATAGATGAACAAATATTCATTTTTAAGAAGAAAAAATAAACAACATACTTTGACACTAACGTGTTCCGGAATGTCGAGCCCTTCATATTATAGCTAACTATTTCTCGAAAAAAAAAAGAAAAAAAAATGCCCGAGGTGCCGGAATTTGTAAATTAATTGAAAAATGAAACATTTCGCATTTTTCGCCGTAACTAAAAATACCGTGTTCGCCGCCGCCACCGCCTGAGAATCGCGTCCTTTGTAGTCTGTTTGTACATAACGAAATTGAATTAAATCCTTCGAACGCGTAAAGGTCGATTGTTCTGAATTTGTAAGTCTGTCGACAGCGCGTTGTCGTGATGCATGGTCGCTCGAGAATAATAATTTTCTATCCCGGAAAATAATGACAATGATTTTGATTTTATATTTTTTCAATGCGGTATTTCTGTGTACTACTACGCTATACTTGCTCTACAATATTCTACATTGAATTCGAAGCCAAGCCAATTACCGCTTTTTTAATTCGTACATTCCGACATGATATTCTCGAAAACCCGTTCATGGGTGCATACATGTAGCGTAATATCCAACGTCGATAAAATACGTACATTTCAGACAATTTTTTTCAGCGTTGTTTACCTTTTTACCGTCCTATAGCTGTACACCGATACGAATAAATAAACAAATATACGTACAGAGAGTATAGGTCAGCATATTATGAAAATATCTCTGTAAAAATTACATATTTTCCCAATTCTATACCCAGGGGCCGTATGAAAAACCTGATATAAAATTTATATTTTCTTCCCTTAAACGGCTTAAAAAAATAAAATCTCTATAAAATTGGGAAATTGCTATGAAACAAATTAATATAAACATTAAGTAAATAAGATTTATTAATCTTTGTAAGTCGAAATTCGTGGTGATGGCATAGTGCTTTGCTATTTTCAACCCTTTCACATGCGCGCGCTTGTGTGTGTGTGTGTGTGTGTGTGTGTGTGTGTGTGTGTGTGTGTGTGTGTGTGTGTGTGTGTGTGTGTGTGTGTGTGTGTGTGTGTGTGTATGTGAAGGTGTGCGAGCGAGTGAGTTTATATGTACATTAGACTATAATAATTCTGACCCAGAAAGAAGTATAAATTATTTTCCCTAGTCCGAAATTCCACGCAGCCCGCTTATTGTTTTAATTGTGGACTCAGTAATGAGTAATAATAACGCCATTATTTAAAAAAAAAATAAAGGAAAAAAAGTCTTCCATTAATTTCATCTGGTCAACAAAAAAAAAAACTTTTGGTATTTTACCGTCGTTATTAGGACGAACAGGATAATGCACCTATATAGTGTATACGAAACGGGCTCGCTATATTACATTTAAACGACGTACGCGCACACACACATGACCACACACACATGACCACACACACACATTCGCTCGCAATTTATGGTCACCGGTAAGTTAGAATTGTTAGAAATCAGGATGGTAGAAACCTGCAGCAGAGCGGAAGACGTCTTTCTACGTGCTTTGTCCGTTTAACGAGACACGGTTTAGACTTTGAAAAACAAATTGTATAGTATCTGGTATAGTACACTGATTCGGTTTTCATGATAACAATATGATCGACTCGGTGGGACGACACACGCACGCAAAATGAAGCAACAACAACATATCCACATTTAATCCACAAACGCTGCATGACGATACGCGTAACTCGGAATAATTTAAAGGATTTGCTGGATTACGCTTTTCCAAATATTTACCCCTTAGACCACGGCATCTAGATTGAATCAATATCATATGTGCTCGCAATAATCACGGTTTTATCTCGACATCTTCGACAGTTGGTTTCTCGCGCGTTTGAGTTTCGCGTCGCCCTCTGAAATGCAGCCCCTATTTTCCGGACATTTACAAAGTTACAAAGTGTATGCGGTAGTACAAAAAAAATAAAAATAAAGAAACACTACCACGTTTAATATATGTGCACGTCGAACATAAATGTGCTCCTTTTAGATTTTCCTATTGTAAAAGTATATAAATACAAGTAGGTACACGTATGGTGAAACATTTACGAGGAAAATATAAACTGAATCATTTTATATTATTTTTACGTCTCATATAAATACATATTACAATACGGTATTGTAACGCTTGACTTGTGGCAATCCCATACAGCAGTTAATTCTAAGAATAATTTATATACGTCATTATGGTGTACGCGCAAATTAAAAATTTACCTAATTAGTTATCTATTTTTAATATCAGCTAGTAGGCACTAGGCATACTTCTCACATGTGCTACCTACACTTATAGACCAAAAGGAAACGTACACACGACATTATGCATATAATGTTTTTTTTTAGTGTACATTCATAAATTAATACTATTATTCACCTGGAACAATAGCGAGTAGGCATGAATATTATATTTAATACCCAATAGGCCAAAAAGGCTGAAGAACACGTAATATGCACTAATATAAATACGGGTAGAGCACTGTATAATATTTGAATATAGTTAGACGTTCACTAAGCACATGCCGACGTATGCTTGTAACGTATTTTTCAGTCAAGTGTAATAATTACATTAAAAGTGTTGATAACAGTTTTAAATGATAGTTCAAACGAACCATTATTTTATTTCGACAACTTTTTCAAAATACTACATCCTCACTATCTAAACATCGTTGAAGTACGTGTGATGTCGTTAAATAATTTATATGTACACGAGCGCAGTGTCCTGCACAGCGATCGCTACACCCTTGTATAATGTTAAAAATCATGAACTGTTTTTCATTTTTTACGAATTTAATGCTTTGAATGACCACTTCAGTAATTCGTCCGTTATACTATTTTTAAACTTGGCGCAGACCGTTCGTTAAATAATTCAAGACATTTATATAGAATCTATATTATAGATCAGTCTCGGTGAAATAACTGCGTCGACGATCGATCCTTTAGTATTTTATTACCACGAGTTATGGATTAACACATCTGAAGTACAAATAAAATACTGCGCAAATCAATAGCAGAAATACTAAGCAACGGCCCACAGCAAATCGTCAACTTGATCAAATTCATCGTTGCCGCCAAACATCTTACAAAAATGTAAAAAATGTATGCGTGTGCCGTATGTACACGCGAAATGTTATTTAAAGAAATAATTGTTTCTTCCTTTACAGATTCATACTGATATAGTGATGTATGTTTATTTAAATGAAAACTAAAATGCATACCCAACGGTCCATGCTGCCGAGGGTCTTTAATAATTAAAATTCAAACAAATATTGCGATAATATGCAAAATCTTATGGATATAGGATTATAGTTTGCGCTCACACAGCAGATGCAGATTAAAATGTTTAACCTCAACTCTATATTACGTTGTATTATAATATACAGGCCGTAACGTTATCGAATTTAATCTTACGCGCATGCAATATTACGCGAGACACTGCACTTATTGTTATTAGCCTTTTTCACGAACCCCGCGTACTATTATACCGATAGCTATACGTTCAACCAGTACTACCTGTGCACGGCGTGTAAACTAATACCGGGTATTCGGTATGCACCACGAGTGCGTAATCATTTTTCTCGGTCGTTGAAGCTAAGTAGAAAATGCGTAGAGTACTTGTACATATTGTACCATCAACCGTATAATATGCGTATCGTGATGGTCGCGATACGGGTCTAAAAGGATATCAGGTACACGCAGGATACCGTTTAGTCTTTAGCGAACACACACGTAGTGCTCGGTGTATTTTGTTTTGCTGTACACGCGAGTGCCGAGGTTTGGCTTGACGTCCAATCGCAGCTGTTGTTGACTCTCTCACGTCTACAAACATTCTACGTTCGCTCCTGCAGGACCTCGGCTTCCTGCGAACAAAACGCGTTTCCGGTTCTCCGACCATTATACGTACTACTATGATAAGCATAGTGTTACCTCGCGCTCTTCAAATAACTCGATTATTTCGCCCTTTCATTCGATTACTTTTGCCGTCCACTCTCGTGTATACGCACTCTCACCTTTCGCGTATACGCCGGGGCGCAGACCAGTGTAAATACAAACTATACAATTTGTCCAATTAAACCGTACGCATAGTCTTGTTTGCTCCGTTCCAAATCATCGCCACTGCTGCCGCGGTAACTGGGTTCGCGTGTTTATCTAGTCTGTAGCCGCCTTCTTGGAACTAATAAAGCCCCTCCGAGTCCGCCAATCGTTTTTCTACGACCCAGAAGATGATCTTCAGGGGAACTGCAGTCAACGTTTCGATTGTTTAAGAGATTATTGTATTTCCCTCCGTTGAATCCGCTTCATAACGCGTTATTTATTATTTATGTCACTTGTATTTACTAAACATTCTTATCACGTATGGCTCGGAAGTTGTTGGAACCAAAAAATTCAAAATATGCACGAAGAGTTGTGAAATATGCCTGAAAAAATGATAAATAGGCATTAAAAATTTTGAAAATTAAAAAAAAAAAAACATCTTATATTGTTAAACTTATAATGTTTAAACTATAAATTATTAAAATATCAAAGGTCGGTCGCGTATAACGTTGTCGTTATATTAATAGTCAACTGCGGCGATAACAATACATATTTACTAATAATACTGAGTTTTATGTTCAATATTATTTTTTAAGCATTGGTCATTTTTTTTATAAAATATTAAACGTGCACTTTTTTCCTAGAATTGACAAAAAAAAATGCATTTTAAACTTTTGAATTTTAAACTGGACAAATCTGCGGCCTGGGAAATACAGTGAAACTCGTACAACTTCCGAATCCTAATTATAAACATAACAATACACTTCGTAATTTTATCACTCAATTGATTTAAACGGTTAACGTGATAAAATATTACTGTCACATTTTGTCCAACATCGAGACGTGTAGCTCGTCATTAATAACGTTCCATAAAAGTATAGATAAATACATGTATTATGTGTTCAATACTGACAAAAGGTAATATTCTACATGGTAGTTCCTTTATACTCTGCTCTAATAGGAACGTTTTAATATACAATAATATTTGGGTTCGAAATAAATACCGCAATATCATTATAAATATTTTACAACTTTTTTTTTTTAGCGTTAAATTTCAATTTATTCAGTGTTTCGTTTTTACTCTCGGCAGTATAATAACGATCGTTATTATTTCAAAAAGTAAATAATGTATTTATTTTTCAAAGTTAAAAACAAAGTTTAATAGAAAAGGCTATGCAGGAAACTTCATTATTATGCTTTCAAAAGATTTAAAATACCCAGGACACATTTTGTATTTGTTACACTTTATAATTTTTTATATTAAAGTACATTTTAACTTAAATAGCTTTATTTAAATTCGAATGAAATTAAAAAAATGTTTAAGTCGAAACAAAAAATATATTATGTAGTCACTTAAAATATAACTAATGTATAAAAGTTTACTGCAATTGGTAGTTTTTAATATTATTCTTACCTATAGTATATTTCTTCGTAATTTCCTCTGATCGAGCTATTATTAGAGGTACACTCGAATTTAATAATATTATACTGCGAACAAACGATTTAGTACGAACTTTTGTTTTATTTTAATTATTTTGTTTAAATATAGTCGTCTATAGTTATACATCTATATTATGATTTCAATTCGTGCGTGTAATAACTTTCAATCATCGTTTTATATTAAAACATAAATATATAATACGGTATTTTATCTGTTTTAAGAAATTAAAAAAGGTAACTGGAAAAAGTTTGATTTTTAAAAAACGTTGTTACTTTATTTGTTTATAATTTTTTTTTTTTTTTTGCCAAGTTAAGGGTTTTAAGTTTTTCTTGTCGGGAAATGCTTCATTTATATGGAGGAAAATGTTTATTTCGAGTTTTTAATACGAACAATGATTATAAAAGCCATATTTTTTTATATATTTTCACATATTTTCTCGGTAAAAGTATCTGAGATTAATGATTAAAAGGCCACATAATATTTTTGACGTTCGTTTTTCAACCACATTTATTGCGAACGATCATTTGAAAAACCTTTCGCATAGTCTTTTTTTTCGCTCGAAATCTTTGTAAACGTTACATTAGGCGCGTTATGCGTAAGAAAAAAAAAATCACACCGAGCAAATAAAATAAAATACATACCTATACATTATGTGTGTAACCAGTAACCACCGTTGTACGAGTGTTAAGAACCAGAGTGCTCCATGGGCGGAGAACAAGGGTGCGGCTTGGGTGGTCGGGGGGGGGGGGGGGGGGATCAGAAGTAGGAAAAAATTATAAATGCCTTATGGCTTATACTTATAATGATTCGGACGAATAACAAGCCCTCGCGCGCCTACATGTTTTATTCATACCTGAAGCTGCTCGGCTAAAACTGTTCACAATAATGCATGATTAATCGCCCTTGTTTTTAGGTGCCAACACTTTATATCGTGTGCAATTTAAGCCTAGCATGATGTAGCGAAGCTCGCGAGTAATACCTACCCGAACGCCGCAGCTGGCCGGCGAGTAGCCTATAATTCATTGCGCCCCATTAACGACCGTTGGATTCTTTCCGCCAGGGGCGCCCCTCCCCTACCACATCCCTTGCGCGCGAAGACTTTTCACGGATAGCTGGACGGTTAAAACACAATCCTTTGCATGTTAGCTTCCATGTCTACGCCCCCTACCCCCACGCCCGGTCGTCTTGATCAGTGTAAAATTGATATTTAGGAACGTACTCTAACAAAATATTACTAGGGGACGGATTTTTTTTTTTGTAAACACATAATATATTATCATTATTGCAGGAATGAGATGTAATTTTATTCCGATTAAAATTGTTTACGATTTGTGGATCATTCTAAATGACATAAGCAAAATTTCTTAATTTTTTCAAATGTTTTTAATATTTATAAAGTGAGCCCCGTAGGCAGATATATACAAGCTACGCAATATTTAATAAAAGCCGCAACGTTGAATATAATTTAAATGTATAAAACGTTTAAAACAAGACTAACGATTCCACATATGGAAGTCGCTAGACTTATACAACAACAAGTAAAGTGAGGCCCCGATTAACAATTCCGTCGCCTTTTAATATTAGTTCTAACCTGCGTATTGGACGGATTGCATCACAATATAATCCATTCTTTGACCGCTCTGTAACTTTAGCTGTTTTACAATAATAATGTTATGTCATCTCTTATTACTAATTAACAAAATTAGAGTACATATATCACGTTGTACTACATTTATTTGACGAAACTCCAATTTTTCGATAGGTTTTAAACTGTTATCTTTCCATGTATCACTTTATCTCCCCTATTTTACGAACGATTCTTCGCCACTTTACATTTTTCAACCCTTATACTCGGAGATTACGCGTAGTTTCGCAGTTGTTTCAACGATCAGATAGTACGATAATCGGTACAATAATGTTCATGTTTGTCTAACAGTTTACGTGCCTATTGTAGTAATACTTAAGATTGATTATTCATTTTTATCTCCGAAATTTCTATTAAAAAAACATATTATAACATATTTTGTATTTTATTCGTTTACAAATTTTGAAAAAAAAAATAAGTACATGCACCCTGCGCGCGCGTGTTACGCGTTTACTGTCTCACGATAATATCACGTGTGCCGGCCGATAGTATTTTTCGTCACATTTAAGTAGAAAGTTTTCTCCCGAACAACACATGCACACTATGTGTTAAACGCGGCGTACGACCTATACCTACGCGCCCGGGTACTGCGTAATACGTAATCAGTTAAAGTGTCCCACGAGGATTGACTAATTTAAAGTAAAGGCATAATGAATAGATACCATTAGCGCACCATTTTAAATTCGTAAATATTTGCGTGGTTACGCGCGCGAAATAATGTAGCGCGTTTACATTACACCGCGTGCGTATGATAATATTATTCAACGAGGGTAATTGTTATTTATGTACAGTTTCGGACCTAGAACGGTGAGTATTCATCTCACCCCGTCCGTACGTGGAGGTATAAGCGCACTCGCGTGTGCAGTGCTTATTAATATTTAGTTTAAACCCGCAAACGTCAGACTGTAACGCGAAAGTCTTGTAAAAATATCCGTATGTACACAAACGGATCACGTCGAACAGCTATAAAGCGATATACCAGCTGAATATTATCCGACCTCGACAGATAGAGATAATTAACCTCTTTAGACTAGAGCAATTAACTACAATTTTTTTTTTTTTTTTTTTTTATTAAGAATAAGGCTTCGATAACTGGATCATTAGCCTGCTAAGTTTTACATAAGATTAGTTTATACATTTTTTTTTTTTTTTTAAAGTAAAGATTTATATAATATTAAAAGTATATGTAAAGGTTGATACAAAGTGAAAGGTATAATTTGGGGTACATTTTCTTTTATATATATAATTATTTACAAATGTTTATTTACAGATGGTTTATGAGTTGTATGGCTTTGAAAAAATTAAAAATGACATCTGTATTTGTTTCACCGAATGCTTCCTCCATGTTGGTGGGGTTGTTTAATATATGTTGTTCGTGTTTGTATAGAGGACATTGGAGTGTAATGTGTTCAATTGTTAGTGGAACGTTGCATTGATGACAGGTTGGCTGTTCGTCTTGTTTGAAGAGGTGTGAATGAGTGAGCAGAGTATGTCCGATTCTAGCTCTGGTGGTGACAGTATCGACAATTCGGGCGGTATTGGTGGGAGATCGCCATTTTTTAACGGTTTTTTTAATATTTTTTAGTTTGTTATTAGTTATATGATCCCATTGGGATTGCCACTGTCTATTGGAAATTTGGTTGATTATTGTTAATGAATCATTATATGGTAGGGACTTTATTTCGGTTGATTCAGTAGATGATATGGCTTGGTTTGCTAATAGATCTACTGCTTCATTACCAGCAATACCGGAGTGTGATGGCACCCACATGAACTCTATAGTATTTGGTGAGGTAGCCGTGATATTAATTATTTGTTGGGATGTTTCATGTGATGGATTTGTTGATAGTAGAGAAGATAGGGCACTTAAGGAGTCACTTATGATGAGTACTTTAATTAAATTAGTAGCTTTGGCATAGATGATTGCTTCTCTAATGGCTGTTATTTCAGCTGTGAAGATGCTGGCTTCGGTGGGAAGTTTAAAAAGTTTATTCACAGATCCGGAACTGTATGCACAACCTGTGCCATTTATTTTCTTGGATGCATCTGTATATATGAGGTTATAGTCAAGAAAATCTGAGTTTATGGTCTCGTTGAATTCCGATACTACAATTATGGCGCGTAGAAAATACATTTATTTTTATTTACTTATGCCGCATTATTCATTTACATATACCCTTCTGTGTAATAGTTGAAATCATATCATATTAAACAAAATAAAATATTCCCTGGGTATTGGGTAACCAAATGGTATACATCCGGCCCAAAACCCAAAACTGTTCCGATCCTTAAAAATTTGATTTTCAAAAAATCCTTCCGTGGTTCGTCTATACGTAGTAATAAGATGATTCGCTTACATTTTCAAATCAATCGGTATGATAGTTTTGACTGTACGCTGAACTCCCGGTTTTGCACGTAACAGTCTTGGTCGGGGCTAACATTTTTTTAAAATCCCTTCTTATTGCACATCTAAAATATTAGAGGAACCGCAGTATGTCAATTTTCAAGTTCATACTTTTCGCCGTTTTTGAGATGTAGTGATCAGTGAGTGAGTGATATTTGAATTGTATCCTGTATAGATTATGATCGATGTTGAATAACAATTATATTACGGTAAGTTGGTCCGCGTCAAAACTTGAAACGCTACACATCGAAAATATACTGGCGATGTACATATCTATCAGAGATTCCCAATGTGGTCTTTATCGACTCCTAAGGGTCGAATATGACCTGAAAGGGGTCAATGACAACGACAAAAAATGGAGATGCACGAGATTTAAATAAGGGTCCACGAGAGTTTTTTAACAGCACTAAAAAAAATGGGAGTATCGGCATTTTACAAAAAGCGCGTATGTGACTGACGAGGCTTCAGAGAGATATACATGTCACTTATCCTGTATTATGAAGTATCGCAAGAAAGTTTCTGATAGCTTTTCCGTCGCCATACTTTGTGGAAAGGAGTTGTGCCACGGTTTCAATTTTTCTTAGAAATAAAAAGACCGATTCAAAATCACTGGTAGAGGACTCATTTATACCTGACTCATTTGAAGCTAATGACTAAAAATGTACTTAATTAGAACTTAATTAGTATATATTATACCTAACCTAACCGTAGTGGTTACGAAAACTTAGACTCAGCTAATACGAGGGTGGTTGTGGCCTGTCGGATTAAAAAAACATCTTGTGAAAGGCCGAAGCCGTGGTTTCAGTTTGCACTTGTTTTCAATTTTATGATGAAGGGCTCCTTCAACTGAATACCTAGTTTTGAATAAACTTTTTTAAATTGGTCTTGGATCCATATAATTACAATTTTACTCATATAACGTTTTGTAAATTCGACCAACAAACGTTCAGTATAACATGTGATAAACAACGGTTTCCAACATCGAACTATTTTCAATATATTAAATTAACTAATTCCATATCGAACTACTTTTCCCTGGCCGTATAATATACTTGTTACCGTCAAAACCCGAAATTCTTCAAAACTAATTTTAACTAGTTAAATATTAAAACCATAGAATTTCTTGTCTAGAATTTATTACTAGAATCCGAATGTATTTGTTGCAAATATATTTTCATTAGTCATTACTGCATAAGATTATTTACTGAAACATGATTGTCCAGTAAATAATCTTTCTCTCCGTGCAGCCGCAACCAAAGCCTGGCGGGATCACGACAAGGCTTTGTAAGGTGCACATGCAAAAAATCATATAGAACTAATCACTGCTTGTGCAAACAAAAAATCGTATGTAACTCTAAATGCCACAATAGTTTGCCCTTCCAAAGCAAATAAATTAATAATCACTAAAATAAAGCACTTATTTCAAATTCACTTTTATCACCAAATCGTATTTAAAAAACTATTATCAACATTGAAGTCCTGGTTAATTCTTGTTTTAAATAGTCAGAATAAGTTTTGACGAAAGTGATTTGTGAAAAATGTTTAGACTAATTTCGGAATTCAACTGTGACATATAAACAGGGTGTCCCTCAGGAGTTCACGCAGAGCGATATCTCCCGTGTGCTAATGGAGATAATCAAATTCCGTTGTTCTTTTTATGAACATCCCTAGGAAAAGGTAATTTCATTGATAATATGAGTAGTTTTGGTAAAGTGTATTACTAAAGTGGTTAAAAAGTTAACTTTTATTTTATAAATTTCTTAGATTTTAACGATTCAACTTTCAATTTTCATTAATTTTTAATATTTTTTCGAGTTTAAAAGAAAATATTGTACTCTGTACACAATTTTAAACAGTAATAACATATCAGTAAACCTTATTGGAAAAATTCCACGGGAGATGTCGTTCTGTGTAAATCCCGGTGGGACACCCTGTATATATATACATACATAAATACATAAATAGCATGCGCGTATATATAATGTGATATGTAAACTATTTAGTTTTAATCCGCAAACGTCAAACAGTGCGAAACTTGTGTTTACGCACTCGTATGCACAAACGGAGCACATTAAACAGATATAATATAATATAATGTTATGACTTATGATCAATGTTGTACAGGTCAGGTATGATCAGAACTTTGAAAGGCGCTGCACATCGAAATGTACATCATACTCGTGCAGTACAAATTCATAATTAAAATATAATCACACACACACACACACACACACTAAGCACAAAGAATATCAATGTCTATACTTCAAAATTAATTCCGCTTTTCATGTTCTATTATGTATATCATACTCGTATATTGGTATTAGTACGCATGTACTCTGCAGAGTACTATGACCGATATTCAAACCGGGCAATTATTATATTTTATTTATTTCATCGTCTCTCGCAATAATATATGTTTATTTTAACGAATTGGCTTTGCGATCACGTTTTCACAACGATGCTGCGCGTAGTAGGACGTTTTATAAATTCCAAATATATCAACAAACGTCAAATATAACAATATAAACATCGGTTCGCAACATCGCCTGAAGTATATGATTTTTTTATTTTTTATTGCGATCACTTCAGTATAAACCAGGCGTCATTGTTTTTAATCTTTGAATAACATATAAAGTATGTATTTTATAAAAACTTGTATTTATAGAAACGACTACATATTTCTATTTACACGCTCTAATAAATTTTTATTATTTATCTCTTTGTGTTATTTATGACTTAACTGTAAACACAGAAATTGCATTTGAAACAAACCATATATTTATATACGAGTATATACAGTCGCACGAAGTATTTACCTTTTTAATTTTGATTGTCATAAAAAGTATTAGAATAAAGACAGTAGGTCAAATAATAACAACAATAAAGACGATTATAATGGGTTAACGAAGTATCAAATAAAAATAATAACTTATTATAAGTGTTTAAAGTTTAGAATAGAGAAAGTTGTTCATAGCAAAAAGCCATTTAATCTCGATGTACGATATTTATATACCACACTGCTTCCTTTGTCTAAACTTTAAGCCCGTATATTATGAAGCTCACTGTATAATCGATATTGAATTATTACGAGCAGTAAGCGTTATCCCTTATTTCATATTCATGTGATGAAATAACAGTGCGTATAGTATTTAAAAAAACTTATAATCACTGGTCAAGTGTTATATATGTTAACGTGTGCAATTATTGGCCGTCAAAAACGTATTATGAAAAATGTTGAGAACATAATAACATTATATTGATAAGACTGCATAGTTTTCAAACATTTCAAAGTCTCGTCGATCATTTCGATTATCGACGAGACGCGAAGGAATATGGGATGATGATATGTTTTATTTACAATGTGTACACGTAGCATAATACATGATGATAATAAAGTCGTACTTTTCGATAAGTTCCGCTTTGGTACACCGAAAACTGAAACAGTGTTTTTAACTTCGTTGTTCTTGAAATATTACACACGTCCTAAACGTAAAGAATCCCTCCATAAAATAAACTAGGTACCGCAGTACATCATTATGTTGTCCCTATGTGGCCCATCTAACTTACACGTAATCCATTAGATTTTTCTGTTTCTGAATATTGACCAACTTTTTGACGTAATAGTGTGTATTATATATGTGTGTTATCCAGAGCCAGGAAATTGGATAAAACTGTACTAATATAATATACGTCCAAATTCGTACACTGAAAGAAACAAAATAATATTATGCTCGTATCAACATAATTATTTAATTCAATTTTACCCGAGTTCGAGGTTTGTAGATTTCAACGAATAGGTAATCGTAATAACGTCGTGTAACACAATACTACTCAATATGATTTAATAAATGTTCATGTTACATTACGTTTCACTCGTACTAATTACATCAAAAATACAGTAGAACCCGTTTATAATGACATTCAAGGGACTAGTCAAAATTGGTCATAATAACCGATTGTCATTATAACCAAAATGACAAAAATTAAATTAAAAACTCTTCTATATACATGCAATGATCAAAATATTTTATTACAATTACATTTTTAATGTGTTATTATATATCTGTATATATTTCAATCTTTGATTTTTAAACCATCGTAGTAAAACCATGTCTAAATCTATATGCGTACAATTTCGAAGTTTTTTAACTGATCATTTTTCGTTTTGAAACATTTGTTCTATTTTGTCTCGAGCTTTCCTTATGTTAGAAATTGTGGAGTGACCTACGCCTAATTCATTTGCTAGATCGGAATTTTTTTCAATTTTTTAAACGAAAAATTACATTTGCTCTTTCTTCAATTGTAAATTGCTTTCGTTTACTCATATTGCAAAGATTGAATACTCGAACACAATTTACGGTTTATCGCACGACGATTACGATTAAGTACACGAATATCGGAACACTGACGAGTGACGATAAATTTACAAAACAACGATGAAATTAGCTTTATCGGTTGTTATAAGACCTTCGATAAAATAAATAAAGTCATTATAGATAAAACCTTTTTCCAATAAAATCAAAAATAACCGTCATAACATCCGTATAGTATTACAGACGTAGTATAGTAATACAGACGTCATTATAACCGATACAAATTATAATTATAGTACGTACAATATAGGAGTTTTGCCGGGACCTTCAGTCTAAGGTCATTACACCCGGTATGTCACTACAACCGGTGTCATAAACGGTTTCTACTGTACTTCTAAATACCGAAACAAATAAATTTCGTGGGTTTCGGTAAGTTGCGTTCTGTACTGAAACTATATTATTAAATATTGATTCACGTCCTATCGCTCTGCGGTAATGTAATGACTATTTCAATTAATCAAAAACAATATTACTTTTGAGATGAAAATTCGTTGTCCTCGAAATAGTGAACTTTATATAATACAAAGCACGTAAATAATATGAAATAACAGAGCGATTCCTAAAAGGACATCAATCGAAGCGTAATTGAAGTTTTCAACAATAACAACAAATGTGCAGCAGTAAAAATAAATGTTTACCGTTGACCAGTCGCTTTTTTGAAATACCTATATGATTAATTGAAGATGAGTAAACATCGATTCAATACACAAGTATAATATTTTTTAGATTCTGAGTGAAATCATTTACTATGACGTGTACCATTGATTTAAAATTTAAAATACCAATACAGCAGTTTAATTCATTCATCCTTATAACTCACGCTACCGTGGAGTCTCAACCAACCTAGGAGTCTCGCCCTTTTTTTATATTTTGTGTTTTTTTCCTAGAAAACATTATCCTATCAACAATTATGGTATAGGTTTCCGATTCCCAATTCATTTTTTTAAATTTCTTAACAGTTTTCCCAATAATAGCCAAAAACTGACGAGAAATTGCAACAAAACTCCCCCAGTGGACACCCATGGGAGAATGTACAATATGATTTACAATATTTATCAACTTGAGGAACTTGGCAATTTACTCACAACACAAAAGTTGGATGATACATAAATATACGTATTATAGTTCACCAAACCGTTATGCTCCGCTCTAGTAGTGGAATAGAAGTGCCTGACAACAATGATTTTTTTTCACTCAATAAAGTTTCTTTTCGCCAACATCAATTTAAAAACTTCAATAACTCGTACCGATCTGTTCCCATTTGCATGTAAAATAAATCGCAAAAAGGGCACATGTCCAATATTTTAAAAAACATCACTTGTTTGCATTATCAAATTCTTAATATCGATTTTATTGCAAAAAAGGCAATTATTTTCCAAACACATTATATATTTTTGTCTTTCCTGAAAATTGTTAAGATCGGGACATGAGACCATTTTGTACTTGGCGATTCATTAATATATCACCATTTTCGGCAAGTTGTTCAAAAATAAATATTATCAGCCTTAGTCCTGTCTATAAGGTCTTATCAGTCGCAATGACGATAATTGTGCAGACAGAGTCGGTCACGGCTCGGGAAACAAATTTAAGAAGGGTTCTGTGTTGTTAGAATTTGGACGAAAGATCCCTAGGGAGTTTTACCGAGAAATATACTATAATATTGTATTATTGTCATTCAGAATATAGGTCAAATGTTAAAATGAGCTACAACGAACTGGTTTGGGTGTGACTCGGGTGTAATGCATACAAATAAATACCTCATCCAAAACTGTTCACGCATGCTTCTGTTCAATCTACGGATACTGCTAACATAATAACACCCGAGTCGGATCATTGAGAGAGATATTCCACCCTCAGATTATAATAGGGTAAACTTGAATTAAATCAGTTTTCTATTGGACTTAGAACCCAGTTTCGGTATTAGTTATTAAATTATTACGATGCAAACATGACTTAGAAATATTTTGGTAAACATCATTATTGCATTTCAAGCGCTTCCGAGTGAGTACGTTTGGTTTTCGAAAGCGCAATCAAACATATAAACGTGATTAGTTTTCAACCTGAAATCTTCGATGTCTCGAATTTTTGTTTATACCTTTTTAAAATTATACATAGAAAATATTTTTTATTACATATTATGATGACAAAGACATAGGAATAATTATTATATTGTACCGTTTTAAAAATATACATATTTTGAAATTTTATTTGAATAACTCGAATTATTGAATAACTCGAACTTTTTTCCTGTCCCTTCAATTTCGAGTTAACCAAGTTCGACTGTATACGGTTGATTTTACCGAACGCATAAGTAAACTTAATCAAATCCGTGTATAGCAAGCAGTGATAAATGTTAGAATATTATTTTTATTTCTCGCGTGCATAACGTTCGAATTTCCCGGGACCAAAGCCGATTGCAATCGAATCATCAGAAGAACGCACCGGACGCCTTTACGAGAATCGGTTTTCCAACTCTTTGAGAGCGTCTCGCAGGCCGAACATCTGAAATCGCAAAGGGATAGCTGCTGACGCACAGATGCGTCGCTCGGGAAAACTATTCGGACGGAGGATTATTATGCTGTTGTTGTTCTCGGTGAACCCAAATCGTCTTGAAATTATTTCGCGATTTCTTGCGCCGCTGGCGTCTCGCGTCAGTTAGGTATTCGTAATCGCAAAATGAAAATAATTATTGTTCGACCGCGCCCATAAAAAAATATTGTTTAATGTGTAATTTATCCTTCATATTATTTTTAACTGTCTACTGACTACTAGACTACCAGTGACAAACGTCTAACTTGGAAAGACCTTAAATCTGATAAAAAAAAACAATTAGACACCAGATTACGTTCACTATGAGATCTAAATTAAACCTTTAACTGAATATCCTTATTTATAAAACGTTGATTTATCCTTTATGATACTATGAGATATAAATTTGAGGTAATGCTGCTCCAAGTAATATACAAAAAATTCAATTTTTCCAATACATCTGCTTACACACTTTAACGGAGTGTCCTTAGTATGTTAGTAACAAAACCTTACACTCGACGTTAAAATAAAATACGTAAACCACGTAACAAAAGTTGCTTACGTTAACTCCACAAACAATTAAGCTCTCATACTAACCCCAACATAACATAACTATAAGCCACCTCACTTCAATATCACATCCCTGACAATACGAAGACAAAAAAGAAAGTGGTGTTGAGATCTCCTCTATTCAAATTCCTCCCTAATATCCAAAGTAGGTGGCTCCATTGGGAACCCTTCTACATCGTGTCACTGTTCATGTTATATATAAGCCAACGTATAATTATTACTTGATGTGCTTAATTATATAGTTGTATATTTCGTTATTAAAATAAACTCTTATATAAAGAAAAAGTTTACAGACTAATAAAGTGAGAGTTTGATTAAACAGCGGTAGAAATACAGACTTGAAATAACGTATATCGAGTTGCTGGTGACACTCCGACCGACTTGGCATTGATTATTAATTATTATTAGGTAACGAGGTATGCTTTTATCTTTATTTTATGAATCATACATAAATATTATTAATGTTAAATTTGAGCTAAAAATGCACTATCCGAGAGGGTTTGCGCTGTATTTGTTCTCGGCCAGTACGTTTGATTTTCGAATGAACAAAGGACTCTTTCTCCCTCCGACTATGTACGCTCCAACAAATAGCGCTGATGGATTATCCTACTAGACGCGAAAACGTATAATCCGAAAATTTCCGTCCCGTCAACATCGTCGTCGGTGGAGCTTCTGCAAAACGAGTTTCTTGTACAACTTTTGAGATTTAAAAACCACGAACGGGATTCGAATCGCACAAGCGCTTCCCGCCGTGACTATTATATCCATCCGGTGGCGTACGCCAAGGTATAGGGTTCTATAAATATCCCTCGAAATGTCCACCACCTCGCAAGGTTAGGTTAGGTTAGACTGCGGCGCATTTGTTTAAAATGTGACTTGTTCGCGTGATTAAATCCAAGAGAAAACGGAACTGGGCAAAAACGCGAGACGACGGTGTTTATTAGACCAGCAATTTGACAGAAAAAATAGTACAAGTCATGTAACAAGCTTACAATTTTATTACATGCGTTTAAAAAATTTAATTTATTTTGAAACACAACGCATTACTAATAATATTAATACATTTTCCATCTGTACGTGTTAAAATTTACTTTTACATTTGCAATCGACTCCTTGATAATTGACTACTTTTCTTTATTGATAACATTTAAGATAAATGAAAAAACCATCTAAACTAGGTTACCTGAAAACAATATTTCCGCGCTTGAAAATCACGTCTTAAAATACAAGTACACTGCTTGTCATATTGTCCTTGCTCCTATAACTCGCGAAACAATAGGACGCGTTTTAAAAAAAAAAAAAAAAGGTCCTGCCCTTATAAGATAAGTAGCAGTCTAGTAGGTCCGATCCAAATATGTAACGTCGTCGCGCCAATATATCAAACCCAATCCAACATTATATTATTATATTTTCATCATATTATTTCTCACTCTATGCGTGCATCACTTCAAGAACTCTCGTGTGTTTCGTACACGAAAACATAATATCGTATACACTTGCTTACGGCATTGCCTTTTTTTCCTGTTCAAATCACTTGCCGTGACACTTTCTACAGTTTTCTATTCACATACGATCGTGCACCGTATAAATTCTTCGAATCGTAAACGTGAGATATGTGTATAATAAATGTGACGGAAAATTGTATTTATCGTTCGTGCAGTATCGTATAGGTACTGCAGTGCGCGTGTATATAAACTGACTATTTATTTTTTCATTTAATTTACGATTATTTTCCGTGCGGACGAAGAAGGACTTTTATATACTATGCGGAAAAACGTTATAGATAAAAATAAAAAGAAAAGCTTTTATTTATATAATTCCCTACCCGATGACAGCGCGTAGTATGAAGCCTACAGATATGTTTGGATTGTTTAATAAATTATTATATTAATATTACATTTTCCTTTATTCGAATGAGTTCTAGGAGCTAAGGATTTCCCTCGCTTTAAAATATGCACACGAGTGGATCACGAAATACCGGAAATATTAAATCCGAGCTTATTGTACAGTACAACGTGAAAGCATAAATATATATATATATGAAATTCTTTAAAGCATTTTTTTTTTTTTACAAACATAAACATGAAATATATTAACAATTACAAAGATCTGTATGTTTTCCTATCTTCAAGTCAACTATTACAGAAAGCTCAAGTTGATGACATTTTAAATACGGTCATCAAACCATCTGAAAACCATATTCTTCTAAACGCGGCTGCAGGTACTTTCGCATTGGTTCCCGTTGACATAATTTAGTCAGCGAATAAAATGTCTGACGAAAAAAATGTATGATAACCTAATCTAGTACTATACGTAAAATATAGATGGTATAGGTTATATTTCTACGTTTGTTCCACTACAGATTCTTCTGACCGTATAATACCACCAAAACAGTACGTTTCGGAAATAACAGTCCACGCAGAATTTAGCGTCGTTTCGAAGATTCTCATTGCGAAAGGATACGATTTATACCGCTCCAATGAATAAAAATACCGCGTTTGTATACAACACACCAGGTAAAATCAAAACAACATGATTTTTGAAAATTTTTAACAGAAATCTTTGAAACAACTGAAATTTTTTTTATCGTTATCCCCGTATTTTTAGTATAATAAAATCGGCGTTATAAATTAATCAGTTTGAAATACCACAAAAACGATAAAAATATTCATAAAAGCGATTCAAGTATCCGCGGGTACACGGTGATTGTAATAAAAGGTCTGTTTAACATCAGTAACATACCATTTGGCTGGGGATTTCATTTTTGATTCCAATAAACGGTTGAGATTCCACAAACCAGAAATCACATCAAGCGGAACCCATTGTAACATAATTATAATATAGTCCGCGTAAAACTTGCCGTGTACAGAATACAGATTGTATGTTACATAATTGTAATTACACGTTTGTGATGCCTTTCAATGCACACAACACGACGTTGGGGTTCAATTAAAATCGTTCCAACTACATGGATTATGTAATGTTCGCATTGGCGACGGGAAAATAAGTTATTAGGGACGCGTGTGCGGTACACCTCCAATATGCGGATTTAGAAATAACGTGTTGACACAAGGCGAGGACGGAAAGAGCAGTGAGACGTTATAAACGTGGTTAGGTTGCCGACAGACAAAAGCGGTAGGTAGTGCAATAATAATAACAGTAGGTAATATATTTTCATTAGTTTCGGCTTTAGCGGTTGTTTCACCTGTTTAACCATTTTCGCGAACACAACGCAATAAAGGATTGACTTTGGCCACAAGCCGACGGTGATTTTCGCGCATTACGAATGCTGGCAACCCGAGTGTGAATTATTTCGCTGTGGTGTTAAATGTTTTTTTTTTTTTTTTACAGCGTATAAAATATAAATTATTGCTCATGCAACTTGAAACCTGCAGAAACGTACCCTATACAATATCTATAATGTGTTGTTGCGCTATAAATTATTTCAATTTTTTTTTATTGTCATTTTTACGCGTTGTCTATTTGAAGTGAGATGTTTTCAGTTTTGTTCACTCAAACACCGAAAACGAAAAGTCACCGGTATTACGCTCGCGTAACCGAATAACACGAGAATGGAACATTTTACTGTAAACGCTATGAGGTCTGATCCGCGGAGTCATCAAATCTCTTATAGATAATAAACGGTCAGTGAAGTGCTTCGATTGTAGGAAACATTGTTTTTCGAAATCGACTATTGTGTGAAGTCTAATACGTAGTGGCTGCTATAAGTAACTGAAAAAGTAAATGGTATTATTTTATTAGACTCGAATTATTAAGAAACGATTTATGTAAGCCAACGCACAACGTTCATGTTTTCTAATAGAGTAGGAGGTATCACGTGTACACTATTACACAGAAAGGCCCTTTTTGATGGAGCAAAACGCGTGATGCACCACGTGAAACGTATTGGACAAAAACGCAAATGGCTAAAATAGTAATAATAATAATATATAAAATATATGGGAAAAGTCTTCGTTTTTTAGGGTTCATCAAACGTACTTGCTATGATTGTAATAACCCTTTATGTTTGAAAGTATTATATTGTTCATTAGTAAGATCATCACTTGAATTCAGCACGATATTATGGAATCCTAATCAATTACAATTTATCGATAAATTAGAAAAAGTCCAGAGAAATGTCCTCCGTTTTTATGTATATAAAACAATGATATTTAACCTAAATACGGATGAGATTGCTAAAATTGCAGGTTTAAAATCACTAAAGACCAGACGGTTAGTTTTTGATGCCACTTTTGTTTATAAAATCTTTAATGGAGAAATCGATTGTCCTGAACTATTACGAAAAATTGGTCTCAAAGTACCCTCCTTCAATTCAAGACAAAATCCTCCTTTTGCTATACCACAGTCAAATACTAATTATTTCTCTAATAGTCCGATGTGTCATGTGTCGCCTACCAACGTTATGCAATCAAATAAAAAATTTCGATTTCTTTTTTGATTCATGCACCACGTTGAAGACTTGTATTTATAATTCAAATAATTTATGTTACATGTTTCATTTAATAATTGTTAGTTCATAATTCTTATAAATATTACTGTACTCATATCCCTTGGGTTGTTATTTATTTATTGATTTTTATAACAATAAATATATATTATTATTATTATTAATAATATATAGCAAACGCGATCATCAAAAGCAAACGCGCGACGTAATTCACGTATATTTGTGTACCGCTCAGTCTCGTAATAACGGCGTAATAAATTTATTGTTTCAGGACCTGATGTAGGAATAAATTCGTAAGCCGTACACGGTGTACAGCCCGCGCCGTTGAAATGTCGACGAGTCAAAGTGATCCCGGATTGCCAGCTGCAATAGACCAGCAGAACAAAAAGTTCACTACCATAATTATTTACCCGACGGGTGAGTTTTTAATGAAAAATCCAAAGACTCGGAAAACATGATAATCATATGCAAATATACTCCCGTGCGCTCCGTTGTTTCAGTGACGCCGGAGAAGATAATCATACCCATGGTGTCGTGCATCCTTGGCTTCCCGCTGTTAGCCCTGATGGTAATATGCTGCTTGAGGCGGAGGGCCAAATTAGCGAGGGACCGAGATCGTCGGAGAAATTTGGGGTGAGTGCGTGCACTTACTATATTATTATTGTGCGCTTTGTGTTTCCACCGTATTATGTATTCCGAAAACATTGAAAAGCAAACAACGCCGTCCGGGGCTCGGTTTTTTTTTTTCTTTTATTGTTTTTTTTTTCCGTTTCCGCAGCTATATATATTAACACGCGCGTATGGTGCACGTGGGAACTAGAACGCATCACAAACGTTGCGTTCCGCTAAACAATTGTACGGACCATCGGCGACGTACTGTACGAGTACGACATTAACATCCTTCAAACATCGTTAAATTTAAGGGCGCAAAAAATTCGCAAACAGACAGGCGACTAACTGCTACTACTCGCGTTCATAATATACATAATAAATACCTACCGGAATATAACGCCCAAAACACTACGTGATGTACTGCGATGTTCGAAGGTCGTATGTACACGTACCGTACGTCGTTCGGTGGCGTACACGTTTGTAATTTTACTATTTTTCACACCTCGTTTGTCTTTTATTTTTTACCGTACCCGTTTTAACGATCTTCAATGCTAAAAGAGGACCGCGCGTGCATCTTTACAAGATGAACGACGTGTTTAAAGTTTACCTGTACCGTAACAAATAGTGTGACGGAAATCACATTTTTTCCCAAGACTTATGGTCACGGTATGTACCTATACTAGACGCTAATCACACGGACGCTTCGTAAAATTTACTTTCATCGCGGGCAACAACTAATACGGTGAACTTCGTCATCGGCGTATCACCATTGTTATATTATTCGGTGCAATAATTAGGAACACCTCGAAACCGTCAAAATGTTTGTTTATAATAAATAAACACTTAAAAGACGTTAACAACATTAATCTATTTTTATAAAATGCAAATACCACTCACTCGTCGCTACATCTCTAAAACGATAAGACGTGTTAGAACTTAAAATTTGACAAAATGCTAATGATGCGAAATAAGAACGGACTTTTCGAAAATCACATTTTTATTTGTCGAATCAGTTTTGGACTGGATATATACATGTTTTCACTTTTTGATAACCCTGATTACGTTTTAATTTGCTTAATCTATATATATAAAAATAAGTGTACATTTTGAATAAATCTTATAGCTCAAGATCCACCGAACCGATATCGATAAAAAAATTAGGGTATATTATGATTAATATTTAGATGGTTTTTGTGAAGTTTGTACACTGTGCGATAAGTGGTTCCGGAGTTATGGCCTCTTAAGTGCACAATATTAATCACACACGCACACACGATATTCAACAATATTATTGTGTTGCCGTGGAGAGATATATACACTCTATGTGGTTATTTTTTATTATTTGTTTCCGTGGCACGCGAGTCTATGGCATTAAAAGTTACGTTTTACGTAAAATTACTTACATGTAAAATTTAATCTTTTCTTTCTTTTCAGTGAAATAAAATTTGTGAAAATTTGTTTTCAGTGTGGTGTTTTTTCATGTGTTTTTTTCGTCGCATTTTAATACGATTGTGAAATTCATATTGTTTTTTTAGTGACAAAAAGTTAAAATTGCAATACGGCTCATTGCAGTACATTGAAAGCATTTGGATATTCGCTATATTGAATCCATAGGTAGGTGTGACTTTTGTTGTTGTTGTTGTCAGTGTTTTTTAACACGTTGGATTGTAAAATTCATATTGTTTTTTTACGATGGAAATTAATTCGTTCGTCGGGAAATGGAAACCTAATCATTTAAAAATTCTCAAGTTTATTAAATTTTCTATAAATTTATTATTATTTAATAATTATTTTCTTATTATTAAATTGTTCTCAATCTTAATTTTTAAAAGCTTTCAATGTACTGCAATGAGCCGAACGATTACTGCGCAATGCGAAATGAAATCGAATGTGGCACACGATTTGATGAAAAAAAAAAATGAAAAAAAAAAACGAATTAATTTCCATCGTAAAAAAACAATATGAATTTTACAATCCAACGTGTTAAAAAACACTGACAACAACAACAACAAAAGTCACACCTACCTATGGATTCAATATAGCGAATATCCAAATGCTTTCAATGTACTGCAATGAGCCGTACTGCAATTTTAACTTTTTGTCACTAAAAAAACAATATGAATTTCACAATCGTATTAAAATGCGACGAAAAAAACACATGAAAAAACACCACACTGAAAACAAATTTTCACAAATTTTATTTCACTGAAAAGAAAGAAAAGATTAAATTTTACATGTAAGTAATTTTACGTAAAACGTAACTTTTAATGCCATAGACTCGCGTGCCACGGAAACAAATAATAAAAAATAACCACATAGAGTGTATATATCTCTCCACGGCAACACAATATTGTTGAATATCGTGCGTGCGTGTGTGATTAATATTGTGCACTTAAGAGGCCATAACTCCGGAACCACTTATCGCACAGTGTACAAACTTCACAAAAACTATCTACATATTAATCCTAATATACCCTAAATTTTTTATCGAAATCGGTTCGGTGGATCTTGAGCTATAAGATTTATTCAAAATGTACACTTATTTTTATATATATAGATTTGAAAAAATAAATACCAGCTTTATAGAATACACGACGATTATGCGCTTTTTTCAATCTAATTTTGTTTTCCATCGAACTAGTAATAATTGCTCTAATCCAGTGTTTCCCAACCTGGGGGGAAAATTTTTATTTCTTCAATTATCTCGCTTTGGTAATGTAGAGTATAGAAAGAGACTACTATTGTTTTGTCTTTCCATGGACTGAACGAACTTCTCTCTAATAAAGAAGAACCTTTTTGTCTTTCTAAACTGAAAAATATAGCGATTAAACATCTCGACAGAGTGACTGATGAATTCATACGATATTTTCCGGATATTTCAAACGAAAGTTGGCAATATACGCTAACAAGTTCTTCATTAATATAAACGTAGACACATTGCCAGATACCATTCAAGAACAGGCAATAGAGTTGAAGAACAATTCATGCGCGAAAATTTATTTTAAAAGCGGCAGATCCTTGGAAGAGTTTTGGATAAAATACCGGCCCACTTATCCTGAAATTACAAATGAAGCATTAAAAGTTCTAGTACAATTTACATCGACTTATTTATGCGAATCTGGGTTCTCTAGCTTGGTGGTAATTAAAACCAAACATAGATATCGCTTGGATGTCGAGTAGGACTTGAGATGCCTTGAGATGTCATATTATAATACCTATACCTACACGACGAATGTGCGCTTTTTTCAATCACGTGTGTTTTCCACATCCAAATGATAATTGATCCAATCTGAAGCGGTAAAACATCGCCAGGGCATTCCAGGGTGATTCAGCTAGTATAGCATAATAATAATATATCTTTTTTATGTATAGTTATATGCTACTTTTTTTTGCAGTCGATGTATTCTATTTAATTAACAAATAATCAACAATGAACTATAATATACTGTTATTAAACATATTTAGTCAAGTATACAACATGTGATTATAATTTATGATATTATTTAACAATAAAATAATAACCACAACATTTCACCCCATACACATATAATATGAAAATGTATTTCAATTTACTGTTTATTCAGTACCTGCTATTTATTTGTTTTTTTTTTTTACAAAGTACACATTTGTTCACAACTGCCGTTCGAAAAGTACTCAGTCACTTATACTAGGTACCTCTATGTGTACAAATGAGCGTACAACATTTAATTAAAAATACGAACGTTCGCCGCTTGTCGAACAAAAAATAAAAACAAATGCTTTAACATTAAACACACGGCGAAGTACGGTGGTACTCCTCATTACATTGTTGCATTTATTGAAGCAAGAGAAAATATAGTAAGCACAAATATAGATTTACTTTTGAATCGAGTATGAAAAATAGATTACACATCGTTTAGCAGCGATAAAAACTAAACAGAGTTCCTTTCAAAGCGTGAGATTGTATGGAAGTGAAAATACTTTTGGACTGCGTACGGAAACCCACAGAAATAATAATGAAAATATTATGTTCGCCGTAAAACGCTCGAAACGCATTCCTATACGCTCGCGTTGCGCTGTATTGCAACAGTGACGCTCTTGAGCTGATAATGATATTTTTATTGCGAAATAATAGACCGCAGTAATCTTAGGATAAGTGTGCAAATATGTGTGTGTGTGTGTGTGTGTGTGTGTGAGGGGGGGGGGAGGAAAAGATTTATCTTCGTACACAACGGAACCGAAGCGTTATAATATGTATCATTCGGAACGGACGAGGAGAAACGCACAACTCGAATAAATTTCATCGCAAAATGTGATTTCGGAGTTCTGGTAGGAAATGAATTCCTATTCTATAGCTCAAAGCGTTAGTGTTATAATAACGTTTGTGTTGTTCTTCTTCTTTGATACACCATTTGTCATCGTTAGCGCGTTTTTTTAGTGTCTAAACGGACACACAAAACGAGCGAATTAAAACCATTTTCACGTAATCGAAATATTGGAGATAATCAAATTTTTTTTTCTTTTAGAGCATCTCTGGGCAAAGAAAATTGTGCTGATAATAGTTTGAAATATAAGTGTATTATTAGAGAAGTTTAAAAATTAACTTTTTATTTTATGATTTTTTTATGAAATTCAAAGACGGCCATTTTATAGAGTTTGTTTTTCTGAAAATGTTGACGGTTCAACTTTGAGCTTTCATCGATTTTAAACATTTTTTCTAGTTCACAAAGAAATAATGTAAATTATTATCACCTCGTCATTTTTCCGATCAAGTTTGCTGATAATGTTACTGTTATTTAAAAGTGTGTTAATAGTACGAGTACACTATTTTCCTGTAGCCCAAAAAAATGATTGAAAATCAAGAAGTTAATAAAATTGATAGTTGAACCGTCAACATTTTCGGAAAAATAAGCTCTATAATATGGGTGTCTTTAAAGAAGTTAAAAAAAAAATCATAAAATGAAAAGTTAATTTTTGAAATGTTTTAATAAAACATTTAAATTTACAATACCAATGTCGAACAAATAAATGTGGCCTCGTGAGTCTTCTAAGAAAATCAGAATTTGACTATCTCTATTAACGAGGGACATATCGGTCTGTGTAAATATCGGGGGGACACCCTGTACAGCGTGGAATCAAACATTTCGGTTGTAGGTTTCCCCAATACTTTATACGAACAGGAAGCGAGAGAACGAGCGGCGAATCGCGAATCTCGTATACATATATAAAATATTAAGTTTCCGGATGATGAACCACGTTGCGAAATGGCCGTGTAACGCAAAAATGATACATTTAAAGGTTATATCGAGCGGGTTTACGTTATAGTTCAACCGTGAAGCCGATTATGCCGTGTATGAAAACCACGTGTATAGTACAACCCGAGTACTGTTATTAAATTAATTATTATAGTTTACGCATATTTAAAATGTAGTTATGAGTGTTATGACTAACCCAACCGAGTGCACTTAAAACGGTGACAAAATACAAGATAGTTCAAATAAGGTACACGTCGAACGAACGTCTTAAACGTACGGTTTGCGCAGAGAAACCAAATTTTTATTTTTTTTTGTAAAAAACACATGATACAACTTTTTTTTTGACAACTCAAACAACATAATAAATGTTTAAAGTTTTTTAAACACACAAATAAAATATTAATACAAAAAAACAATCTTATAATAGTATAATATACCCGCTAAAAAAGTCAAAACAATAAAGCGGCGGTTTTATTGAAAATAAGTTGCATATACATACTAGCAGTAAGGGAAAAAAACCGATTTCATGCGGGACAGACTAGAAAAAACGGGACAAAATGGGTTCCATACGACTTACTACTGAACGCAAATTCGGTATGTTGAATGTTGTACGTTTGTAGGACGGAGGCAACACATGCGGCGTCACATCCTCTCTTGACCCGATACAATTCGAATAAATAATTTCTGAAAACAAAGTTTAAAATAAAATATACCTAGAAACGTGTCGTCGAATCTAATAAAATTAATTTAACTTTTACCGTTTGGATATCAATATTTTGATAGGTATGAGTAACGATAATATAATATAACACTGAGCCGTTTTTTTTTCAATGCAGTGAGCGTCCAGACTTGGAGGACAACCCACCAATATACGCCACTGAATATATTCAAACGATCGTTTGTCGAATTAGTAATTAATATTGATAATTTTGTAACTCCAAACGTCCAAAAATATATATACCGTAGTAATGGTTTAAGACTTAAACGATATAAAATCATATAATTAATAATAACTGCTTAACATTATAGTAAATTAAATAATGTTGTAAACACAATAAGCAATCAATCCGTTTAATTGGTTTTGCCATCGAAAAAGCCGCTTTTAACAATACGTAGATCATTGGCATTACTTACTAACCGTTTCTGAAAATGAGAATCACCGGAGAGTTTTGCTGTATGTTTTTGTCGAATGATTATAAGTCTCAATTTTAAGATACCCACACTGTGTTTACGAAGAATATTATGAGATTATGGTTATACATTTTTATCTTGCTTCGTTGGCTATACAAATATATTTTAATATTATAATATTATAGCGAAATCCGTAATAAACTGAAAACTACATTACGAACCAGTGCACATTATACGTCTAAAGTGTTCGTTACCCGTATATTCATATACTATTTTTACGTACACATTTTATCCACGAAATCTACAAAGGAATCAAAATGCATCCAACTTACGCAAATGCAAATAGGTGTATGTAACATTTAAGCGACTGTATTTGCGGATTAACATGGTTGACATACTAAATATTTATCGTTTTCGAAAAGATCAAATCGTGATGTCACATGAAAATAATATGTTTATAATAGCATTTTATAAAAACACCGTTGCTCTTGAAGTATAAAATATTTACCAAATGTATTCCATGCGTCGGAAGTCGGAACGCTGATCTATAATGTATCTCGTGCCCTTTGAAGTGTTGCAGAAAGCCTGGCGTATTCATAAGGAACGGTAAGAAATAAAACGTGAAATATATTTTCTACTAACATAATTATATTGTGTGTATTATTTATATATGTGTGGGTGTGTGTGTGTAAAGCGTTCGCGTTTTACGCTCGAATAGTTACGAATTAGTTAGCATTATTCGCTCGACCGTGGTGCGTTTCATATTATTCAATTTTACAACAAGCCGGAAGCCTTAGACGGCTTAAACACAATGTTGAAGCGTATTCTCTACACCAGTGTTTCCCGACTGGTGTTCCGCAGAACGCAAGGGTTCCGTGAAGAAGTTCTAAAAGCTCTGGTATGCACATTTATAATATTGCAATAGCTGTAAAATTTTGTGAAATTAAACTCTAAAACCAACATTGCTGATTTGTTTTTAAACATTTATATTAACGACACGCATTTTTGTGCCGGAAGCAACGCGAACTACCCTGTCATTTGAGTGTACAAAAAATTGGTCTGCGTTACTATGATTATGGGAGAAAAAAAATGTTGGTTCCGCAACACGTTGTTTTAAATTTTTATCAGCCCTTCGTGTACCTACATATTTGTCTCGCTTCATTGATCTCGCATTCTTGCGCCCTCGTTTGCGCAATCGGTTCGTCTGAATTTGTTCAAGTTTTTTAAACTTTTTCGTTAAAAAAAGAAAAAGAAAAAACAGTCCACTTGGTCAACGCATACGTGTTCGTATCAACGGTTTCTTTTCAGCTTCAAACGGTGCTCTGTTCTTACATTTTCCGACATTCTGCAGCGTCGTGAAGCCGACCGAATTCAATTTATTTTCCAACCGTCGTAGTGCAGTGACGTATACAAGGGTGGCGATAGGAGCAATCGCCTCCCCCCTCACCTGGACATTTGTTTTATGTATACTTATTACTCACTTATATTATTATTTTTAATATAGAATAATGCAATGGTTATCAAAAACCTGTTTTCAATCAATAAAACATCAATATTAAAAAAAAAAAAAATCGAAAAAGAAACGGGCTGTCGTTACAAATATTTACCAATATTATTAACCAAAATCATTGAACAACATCAGCTAATAGGGATATTAGTTGCTACTATGATGGATATAGATAAGAGATTAAATATATAGCGGCTATAATAATTATATTATCAGATATTATTATATAGGACATGTTTTGCGCTGAGCACTCTGCAGCTATGTAATCAACTTGTTCGGTTTTCGGCATTGTGGTTTTTGATAGTGAATCGGTAATGATACCACAGAGCATAATGTTGATACCAATTCAAAATATTGAAACAAAAGTTGATTAACTATTACGGTGGTACAGTAGTTCTTCGGTAGTATTCTGTGGTAGTACGGACTGTATGATATTTTGCAGCAGCTTACGGTTTTCACTACTTGATCACAACGTAATAATGACTTCGATGCAGAGCAAACTGGCTTTCGTTTTTAGACGTATTTTTTTATACCTATAAGTATGATTCGAGTTCAAATTTCGCCCCTCCCAGGAAGATGAGCTGAATTTCGCCACTGCCGTTGTGACGCTAACAACGCGATTTCCTGTATCGTTTGCTCTGTACGCGGACTTTTGATGTTTATTAGCACGGCTGATGAGCGGCCGATGTCGGGACACGCTGTACAAGCTGCACTAGCTACACTGTCGGTCGCCCATTGTTCTGTAAGTCTTTCCGACGCGCCGCGTACCGTGTATAAATATTTAGCGAACATAATTTTGTTGAATAAATATCGCGCGCCCGTCGGGTTCGTAGGTAAACTAAATGCATAAATTTGGTTTCCTCGTACATATAATGAGTGCAGTGACGCCGCACACCGTACCGATTTTCTAACACCACCCGGACACACACAGTTCGTGTAAATTATTCGTACGTAGACGAACGGCAAGCGTGTTTATGATGCGTCGTGTGTTTTTTATAGAGTTTCACAAAGTATTTTACAAGTTACAAAAAAAATGTCCTTATCCATAAAAAAAATCACTCAATGCGATACGATTTCGGAAACATTGAAGATAAAAACGTATTATTAGTACATTTCAAAGAGCTGTAGTTCAGTCAGAATTAGGTTTAGGACTACGGTCAGTGAATCAAATTTACTTAGAAAAATCTATCCATATCTGGTGAATAAAATAAGGGTTGCTATTCTAAAAACTGAAATGGCAGTATGGGCAAATGTAAACTGGGCCCGCGGTTACCTTTTGTTGTAAACTCGGCCCGGAAATTTTAGGTAATAAAATAGGTAGATTGTAATCTCGGCCCGGACATTTAAGATAATAAAAAAGGTCAGCTCGTACGATCATTTTTGAATCTTGTGATGAACAATTTGTTGTTAAAAATTAAAAAATTAACAGCCTAAACGCACAATTTAAATTTCAAAATACAAAAACTAAAAAAAAAAAGAAATCTTAGAAAAAACACTTTAAAAATATAAAAATAAGGTAATATCGGTGAGTGAATACGTCAAAAATATGGCTATTTACTTAAAAAATTAAATTTATATTATAATCTTACATAATTACACAACAATTTTATATTTGTATCCTTTTTTATACACACGATTTTTCATAAATGCATTTTATTTATAATTTTTGCTCTAAATACTCAAATAAAATCCAATACTTAAACATTTTATTTACATTTTACACACTTTTACATTAATATAACGAATTTCATTCTACATAATGAAAATAATTTTTGGAGGATAATGAATATCGCCTCCTCGTGGTGTCCTCTGGGTAATGCTAAATGGTTCTCAAATATCGTAAGAATATTTTTATTTGGGCCGAGCTTACACGATAATCATTTTTACCTGAAAAACCCCTGGGCCGAGTTTACACCTAAATCATTTTTACCTGAAAAAACACGGGCCGAGTTTACAATAGACCTTTTGAGAAAATTTTTTCTTCGAGCCGAGTTTACAATCGCCCGGCAGTATACGCATAGTGGTCCACGAGGACAGAACATTTTCAAAAATGGTCCGTGCCTAGAGTTAAGTATTGGGAACCACAGATCTATAGTGATTATAATAATGTGTGCGCGAATGATCTCCACGTAGAGAAGTTCTTACTGTAATCGAACGCGTACGGCTTGCTGTGCGAATCGTCAGGAACTCGGGGCCGTCAGGATCGCTGAAATCATAACTATTGCAAATAACAACAAATTTTACTACCCATATAATACGTTACGAACCTCTCGAAAGTGAATACACTGCAGGCTCTCAAGTCACTGCCATTGTACCCGCAGAACGATTCTAGTTGGACGGTGTCCAAACGCGACGCAGATTATCATAATATTATGTACAATACAGTTGATACGGATATGGTGTGTGAAACGTTAAGATTGATGAAATGAGGCGCGATCGAGCATGGCGTGCATAATCAGTTGTAACAATCGGAGCGAATATGAGAGATTATTTTTACATTGAAACGCTCGTACTTTGTCATCATTATGTTAACAGAGTGATCAGAATTTCATGTTACAAAATATGTGAACAAGAGAAAAACTGAAAAAACAGAAAATAATAGTTTCAGATTATCCCGTTTCAAAAAATGTATTCTGTTGTTTGCTTACTTTTATGAGAAATCCACTGTTACACAAAATTCTGCAAATCGGCGCCCAACGTATAATATATAATACTTTCTAACCGTCCCCCAAATGGTTTTTCTTTTTTTCAATTGCATTTAATCAGTATCTGATTGATAATACTATAAAAAAAAATTGCAATTATCATTGATCGGTTAAATAATTAAAAGCTTCTTAATATTTATACGTACAGATATTGAAAATGTAATGTTCAAATTATAATATTCGATTACTTTGCAATTAAAAAAAAGATTGCATTTTATAACAGTACTATTATAATATGCGGTGTTTGTATATACTTAAGTACGGTCGAGTCGCGGTAAATCGAATCTGAAGAGAGAGGAAGAGAGATAGAGGTAAAGAGAAAAATTAGTTTTTCCGAGATTAATTTTACACGTCAGGGCCGGAACATAAAATGTTATTTGAATAATCACCAACTCGACCGTATTAATAATTACTCTACAGTACAGTTTTGATGATACGTCATCTTTGTTGATATTTCTATTTAATTAAGAAAATATAATTGTTATTTATTTAATGATTTTAATTTCGTTTAACCTTAATCGTTTTGATTTTCTGAATACATTTTGTTGTTTACAATACTATTATCAATTATATATTGCAATATACGCGACATCTGTCGTGGAATGTTTTCAGAATAACGAAATTTCAAACCCAAATTGAATACATATCACTGTAAGTACTTTACGTAAAGTTTTGATACACAATATAAATCCTAGCACATAATGCTATTATTCATAAATTAAATCATAAATTTAATGTTGTTTTAGTTGTATACGTGTGATTCGTCGTTTAACTATCAAAAATTACTTGAAATTTTCATCTCTTCACGGTAGGGTATTATTATTCGACGCACCGAGACACCACCTGAGATGCGATCGCGATATTGTATGTGATTTTAACAAAGCAATAATTTACGTTCTAGATATCGGCGTGTAAACAACTGTCAACTTAGCAAGTAGAATTTATACGATGTGAATATAATGCGCGTGTACCTACGGAGAATTTATTAAATTTACATACGAAAAAATACTGTCCTTTTATCGAAGAATAACTGATCTGTCTATTCTGACTTTTTTTTTATTCTTTTTATTTCTTAAAGCCCACGCCTCAAGGGGGTTGATATCGGAAATGGTTTAGCCTACCTCCAATATTTTCTGCGTCTTTCCAGTCAGTTTTTCCTACAATTTTATCCTTTCCTGATTTCTCAATATTCCTATCCACCTCCTGCAAAATCATAGTTTCCTATTTACACCTTAGATTTGGTCACAATCGCCTCTCGGCTCACACATTTTACTTGTTCTTGAATGATTCTCCTTATAGTACTCGTCATGAGTCTGCTCATCTACTATTTAATTGTCCTCATTTCCTTCATAACCACCGTCTTCTTATTTGTTTCACCAACAATGTTCCTTACTCCACCATATATATCCCAATCCTCTAACGTGCCCTCGATTAAAGCCATCATCAACATTTTCCTCTCCGAGGATTTTTTATTACGATTTTATTTTCTTTGTATCTTAAAAATAATTAACTGTGGAGACAAATTTATTATTTACGATATAAGTTTCTAAAAAGCATAAAAGAGTTACGTGAACGTATACATACATACCGGTGGTTCTGATCAAGAGTTAACATGTTTATAAAAATATTACCATGAGAATAATCGGAGTATATTATTATATGTGTAAATAAGCGAAAATCATTTTTCGTCCTGCCGATCAACAAATGTTTGTAAATTTTATTCATGGAGTATAATAAATCACCATTCGATTCCAATAAGGCAAAATTGAATAAATTCAACTACAGCTTGGTAGGATTCCAGCGCTCGCTGCTCTTAAACGCAAATGATTTCCCTAGTATATGTAAATTATGTCTGCCGTGGAAACACGCAATACCGTTAGTCGTTTTTTTATTTTTTTTTTTTTTTTTATTCGATTACGAGGTTTCTTTCGGGCGCGCATTATTATAATATAGTATTTTATTTAAATCGCCTACAATTCGATCATATAATATCTGTCCAGAAAGTCATGACGTGTTGAACAGTATACCGAAGCGGCGAAGTTATAAATAAATTTCAAGTCGGCATCGACACTACTGAAGCTTCGACGACGGCGCGAAATGGTTCGGTAATAACATACGAACGGTGCGAACTACTGCATAATATAATATCATGTGCTCTCCTCAACTCGCGTTTATTTCAAAACTTTTTACACTCGCCGCAGTAGCATATGAGCGATCGGGGTGTAATCGATTCCTACGTTATCCAAACGTATTATTATCGCGATTCTAAGAAGGCATTTCTAATGTACTAACAGCGAAAATGTTCTGTTGCGTACGAGTTCTGCGAGTAGGTACAGCTGACGCTGTGAATTATGGTGTACGGACGAATCCACTTGATTATGAATTAATATAAGGTTAAACAAAACGTTAAAAAAATAATCAGAAATGCGTGAAATAATCAAGTCATAATTAAGGTTAAGTTTAACAAAAAGTATAAAAAGAGAAAAAATAAATAAAAATTTAGATAAAATGGAAAAATATTCATAATAAGAAAAAGATGGCCACAAAAGGTTTGTCTGAATTAGTATGAATAAAAAGTAGCTATGATAGCTCAAGGATATGGGTGAGGTTTTTTTTCGAAATAAATATAATGAACCGGCCCGATGGAGATCTTTGACTATGATGAGGAACTTTAGATTAGAATTAATAACTATAGAGCGTTGATGTGGTCGCTTATGAGGTTGTAAAGGAATGATATATCTACTGCTTCACGTCTAGTCATGGTTCCAATTGGAACTTTAGTTTAAACGCAACGAATTTCAGGAAGCCTTTGATAATAGACTCGAAATCCGAATTAGTAATATGGGTTCCGAAAATTGGATCCTTCTTCCAAAATAGATCTAACTAGAGACTAAAACTGTAAAAGATCAATGGTACCTAGATTCAGAGAAGTGGCATCTAATAAAACCTAACAATTTCGAGGAGTTACCAACTATACCCTGGGAGGAAAAGGTAATTTCGTTGACAATAGTTCGGTAAATATAAGTGTATTATTAAATAAATTGAAAAATTTACTTTTTATTTTATAATTTTTGTGGTATTCGAAGATAGCCATTTAATAAGGCTTCTTTTACTAAAAACGTCGACTGCTCAACCTTCAGTTTTCATTGAATTCATGATTTTTAATATTTTTTTTTTAGATTATACAAAGAAATAATGTAAATTATTATCACCTAGTTATTTTTCTGATGAGGTTATTGATAATTTTGTTATTATTTAAAATCGTGTAAATAGCATATTATTTTCTTGTAAACCAAATAAATTAATAAAAATCAAGAAGTTAATGAATATTGAATGTTGAACCGACAAAATTTTCAACCGAATTTGTTTATCGCTATTAACACGGAAGATATCGCTCTGTGTAAATCTAGGTGAGACACCCTGTATATATATATATATATATATATATATACTAGCCGACCCGTCACAGCTTCGCCCGTGATTGGTTGTTTATTTTGCCTTCGGACCATATGTAGAATTTTTTATTCAAATATTATTGTTAAAGTGATCGGCAAGTAAATATAAAAAACGGTTAATGAAAACGGATTGAAATTTTTCTAGCGTTATAAATGATAAAAATAAATACAGATAAAAAAGAAATAATTTATGGTTGATAAAGAATTTGATTGAAGTTGATGAAGAAAAAAAAAGAATTAAAATAAGAATTTTATAAGACTTCTGAGTATATGATGTTTTTTGTTATATTTCCTGTTGAAATTAAAATCATAAGATGATTCGGGTCTCCAGTTCGAGAAAATGCCACGTATAATTGCCCATGTGAAAAGCACTCTGTACGAAGATCTACGCCAACGTACTTGAATGTTTGACCTTGTGCTTTGTTTATGGTAATGGCAAAAGAAACTTTAACCGGGAATTGAAGCCGTTTGAAAGAAAACGGCAAGTCAGAGGGAATCATGGGAATTCTTGGAATAAATGCAATTTCTCCTTTCGCTGGCCCTGTAAGAATTACGGCTTCTATAATATTATTTCGCAACGATTTTATTTGTAATCTTGTACCGTTACATAAGTTCGGTGGTTGAAGATTACGTAATAATGTAATTGGAGCACCAATTTTTAATTTTAGTTTATGAGGAGGAAATCCCGAAGGAGAAAGAGAATTGAGAAATTCTTGTGGATAATGAATAGCATCATCTGTTGATGTAACTGTATCAATAGATAGATATTCACGTGAGTGTCCATCGAATTTTAGAAGGATGATATCATTAATTTCTTCTGCTGTTACATTTCTTGGAGAGATAATAGCTCTTTCACATAACCACTGATAACATTTATTGGACAGATTAAAAATGTCAGGATAAACTGTAGAAATCAACTCTTCCACGTTATTGACCACCCGTCCAATCGTGTGATTGACAGAAATGTAACCATTTTCATTTTCTAAAGTTCCATTTCCAATTTTCAACAACTGTGCGGGAAAAATATCGTCCCCTCCGCATAAATAAACTCTCATGTTTGTTCGTAAATAAAGTTTTTCAACATAGTTCCATATAGGGGAAGATTTTAAGCAAGCATTAACGACATCAGCTCGAGTACCTTTAGGGATTACTGGTAAGGTTTGACGGAAATAACCAGCGAAAACAAATGTTATGCCACCCATAAACTTATTATTACACCTAAGATCTTTCAATGTTCGATCAATTGCTTCGATATGTGATCTGTGACTCATTGTACACTCATCCCACACAACGAATGAGGTTTCTTGAAGAATTTTTCCAAGAGGGCCATTTTTACGAATCGGACAAACGTATTCTGTATCAAATAATACATTTAACGGTAACTTGAAAGTCGAGTGAGCAGTTCTGCCGCCACTAAGGAGAGTTGCTGCTATACCAGATGAAGCTACTGCTAATGCAACTTTACCTGAGGATCTAATTTGAGCCAACAACAAATTAATAAGAATTAATAATTAAACCTCTGTATGAGGTGATTATTTTCACGCAAAACTGTTTGCAATGATTCAATGAGACCTCTTTTTAAATTTGGAATCATATTTGTTCGAATAGATATTTGATCCGACTCTGACATAAAATATATTTGTAAAAATTTAGCATTATTTCCAATTTCGGGTAATAAACTACCTATTAAATGATGCACTTGACCCTGAATTTTAAAAGAGGGCATGAAGTTCCCTTCACTTATTTCGTTTGCTCCAAACGATGTCATTTGAAACAGAGTGTTATACCGTTTAGAATTATCAAAGAAATGTTTTGATAGAGGGTGAAAATTATCAATTAAACTTTTAATTAGGTCTGGAAGATCCTCAAATTGGTGTAAAACAACTTTACCGTCAGCGCAGCAAAGTCCATGGGTTTTATCTTTCCATTTTTTTGCATGGCACTTAGGACATAATATAGTCATTCGTCCAATTTGAAGCGCTTTAATATTTAAATAATCAATCTCGGATTGATAATTAAACGCTGATTTCATACTTAAAGCGTTACGTTGGTCCTGTGCAAGTGTTTGAGAACGTTCTGGTGAATTATCTTTTTGCCTTCTGTTATACATTCGAGTTGTATTGGCAGTTTTTCTGCCAATGCGTGCTCTTGGCACTCTCGGCATGATGATGAATTGGCCACTTACCCGAAATTTAACTGTATTATCATGCCCAATATACCTTTATAAGAATAATCAAAAAGTAGGTGAAAAAACTAAGCACAAATTATGCTCGTAATGGGCGTATAGCAAATAACCACACTCGACGCCTACCAAGGTCAGACTGAGCCCGTGATGCCACGTGCGGTGAGCTATGTGCTATTAATGCTAGATAATAGCGATTAACAATGTAGGTATACAAACACATAATAAAAATAGATATACTGACATATAAATATACATACTTGTAAATAATTGTTATTACCAATTGTAATTTGTAACTAATGGCAACAGTTGCCGGGTTGTTATAAAGATCAATAAAAAAAAAATTAGATAAAACACGTTGTGTGGAAAAATGCGTATAAAAACTTTTATGAACTTTTTTTACTGACAAAAGTGTTACTAAAACCTTCAGCAAAGTGTCAGGTTTCAGCCAAAAAAAATTTCAGCCAAATTGGTCCAGGCGTTGTTGAGTTATGCGCATACCAACACATTTTGCGATTCATTTTTATATTATAGATTATAAGAATTCGAAAAACTTAGAGTTATGATTTTAATATGATAACAAATAAGAAGCTTTTTAGTGTATAGAAATGTTTTGTTTCGTTCAATCGGTTTATTGATGGACGTTTATTTAGTGCGCCGAATAATATTATCTAAATCTTACTTTATTTTTTTAACGTTCGTTATTCTAATAACACATCAATATTTTCTTTAGTATTTCTTCGAAACATTATATGTTTATATAGTATATATATATAAATTATATACTTGATCGTGACCTCGATGTGTCAGAAACGTATAGCTTCTTATAAGAGTTAAAAAAAACATTCGATCCACCACGAATACAATGTGCATATCATCCGCAGGAGTAAACAGAGAAATTAATTATTCAAAATGTTCAATAAATTGTATAACAATTATTTATACACTCGGACTCGTAGCGCCGTAAACGAGGGTTTGTTAAAAAAAAATGGAACACGTTTCAAAACGTATACACGTGTACGCGTTGTTTATTATCGTGTTATTACTTTTTCATTATAACGCAAGATAGGTGCGTGTTGGTTGCGTTTAAATCCATAGAATAAGAACTATTTCGTTCGCACGAATAACAATCGCGTCGCTTGCCAAATTTATAAATAAAATATCAGGCTAGTCTTGCGCTGCATGTCCGTCGCGTAGTGGACCACGTATCGGTACGATATTAAAACGTAGACAATATTTAGCGCATTACATTAAACCGCCATAGTATCCGGCGGTTACCAAAACAGTACTGAAATCCCTCAAAGACAAGAATAAACGTTTTTGTTCAGACGTTTTTGTTCGGAGTTTCCTCGCCGCGGTCAAGCGGGTAAAATTGTTTCGGGTACAGAAACCTATTCGTGCGGTATTTATCTTCCCGTCGCCGTCGTTCTCACTGTACGTATACCGTTCGTCCGTTTATTATACTTATTTTCCCGTCGCGTGGTCATACCAACGTACATTACGTTATAAAGTGTACACGACTACAACAGTGCGCCGCCGCCGTCTAGAAAGTTTGCGCTGCAAGTACTGCGCTCGCAATCGAAACACTGCTGCGGTTGTGCACACATTCGATTCCTGGACGTGAGCTTCTATGGCGATGCAATTTTCCCCATGCATTCGAAATAGAGAGAAAAAAAAGCCACTTGAGACGAGAACATGGTCTACAACATGGTTAACGATATAATATCGTTAAAAAAAACTCACAATTTATAACTGACAGGCGGGTTTGTGCGGTACGTTCTGCGCGATGCATTGACGGTCGGACGTATTACACGGTGCAGCGCTACGAAATGCATCGAATAAAAAGTGCACTCGGATAACGCGAATAGGTTGTGTACTGTAATCGAACGTATCCTGAGTATACGTAAAGAGTGAACGTCAGAGCGGAGCTCGAGAGCAGTCTTACGCGTGCACATAAGAAATGCGGGCTGAGCGTTTAAGTGCGCGTCTTCGGGGGCGGTTTTTATCGGACATTTGAATCTTACGCGCGCCCTTTTGTCGAAACATCGTACAGCGAATTGTGTGTACAGGGAATAAAAAGTCCCTGTCGCATCATGACATACGCGGCACGCACACTTATCTGATAAATTGTACTTTAATAATTTTTTTTTTTATTCACTTTTGTGTTCAATATATCCCCCACCCCCTCCCATCGGTGTTCGTTTTAATTAATACCGCTTGCACGGTGTACGATGTAATGGCGTTAATGTATATTATGATTTCATTACGATATATTCTAACGAGGCGGTTTTGGTCGTGAAAATGTCACGCCAAGACTGATTATACGCTATGCTAACGCGATAAAATCAATTACACGTTTTCAATAAACGCCATTACAGTTGGTGAAAATTCAGAGCACAAGAATGATAACGAAAACCATTTAACCAGTACAAAATAACTCAGTATATATAGGCGAGGAAGTTATACTTTCACGCGTTTTTACCTTATATCTTTTAAACTATGAACAACAATGAACATATTATTAAAGGCGTGCAACGCTCTGAACATCATTTTGAATTTTCTATTCAAAAGTTTCATGTTAAACCGACGATATTATTTCGGTAACAGGGGTATATAATATATTATAGTTTTATATATTGTATTCAAAATATAATAAAATCATTCTGTCCTTAATGTTTAATGTGACAAAAATTACTCTTCCGTTCAACCATCATGATTCCATAAGTCAGATCTGTCAATAACTCGCACTGGCGTACATATGCTTATTTTATAGTGTAATTTGTAATATTATAAGTAATATCCATTGATATACATTGTATCTAACGTAATGTAATTTGTAGTTTACATTTAATTACTTTTTTCGAGTAATTTGCCCATCCCTGTGAGTAACTATAATGATTTCAAAGAAAAAGCGATAGGTTTCACATCGCCAACACTGTGGAGATAACCGTATTAGGCTTCTCATGTAACCTTTTAACAACGCATAACCTCGGTTTTCTGCTGTGTTTTATAAATTAATTAATTAAATGTCAAGTAGGTGCTTATCGGGTGAAAGTATCCACGGTCTTGAGACCGAAGCGCGCCTATGCACGGTAATCGCTGAACAACGACAAGCTTAATAACTAGGACCGTGTTTAGGAATCTGCCGTCCTGGGGCAACAAAAACAAAAACGTCCAATTAAAAAAATTGATATACTGTAATTGAAAAACTGTTAAAATGTACAGTTAACAATGAATATGTGCTAACAAATAACTATAAAGTATTACATTTTTATTATTAAATGTCAGAAATAATTAATAAGTACATAAACAATGATAAAATTAATTTAAAATTTAAAAAATCTGCCACCTAGGCAATGACCTTCTGTTGCCCCCCCTCCCCCTAAAGACGATCCACCCTGCTAATAACATTAATAATAATTGTCCGCGTACGCCATTCGATATGATAATTGCGTGTGCAGTTCAAATAGATAGTTCATTGTAAGCCTGTAAAAGTCGACCTAATAAATGCTTCTCGATCGATTATCGAAATTGAATGGTATAGCTCAGTGATTCCCAAACTTTTTTCGTTCAAGCCTTCCTAAAAAAAAAAAAAAATACACTGCGCCTCCCATGAATAAATTTAATTAATTATGTCACCGGAGAATACGATATTTATTTGAATCTTTATTATTCAAATATTCAAATATTTTCACTCTTACGACAAAGTGCGGTCCAAAATTAAATGTGTACAATTTTTCTCTGCGCCTCCCCCCCAGATAAGGGCTTGCGCCCCTTAAGGGAAACACCCCTCGCAGTTTGAGAACCACCGGACTATAATATAGGTGCTGTTGTAATTTACGCGGTCCTCTTGCGTGTACCGCTCGTGGTTCGCTTCGGCGCGAAGAGATTTAGTCTGTCGGTCGCGCGCGTACGTACGCCGGCATTAGTTTTTGCTAATAAATACGCACCCGGAGGATGGTTATTATAATAACAATAAGGGTCCTAAACTCCTAACCACCCGCCCCCGTTAATATATATATATTAAATATCCCGAGAACGGGATCCATATCTCGGTACGCCGCAGCTGCTCGCGGCGGTAGCCGATCGCGCGGCTTAAACGATATGCATTTTGTATGATTACGGTAGTATTTCGGGTGTATCATAACGCAGTGCACATTATTGTAGTACACCATAGTTACACGTAATAGTGTCGACGTGTAACCGTATTATAATCCTATATACACATATACGCACGTGGTCGTAGCCATCAATTTAGGATCCCATTAGAGATATTATTACTATATGTATGGACTCGCGTCGTCTGATATTTCAATTTAAGTCCACTCGATTTTGCTGACGGTCGGCGTCATGCGCTCGGGTAGAATATACACGCATCGCAATACATATATTATATACCTAACGGTTTTTCACTTAACATTTTATTTATTCAAACGCCCCTGGGACTTTATGGTTTAAGCGACCCCAAGGCCTTTATAAATATTTCTATCAATCGTATAATATATCCTACACTCTATATATTAACATTTACTTAACACGCCGATGAAGTGGCTCCTGTCCTGAATCTGTATCCTTAAACTATGTCATGGTTCGGACGCTTAATACGTCTAATGTCTTTGGAGTTACTGATTTGATGGCCATCAGAGTGACACGGTGATCTGGCTTATTCCAGCAAACCTCTGTATTTCCTTACAACTGCGGACACCATCATATTATCTCGGTGAATTGCGTCGTTTGTTTTTCAAACCGTGGTAGCCTGCAGTTATGGTCCAAAGGGTGATGTTTTAGCAGCGTTGTATTGAATCGATGTAAGACCACTGTAACCTCAAAATTGAATTCCTTTGGTGCAAATTGGTTTTATAAAAGCTAAATCATATTATAACGGTATTCGTTTTTCTTTCTTTCGTTTACTCGAAGCAGGATTCAACTGACCGCGATAGAGGTTTCGCATTTTTTCTTTTATTTACGATGATTTTTTCTACCGGACTCGATATTTTCAGTTTAACCGAGACCCTAGGTAAATTCAATGGTATTTTGCTGGATCTTTTTATGTGATTATTGTTCCATACTGTACGTACTGAATATTTTGTTCAGTTTTTTTAGAACACGATTATTTTTCTTTTAAATCTCTAGTTGTACTAGACTTTCGAGGTTTTTTTATGACCGATAATAACAGCTGGTGCAGGTGTACAAAACAGTCGAATTTTATTTTTTGATATCTTTTCACGATTTTTTTTTTCTTAACAATATATTACTATAATACTGCTCTACGACTTAATCAATGACTACTTCATGTCAAGCAATAATGAATGTACGATCACGATTCGTTTTGAGTATTTTTGCATTCGTGTGACTATAAAAACTCGATTAAAATACACACGTCAATGAAAACTTATCTAAAATGAGATCTAGTGCAGCTGCATAACCCCGTTATAAATCCGTTTAATCAATTTTTTGAGCTTAATTATTTTCATTTGTGGCCACCCACTTGTACATTAATTTGCACGCGAGCAATCTGTTTTCCAATATGTCTTTATGTTGAAAAACATCAAAAAATTAATTAAAAATTTGTGATTTTCATTTTTTCGCTGTTTGACACCACAATCGAATTAAGTTATTAAACATTGAAGCCGGATTTTGAATTACTTCTGAAAGTTTCCATTATAATATATGTTGGCAAAAATCGTTATTAGAATGAAAACGAAGCGCAATACGTGTTATACATATAAAATTATTTCAAACTTAACGTGATTGCACCATACAAATTTTGAGACTCTGTATATACTTTTACTCTATATGGTTATGTTTTAAACAACTGTCTAATGAAATATAGAAGTCAGGTACGCCATGTGGGGCAGGGTCTTGAAATGAAAAACAATATTATGCAATCTCATCACAGTCCAGAAACGATCCTATGCGCAGAGTTTGTTTGGCGTAAGAAAGTGTACGCACACCGCGCTAAAGGAACAAAACAATATTAATAATCGTGGTAATTTAAATATAATTAAACGTTTTGGAGTGTGATAAATCTGTTGTAATAAAATGACAATCCAGAGACGTAACATTTCATACACTATAAAAATGAATAAAAGCAAACTTCCTCAAAGAAATTCATCATTTTCTGCGAGCATTTTCGGATTTTCTTTACACGCTTACATGGACTACTGAGAAAATGGAAAATTACATTTAACAGTACTTGCGATTGCGTCCAACATTCGATCTAGATAACTACTACGTGAGCTTCTGGTACATTTTTATAATCCAAGAATGAGTTAACAGGAAAAAAACGTAACATTTTAACGTAACATTTTATTGTAAAAATGAAAAACCAATTTATTGATACGCGTATTTTGTTCTTTGTTCAGAATCTTAAATTGATTTACTATATTATTATTTTGTACACTGCGTATGGGTGTACAATAAATGTCTCACCCGCTCATCCGGGGCTCATAATAACAATCCACCGTCAAGTGTAAGTACGGTCGAACTAAATGGGGTTACGATAGTGCAAAGTTCGAGGGGAAATAAGTTATATTTTCGTTTTCACAATCCAATGGAATACACCTGAATTCAGTACAAGGACCATCCATCAATCGCGCGAAAGACGTCGGAATTCTAGACTTCTACCTCAATGTTTGTACATGGAGGTGGATATTAGTTGCGAGAAAACGGAAAAAAAGCACGTGACGAATTTTCAGCTGGACGCAAATAAGGGATGTTTGAAAATTGGATAAACAATATGTGATACCATCCCGCCGGTTACGAGTCTAAAGATCTTCATTATACTCGTAGTATTCTTGTCCTAAAAATGTATAACATTTAAAATATTTCCACGCTCTTGATTGTACCTACTAACCGCATCCAAATGCGCAATCCAGTCCGCGAGTTGGGCGTTTCGATCTAAATAACTATCGGGTTTGCAGTTCCGGCAGCCTGAGTTTTGCAACAACGAAAATCACCCAGTTTCTTCAACTATATTTTAAATTAAAGCAAATATTATTTTCATGTAAATATAATATACATATCATTTATACACAAAAAAGTTAAAATGTTATGCCGCTATAAAACCGTTCCCGTACAAAATCTAAGGCCACCAATAAAATGTCAAGTTTCGAGGCCCGAAGCCAGAAGGTTCATATCCGTGCTTCCCTTAATCCCATCTTGATATTAAACTAGTACTAATATATTGTGAAGAACCGCCTTTGGTTATAGTACCTATGTAAATTGTGATACTTTTCGTGCAATCACGTATTTTTGTCGATCGTCGTCGTTTTCTTGAATACTTTTATAACGTATAGCACCTACATAATAAACGCGTTTGAAGGGTTATAGAACTATTCGAATATTTAATGGCAAGTATTAAAATGTATTTATGTATACATAAATGGCGGATGGCCATAGATTTTTTGTAAATTAAAGTCGGGTCAATGAATAATGACGTTGATAATTAAAAAATAATGATACATTTCAGAGATTTTTAAGTTGTATTATGAAATCTGAAACTATTGTATTGTTATAATAATATTATTACTGGCTCGTTAAAGTTCATTAGATTTGCGATACAAAAACAAAATCCTAAAATCCTAACTTACTTGGTGGTATCTTTAATATATAAGTGCAATAATTTCGAGAGTTTAACTATTAGTGAAAGTTTTATAAGATTAAAATTTATTATATTGTTTAGATGTGTTTGCGAACAGATTTATTTTTATCTTTAACCGACCAACATGTTATGATTTGAAAATAATGGTATTCGTTTTATTTTCAGATTTGCCAGAGCGTGCACTAGCGATCAAGGAGTTATATCTCTGGCAAGGTTTAGTCCGATGCACAAGATTGGTGAGTCAAAGTTTAATGTTATTAAACGAATTTGAATACATGTTTCATAATGCCGAGTTTTAGAATGTCAAGTTTTAGAAAATATATATTATATCTATATTTTAGAATATGAAACTATTAGAGAAATTGTGTTTCATTAATTCCAAATATTAGTGTAAAATTCCGATTCAGTTCCATATCTCAATATCGGTGATTAAATTATATACTCGTATAATAGAGAAAACGAGAATTATCAAAAATTCGTTCATAATAATAATTTGTTACATAAAATGATTATAACTTGATGACCGTGCCAAAATGCAAAACGAAATCGAATCGTTAATTTTAAATAAAGTACTCATAAGAAAAAAAGTACAATGAAACACAGAATAATATATTATATATACATAACATGTTGCATATTTTAATAGAATAGTTGATAATTTTAATTATGATTTAAATGAAACTATGAAAACTATTACTAATAGTAATAAAAATAAGTATTAAAAATGACTATATTTATTTTTATTTATTTTTTAACATTTAACATTTTTGATTTGGAAACGATAAAATGTTATGTCATACAATTTATTACGTTAAACTATGTACAAGAACATATGAGGTAAAAAAAAAAAATATTTCTAAAATTCGACATTACGAAAGTCTTATTTTCTAAAACTTGGTATTCTAGAACTCAGCACCATTCTAACATATGACTTTCTAAATCTTTCCTCCATCAACGACCGTCTTCAATATTAACTGAAACAGCTTATGTATACCACGTGTTTAAACGTTATACATGTATATTTACGAGTTTATTAAACTAAATTATATCAGTTTGGTTTTTCTTTTTGCATACTTACGATGACCCTTAGGCTTAGCACATCCCCAGCATACCACGTGGTTCTTCCTATGCTAAGTGAAGAGGAATCACCGAATCCGCTATGATTGATTGTGGATTTTTAACGGATATAACGAGCTAGTTTAGGCGATTCGACAAAAACCTGTAATCGACGTTCGCCGAACACTGTTTTTACCACCCGGGAGCACTTGTTTGGCTTACTGTTTTATTCGAAACGCAATTATAAATGATTATCCATACGTACGTTAAAAATCGTTTCAAGACACGATCATTCTAGGGAAGATTATAATTTAAAGCGTTCATACGCGACGTTACTGTTAAACACGGTAAATATAATAATAGTAATGATATTATTACATTATTGCAATATTATGTGTGCACGTCTTTATAAAGTCTTGATTTATCTGCGCGTTAATAAACAGTAAGAATGTTTCGAATTTAACAAAATCCGCGCACGGTTTTTGTTCAATCCAATGATCGTATACAACAATGTATATAATATGATGATGATGTTCTTTATATCGAAGTGAATATTAACCACTCCGCGGTGCACAGGACCAGTAACCTGTAAAATAAATTATGATGGTTATTAATTTACCTATACATAAAGTTGTTCTTATTGATATTTAAAAAATCCCCTCTCTTTCAATCACCACACCCCTATATTTATACCGGCTCAATTCGTCACTGAAATTCTATCGGTATTATTTATTGAACACGGTTAAATCGCAACGACATTTATTCTTTCACGATAACGATTAAAATTAATAAAAAATTAAAAGATCTTTGAGCATAAAATATCATTTTTCAACCGCATTGATACGGGATAATACATAATATTATATTATTGTGATTGCATTTTTCATTTTCATCGATAATACTTCAGCTTCCCGAGTACGCAGCTGTTGTAACTGTCCTTTTTTAAATATTTAATGCAAACGCTCTATCCTCAACGTTTATTTTTATCACACTATATTGATCAAGAAAATTGATCATTTTGGTTGTAAGACAAATCTATATAGTTAAGATCAAACGTTTATTCACGGTTTGATATTTTAATTTGATATTTGCTTACTTTTTTTGAATACATTAAAATAAAACATAACTTTTCTTAGAAATATATTTGAAATTGAAGCACCATACGACTGATCGAATATAACCAAAAAGCAAAATTAATTTATAAAATATAAACGTTTTCTTTACATATCTTATCAAATAAGATATTATTTTTTATTATAAGATATCAAAGTCGCTGAAACATTTAAATCACTAAAATTATAATATAACATTTTATGGAATATTTATTGCTTCATAGATATCGAACATTTTATTTATTTCATGGTAAACACAAACGTGATTTTACAAATTTTAAGTACAGCATATTATTACCAATTTTTTTTTCTTTATTCACGCTGTAGCCTGTACGAGGTTAGTAACTATATTGAACGGAAAACTAAATAGTCTTTAATGTTGCTTAAGGGCTCACAAAGCTTCTGTAAGGGAATTTTTAAATGCACTTCCGTGTCTATATGACCGGCGAACTGATGTTTTAGATGTGAACTTGAAAATTTTTACATTCATTTTTTGTAGGAAAATAGCTGAAAACCGCATAATAAGCACACTTTGAATCGTTCTTGTTCCAGTCGACAAAACTGTTACGGACCGCAAATAACCACATTATACTTATCTACCTAATTATTTTAAAACAAAAGCTAAATTGATTAAAATAGATTAAAGAAATTAAATATTAACTGTTTGCTTATCCCTCGACGAAAAAATATTAATTTAGGTACTACGGCAGTATAAAGCACCCCTTAATACTCGTATTATCACCTCGCGACCGGGATAAAGTGGTAACAATAGCCGAACAATAATACAAAACAAATATACATCAAAACGTTTTACGTTCATATCTTAAATGCAAACAATACGCACACAGTGTTCACTGTTTATGTACGATTACGGGTCATAAAAATATTAAATATCCGTGATTGCTCTCCGCCGGATATTACTCATTAAAATTATTCAATGTATTTTACAGTTAGGTAACGATAACTTATAACAAGTGTTATTTATTACTCTACGATTATAGCATACATAACTTGTCCTATATTTTACACTATTCTATGTCAGCTTTCAACGGTTTTGTACTGTAATGATTATTTGTTGTTTACTTTAACTACCGTATAATATTGTGTTCGATATTTTAATTGTACCAGTGGTTATATTTTCTTGTTACATACATATTATAAATTGATAACTGTACAACTGTAATTATCGAGCTGAATAGTATTATACTATAGTTCATAAAATAAAAATAACTGATTAAAAAAGAACGGAAGAGAAAAAAACAACACGAAAAATCTCTTCGTTATATTAAATGTAGCGGCCGTTTTTCTGGTTTTCAATAAAATATTTGTGCACGGTACAGTAATAATGAATTTATTCTATATAAAATCGATAACTCTCGAACTGTGCTCCACGAGAGTAATCTAGGGGCTCCTCGGACACATCAGATTTAAATCGAATTCAGACATTGTATCAGCTGAATCGTTTATAATTTATATAGATTTTGTATTATTCAACATTATTTGGACCGCCGCGGCCGTACTGTCTGAAAATAACCTAGAATTTATACTTTTGATAAACTCATACATATTGCACAGGCATACCGGTTTATACACAAATAAATTAAACATCAGCGAATCATCGGTAAATAATTGTTTTATGAGTTTGTGGTTTGGAATTAGCATTCCTGATTTTTGGGTCGCCATTTTTAAGCATCTCATGGGCTTCGTGAACAAAAAAGTTTTTGAACAGTTGGATTAGACGTACTGACTGACAGATCTCACTTATGAATATGATTCTTAAACCCATGGAGTGAAAGATGCAGGAACCTGATGGGATTAAAATAAATATCTCGGTTTGGACCGCATTCGGTTTCCTGCTTATCCGCTGGCCCAAAATTCGCTCGTAGCCACGTCTAATTCCGGCGATATTATCGAGTATTCGTCCTGTCTTCACTACATGATGTGACTATAGACTTTTGTGATTGTATCATGAAATAATACGTTGTTTTTGGCACTGTTCTCATTTGATCCGAAAAACTTACGACATCCGTGCATCCGTCCGAGAGCAAAACAACCCGAAACAAAAATGTGTTACCTGACAAACGACTAATTATACGAAGTTGAAAAACAAAAAAGTAATTTTTCAGCTTGCTGATGTGATAAAAAAAAATGCCTGACAAGACTATTGTCTGTCACCGAATATTAATTATAATATTACAAAGCATATTATTATTTTATACTACCCAGGATGGGCGCGCGGGTTGTACAATTAACGTCGTAAATATTTAAAAAGCGAAATACTAAAAGGCCTTTTTCATTTTGATTTTTTTACTCCTTCGAAAGCACTAAATTGCTCATTTGAATCGTTACGATATGATATCGAGGACATAATGACACAGATTAATATTAATATGTATACATTCAGTAAAAAAAAAAACTATTTAAAATCTGGGTCAATTTAAGTTTTTTTTTTCTATAAATTCGTGGTTTGGTCTTCGTTGCTTCGTTGCCAGTCATTGCGAACAGAAGTTACTGCTGTATGCTAACCACCACGATTGAAATCCCTAATACAAATCTGATAGAACCATATAATAATGAATAATGATACCATGTACTCACTGAAATTACCAATTTGACACCTGTGATCAGAGCGCTTTTGTTTAATAATAGCACTGCCGGATCGTGTCAGTTATACGAGTGAGCATTTCACAAATCGTTATTAGAATTCTCGAACCATGGAAAGCTCCAAAACTGTCTAATACCAGAAAAACACAAGCCTTCCAATCCATATGTCTCCACATACTTGCCTCTGCACCCTGGTACATAACAAACAATAACTTTCACAAAGATCTCAAAGTCCAGACTTTAAAAATCAAATCTCCGAAGTGTATTACAAAATATTTCACGGTCAACTCCAATCACACGTCTAATCACTTAACAATGACGAAGACTCAAAAGAAAATGGCATAAGGTCCTTTTGCTTTATCGTCTCGCAATAATAAAGACACGTGCTGGGTAATTTCCCTTATTAATAACCGTTCATATTGTATTCGCCACTTATCAAACCTGCTGCTTCTTGAACTTAAATATACATATAAAAAAAATAAAATTAAAGTATAAAATTCACGAACGAGTTCTGGTCGAGGGCATTACAATGGATTTATAATAATAGCTAGGTACTGGAAACGTATTATAATAGATGGGCACTATTGTGTTTTCTGCCTAGCATCATAATATTATGTTTAATGTGCCTAATAAAGATCGGTAATTGAAAAATATAGAACAGATTCGATCGAAGTGATACTATCAAATTTTATCTTTTATTGTATATACTATAATATTTTAACACAAAAAAAAATAAAAAAAACAATTCTGCGTAACTAATGGAAGCAATATTGTTTAAATCTTGTTTCGGTTAATATGTGCATAATATACATAACATATTTAAATATCATTATGACACTAAGCATGATAATAAAATTAGGCAAGTATGCTAAACAGTATTACTTCAAGTGTATACTTTTGTCTATATGGGTGAGTTTTCTCTTGAAAAACTATTTATTAATTTATTTTTAAATGTTTTTTTTCCTACAAGACAACACTTTTCTCGTTCTTAAGCGTGATGTAACAATCCTTTCATTTTTTTTCCTTTTTATCCATATAATATTATGTACTCTATAAACGATTCGAAGTTCTGTGGTGGATGGCGGTTCAAACGGCACGTGAGATCGCGATAATATGCAATTCAGAATAACGTTTTAGTCATTTTCAGAACTTACACTATAGCTGTACAAACGCGCGATCCATTTATTTCTATTTTTCAGAATCACACATTCATTATTTACTCATCTGTTATAGCCATGTCCGCCCCATCTAAATATAGTCGAACGATTGGACATTTTCCAAACGTCGGGGTCCTAATGAGGGTGACGCGCTTGAAATTATAATTGTTATTAGAGTTTACAGATTTTGAAATCCATAACTGTTGTCTGTTAGTGCTTCTTTCATCAGTGTTGTAATCGACCGTCAGTATTACACGCTATTTCATACAATCCATATATTTCTGTTGATATTTTCAGAATCCTTTTTGGTCCGAGGTTAACAGCCGGAATCGTAATTAGGACGTTTCCGAAAAGACATCATCGTGACATTCCTTTCGCGGATATTATGCACGCGGGGGGTTTCATTGTCGGTCCAACCAAGAAATAATTAAGCTGTTGTTTTTTTATCATAAATTTCAAAATCGTACTGTCTAACATAAAACTGGTTTTGTATAGTTTGTATAAAAATTCAAAGTACTCGTATGATAATTTCTTTCGTATAAAAAACAGTGCATTTATTTTCGTTAAACTGCGCGGTTCACAAAAGTGCTGTGCCACGATTGATCATGTGTCTGGAAAACGTCCGAAAACTAAGGCATATACAAATCATATATCCTTATCGTTTTATAACCTAATCTAAGTGTTCGATAAAACTTCATAATCAACTTTCACGTACACTTAAATACTGCAGCAGCATACAACACTATTTGTATTACAACTTTATTAAAACCAAAGTGAACTGCATATACTATATATATTTATATACATATAGGTTGCCAGAGGACACAGCGTATGCTATATATAAATATTTACAAGGAAAAAATACATTTGTACATCTTGAAAAGTAATAAATAATAATAAAATGAATAAAAAATAATGCTGGGAGAGGCGGAAAACGTAATTGTAGTATATAAGTACGTGACAACTGACAGTTGCTTGAAGTTTCATTAATTTTTAATTTCCAGTGAAGGTGCCTCATAAGACTGAGAGCTATATTTTCCGTAGTTCTTCTTTATTAATCTCGTAGCATTCAAGTGTAAAATCAAATGAATCACGTGCGTAAATTTCTATATCAAATAAGTAGGTAAAACAATAGCACACTGTTTTTGAGATAAATCTTATCTTTTTATTATCTATTCAATAATATCAATCGTGAACAATGATTTGCGAATTTGTGGTCATAAGATTTTTATTTGAATGTTTAAGAACTGATGTAGCAGTGTTCCGTCACACGTTATTATTCCTATACATAATTGTGGTCTACTCAACGGTTTATTTTACTTCCAATGTTGTTTAACATGTAAATAACAGGTATAATAATTTATTAATCGAAATAAAAAATGCACGAAAAACAAACATTTTAAATTTATACCGCACGGACAAAAAATAAAAAACTTTGAAATGAAACGCTATTATTTTTCGAACAAACTATTTGCAACATTCCAAATTACAATTACAAACTACAACATTTCACGTAGGCATCAGTTGTTTTGCGATTACACTGCAGTATTATCCATAGTCATAACTTAACATTTTATTTTGAATATATAACATTATTTATTTTCAATTTGTTTACCATAGCCTATACCTGCTTCAAACCACAGGTAAAAAATTATTTTTGGAAACGTTTAAAATGCATTTACTCATAGCCGTCAGAGAAAAGAAAACCATTAGGCGCTATAGTCAATCAAAATATATTCGTGTATTAGTCGAGTTTTTTTTTCAACCTGCAGTTGACGGCTCTTTGTCTCCATTCTAAACGGTTAGTCGCCATTCCTCTCGGTTATTTATATAACTTCTAACTCCCGAATCTTTCTTAATTTTCCCGACTGCGTATGAACGAGGCTGCTGTTCTTTGTTCTCTATCATACCATATATTACTATTATTATTATTATTATTATTATTATTATTATTATTATTATTATTATTATTATTATTATTATTATTATTATTATTATTATTATTATTATTATTATTATTATTATTATTATTATTATTATTATTATTATTATTATTATTATTATTATTATTATTATTATTATTATTATTATATTGTGCAACTCTTCGGGGTGTGTCTTCGGTGTAAGTGCACGTCCAACCGTTTTCCACCGTCTATCGTTAATGGCATCCATCAAGGAAAGCGTTCCTCTCGGACTTTTTCGAATACTTCCTTGTTTGTTTTCGCTCTGCAGTTCAGCTTATACTCGTATTATTACAGTCGGTTATTACTTTTTCAATATTTGAAACATGCATATATATACGTATATAACAGATTGAACAGATTGATGCGAGCCCCGAATGCATTTTGTGTAATACGATTTCTAGTTTTGTCAAATAAAAACTAATCTTCTGAGCACTGTAGCCCGATATAATGTCAGCTGAATTCAACGTTTTGTGAAAATGATATCACGTTTGTGAAACACCGATCAGTGCGAAATTCAAGCTTGAAAATTTGTTTTTTCTTGTTAATATTTTCGATTGCTGGTTTAAATCTACTGGGAAATTATAAAAATGACCGCACTAATATAAGTACCGTGTATTTTCACCTTTCGATAACTACACTTCAGGGCTTCATTCGACTGAATTTTAGGTTTTACTTTTTATTTATTTTTTCTCCTAGCACCCGAAAATATATATATATAGGTGCGAAAAAAAAACAAAAGAAAAAACAAACAAACCAAATATAGCGTAATACGACGATTGTTCCAAGCCCTTCGGACGTTTCGAAATTGAAAAAAAAAATAACGGTCGACTGTACTGGGCACTGGTATAATTAAAACTTACTTAATTTCAACCGCACGATAAAAAAAACCACGAGTTTAATTCGCTCGTAATAACGACGTGATGACACCATTACAACTGTTCTTTATTTTTACTTCATTAAATTTTACGATCGTTCGCATAATATACAGATAGTATTTGCCTAAAGTTTTCAAACGATGATTGCACACGCTGCGTAGTCGGAATAATACACCGGAACGCGTCTGCACATATACCATGTACGTTCGGGTTTTTATAAATTGATAAAAATGCCAGTAATGGAATTTACATATTTTTATGGTGACGTAACGGTATTTTTTCAGCAGTTCGCTGATAAATAATATTGTCGACGAACTTAGTTTATTATACGCGTCTCGAATCTATTATTTCACTGCAATGAGTGCAAACCGTATTTACAGGGTGTCCCACCGGGATTTAAACAGAGTGATATCTCCAGTGTTTTAATAGAAATTATCGAATTCTGTTTTGTTTTTTTTTACTTGCACCCTTGGGCAAAGGGAATTTTGTTGATAATAGTTTGGTAAATATAAGTGTATTATTAAATAAGTTGAAAAATTAACTTTTTATTTTATCATTTTTGTTAAATTCGAAGATAGCTTTTTTATAGGCTTAATTTTTCTGAAAATTTCGAGGATTCAACTTTCAGTTTTCATTGGATTCATGATTTTTATAAATTTTTTAGTTAACAAAGAAATAATTTAAATTATTATCACCTCGTCATTTTTTCAATAAGGTTTGCTAATATTTTTATTATTATTTTGAATTGTGTAAATAGCACACGATTTTCTTGTAAACTAGAAAAATTATAAAGAAGTGAATGAAAATTGAAAGTTGAACCGTCGAAATATTCAGAAAAATAAGTCCGATGAAATGGCTATCTCCGAAATTTACAAAATTAATAAATTTAAAATTTAACTTTTTAACTTCTTTAATAACATCACTTATATTTACCAAACTACTGTCGAGAAATTGACTTTTCCCGTGGATGCTCATAAAAAAACAGAATTTGATTACCACTATTATCAAGGGAGATATCGCTCTGTGTAAATCCCGGTGGGACACCCTGTATAATAATAATAATGTCTGATTTGTTTTCTCACTACGGAAACAAAATTACATATGGTTTATAAATTCTAATCTAAAACATTTGGAACGCAATTATTTATTTTAATTATTTTTACCATAGCAGTAAATGACACTCGTAGATTTATTGACTCGGAACTGTAATCATACGGAGATTGGTAATATTTTATGAAATGTTTTTGTATAGGTATTTTAAAAAATGTTCTAAACATCATTTTATTACAATAATTTTACAGTCGATTCCGCTTTATTGGAACACATCGGTTGCGTGTTATTTTGTCCCAATAAAGCGGTTGTCCCAATAATCCGAAATGAAAAAAAAAAACATAAATTTATTGAAAAACTGATTTTTTATGTTTTTATTATTACAAATACATATTACAATAATAATTATAGAAATTATTTAATTATACAAAAAGAAAACCATAGTATTATAACCTAAATAATTATAAAAGTACATATATATATTTTTTTTTTTTATTATTTTATCTTACCTATTTAAAAAAATTATGAATATTACTTTGTTTTTTACTTATTATTGTTTGTTGACGAATGTAGTCTGAACAAGTATCCAAAGCACTTATCGGGCTTCCCTCATTTCCTTGTTGAAGAAAAAATAATCTCAATGTTTCCAAAGATTTACTATTATACTCGATAAAAATGTCCCAATTATCCGGATTCACGGCCCATATAAGCGGCATAATTTTACATTACAAGTATACATTTGTTTTCGTAATTGTAGAACTGTCCCGATTAAGCGGTTGTCCCTATTAACCGGTGTCTCTATTAAGCGGAATCGACTGTATATATTTAATAGGAAACAACTAGTTCACGTTCAAGTCCACATACCTTTGTCCTCGTTCAGGAACTGACTATAATAATTTCAAAATCGTTAAGACCCGTATGGTATCGAAAGAAAAGTTTTTTTTTCATTTTTGCGTTACGCATACATTCTACAATATTACAATCGTCTTGTTCCATCGTTAACGCTCGCGTTACCTGAAACATTCTACGCGATTATCAATTATTTTACCAGCATCGTATTTAGTGTGCAGGTACGTGTGCGTTCGGATGTTTGTTCTATAAACCCGAAATCTCTATATATGCGTACTTCAAATATTAAAGGGGTTTCGCGTAAACTATTAAAGCCTTGGGTCATTTACGCGGCGCGATGGAATCCTTTGTGATATATGTGCCAAACGGTTTAGCATTACGTAATATCGTATATCCTGAACAATAATAACAGTGATCTAAAAACCAAAGGTGTGTATAATGTATGACTACTAATAATGCAAAAGCTCTAAAAATTTAATCATTTTAATATACGATAGTCACCGGCGGGGCCGCCTATTGTGGGTGCGAGGCAAGGCATTTGACTCCCCTTGGAAGAATAATACGAACTCGTCGTTTAATAAATACCATTATTGTTACTAATATTATAGTGTACGAAACGAAGAAATTTACTGTTTTTTTAATTATATTTTACTTACTATTATATATTATTCTCTGCCCTCATTAAAATTCATGATAAAACATAAGACCTTTGTTTAATTTACATTTTGAGAATTTTTTTGGCCTCCCCTAAAAAGTTTTCTTTTGGGCGCCTATGGTCACTGATCCTTTTGTACTATTCGTGAGCATTATTTTTTCGGCTGATATATTATACGATTGCGAATCGCGGAGAATGGATATTTTGACGTTTCCACTCCACAGTGTACTTCGAGTGATATAATTACAATTCTGAAATCGGATGAACAGCATAAAATGTTGTATTAAATGTACATTCGGTATATATTTGAAATAGATTGCATCGGAACTGCATTCGAGTGACTGCCATTTTCAATAGACAAAGAATGCAGTTGGATACGTTTTATCAAAGTTGGCGTTAATATGTTTTGTCGTCCTACTGGCACTTTGTTCCACTTTTAATGCAAAAATGCATTTTAGAACTTTAGATTTCAGACGTATCGATAGACAAAAAAACGCGTAAATTATCATCAACGGGTTTCAAATAATATTGTAATTTTCCAATCGTCCTAAGTAGGCAAATTGCGATCTAGAAACCATACGAAGCAAAACTATGCCGAGCCTATAACTGTCGTCTATCGAATGGGCGGTTTCGAATTCGAAAACCAAATACAGAGGCATATATAATCATATGAAATCATAGACGCTCACTTACATGGGCGTTTAATAATTACCCATTGTCAGTGTTTGATGTTATAATAACATTATTAATTTGCAATCCAGCGCGGCTCGTGTGTATACAGTAATTTATCGCATGACAACGTATGCTACGTATTTTAACCATCATCCGCTATAATAAGGATATTCAAATAAAGTTGGCACGACGACCACACAATGTTTTATTATCATGTATACAACATAATAGGTAGGTACTGACACAATGCTCTTCTAATTTCTATAATTACCCCTTTATGCTGCTAAAACTACGTATAAACGAACACGGTGATTACAATGTGTGCGTAATTAGGTCATATTCTCGCAGTATAGGTATACCTCTAACACGCCAAATAACGTAAATAAGCTTTTGGTGCAGCTTAGTTTGTATTTTATCTGGGCCTGCAGGAACTTAAGGTACTAATTTGACGAGAATTAAAAATGCATTACGATATCGCGTATGTGCGTTATGTACGCGCGCTTCCGACAAAAGAGCGAAAAGTTATGATTGCGTTTTATCCTCGTCAAAAATATTACAAAAGGTAATGGCAAGTTCCAATCATTTTGAAACACTATGTTACTGCGCGTGACGTATATACCTCATTACTATAGATATGTAGAAAGACACTGACCCGCACGCGGTCACGAGGGTGTGAGTGAATCAATTAATTAAAATAATGGACGCGTTCGATTTCGTTAGGTCGTCGTCGTTATTTTATATGCCGCATTAATAAAAAATGTTTATTCCCGGCTGTACCTAATTGACAAGGTGATTGACGACACTTTAAAATACACCGATTAACCTATTTTTGGACCGCGCATGTACAACAATAAGTAGACACAGGCATAATACTATACCTATATTATATGACCGCGTCAATCAATAAATATTAACATGTTTATCGTGAGACATTGCAGGCTTGCAGCGATATTCGATATATTAACACGTTTGATGGCGTTGCAAACTCAAATATTTTTAGAGGCAGTATTTTTTTCACCAAAACCCTAATGATGAACCCACGATCCATGACCCACATTCCTATCTGCTATTATAAATGACCATCAAACACTGGGTTTTTATCATTTTCTTAAAATTTATCATACAAGCAAACACAGTTATGGGGTGGTGAGGACTGCCACTCGCAAGCGATTTTTAACCATAATAATAATTTAAGATAAATGAAAATAATATAACATGCGAAAACATAATATGTATGTAATATATATATATATATAGGTTTAAATAGGGTTAGGTTCGAAAATAATTGAAATACTATTTGTATAATAGTAAATACTTTATTTAAACGATACATTCTGTACCAAAAGATACGCCAATTGCTTCATTACGATATATTTCAATATCCTTTTCAGTGGTCAATATTAGTACACCCTCCAACCGGTTCCTCATTTTCCTGCGCTCATAGTTTATTATAGAACTAGATTATTACCCACCCACCCACCATCTCCTCAAAAAAAAAAAGTCAGATACTGCCGCCTCTCGATAACACTCTTCGCCACGCCCCTGACAATTATGTTAATGCGAAACGAAACAAATCCATATTCGATAAATCTAAATAATGGTAAAATAATATAGTGATCATAATAATACGTACTCACAGTGTCATTTGAAAACTGCACACGCGCGCCGTTGAGTAATAAATTATGTGATTCGTTCTAAAATTTAACACGTCGTGCATAAATTATAATGCACACCAATATTTTTCGATTACCTAAGAGTGCCTATGTTTTTTATTATCGTTGTTTATAGGAGTTTCTAATAGAAAAAATAAAAGATAAATAAATGAATTATGCACCTTACAAATAAGTAATGCTGCTGTGACCTGAGAGTTTCGCTGCAACGCTACACGAAAAAGTTTTCTGCGCCACTATTAATATTTTATCAGTCGAGTCAACCACTAAAAAAATTTGGGTGCAAACATTTAGGTAGTACTGTCGCATTCTTTTGGTGTATCACTGAAGACCGCGTTAGTAGGTTTTTAGAGTAATCGACTGCAACATACAATATGAGCCGGGTTCAAATGCTTTTTTTTAAACGTATTTGGTACGATTTTCAACACATCAGTTTTGCAAATGTTTGGTTGAATTATAAACATTTATAAAAGTCGATGCTGATGATATTTTTAGTACTTAATTTTATGGAATATTCTAGAATCAGGTTCATCTACATTGAAATAAACGTTCATACTTTCGTGTAGGTAGATCTCAGTGGTTCTCGACCTTTTTTTGAGAGCATCTTTTTTTGAAGTCACCACGATCAATGATGATTCTGGTACTTACGTATTTTTTTATATTTTGAAACAAAAAATCCCTTTAAAACTCAACAAGACACCTAGTGAAATAATTAAAAATTCTGAAAGCGAGAAAATAAAATGTATCAGAATAGATTGGGGATGGTATTCTAAGCCCACCGTTTTAGGTTGGGAAACCGTGGATGATAAATATTAAATATTTAGGTAAAATAAATTTAATTGTATGACTGTGAAATTTGTCTAACACAGATTTTGAGTAAAACAGAAATCGATATTGGTCGAAAAGTACAAGCAGAAAAATATTTTATTTATTTTGAATAAACCAGAAATTTGTTTAAAACAGAAAAATTTCCCGGTCCCAGTGATTCTGTTTTAAACGGATTTCACAGTACAGTATAATAAATACTCGTATACTTATTGTAAGGTTATGTTAGCTAACAAGGGTGATTTTTGGGGTACAACCAACCTACCCGAAAAGTTTTGTCGTTTCAGTCTTATTTATTTGTAAACATCCGGAAGCAACGATAAATCATATCTAATGCGAATACAGTTTTCGAGCGATATTAAATACTTGAAAGCTCAAATATAAAAACAATAATCGTAGAAAGCTCGCGTAGTGGCCATGATTTGTTTTTTCAGGTTTCTAATTTTAATACCTAAACAAAACGAAAAGTTTCTAGACAATCGTACAGTTGGCAGTAAAATGATAATAAAGAGCACCAACATAAATTATACATTTATAGTTATTAATTTATTAAAAGTGCACGCTCTGAACAGTGCACGGTAATAAAATGTACGATGAAAGCAGACAAAGCAGTCCTTCATTAAGATAATAAAATAATAATTTGTACGCATCAACATTCCCCACGGATCGGGGCGGCCGATTCAAACGTATTTTAATTAATTATGTATTACTCGTACTAATGTATTATAATATTAAGTGTTATACAGATTTGAATGTATTTTGTTCGTCTTTATCGGACCCGTGCGCTCGACTTGCTCGACTGTACGCACATATAGTGCCGAGCACGGTTAGACCTAGAATTGCGGTGTCTGCGAGGAAAATATTATGAGCGTATCATTATTCATTTTCCCCACATCACCGTCGAATTTCGAATGCATTAATATTCATTTTTTTTGTTTTTTTTTCCATCGCGATACGAACAGCTATGAAACCACTTCGATTATTACGGTGTAGGTCGTAGGCGGTGGTGTAAAGTGATGGGTATCCTGCACTGCCGCGTTATTCCCAGCCCTGCGCGTAACGTTTGAAATCCGACCAACCCCGATGTGTAGGCATAAGGGTTGTTCGCCCTCTCAGAGCTTTCGTCTGCCCCGGGTATCCACAGTATGGTCGTTAGAAACGCTACGTCGTCATGTCTCGCTGATTTACGATATTGTTTTTGTCGCGCAGGCGTGTACCTGGCGGCCGGAGCTACAGCCAACTGCGGCGGCGTGATGCCCTCCAGCGGCCGGAACCACCCGTTGCGCAGCGAGAGCAGGTCGTACGCGTCCTGCGACCTGGACCCCGTCATGGAGGAGCGCAGTGAGGTGGACAGCAGCTGCACCGTGGCCGGGATCGGCGGCATCGTGGCCGGCGGCAGTGCCGGGTTGGACGAGAGCGGTGGAGCGGCCGGCGGCGGCGGCGGAGCGGTCGAGGCGCTCGTGTGCCCGGACAGCTAGCAACACGTGTTGGCCATCGCCAGGATATCGGTGGCCGTACAGACGGACAAACCGCCTCCAAGACCGGCAAGGTCACCGCTGTGGAATACGCTCACCAACAACCCACCGGACGAGGCGGTCAGCTGACATCCGGCCGGGCCCGAACAGCTCAAGGCCATCGCGATCATCGAGCCCTAGCCGCACACACACACCCCCTACCGCTCGCACGTCGTGTACATATTATACTATATTCATTATAAATCTTAACAAAACGCACAGTAATATTATACTAACCGGATGTACGCGAACGGCCGGTCCGCGAGCGAGCGTCTGCACGCGTAGGTACTCGCGATTGGCTATTTGACTGGTTTTTTTACCCGCTTTTCTCCCCCGAAACACACACGGACGGAAGGGATCGGGAAAGAGAAATCGTCCACCGAGCGGTGCTATAATAATGTACGGGCGCGTCTCGGTTGTCCGATCGACGACGTCCTCCGGGCATAAACTTTCAAAATAAACTTTCCAAACGTCTTGTGCGTGCGTACATAAGCCTACAGTATTTCTATATCCTATCCTTAACCCCTCGTCGGTCCCGAAAATCTCGACTTCGAATACCTACTCGTCCTCGTCCTCGTCTTTTTTCTCATCATCATCATCGTCTGATGGCACTATTATACATATAAATATGTATATGTGTGTATGTGTGCGTGTGCGTGTATGTGTGCGAAGTTACTTTTGTGAACTTTTATTGAACCGATGCACCGAAATCAGGTTCGTTCACGACGGTAACGAATCGAATAAATCGTAAATATATATATATGTATATCCCTATAAATAAATAAATAAAAGTTCAAAGAAACTACATTAAAGGATCATCCGTCGGGACGTGAATCGGCTTATTGGCCCTCGTATGTACGATGTACATTATTACGATTCCTCGCAACAGCCAGAGAGCACGTATATGTATAAAACTATAAACAGGTGAACTATAATATAATATATACTATATCTATAATATGGCTATAATATAATACAGTGCGGATGTATTTTTCTTTTTAAAACGTACCCACTACATCCGGACGTATTTTATAATCCGTTTACGATGTATAAATAAATATTTTATTTCTTTTCTTTTTTTCATTCGTAGATCAGTTTCTTTCTTTCTATAATAATATTTTACAAAAGCACTGGATTCATTTACGTAATTAATATTAAGACCGAAACTATTTTTTTCAAACACTCAATTGATATTTACTATAGAGAGCGCATAAACACACACACACACACACACACACACACACACACACACACACACACATCGTTTTATTTTAAAACGACAAAAACCCGCTGATATTATTATTTATTACTTATAACAAAATTTATGTTCGGAAAACGTCTTTATGACGATCTATGTCTCCGTGACAAAATACTGATTAATTTCGATGACCTCAGCTCCGTATTACTTAAGGCTGCATTTCGCGGTGTTACAAGATGGCGTATAACGACGCAGGGGTACTACTCTTTACGAATTTTATCTCACGTCAGGTATTCGACATTTCTCAAAACCCTCAAGTGTATAACATTGACTACCAAATTCAAAGTATTTTTAATCGCCAACACTCCGTTTGTTGAGCGTAATATTCCGTCATCTTATTTTCTCGGCGCGATCGTTTTAGCTGTAGTCGTAAGATAACGCCAATGTAAACATTTATTATCTAATATACCGTGTTCTTAAAAACAACCGATTTTAACCGCAACAATATTTAATTACAAGGTACCGTTACAAATTGCATGAGTCAAGCCACAAAAAAATACCGCGTGACCGTGCATGTGATTTAAAAAATAAAAGCTCGCGACGTACAACTCCCTATACCTTTAAGAGTTCACTATTAATGCGTGTTTATACAATACACTATAAATCGTTCTAATTTGATCAATAACGGTGATAGTTTTGGTGACTTTTCGTACAGCTCATTTTTTGCACGTGGCAGCGATAGTGGTTACAACTTACTTTACCGTAGTAGTGCCCTTTCAAAACGTTTGGTGATTAATTATCGTTATAGCTTACACACCAATTTGTCCGGTATATAAAGTACCCTGTACCAAAATGGCGAGCAAATTACGTTCAAATATTATACATCAGGAGTGGCCAATTTGCGGCTCGCGTCTGCCGTAGGACGCAAAACATTTTCACTAATAAAGATTTAAAAAAAATGTAGCGTTTTTGATATTATAATATGTTTTTGTATAATATTTTAAATACGTAATTATTTTTTAAGCTTAAACGTATTTTTTAATTATTTATTTATATCTAACACCTAACGTGTTGGTCGCGTGTTCAGTTTTTTTTTTGTAAGTTTTGAAGTTTGGACTATGAGTCGTTAGTACAGTGCTTAACGATTCCGTTAGATAATTATCCGTTAAATTTAAGCTATGATTAGATTTTATAATTTTCATTGTGGAGTATAAAGACTCGCAACTATGTATATGTTATTTCGAAAATTAATTTTTAAATATTTTATAGCATAAGATGTTCTCAAAATTCCAGTAAAGAATGACAACTGTATTTTAACTGCTTCAGTCCTTCATCTTTCAATAATTCTAAGAGTTCAACGTCTAAAGCTGTTGTATTCCTTTCAAAACCATTTAAGTAATATAAGGTCTTTAAATTGACCTTCACAATCAGCTTGGGTCTTACATTTTTTTCATTATACTACGCGGCTCGTGGGTTTCTAATCGCTGGCCATCCCTGTTATATTTGTTATAATACATTTTACTTAGTGCTGTTATTTCCGAATCGACGACTTTAAGGACGGCCAACATTTGTCTCACGTCAAAAACCCTATGTTATGCGGTCGGTCAACACCGAATTAATTAGCTTAGAAAAAAACACCTCCCCCTCCCGGTGATGTTGGAATACGAAAAAGATTTACGTCTCGAATCGTGTGTGCACGTCATTTCGAGAGGGGAAAAATAGGAAAAACAGGCATCCCCTTGTTTGTCCAAAGTCGCGCCGTCTTATCACGTGTTATTCGGATAACCGCTGCAGGATTCGAGTGCGCGAGTCGCAATATTCCGGTCAGGACCTAAAGGTAAGTGTCGGGGTCAGTCTACAAACATGAGATCGAGTGGGTTGCGGTGTGCGGCCGAGCGGCGGGTACACGAGGAATACAATTCAAAGTTTTACAATCGCCGATCGGTAAATATATATCTGCCGGTCGCGTCTGACCGCAATGATAAATACGATAATTCTACGGCGGCGGTCGGGGTGGTGGAGGCAATTCCACCAAATGAGAGTGCTTGGAAATATAATGGGAAAAAGTAATTGGCACCCGAAAACTTTTAATGGCTCGAACGCGGGGGGACGATAAAAGTATAGCCGCCGCGACGTTACTTAACTATTATTATTATTATTTTTACTACTATACGTCCGTGCGGCGTAACTATACTATACCGCGGTAACTTAATCCGGCTTTGCGCGCGATGGTGTGTATAAATATATACTCGAGAGACGTGTTGAGACAAATTATATACGTTTGGTAAATAAATTAGGGTCAAATTGAAAAAATATACCTGCTCGAGTAGTATACATATATGTATACAGAGTGCGCGCAGAATCTTTGGCGACCTGCAGCTCTACTATTCTCGTGTAACTATGGAAACCAGTCAAATAATTCGTTTTTTCCACTTCTCCCCCTTCCCATCACCTTCCGGTTTTCCTATTACATTTAAATGATAGCTGAACAATGATAATAACAACACTGCGTAAACATGCTGCCACGTGTATGTGTGTGTGTGTACGTGCTCTTGCGGAAGATTTCCGTTCGTTTCCAGTGGTGGTGTACTAACGATATACATACGCAGGGGATGCTCAGGAAGAAAGATAAAACTATTCTCGTTATTAAACGGTTCGTTTTCACGAAACAGCTACGCTATCGTTTTAATTGATATTTTTTTCGGCCGCTTAGCATCAATCAGTTATCATTTACGATTATAACTAACAGAAGTAACGTGCTTTTATACGATTTAAATTCCTATAGTAATAATATACAACGAGCGTAAAATAACAGGTTTAAGCTAGGGAATAGAGACGCGCATCATCTACACTCTACAGCGACAGCCTATAACACGAGTGCCTGTGCTGCAAGTGCAATTTTCGAAAGGCGCTGGTCAGTCGAATTTTAAGGCCAGGTGGATTATTAATTACCAGGACTATGCGAATGCACTATAAAACGCTATAAAATATGCATGCAATAATTGCGCAATAAATATTATGACGAAGTATGCGTTGAGGAATGCTCTTAAAATTCGAAAAAACCTTTTCCAATTACAATGTATAACTTATAATCTTGAAAAATGTCGGGCCAAGTCTAGTCACTCCTATATGTGCTAGCGAAATAGAACTCTCTAGAAGCGAGCAAAAAGTGTCAAGAGCGTACCTATGTTCATCGCTTTATCATAATATGCTCCCGTAAACGCGCCATTGCCGTCCTAGTGAATACTATACATGTATATATATATATTTATTTTATATTATTGTCCATAAAATGTGAACGTGCGAGTACGAAACGATTGTGTATTCCATCATCTATAGGATAATAATCGAATATATTATTATAATATTATTGCGTTATCAAATAAACGACAATCTTCGGTCCGTAACGTTTGTCGAAGCGACGATGCACGCTGCACGTCGGCAAATGCGAAAACTTAATAAATATATGTATGTTACACATAGGGTGATCGGAATATCATGTTACAAAATCCATGTGAAAACGAAAAAAATAATAGTTTTAGATTAAAATGTCATGGGTTTTTCTGTGGTTCGCTATATTTTTATGAGAAAACCGCTGTAACAAGAAATTCTGATCACCCTGTATCGGACATAATAATAACATTATGTAATTGTTATGTACTTCCTATACATGTATAAAATATGTATGTATAATATAGTTGGTGTTATTTACTTATGCTTACCGAAATATTGTACATATAGGTGTTCATAATGATAGTTATATTAATAAATAATAATTATGATAATTATAATATTACTGAATCATATCCTATATAATATTATATAATATAACACGTGTTGTCATAATATATTTTGTACGTGAACGATTTTCCCGATTTGTGTGTAATTTCTAACCATATATGCGTTGATGTTCCTCAAATATATTATGTATTGTAAATGTAATATGATGTATAAAATGAATATTTTAATTCCTCGCGTGACCCGGGTACAGGAAAAATACTTGTTACTGTTTTTCGCGAAATCGTATTCCTTTCGATTGGAAATTTCAAGTACAACGCATTTATACGTCTTACGATCTCGCGATCATTGATTTTCAAGACTCCACGGTGTGAACCTAATCGGCGAATCGCATACAGCCGACTCGTACGAAACTACAATGATGCGTGTTACGAAAAATGGGGCCAATTTCGTAATCTTAAATCTATTAAATCCCTATATATATATTTAGTAAAAATAGTCTATTTTGATTAATAATTATGTTCACTAAGCTATAAAGAAAAAAAAATGATTATAATTACTAACAAATAAATACCATGAGTATTCGATGGCAATTCTGTGTGCTACTGCAATGACCAAGCCACTATTTTTGTCAAACTGTTTAGGATAATATTTTAAAATCAGCTTAGGCGGTTATACACGGTCGTACTTTTATCAGTCTTACGTCACAAGAGTGCTACGTCATATACTTATAATTGAATGTAACGCGTATGGACATTGTATAATTATTATTATTTACCTAATTTTCTTTGAGATTGTTTCTTGTTGTATAATTTAAGCGCGTTCTACACACCGTTCCCTGAACCTCATCCGTGCAGTGAGGTGACCGCTGTGCCGTGATCGCGTTTACTCGAACACTCGCGGCGTATGTTTCGTACTTTGTATAGAATAAAAACATAATATTATGTAACATCATGTTTTGTAAACGGGAACGTTCAACATCTTTATATTGGTTTTATTGTTGTCTTTGCTGTTTAAGTATCTCTGTATTATTGTATAGAATATATAATATAATAACAATAAACATTTCGAGTTGAACGTATTCATTTTTTTACTACAATCACTTCGTAATGTCATTGAATTTAGAGTACACCGATCACAGTCTATTTTAAGGATCAACGCTTATAACGTACTAATAATGTGCAACACACTTTTAATGCACTATTTTATCCTGCAATACGCTCATCGCGTACGGCTAAATGCACTCGCGCCCGTTTCATCTAAGCACCGCGTTTCAAACGAGTTCAGCGAGTGTATGATGATAGATACGTATATTATTATGTAGCTGAGTTCGGAGACGCATATTGTGGTTGTACTAAATTATAAAATATTTAATAATAACAAAACAGATGATAATCGCACAACGGACGCGTCTCTCCCGTCGGCCGTATAGCGGTTATAATAATGATAATGACGATGATAATATCAAAAAGCTTTTAATAGAATTAAACTGTCCTTCGTTTCGGTGAACTTTGTGTAACCTAACCGTGCACTGCAGCAGCAGGCCGACCGTACCGTACGGCAACGTCGAACGCGAAACGTTCTACTATATGCATAATATTATAATACGAGTGTACTACGCCCATAGCGTATCGTCATCATCGCGAGTGAACGCACGCGTGTGTACAATATAATAATATGGTTCGTTGTCGCGTGTTTTAAAACCTTTGAAGTCTATTATTCCCGCAAATCGAGTTACCGCAAAGCACCGGATAATAATGATACGCGCGCGAACCCGTAGCTTTATAGCATATATAAACAGATCTTGTGCTTTCGTGTATACACCATAAATCATAATAGTATAGGTGGTGCCCGGAAATAACTTGCGTAGCCGCGGGCGCATCGATATAATATACCATAATTATATTTTATAAACACTGAAACGCCAATCATTTGTAATTGTGTTCATTTCCCGGCGTCTTCACGATCGATGTGCACATTTTATTTTTTTTTTTTTCAACGCAAGACTACATCACGATGATGAAATGCCGAAAAATTCGTGTGCCATTAATTTTCGCTCACTTTCATTTATTTATTTTTTTTTTTTGCTTCTATCCACAAATATATATTACGTTGTATGGCACGATGGTTAAATTATTAAAATACTTGTAAAATACATTGGCGAGCCACAGAGTGTTATTCAAGTGCGGAAACCACCGTTGAGGATGAAAATCATGATACGACGACCGGGGAAAAACGAGAGTTGAGGAGAACGATTACATCGGGGGGAGTGTAATCTATGGAAGACGATTTGGAAAATAATGTATCGCACAGATGAGCAAGAGAAGGGAATGTAAATAAAAAGTGATGTACCATCTAATATGTCGCATGCGGCTTCGTAGGTGTGGAGTAGTGCGCAAAGGGAAGAAGGATTGAGTGAAATGAGAAATGAATGAAGAGAGAAAAAATTATGACCAAATCGGAGACGTGAGAGGCATATAGGGTTAGGTCCACGTAGAGAGGCATGTATAAGTTTTATACTTTTATCATGAAATTTGTTTTTTTTTTTGTCTGTGTACACTAGTTCGACCGGAAGGATTACTTCCGATGTATACATCCGTGGATATAGACCGTGGAGTCTCGGCCGACCTAGACGTTTCACCTTTTCTTTAAATTGAAACCTATCGTGAATATCGGTACATAAATTATTAGCAAATAATACTCAAAGCGAAAAAATTCTTTTTATTTTTATCTATTTTATTGATATTCTTCGAAACGCATTAAATGCATTAATTGCAAGATTATAAACTACTATGCGAATTATTCGTTACTTTATAGTTTATTCTTATAAATGTTCACACGCGGATTAGATTTAATTATACTTTTAAATTTTAGGTGGTCTTAAACTTTTGAGTAAAGATATTCGATTACAATGATTGGTTCAATGAATTACTGTAAAAAAAAATTCCGTGAAGTATTTCCAACAATAATTGCTTAAATTGCAAAAGAAAATATGGCATTTTTTAGGGTGTCCAGAGTCGGTAACTATTTATCAATATTTACACAAATAAATACTATGATAGTAGGATATACTTAATACGTATAGGTACTATTCCAGCAGGAAATTCGATTTAGTGAGGAAAAAAAATTATACCTTATCACAATAAAACCATACATTTCAATTGAAAATTAAATTTAAATTTTATTTAAGAATTTAAAAAAAATATTATTTAGATTTTGGATAAATAAAAAAAATAATGGGAACTAATTTAAGTAATTGTAAAATATTATTTACATTAAATAGATTACTGCATTATTTAAAACATTAAATATTTAATCTTTGAAGTCTAAAATGTTGATGATTGGTTTATATACGGAGGTAACCATTTTACCAATTACAAATGTTCATTGTTTAAATAAGTATATAAGACCATAAGGGTATATTATTTCATTGTGTCTGGTATATATTAAAAACCCAGACTTTGGATGAAATTAAAATTATTAATTTATGAATATGAAATTTGGATCATGAAGTATTGGAAGTCGAATATAATTAATTTTTTATGTACGGTGGTTGGGTAGGTAATAAAATGTTGGTGTATTATGGTTATAGGTCTTGTAATGCCGATTAACCGTTTACTTACATAGCATGGCAAAGGGTAGGTGATTTAAATTGATTCGCGGAAATGTATCTTAAAAGTACCTAAATATTAATTTTTGGGTAGGTGAAAACTATAAAAATGGGCGATTATATCGTTTGAAGGTGATTTTATAACAATGAAATTCTTGGCGTACCTACAGACAGTACTATATTCAACGGACTCGTCGACGGATGAACATATAAAATAAAGCAGTTGACAGGTGAAGTCGAGGTGAATCGATCTAACATAGAAATCGTTGTCCACCTGTAGCGGATATGCTTGTGGAGACCCTGTTCGCGATATGTCGCCCTACCTAAACTAACAGTCACAACCCCTCCCCCACCACCACCAATTTAAGTGTTTTGATTGCAAGATGATCGGTGCTTTTCATTGCGTGACTTCGAGATAACCGGAATACACATAAATAAAACGAATAGAATCTAAAAAATACTACAATTCTGATACGAAGAGAAAACCACCTATTAATTATGAGAAATATAAGACTGAAAGAAGAAAATGTTTGATATGAAAAGGGTAGTAAGTTTGTAACAAATAATAATCAGTGGGACAGTAAAAGCTGGGGATAAAAAAAACTAAGCGCCTATTGTAATACAACTCTAAATGTACATAAAACCTAAACGAAAATATTTTCACACCCCCCAAAGACAACCAATCAATTATTTACCGAACGAATTATCGTGAAGAAACTTTTATAACATATTAACGTCAAGCAGACGACTCCCGACAACGCGTTAAACTCTATAAACGAAAGTACTGAGGTAACTCCCCTTTCGAGGTTTCCCGCCACGGCCCAGCAAGCCAAGTGTATCGTTGATAAACAGGTCGCGGAGTCCGATTACATGGTCGCGTAAACAGGCCGCGGTGTACGAGTATATCATCTTTCAATTTTGTTTTTTTTTTTTAATTCCGCCATAGTTTATAATTTAATTGGCTACGGCTACGTTGCTATTATTCAAAACGTTATGCTTAAAGTTCGTTCGATACGTCAACGTGAAATTTCACATTAGATTATCGAATTTTCAAACTTGATCATTCAACTATAAAGCCCCTAAGGGCAGGGGCGTAGCCAGTAGGTAGGCCTGGTGGGCCCGGGCCTACCCAGAATTTCTCTAGAAAGAAAATAAGTATTTCAACACTGAGAAGAATGAAAACATACCTCAGGTCAACTATAAAAATTCCTAGGCTAAACGATTTGACATTGATTTCCATAGAAAGGGAAATAAGTGAGCAATTTATTGATAATCCATCGGCTTTTGTTGATTAGTTTGGTATCATAAAGAAAAGAAGAAAGAATTTTGACTTTGAAAATTGAAATTTAATAAAATTAAATTGGACAATACGTATATGTTGTAAGTTACGAGTATAGTAATTAATAATTATAAAAAAATTATCTTGTACGAGTATTCGGATAAATAAAAATTTCAAACTTTGTTATAAAAGTAATCATTGATAACTTTGAAATTATCGGAGGCCAATACAAAATTGGGATCAGTCCCTACCCCCGTCTAACAGTGGAAGGTTTATGTGGGCCTACCCGAAAAAAAATGTATAACTACGCCCGTGCGGCTAAGGGTTTCTCACGTGAAACTTTCTCGTACAAATCTGTTCGTAAATCCTGATGATTCCTGACTCCTGTTACAATCTATTTACACGCTGGCAGTTTTCGCGCGCTGTGCTGCCGATGTCTTTGTTTTAAGCGAATCCTTTTTCTTCTTCGTACTTGGCGCGACCCTGTCGCGGGCCGGGTCGTCGGGTACTACATAGCGGCAAGGATAGGCGGACGCCGCTAGATCGCGCGAAAATTACGTCCGCGCGGTAACTCGTACAGCGTGCGAACAATAACCTCGGGCAGGTATACAACGTGAAGTATTGCGAATTTTATTCTCCGAGCAAATTCTCCGTCACTGACCGTGCACAACACTCGTCCGCGTGATTCCTGAACCAGGGTCCCAGACGAACGACGACGACGACGACAAATTTATTACCCACGCTCCGCGCTCGCTCACCGGACGACCCCCGAAATTCTGTCGAAAAAATTGCACGACCTTGGACTCGGATTTTATAGCGCTAAAGAGTAACGGTATTACGCGCCACATACTGTAACCTGGATAATCTTAAATTGACCACTATGCCATGCGGTAATAACACGAAAATAGCAAAAACAAAAATAATTGATTAAAAAAACAATTTGATTTTTTTTTCTCTCCATCTTCGGTTAACAATTTGAAAAAATTGTGTTTATTGATTAATATTATGAATTAATAAATTTATAGCAAAAAGTTCAGTAGAGACTGTTTATACTGACAAACCGGTTTTAATTACATTAAATTGAAGGTCCCGGTAAAAATGATTACTTTCGATTATTATGACCAATTTAGACTGGTCCCTATAGAATGTCATTATAAGCGGTATCTTTACTTATGTATAAAATATATAAAAGTAAACGTTTTTCTATAATCTTAATTTAAGCAACGAGATTTATGAAAAACGCCAAATAAATCAAATGTGTGATTTCGTCCACGTCTAGAGGTGATGTCCCGAAGAATGAACATCATTGCTAGCCCATTTAGCTTTATCTGCATTATAATAGAATTAGAAACTATATGTATATAATACTATCTAGTATTATATACATATAGTATTATACTAGTACTTCCAAAATAATTGATAGACTACTTCATTCATTGTTGATTTAAGGTACGTTTTCAACCCTTTAAACAAAAATAATTAGAGTTTTAACGGACATTGGGTAGATTTTCAACATAATTAGTACAATTTCGTCTATTATTTAATATTTATTTTCCGAGATAACAGCGAGTATATATACAGTACCTTGTATCTTTTGTATATAATCGATACTATCTTGTATACTTACTCCAAATTAAATATACATCATGTATCATGTATAAAGATGACTATTTTGTCCAACCCTGGATATGTCATAACTCATAATAAATGTTCTCAAATACTATACAGTATACATTATGTCCGTTAAGGTATTTGGCGTTCATCTTATCACAAATAATCTCGAGTTTGAGAGCGACGCGACGTGACACTGCGATTCGGTTAAATTCGTGAATGCAGTTTTTAGTCAAATTAGGTACCTATAATATTCATACAATTTATGATATTTTAAATTGATAAAAAACTTCATAGGTTACACAGATATAAACTGTATGTTTTTATACAGTTTTTACACTGTAGTTATTAATTTGATATTTGTATACTATTTCTATTTCTATAAATCATAAATAATATATTTCATAATTCGTTATATTTTATACCTCCGTCGTGTGTTCGTTATTATTTTTATTATTAAAATTATGCGCTGCCGTTTCATTGGTATCGCAATCATTGTAAATTATTGTTATTGTTATTGTTATCGCTCTTATGTAAGTTAAGTGAGTATGCCTGCGATTATTGTATTTTAACTGTGACCACATCATAATGGATATTATCAATTCAAACTTTATAATTATTTATACCGACCAAAATGCCAAGTTATATTATCCTCTCTTGTTCGCTCCCCGAAAACTGGGGGACATTTCCCGTGATTTCAATTTCACGTTTACTTGTGGTTATTATCCATATTTACCTGTTAATTAAACTATTAATGTTCGTTATTTGCGTATTTTAGACCTTCCGATTATACCGAGTCCTGCACAGCACCTAGTAATTACGGAAATCGGTGACTTGGGCACAATGATGTCCCTAATTGTAATTTTGTGGTACCAATCAGTAGTAATCATATCCACTAGCACTTCCTATCATAAGAGCGTGATGTTATCGTTAAAAAATGTTTAGACTTACCATATTTACCGCTTAAACATACCATCTTTGACGACTATGTTTCGATACAGGCAAGTGTAATGGTGAGTACAACGTCGCATCAACTTGAATTCAACTAGACTACGCAATAATATAATAGTAATCGAATAAAAAAAAATCATTTTTACTAAAATATAATATACATACCTGAAATATAAAAATTGCCGGATGAAGCCGGATTAGGGTTGGAACCGCTTGGCATGGGACCGTGAGCCCCCACCCCCACCACCACGACAAGGCGGGTTCCATGGGGGGACCCTACCTAACCCTACCTAACCATACCTATCCTAACACATGAGAAAGAGAGAAAAAAATGGAGAGAGAGTGAGAGAGAAAGAAAGAGCGAGAAAGACAATGTTTTACAATGTATACATTTTTATAATACATACATAATAATATATACGTAATACGTATATCATTTTTATAATATATATATATATATATATGGTACCTAGTCTAAACTTATCTTACCTAGCCCTAACCTTACCTAACCCTAACTTTACCCTAACCCTAACCTTAACAACCAAACCTAACCGAGCGAGAGAGAGAGAAAAAAAGAGATAGGCAGAGAGAGAGAAAAAAAGAGATAGGCAGAGAGAGAGAAAGGCAGAGAAAGACAGAGAGAGATAAAGCATGGTGTAAGACTGACCGGGTAGGTCTTACTGCCATGGAATCGAAAGAGTGACTGACGTTAAGGGGCAATTGAATGGTCTTTTATAAGTAGGATTTGGCGATAACACATACTAGCGGAGGCGTATGCTATTGTAACGTGAAACAATAACAACCAGTTAAAGAACAATAGCAACGTAGAAACACTAGAAACCATAAAATACTCGTGAACATTGGATAATAATGGGAAAAACCCAGATACTCACGGTCCTGAATTTTCAAGAACACCGCCCTATTACATAAAAAAAAAGAATAACCGCAGGGGACAAGGGCAGAGCCGCAGTCATTGGTAATACAGAATACAAATTATGGCCACTACTCCACTAGTCAGTACTCAGTAGTCGCTAGTCGTTTAAAGTATATGGTGCCATTTCGTTGATTATTTGATTATTTGATTGATTATTTATCGCGTAAAGTGTATTGTACTGGTACAATTTTGAATTTCGTGTCAGATAAACTCAACGGCGTTTGTGCGGTGGGTTCGTTCTCTCATCACGCTTGACACTTTATTCGAATTCTATCCATTTTTTTCATTTCGAAAGACGAAATTCTGATAGAAGTATTTTATTATTAAGTATTATATTACTAGTGTTAAGTTACTTTCAATTTTTTCTACAATAAAAATTAAATTTTTCGACCTTATAATAATAATATAGGTAGGTACATTAGTCTTTTTAATGAAAATATTGACATAAATAGATAACTTAAATCAAATGCCTTTTAAAGCTATTCCTATTTATTTATATATATTTTAATTTATTAGCCATTTTCAACTTTTTTTTAATTCACCTATATCAGATTTCCTGTGGGAGCACCAAGCCCTTTTCCAATTTTTTTTTTGGTATTTTCAAGTTGTAATTTCAATAAGAATTTCGAGTTTTATTTAAATTTTATAAATTCCTAGCATTAAAATTAAATTTCAAGTTTTTGATAATGCAGTTGTGTTTTAATGTACATAATGTCATAAGTATAACATAATTAAAATGCCTTTAAAGTTATTCCTATTAATTTATTAAAATTATCATTTGGTTGTAAAATTTAATATAAATTTTCAATTTAATTTCCAATAACATTAATGTTTCTTTTTGTTACTCAATTTTTTTTTCATCTCACCATAGATCAAATTCCCTATAAGAGTGCTAGTCTCCTTTCCAATTTTTTTTTTCAATACCTACGAATTTTTAGTTCATTTTTTATTTTATAAATTACATGTTATTTTCAATTTTTCTACTTAAATCAAAGAGCTTTAAAGTGCTATTTATTTAAATTTTAATTTATGTTTCTTTTTGATAGTAGATATTTTTTTTTAATTCACCTATATCTGATTACCTGTGAGAGCAACAAGCCATTTACCAATATTTTTTTTTTAAATAACTTTTAGTAAATGTCAATAATAAGAATAATATGCACCAGGAAGTGAATGAAAGAATTGTGTGGGAACAGGTATTATTATAGTATAGTTAAACTACTAAAATCAAAATAACTTTCATGGACATCAAAAATTCTTCTCTATCATAGCTATGGCTTCTATGCCTAATTATAACATATGCTTGCTAGACATAGTCCTTAACAAAAGGCGATAAAAGGAAATTAATGATATCTGAGAGAAAAATACTCCGGAACATCTATGGACCATTTCAATTAAGAAACAAATACCTATGAAAGAAGAAAAAACGATGAATTACAGAAATTATACGACAGACTAATCATATAGACAAAATATCTTAGTGTTTATTAGAAACAAACGACTAGAATGGTTTGGACACACTTGGAGAGCAGATGGACAACTTATAAAAAAAGTACTTCTAGAAAAATTAACAAAACAAAGCCCCTAAGAAGACCAAAAACCCGGTGGATCGATGTAATAACCAGAGACCTTAAAGTAATAGACCAAAATGTAACTTTTGAGGTGACTACTCGTATATATAGAGAGATGGCGAGACCTCTTGAAGGCAGCAATGGTCCTCAACGGAACCGGTAAGCTCAGAAGAAGATGAATATTAGGATATACTTTTTTTGATAATTATAACCAAATTTAGTTTTAACTGTATAGCACAATTGTGTGCTACAGTCATTTCACAATGTAATGCTTCTTTATCAATAGAAAACATGCCTAATAAAATAAAATAATAATTACCTACAAAGATTGTATGATTACAAGTATTAGAAACTGTTGAGTGTTGATGCCTTTTCATCATGATCTCTTAGAACAAGTCCCTGATTAGTACAAAAGAGGTTTATATTTATTAGAACTTTCATATATTGTCTATTTTTTAAAATTTCATTTTTTTAGCAGTTGATAATTGAGTAACTATAGTACCAGTCAATTTTGAACTTTTAAAGTTATTATACTGAATAGTTGATGTTAAATGTTGAACAGTTTTTGAATATTTTAACAATTTTTCATTCAACTAAAATAATGAATAAATATATAAAAGTAAAAAAAAATATATGTACATAGTTTTTATTAATTAACTCATTTTACTTCTGTTGAACATGTTATCGTTATGCCTATGATTTCTAGACAATTATTTTTAATTTATATAAATAAATATCCAAACAAAAAACATACTTTTCTCCAACTATTGTATCCAGTTTTAATTAAATTGTCAATTTATAAATTTTTTACAAAATTAATACAATTAAAACAAAAAATAGCATCACGAGACACACTATATTCCAACCATTCTAATTCACTAGTGTTTAGCATTACAACTTCTATTTTGAGGTATAAATTTTGTTTGTGGAAACACCTAAAAAAAATTTATGTTTCATTATGTATTAATCAAGAATCGAGTTATTTCTTGTTTTATTCTTATTACACTTAATTATTATTATTTATTTAATTTTTATTTACTTGAAGTTTAGGCTGCTTAGGGCCTGAACCAATATCACCCAAATTAATGTTTCATTATTGGGTTATCAATTCAAAAGTGCTGTTGGTTACATATTTTCTTTGCTATTGATTCATCACTTAGAGTTTTGGCATTCTCGTCCAAATTATTTTTTCGTATTGATGTATTTTGTTTTATATTGTTTTATAATTAAAAATAGGAAACATCATTATAAAAACGATTAACTTATAACAATTTATAAACATACAAATTATACAATTACCGATGCAATATCTTATTATTTATTTGCAATAATAATATAAGAAATGTCTTTAATACACCAAATGTAAATGTACTGTAACCTAACAACATTGATTATAAATCCTAATATTTATAAATTATAATCAATACTAAGATCGTGCTGTGTTCGTTATGACTTATGGCGTAGGTATCGCACTATCGCCCATATGCCAGACGTTATAATAACGAAAATGTCTGTCTCCCTGGGAATACCAGATTATATTAGTATGTTAGGCACTGATTAAATATAACAGTATTATAATTTTATAAATATGTATTATATAATAGATTTTTGTAGCACAGAAAATTTAAAATAACTTGGAAGGAGCAGCATTCTTATTTCTACTAAATTAAAATCAACACGTCCAATTCAACATTATAAATAACAAAATTTTATATTGACCATTTGACATCAGAATTTATATATACATACATATAAATACATAAATATAACGCAAATAAATTGTAAACACAAAGAAAATAATTTCACTATTTAGGTATCTGATTAATTAGTTGTCGAATAGTCGGTATCCAAGTATTGCACTGACGAGTATGATCGACCATTAATGTCATTTGCAGTTTATTTGCTTCTATATAATCATTTACTTCAATTGCTGTAAATATGAAAAACAATATTAAATGGTATCTAGTTATTTGAAAAGAAAATAGTCATTAATTAAATAACATAAACGTTAACAAGGGTCAGTATTTTTTAACCTTTGACTAATGCAATAGTTTTCTGCTGTACTATATTTGTAAATTGGCTATCATTCCAACTGATTTCCAATCTTGAAAGCCGTTTACTAATATCCATTTTCTTGGGCTACGAAATTGCAAAAATATTGTATTAAACACTGAATAAAAATTATAATTAGTAATATAATATCTATTTTGAATGCTTTTTACTTCTGGTAATGATGACTTTTGGATTGAATCATTGAGAGATGTCATTACATATGACAGACGTTCTTCCACAGGAATAAAATATAAATCTGATGATGAAACTGCAGGACTTTTGGAGACATCATTAGATTTTTCAAGAAAATCTGCATTATAGCCCAGAGGTATTTGGCTTTTTTCCAAATTAGACTGAAGTGCCTGAGAATTTGGTAACACTCGAGCAGGTATTCTATCAAATATTTTAGGACGATTTTCTTGCTGGGCATTTACTGTATCTTCAAATGAATATGAAGGTGGATCATTCCAACCAGGCGTATAAGCTAAATAAATGTTACAAACAAATAAAATAATTATTTTATACCAATAATCTATGTACCATTAAATTTCTACTTAAAAACTACAGTTATAGTCATGAAGCGATACATATTTTTGAGTCTGTTGTTAAAAATGTTTGAGACTTGAGTATTTGAAGTATTTTCAATCAACCGTGTATAACTGTGCACAATGAGTGAAAGTGTTTAATATTTTTGATCCAAAGATTTGGCAATTTTCAAACGTACTATAATTAATTATAGCTTTTATAAGACCCACAAGATCACAAAAATTAATTTGGGTCCCAATTAAAACTCTCACTTAACAGTGTTAATTTAAACACTGTTTAAAGTGTTAAGTTAAACACTTAACATGTCGAATAGATATCAAGCAATGCAAAGTAAAACGGAAAAGAGTGCACAACAAAAGTAAGTAAAATCACACGAGACGGTCAAATCGTTTTCAACCTGTGTGATTTTAAGGAGAACAGGTTGACTACTCTGTAGCCAAAACTGTAGAACCAATTGTCTTGAATTGTACACGGGTAAACCAGTATGTTTGGTAGACGGTACTCTTTTAAATTTTAAGTCGATAGGAGGATTACAGACCGTTTCTAAAGGTTTTATAATTATTCAAATGACAAACTTACGTTTATATCCTTCGCTCATTGTTCGAAACAACGCAAAGTTCAACTTTTACAAAAAACACGAAAAGCGCAACAAGGAAACAAGAAATGTGTAAAATCTAATTTCTAAACATCCACATTTACACACTTTCTATTCAAACTTAACAATGGCATAAATAAATAAATAATCATTTAAATCGACAATCATGTGTTAACTGTTAACCGAAAACCGATGAGTTTTGTTGACTTTCTGTCATTTTCTTTATCTCATGTCCGGTCCAGTCCCGTCACCAACAACCAGAGATAATATTATCACTGTTATATAGATAATACAATTTTTTCTTTATTGCACGGACATAGATACGTGTATTTGTAGTGTCAGTGTGACCTACGTCCTGTTTTTACGTGACGGTCCTGTTATAATCCTGTTTTTCACTATTTTTCATCAAAAAATGATTTTAGCGATGAAAATGTCATCAATAATAATGTGCTTTATACTCTGTCCACAACTATAAAAACTATAATTATTGTTAAAAATCATTTCAAACATTTTTCTTGAAATGAATTTTATAATTTTCTCCTAAAACAAAATGAATTATTAGATTTAATAAATTCATCAAAAAAATATTCTCTTCTTCTGGTGGCCATACTACTGTCTAAGAGTTGTAGCCATCACAACAAAATCCCGCCACTTTTCTCTGTCTTGTACAATTTCGTGCCAACCTTCTATGTCCATTTTGTTTAGGTCTTCCGTCACACCATCAATCCACCGCTTTCTGGGACTCCCCTTGGTCATTCCATTCGAAAGCAACCCGTAATCAAAAGATATGACTGGAAATACGAAGGAACTTCAATAAGCATCAGAATCAATAAATAAGCCAATCGATACATTTTTTTTTTTACTTATTGCCAAAAAAGTGTCCCGATTTTTTTTTAATATATGGACATCCTAATATAATGTATTTTATACCCATGCCCGATAGAGTTCTTTATAGGTAATCGTGACATAGAGTAAAATATTATTGATTGGTTGTTATTCTATGATCAATGGCATAATTTCATATAAGAATCTTTTACCATCTGTAGCCTATGTTCTGTGGTATACAATAGTATTTATTAATGATTTGTTGTACAACGTCATATTTGTGAAACCAACTCGTTGGCTAATGGAGCAAGCAAAAAATGTGTTAAGATTTAAGGCACTATAAATAATTATTAAAACAGTAGTGTTAAAAACCAAATAAAAATGTTTACACTTGTTAGTCATTCATATAGTTATAATAGCAATTGATTGTGCAATGTGCATGGATGTTTCATAATTATTGATGACCACAATAATAATTCATCTATTATTATTAATATTACATACTATTTTTTTTTTTGTCATCCTAATCCAACCAAATAGTCAAACCTAGGCACCATTACAACTTATCAACTAACTGGGTTCTTTCAAAATATAAGGTATGCATGATTGTAAATATATTCGCTACAAAATACAAATTTAAATATTTTGTATGATATTAATAAATAAAGAAAAATATTTTCTTATTTCCTTTTGATGATAATCTTTTCTGATAGTAATCAAAGTAAAACAATAATTTTTGCAAGTGTTTTGACCTAATCTGACTTTACCGAATTTTCTTCTGATAGTTTCCTTAAAATTAAGTGCATAATTTTATTTCAAACTCTGAAACATGTGCTGAATTTGGACATAGTTTTGATTTTGATTTTAAATATTTATAATTTTGTTTGAGATGTGATAGGGCAAATGATAATGAGGTTAATTAAAACATCATATAACTGTCATCAAGTTGTATGTATATTTAAACCTTAAAAATAGTTAGGTTACATTATTTTTCAACAATATTTTCCCACCAACTAAAAAAACTACACATGTGAATATTAAAATACTGACAGGATGAACAAGTTTTTCCTCTCTCCCTCTTTCATAATGTCAAAAACAAATGTTAATATATTTTTGTAAAAATACATTAACATAATAATGCAAACTTAAAAAAAAAAAAATAAGATTAACTCCAGCAGTCAAGCAATTTTATACGAACATTTTTTAACGAATAAAAAATTTTATTTTTATAAATTTCATTGAATGATTTATTTATTATTAATATAAATACATAAAATAATAATGAACCCTAAAAAACTAAAAAATTAACTTCAAGCTCATCCTGTACAGTATGAAAAATATATCTTATTGATTACATTACATCTGCTACTTACTGATAGTTGTGCCTATAAAAAAAAAGAAAATGAATAATAATAACACAATCAAATAAATAGAAAATAAAATAATTTGAAATTATGTCTGAAAATAAAAAAGTGAAATAATTTTCATTAAAATTCTTAACTTTACTAAAAGCAGAAATAACTTGTTCTAAAAGTAATGGAAAAAATTTATTTTAATGGTGGTCGTCGAATAGGTTCTGTAGCAGTCGGCGGTGGTGGTGGACCCCGCTTTTCTAATTCTTCAATGTAAGAAGTTATCAACTCTGATCGTTCGTCTGCAATGCTATCCAAAAACAAATATCGCTTGTCTTTGCTCAGTATATCTTCAACTTCTTTCAAATATGTTTCATGGTTTTCTTGTAATTTTGCATTAGATAAATGAGTTATTAGTTTAGTTTCCTGAAATCATATAAATGTTAAATAAGCAGGTATCTAGATTCAGTTTATATAATTATTTTAATTTACCATGAGAAGATTTTTGAATTCATTTTTAGCATTTACTACTCTATCTTTTAAATACTCCCTGAATTCTTTTTCACACTTCTGAAAATAAAAATGATATAAAAGTTAAATAAAAAAATAAACTGTTAAAAATATTTATATATATAATATTCGTAGATAAAAAATTTTCTTATCAAAAAAATATATATGCGTGAATTAACTTACCCTATCACTAGATGAAAATCGCACAAATCTCACATCCTCTTTAATTGATTTTCTAATTTCTTTCCAAGAACTATCCAAAGTTAAATCATTTATTTCATTCAACATCTCCCTAAATTTTTCTTTTTTTCGCTTGGATAATTCTTCTACATGGACCTTATACAACTTTTCCTTTTCTTCAGAATCTAATTGATCTGCTAATTCATACCTACTATCTTTCCTCAGTTGCCGTTTAGCTTCTTTCCAAGACATATCATTACTCCTTACCTAAATCAACAAAAGAAATTTAAAACACATTAAATTATAAAATTTATTTCAAAACAAAGATAATAATAATTATTGACAAACCAGATCTGCTAATAAAGCATTGAAATGAACAACAGCTTCATCATGTTTATGCTGCTCACGTTCATTTTCTCTATGTTTCAAATGTACTGCCAAAGTACGTTGTACTTCTTTTTCGCGCTCTTTAAGACTGGCTTCAATCCGTGCTTCTTTAGAATCTTTTGAATCCTTAGAAGAGTCCTTTAATTCCTCTTTTTGTTTCTCAGGTGACTTTTCATCTGGCTGCAAATCATGAATTTCAAATCATTACTTAAATATTTATATCAATAATGATTTAATTATACATACTTTTAAATCCCTTTTAGTGGATGATTCTTTTTCTTCTTTATCACGTTTATCTCGTTTATGACCATGTTTGTCTTTTTCTTTATGCTCTCGTTCTTTTTCCCTTTTCCTTTCATCCTTTAAAATTCTTATATAATCAATAAAGTAATCTTCACGCAATGTACTGGAGTCAACTGCTTTATATCTAGAGTCATGATCTAATTTCTTTTTAATCTCAGGCCAACGAGTATGCCGGTCAATTTCATTGTGCTCCTTTAATAATTCTATAAACTGCTTTCGAGCCTATAAAATGTATTGACAGAAAACTGTGATTAGATTTATTATGTACAGAAGTACATTTGTAACAAATTACTTTGGAATTAAAAAATATTATCTTCAAGACAAAACATTCCAAATCATATAACAAATATTCATTCATATGATGATCATAACATAGAATAAGCAGTTATTAAAAAATTAAAAATACAACATACTAGTAATAATAATACATAAATATTGTACCATGTTTAAACAAAAACATTCATTAATAGTCAAATAAATATAAATTGAATGAGAAATCAAAATTAAACTGTTAAATTGTAAGATAATATTTATTTATTTATTTAGTAACTTCAAACCCAATTAATATTTTGATTTCTCACATTCAAACAGCTGAAAATATTGATGTTGATTAGTTATTAAAATAAACCTGAAAATAAATAAAGTTTTGTCAAATGTACCAGGGTAAATTCAAAGCAATATTCACAAGAAATAACAGATTATCCTTTACATACTTCATGTAAATATACCATTATATTAATATCCTTATTTTGAGTTTTAGAGCTTATTTTTAGAGCTATAAAAGAAATCATATTTTAAATGTGAACATTGTTCATCAAATTAACAAAAGAGTAATGTATCTTCAAATCAAAATGCTGACTAATCTAAAATATAATCTTAATTTGAAGAAAATATTGATAAAACCAATTTTTATTTCTTTAGATTAAAAGTATTTTCATCTAAAACTTAATTTATACTTAGATAAAATGAATATCTGCTTTCACAAGTCATATCTATTTAAAGATACAAACCTGTAAATCAATATTTCATATATCCATTTAAACTGTAATTGTAAGATTAGAATTGACTATAAAAATTAAATATAGGATATAGATAAAATCATTTTGGAAAACAAATGATAATCTAAAATAATTTAGTGGTAGTCAATTAAATAAACAAACAACAATTTCAATATTTTACTTTTCAACGTCAATCATACTGTCAAGTATTCTAAAATATTCATACCAGAAATAAAGATCTTTATACTTTTTTCTAACAAAATTATTCATAATACAATTATGTCTATTTTCTATAACATAATTAAGTGATTTTTCATAATTTTAAACAATATATCTGAAGAGATAATTAGTAATGAAACCAAGTAGTAAATATTTTATAACTTAGCCGTCAGCCAAATATTACCAATTCTATTTTTATACTAAAAAAATTTGATATTTCTTTTTTAATGCTAACGATACTTTGATTCCTTTTTGCAGTCCATTCTTCTTAGTCTGCTTGGAGTACCACTTCAAAATCATCAAAAGATGAGATCCAAATTTCCTTAATGGCAAGTAATACAGGATAAACAGTATAGTAAACTTGAGTTATCCGTTTGTATCCAAATAAAAAAATCCATAAGGTATTACCTCGATTCTGGTGTTTGAATGGTTTGTCTGGGTTTGTTTAGCGCCGCCAGGATTGCATTTAACTATCCATCCTCAAGGTTTTACGTTACAAGATGCTCCAACAATTGGCAGTGGTGATTGTAGAAATGTCAAATAAACTTAAGATTCATACAGTTACACTTATACTTCTAGGCATTCATATTTAAATTTTTACAGACAATGTCATCATTCAAGATCCAATCATTAGACATACTAACACTTTATTTCATTTTTAAATGCAAACCTTTGTTTTAATATTAAAATTTCAATAATATCTATTTTAAAATAAAATACTGGATTTATATTAGATACGTTAGTAACATTATGACAAAATGAATATAAACACAATAAAAACCCATTTTTTTTACGTATATATGTATGTATATTTTGTACATATAAATATATATATTAATATAAAATCAAAAAATATTCATTAAAAGTTTTTTTTTCATTTTTTTTATTTTTTACTATAGACATTCATTAATAAAATTTGTATTTAATACTCAAATAAAAACAGATTCAGAGAAAAATTAATGTACAACATTTTAATATTACAGTAGATCACTGTCAGATCTCAAGCAAAATAGAAGATTCATTAAATAGAACAATTTCATACATAATTTTATTAAATATGATATGTAGGGTAAAAAGTTTCGTTATGGTTACAATTTAATTTAAGATATCTAAATACAACATAACAAGAATCTACTATAATACTAATTCAGCTGCATAATCAATTTTATTCAATTTTTATATTACGATTAAAAAAATGGGCTCTTCAAATAAAGAAACCTGTAATATATATAAATAAATTGGTTAAAACTTTCAGAGATTCATTTAATATTATTTTCTTTCTTGCATTTACTCATAACCTTATTTGAAAGCAGATGTTTTAGAAACATTCCAGATTACATCTTAAGACAATACGTTTACTAATTATATGTTGACTGAAACATAATTAACATACGCTCTTAAGATGGAACATGCAATGACTCTAAAATAGCAACACACAACTAAAGACATAATATCCAAAAAAAAAAATATTATTAATAAGTGTACATTTTACATAATAATAATTAAGTATATAACAACCTGCAAATTATTAATAATATAACATATCTGAAAATAATTAGTTTAAAAATACTTATTTTAACTTCATTATTTTATTATTATACTTCATTACATAATTTAGTTTTTGATATCCCTTAACTAAATTTAATTACGTCATTAATGTTTGTACTATGATTAAATTTAACAGCTAATAGAATATTTTAAGATACATGATACAAATGTAAAAGGTAAGAATTAGAATATTTCAATTTCATTAAAAAAAATAGTACAAACAAAAGAAGCCATAAATTAGAGTAGTCAGTAAAATTAAATGACTAATAGTAACTATAATTAAAATAAAATTGCACACTAACCTGTTCACGACGCAATGCTTTTTCCTCCTTTTCTTGCTTCCTTAATTCTACCATATATTCATTAAATAATCCTTCTCTTTCACGTGATTTTTCAATATTTTTATACCTTTCATCCTTAGAATTTTTGGAACTGAATTCACTAAATGACGTCCTATAATAATACAATATTGTTAGAAAAAAGTTAATGAAATGATTTCCTGTTTTCAATTACTTTGTTGAAAGGTTAGCTTCTTCCATTAATTGTCTAAAAGCTTCACGTCGCATTTTCATTTTGTTACGTTTTTCTTGTCTCTCTTCATCCGCACGTTCTTTAACATACTTCTCAAATACTTGTTTTCGTTCTTTAGATGTCAATAATAAATATCGAGGGTCAAATACAATTTTGTGTAATTCTTTTTCCCACGTACTAAATGCTGAAACCTTAATAAATCACATAAAATGGTATGAAAGTTAATAATATTATTTATATAATAAAACTTTAAAAATAAAAAACTAAATTAATTTCTAATAAATTTCTTTACTTCTTTCTCAGATAACATTTCTCGAAAATGTGTATTTCGAGTCTCTAAAGGTATTACTGCTCTTTCTCTAGCTGCTCTTGATTCTGCTTCCATAGCTGAATCTTTCATTAAGTTAACCTTAGATTCTACATCATTTTTTGTGCTGCTAGAATTTTCTAATGGATTCTTGTCTAAAAAATAAAAGACATTTAGATTTATAGTTTTATTAGAAATTAATAGAACAAAGTTACCATTTTCAGACTTCGCTTTTTTAGTGGGCGATTGTCCATCAGCACTTTTTAAAGCTTGAACAACTTCTGGGGGATTTGATACCATTTTGTCAACGTCAGTTCTTCCTTTAAGATCATCAGGTTTTTCCCACACAGATGTTCTTGTTGAAGGTTTGAAGAAAAACACACGACCATCTCCAGTCCATACTACACACCTACAATTTTGAATATTCAATGAATAAGATTAATACTCAAAATAAGATTTATTATAAAATATGTCAAATAACTTAAATAGCCTAAATAACTAAAAAAAATTTTAATGAGAAAATTAAAGATAAATAAGTTGTACAACAATACCATCAATAGATTTTAATTTAATAAAAACATTTGCTTACCATGGAGTTCCCTCAACAGGTGTACTAGATACAGGCCTAGATTTATCTTGCACTTTAAGTTTTTCAGGTACTTTTGGTTTTTCATCAATTTTAGCTTTTTTATTAGACTCTTGATGTTCTTCGTCTTTTCTTTTAAATGAGCTAATATCTGAATTAGAACCATTCATTAATTTAGGAGGAAAACTCATATCCATTTGAGAATCTGATTTCTGTTCCAATTTTTGTTCAGCTTCCTTTCTTAATTTTGCAGCAGCAACTTCTCTTGCCACTAAAATACAAGGATACTCATATAAAATGCTTAATATTAAATTAAAAAATTTATTAATAATATAATTAGACTCACTATCAAGATTTCTTAGAGCCTCTGGTTTTTCCCATACAGATTCTGATGTTTTCATACTATAATAATACATACGTCCATCTGGTGAACGATGTTCAGACCACTCAGCAGCATTAGCTAAAATGACTGGATCAATCTAAATTATGAACACAATTTAAATCAATTTATAATTCATAGCTAAAAATAATTAAAAACTACTATACTTTGCTATTTAGTTCCATTCCCGGCATCATCATAGGTGGAGGTACAAATCCTGGAGGTACCATACCCCAAGGAGCTGCTTGTGGAAATCCAGGTGGAGGCATACCAAATGGGGGTCCACCAAATGGTGGAAAATTGGGTGGAGGCATCATAGTATTAGGTGGCATCATACCAGGAGGAGGGCCCATCATAGATGGCATCATCTGTCCAGGAACGGCACCTAATGGAGGTACTCCAACATTTGAAGGATGCATTAGAGATCCTTGTTCATTACCTACATTTTAAAAATATAAGCACAAATAGAATAATTATTTTAAGCTTAATTTTTAATATTAATTTTTCTTACCATGTGATTTATCTTCAACATTTTTCATCTCAGCATCATTAGGAGTTTGTTCGCACTCATTAGGCTTGGCAAAGTTATTGGCATTTGGATTTCCAAGATGTTCAACCTGAAAATAAATATTTAATATGTTTTACAATTTAAATTTAATATATTTATTTATAAATGAATTTTTCATGTACCTGTTCTTGTGATATAACATTAATATTAGGACCTGATGGTTTATCCCAAGTAGTCTCACGAGTTCTTGCATTATAATAGTAAGATTTTCCATCACCAGCTTTTGTCTCAATCCATACTTCTCCTGACATTACTGGAGGGGGTCCTTGTGGTGGTACTCCATTATTTGGTGGCATCACAGGTGGCATCTAAAGAAATTTAAAAGAAAAATGTCAAATATTAAAGTAAATAAAATATAATTCATCAAAAGCTACCATAAAAATAATTTAATTAAAAATGTATACTTGTAACAACGAAGGCAATTGATTTGATGGTGGACCACCAGGTTGTCCATTACCTTCTTGTTCATTAAATGGAAGTACTTGGTTTTCTCCAAATTGTGTACCTCCTTGAGTCGGAGGAGGTCCATTCATCATATTTGGAGATGAATCTTGAGGAGCACCATTCCAGTTTTCATCTTGATTTTCTGAAGACCATCTACTCCTTTGAGGTTTAAAACCTCCATTTGTGGGACTATTGAATCCATATGAACTGCCACTCCGATAATTAGAAGATCCTTTAACGTTGTTACCACCGAATCCACCAAATCTTCCTCCATCATTACTTCCTTTACTATTGTTCCAATTGGAACCATTTCTATACTCAGAAGATCCATAATTATTATCAAATTGACCATTGCCTTCTCTAAATTCCCTAATGAATAAAAGTATGAATACTTATTAGAAAAAATAGTGACAATTAATTTTATTAATAAACAAAATACAAAAAAAAACATACCTGAAAGGGCCCCTTCCATTATCATCAAAAGATTGTTCATTTTCAGAATTCGGGTGCACATTTTCTTGATCATAAGAATTATTTACTGCTTCGTGGCTGTTAGAATTCATATTATCTTGTCGATTTGAATTCATATTACTATCTTGATCATTAGAATCTACATTATCATTTTCAAATGAAGTCATGCTATTTTGAGCATCATTAAATTCCTGTTGTGTTGAATCCACTATAGGATCCATCAAGTTCGAATCACCCATTTAACTATTAAATATAATAGTATTCATATTAATTTAAAATATAATTAATATGCATAAGTAAAAATAGGTACTCTTTAGGTATTTATTAATAATACAACAATAATGCTTTCTTACATGTTTTTATAAAAAAGTCTCAAAAGTTGTATTCAATTATAGAATATTATATAAATAATTATTACATTAAAGTTTTATTTGTTATTGTAAATAAGAACATTTTTAAATTGTTTATGTGTATGCGTATGTTATGTATCTAAGTTTTATTCAAATGTTTTAGGAATTTATAAAATAAGTTTATTTTTAGATTATCAAAATTGATTTTATAATTCAAAGAAATTAAGGTTTCTCCATTGATTATAGAACCATTCTTATATTTTATATAGTTTAGTCTATAATGAGTAGTTAGCTAAACTGAATAAAATAAAGATTACTATTTTAGTTCAGAATATTAAACATTTTTTAAATAAAAAAAAATTCTTTCAAAAAAGAAATTAATTAACTATGTTAAAATAATAATACTATATACATTGACATGGTATCACATCAACGTTGATGACGTGAGACCGTGTCAACATCAACTCATGAAAAGAGATTCCTGTGCAGAAACAGAAATTAATCTATATTCTTGTATCCTACTTAATACAATACAAAAAATATGTGTAATCTTTAAAATTGATTACTACTTCAGGGGTTGAATCATGATTTTTATCACAAGTTGGAATATTTCTATTACTTAATAATAATAATATCAAAGTTTTTTTTTTTTTATTATTATTTTAATGGAGTTTAAAATACTTATTTATAAGTATATGTGTATAATGTATGTCAAAATAGAAGTGTTAGTTCGAAAAATGGGGATAGTAGTCAAACCAAAGAAGAATGAATTCGAACCAAACCAAATTCCAATGAAAAATTTTAACTTAAACAAACCATTCTAACTATTAAATTATTAATTCCAATTAAACATTACAAACCTAAAAATAAAATTTAAACTTGAACTTGAATAAAAATGTTAAAAATTTGTACCCACCAAATAATGTTGTTATAAATGCTTACTAATATGATTTTTAGTGTTATTACATACTTATTAAATTGAAAAATACAAATAAATTATTAAAAAATATAATTTCTAATTATCTATTTTTTTTTTTTTACAATCCTTAGATTGGTTAAATGACTTTGATGGCTCTCCACTTATCCCTATCCATTACAGCTACTTTTAGTTCCTTATAGTTGGTTTTCCCTATATCGTCTATAATCTGTTTCATAAATGGTGTTCTTGGTCTACCTCTTCCAGCTTTTCCTTCTATTTTTCCTTCTATTATTGTCGTTATCCATTCATTATTTCTCATAATATGCCCGATCCATTTTTTCCTCCTTTCTTTGATTGTCTTCCATATTGCTTTTTGTTCGTTCATTCTTAGGTATACTTCTTCATTTCTAACTTTCTCTGTCCAAGAAATTTTCAATGCTCTTTTCCAGCACCATGTTTCAAATGCTTCAATCTTTTTTCTTTCCGCTTTTAGTATCGTCCATGTTTCTGCCCCATAGAGGGCATTCATTATTTCTCATAATATGCCTGATCCATTTTTTCCTCCTTTCTTTGATTGTCTTCCATATTGCTTTTTGTTCGTTCATTCGTAGGTATACTTCTTCATTTCTAACTTTCTCTGTCCAAGAAATTTTCAATGCTCTTTTCCAGCACCATGTTTCAAATGCTTCAATCTTTTTTCTTTCCGCTTTTAGTATTGTCCATGTTTCTGCCCCATAGAGGGCTATACTCCATACAAAACTCTTTATAAGATTTTTCTTGGTGTTTAAGCTATCAGTGTTTGCCGTTAATAGGTGCTTTTTTTTGTAAAATGCCTGTTTTGCTTGTGCAATTCTACTGTTTATGTCCATTTCGCTTCTTCCATCATGTGTTAATTTGCTTCCTAAATATGTAAAACATTGAACAGTTTCCAGCTTCTCATTTTCAATCGTTATGTTCGAGAGCAATTCCTGCTTGCTGCATATTAATATTTTTGTCTTGCACTTATTTATTTTAATTTTGTATTCTTTACAGCTATCATTCATTTTTGTTAACATGTTGCCTAAAGCTTCTTCACTTTCCGCAATCAATGCTATATCGTCTGCAAAGCGCAACATTTGTACTAGCATACCATTTATTTTAATTCCTCCAATTTCGTCTTCCCTTAATTGCTTTAAAGTATTTTCAATGTACAGATTAAATAGTGTTGGTGATAAGTTACACCCTTGTCTAACTCTTTTCAATATTTGCTTCTTCCCATGATTTGCTTCTTTTATCTGTTATCACAGCCTTTTCATTTAAATATAACTTATAAATATCTAATAATGATTTATAATTGAAAGTGTTTTCAAAAAAATATGACTTTTACACCACTTTAAATAGAGCAAATAGTTAATTTAAATAATTGTACTAGTTTCTTAATACATACAAGTAAGGAAATTCTATCCACTCCGTGAGCGCACCAAATTTTCGGTTTCTAAACATATTTTAAACAATAATTCCTTATACAATTTGTAAAGAATTTGGTAACTTGTATAATGAATAATATGCTTTTGCATGAAAATCTTAATTAATTATAAAAATTATCATACCAAAATAAATAGTTTAGTATTATCTAACGGACGGACGCACACAACATAAATTATGTTTAGAAAACTTAATAGGAATAATTTATTATAATTTATAAAATTGAAAATACAAATACAATACCTTATTATATGTCAATAAATATAATAATAATTAGTATTAAAACTACCCATTAAAGATGTTAAACAAAGATTTAAGCTTCTATAAGTTAATCTGCTATGTACTTTAAAAACAACAATACATTTTGGTTTTAATTTGACATTCAAATAATAGGTATATTGGTTCAAGATCAACTATTCAGTAAAATCAGTTCAGTAAGAGTTTGTATTTTAATTACTGACATTTTGTTGGGTTCAACCATTCTCTAATATTATTCTTTGCAAATTCATTTACGATTAAAAAATTATCAACTGAATCATATCATTTTTCTGTGACAAGAATGCTCAAATAAAACCGTGATAAATGTGTTTAGTTTTAGATGCCTAAAACAAATTCAACAGGCTTAATCGCTGTTATACTAATAGCATATATTTGTAATGCTTATAATAAAACTGAAAGGTAATAACCATGTTCAACAATATTGATTTATATTTAAGTATCCACGAATAAACATTTAGACATCGAAATGCATGTTATTTACATCATTATTAGAAAATAAATAGGTATTACCTTTACGGTTCAGGAGATGAAAACAGTAAACCGAATAACGTTGAGATTGTAACTAATATTTAAGTTTAGAAATCAACACGCATCCGAAGGAATCAAATACGCGAAACACACGTAACTTCAAACACGAAACCACAACAAAAAACTATTGAAAATATAGTATTTCACAAACGCTTCTAGACCTCTAGAAAATAATATGATGAAAAATGAAATGAACTAAACACTACGCTGTTTTGCCATAAGAAAGACGGAGAGAGAAGATTATCACGAACACAGTGTGGCAAATCTATATATTTTGAAGCCAAACTGTACGTTTGATCAATATTTAATTTGAGGTTATGTTCTTACTTATAAATTCTAAGCGATTTGATAAAAATAATGTGCGAGTACCAATATGTCCTATGACCTATACTACAAAATAGATTAAATAAATATTATACTAATATATGGAAATGGAGTATGTTGTATTCAGTTTTCAATATCTTATAAATTTAATTTCATTATCTAACATGAAATAGCAATTAATTACTATAGTGTCCAGTGTCGACTATCGAACATCAAGTGTACATTTATCATTTTGTTGTAATTCAAATTTACTTGCATAGTAAACTCGCTTAATGTATTCAAAGTTTTTTTTTATCCTTGAACCAGTTTTAATTTTGAATCGTTAATGGTTTTATTTGAATTATTGTATTTAGTATTCAATTAGACTTAATGTTCGACAATTACGAATCATATTAAATATTTAAAAATCTTAAGTGTTCTTTTAAAAGTAATTTGAATATGTACGATTCGGTAAAAAAGTTTGTTTCACGTCACAAACGTAAGTTAATAATCAGTGGTGCATTGTTTTGTAGTACTGCGTATGTAGTGTACACAATAAAAAAGAAAATTGCTGAAAAAAAAGAAAAAGAAAGTCGGGAACATTTGGAACGGTATCGACGACAACAACACTACGAAGCCACTGAAAGTACTTCAGATCGTATAGTTGCTGAATTTATTAATTCAATTCATATTAATTATTTTTCAAAACATTTACGCATCGAAGATATTATTGAAAAATTGAAGAGACAGAATGATTTGACTCTATGGGATGAAATGAGAATATGTGTTTTCACTAGAGCTTGCCTACTTGTTTATGCTGAAATAATGTTAGTAATTACTTTGAAAATACAACTAAATCTTATTGGAGGTCTTGTGTATAAAAGTTTATCTCAAGACTCTCCTCAAATTCCTTCAAAAACTCAAGAAAGCTTTTTGTCCCAGTTAAGTTATTATTTGGGAGAAGGTATGGAACGTTTAGAAGATTATTTACGTAGCAAAGTAATTAAATATGTGAGGCAAGTTCCTATTGAAGAACAGTATAATTTACAAGAGTTGGAAAAACTATTTTTTCTTATTCAAACAGACATTGCAAGTGATTTAGATAGTCCCTTGAAATGTTTAGATACCTATGTATTAAACTGTGTCTCACAAGAACAAGAAGCATTATTACTAGATATGATTAATGAAACTAAAGAACTGTTACGAAATGAAGAAATAATTTCAGTTACTCGTTATTGCATAAGTCATAGTTTTAATAAACTGATGGATGTAATTACTATTAATATGCCAAATAGATCAGTAAATTTTCCAAATACTGTGAAAATGCCATTTGCCAAATGGTTACCAATTATAGACAGATCAACTAAAGTGGCGGAAAATGGAGAATGCAACTTAAAACAAAATGTTCAGTTGGATGGAAAAGTGAAATTACTTAGTGCTAATATATATGAAGCATTCTGTTCTACATAATATTTTAGTGATTGTTGAAAGGTTCTGTGTAGGTATATCTGTTATTGTTAATATTTTTATAACAATTTTTTTGGTTGATTATCAGATTTAATTCAATCATACAATTGTTTAAGAAATTTGGGAATTATTATAATCTTTAATAATATTTATAACAATTTATAAAATTAATAATTTTCTATATTGCATGATGTATAATTGCTATAAAATCATGAGTATTGAGTTCAACTATTTCATTAGAAAACTACTAAATATAAATGTTGTATTTTATTTCTGTTTTTTATGAGAAAATTGAATAAAAAAATAAAAATCAATGTGTACTCTGTTCTTATTAGAATTATGTTTCCTTTTCTGCTATTTAAAGTAAGACATTTAATCTCTAGAAGGAAATTTAATACCTCAAATCTATTGCATTTTAGTATTTAAATAACAATTGAAATTAGTTGGAATATTCACTCAAATTAAATGTGTAATGTAGTTTACCTATCTGTATTATGTGATCGATATTTTGTATAATATCATAAGTAATTATCACTTTCATATTTTACATCACCTGACACCTGGTTAAATGACTTAAATTATTATATTACTCCACCACATATCTTCCAATCCTCTAATGTGTCCTTGATTAAAGCCATTATCAACATTTTCTCTCTGATGATTTTTATTATGATTTAATTTTCTTGTATTACTTGTATTTTCTTGGATGACTGCCTTCTCCAGGTTAAAAATTAACCTATTATTTATTTTGTAATAAAAATATATATGATTATTCACTAGTTGAACTCGAGTGAAAAAAATATCTATCCAACTATTTATAAGTTATAACTTTTAATATAAATCATTGAATTCTGAAGGTAAATGTAATGCACCTAAATAGTGTATCATCATCAGGTATAGTTGGTATGAAAAATCATACAAATTAAATTCAAATGTTTCACGGCATCAAATAATTTTGTTCAAATTATTACCTAAGTCCTAACATTTCTATAGTTATTCAGTGCTAATTAATTTGAAATATTTATTAAATAAATTTCATTGGTGATTAAAAACCGTATAATATTAAATATTTATAAATATGGCATGATAACAGCTAACCAGTTAAATTACATTACCTTTATTATAGTATAAAAAATTTTTATCCCGTTTTAAAATCATCAATAACACGTTATATACCTATTTGATGATTTACTTTTGATTTTCATTATTTTAATGTTTAATGAAAAATAAATTAAATTAAACATGTAAGTTGAAAATATAATCTGGCAGGGTTGCCATGAGTACCGGATTTTCCAGGACCCTACAGGTTTTCGTGATTTATGATTGTCTCCCGATGAGACGTCTCAGGACGCACAAAAGTTCCGAATCGCTGTATTGAAGTTAATATACATTATTATAGAAAATAGTCAAGAAGATAGGTACCGGTTTTGAAAACAATAAATAGGTATTGTCACATCATTCATAAATGTAATAATGTGGTAGGTACCTATATTAAAACATTTAAAATATTCACACTCCAAACATTTAGGTTTAGTTTTGCATACATAGCTGGTCTATGTATATCAGAACAGTGGTGTATTGAGGAGAGGACTCCAGCTCATAGCACGTTCGTCGATTAAAAAGGCTTATGTTAAATTTATTTCATTTTTTTCTATTTTAAACAGTAGTGATTATAAAGAACCTATTTTTATTTTAAACTGTAACGGTAATGCATTAGAAATGAAAAAAAAAATCAATGAAATATTATATGTCATAACCGCTTGGAATAAAATATATTTTGTAACATATTATAAAAAAACGAGTTTTGCGGGTCTTCAGAATTACCAAATGGCATTTTCGTTACATTGTTTTCCACTCAGGACCGTTACACTCTGCAAATTAAAATTTCATTATTGTAATAGTCACGAAAAAAGTACAAAATTAAATCCTTTTTACAACATTAAACGAACAGGACGCATGTACTAATCAAAAGCCTCGACATATTCATTATGGAATACATCTTGTCATATGCACTGATGAGCGATATCGCGTTTCGCCTTTTCCCCATAAAGGTATCACGGGAAAATGGGACGTTTTGTAATATACTTATTGAAGATGAATTTAAAGATAATTTTATCTGATTAATATAAGTACATATTATACGCTGTTACATTATTATTATCGACCAGTACAATTATATATAAGAAAATGTATCTTTTTCCTGTTGAAAACAATAGCTAAATTTCCATAGAGAAAATTTCGATTACATGTCACGGTGTACTTTTTCGTCGTAAATCTTTTTTTATTTTTCAACATCGTAGGTACTCGAAAATTTCACTTTAGCTGGTAATATTGTCTTTTCTAAAGAACATAATTTTTACGGGATTACCATTTTCGTGATTCGTTAAAATAAATATTTTTGATTTAAAGCATTGGCTAATTTTGTTGTTAGTACTGCTTTTCCGGTTCCTATGCGACACCAAAAAATGAGTAGATTCATCTGAGTAAATAGGTGAGGTACTTCAGTCTTATATTCCTACCGACCAAATTGCCACGAGTTAATAATTTGAAAATATTTTCGCTCTTATAATATTCTTTCAAGTAATTAACATCGTAGCTACTCCCCTCTAATTCTAACTTGCTTCAATTGTACGAGAGAATCTACATTGAACAGACAAGATGAGCAAATACGCAGCATTCAACAGTAATTACTTTCATCCCTATAATCCCGTTACAATAGTTCGCCTTACGTAATTATTCGTGTACATTTCAAATCCAGCCTCCAACGTTAACGGCCGATCCGGAAGCATGCCGGTAGCCACCCCGAGAACCGCAGGCACTGGACGTCCGACGGACCGGCTTCAGCCCACGTATCCCCAGCATCATCGAAGCCGTTTCGAACCGATGCGTTCAGGAGCACCGACGACGGTAATCTACGTATACGGCCACAGAACGTTTATTATATTTCACGGGTGTGTCGGGAAGTGAGAAAGTAACGTTTCATCCGATCACCTTTTATAGACGACGACAACATCCGGTGGCTCCATGAGTCCTGCAGAGGTGGCACCGACGGGACGAAAGGTGATCCATTACTCCCTTACGAAAGGCGAAGACGATGAATTGCAGACGAGCGTTAACGCTTGGGTCCCGTCGCGGATGAGGGCGATGACCATGGAAGCCGCTCAACCACCGACCGACGAAGAAGGAAAGATAGAAGTAAATACGATCGTGTTGCGTACAATAAACAATATAAGTAATCCGATAACGGCAACGTCACTTTGTGGCCCAAGCACAAGATGGATAATTGCTGTTTATGCCAAATATTCTATCATTTCCGCTGTACAACCAGTGCTTCTCTGTTCGTGAATAACACGGTTTCTTTTTTTTTCTCATCTGTGAAGGAAACCAGGAAAAAGTTCATGCGCATCCTGAACAAAGTGTCATCGGAGAATATGCACTTAATGACTGAGCAGATAATGGCACTGCCTATCGATACCGAGCAGTGCCTTAGAAAGGCAATAGATATTCTCTTTCAAAAGGTACGTCACGAACAATACACTGTACGACGTACTGCAACGTTTGATTCATGCGAACATTTACTGATTTACATAATACACCGGCCGTTTTCTGAGACTTATATAGTTTATATTTTAAAACTATTTTGGGACACAATTTTTAGGCCATCGATGAACCTAAATTTACACCACAATACGCGCACGTGTGCACAGAAATGCACAGAAAGGATATCAAGTGCGACGGCGGTACGAAGCCAAAACTGTCCTTTAAGAAGCTATTGACCATGTGCTGCCAAGAAAGGCTGAACAAAATGTGCGCCCATGATGAGGCGTTAAAGAAAACTCTTCGGGAAATCGACTTATGCACTGATCAAGTAAACATGACAATAGACTTTCTAATATTGGTTTAATCGGCTATGATGCCAATCGATGGACGTATTATTCAATGAGAGAAAATTGTTACAGGATTTAAAAATGAATTTGCAGTCCACCTACAATCAGGACGAAGTCGTTTATAGACAAAGATCCGTCGGCAATTCAAGGTACGCGAACGTGTTGAATAAATATGAACAATTTTAGACATGTAGAGATAGTGATTAAAAATATATTTTTTATTTTTAGATTTATGTGTGAACTGTATAAGGTGGAGATGTTGACCCGGCACATTCTGGAGATGAGTTTAAAACATCTTTTGAAGACACATAAAGAAGAAACTCTAGAGTGTGCCTGTAATATTTTGAAAAACGTCGGAAAAACTATAAGTCACGTAAGATAACATTGAGTTAATATTTTTAAAATATAAAGTGACAACTAATCGATATTTGAAAACGTAATATTATACTAATTAAACTATAAAATAATAACAGAAAGCCAGCTTTAGTAAGCTCAGTGAATACACATCACCTGAGTATAAGTCAAAAATCCCGACAAGAATGCGGTTTATGATGGAAGAGATTATAGACCTAAAAGAAAATAACTGGGTACCAAGGGACTCTCGTCCCCAGCAGATCAACTGCAAAAAAACGACAACAATTTATACGAAAAAGCCGGTTCCACGTGTACCCCTAACACAGACAGTGTCAACGGTAATAATCCATTAGTTTTTGTACAATATTAAGTATGAATTTGCGTTGCACCGTTGAAATAATCGTTTTTTTAAAAATAAATGTTAACATTAGCAAAAGAAAAATGAACCATCGACGGATATTCCAAAGGTAATTTTAAAATAAATACATTTTGTAAATACGTACCTACCACGCATTGATGCAGTTTGAATAGATAATATTTTAGACTTAAATAATTATGTAATTTCGCTATACTGATACATTTTCTTTTCTTTCAGGTCAGTGTGAATAAAACTAATTGTTTATCAACAGCCGCAGAGGTTAAAAAACAACCAACATTTTCTGCAAATGTGAGTGGTTCTATGAAGAGTTACGCATCACTCGTATCGCCGTGTGCAGTTCAAGTGACTGACACCACAAAAAGCTACCAACCTCCGGACAACGTAAATATTGAAGTCGATTTTTGGAAAATAATTGCTTATGTGGCCAAACACTATCTGTTGCTCTTATAGGAGATCCAAAACCAATGCGAGTCAATTGACGAGAATATATGCCCACAGAATTTGGCGCAAAGAATGCTCGCCCTCCCGATAAAAACAGAAGCATGTCTGAAAGTGATAGTCGACATAATTTATCAAAAGGTATTTTAAAAAAACTACGATTCAATCACACTTATAGTCATGTTATCTGTACACTTCACGATCGTGATATATATTATTTCGGGATCAGTCAAAAAGTATTTATTATTCATAAACTCATTAGGCTATGAACAATCCGGAGTTGGCTCCAGAATACGCGCAAATTTGCCATATCATGAAAGACGTAGGAGTAGGTTCGGAAAATACTCGCACGACATTTAGGACACTTCTGAATGCAATGTGCCAAGACGCGTTCGAATCAATGTATGCGCGCAAAGGTTCGCTGGCCAAAGATCGTCAGGATATTGAATCTTGCAAGGACAAAGTATGGACGACTTTCAAAATATAACAATTAATTTACTATTGGATACACATTGATTGTATTATCAATGTCATTAAATACGCTACTACGATGCGATATGTAATTATAACGTTACAGGAAACCAGGAGACAGTTGCTATCCGATTTCGACGAAAAAGAATTGGACTATAAACGACGTTCCGTCGCCAACTGCAGGTATATACATTTTACCCGATGTTATATGGATTGCCATGATTGTCATAAGAGATGAGAGCATAAAAGTTGTAAATCTTTTTTTATCGCACAATTTTTAGATTCATTGGTGAACTTGTAAAAGTTAAAGTATTGTCACCTCCAATTCTTGAAATGTGCGTGGAGAAACTCGTGGAAACGTTAAAAGAAATAACCCTCGAATGTTTGTACGTCATCGTCAAGTACACCGGAAACGAAATAAACTACGTAAGATTCACTGCCGGCCATCATATGTTTTGATAATAATGTCTATACATCCCACAACAATCAGTACTTTGAAAATGTCTATGGCATTAACACGTGCAAAAATTATTTCAGAGCGGCATATTCGACAAATTATACGAGTATTCGACCTCGGACAAGCAGAAGTTGTCCTCTAGGATACGGTCCGTGATCCAGAACACGCTAGATCTGAAGAATAGCGATTAAGGGTTCCGTAATACCATCGATGATAGGCCTACGTTAAAGGATCGAGTAGTATAAATAATAAGTGAAGACTAATCAAGTGTCTATTGTCGGCAGACGTAGAAAATCTGTTATCAGTCGTCCAACTCGAAGATTAGTAAACGCAATTTAATAATTTGTCATTACCGCCATATTACTCCTATCCTTATGGTCGTTTTACACTTTCCAAGTATTTTGTTGCGCTCTCTTTTTAGCCGGTCGATCAATATTTTATATTTTTGAAGTGTGATTAAGCTTGTTCTTAGTACAGTTTTTTCGATCGTCGTTTTTTTTATTATTTAATCAATGTAATATTTATACAATATTCACGTTCCTTGAATTATTTAAATAAAAACAACTATCTAAATACTTTCCACAGAAATACGTTTGGACACCCTTTAATTATTCAAAATATTTTTCGACTTGCTATAAAATAAAGTGGAACGCTCAAAATATTTTAGAAAATATTTAAAATAACTGTAACAATATTCACCTTTGATTATTTTGAGTAACAACTGGCTACATGAATCTTAAATTCTATACAGAATTTTTAGTTTTTTTTAAATGTTAGTTTCTTATATAATCAGATAAATAGTAAATGCATTGTATTACTTATAGTTTATACTACTGGTGGGTAGCTGTGATATCTCTGTCGATCGTAATTTTTTAAAAAAAGATTTTGTTTTGTACATATTTATAGAAGAGGGATAATTAAACTATTATAGTCAAATCCGTATTTTCATTCCCTAATAGACCAGGGAAAACAAATGAAAACATTTTTCATGCCTAAAAAATTGCAAGATAATCAAGTTGTGGTACCTTATTAGTATTGAAATGTCACTTTATCACAATCCGAAACTGAAGTATTGATTTCATCACCTCACGAGGTATTATACTGATTGTAGGTTTATAAGGGAGGGTGTGAGTATTTGGTAATTATATTGACCACTGTTATCAATTATTATAAATTTAAAACGTTATATCTGTTATTAATTTATACTAATTTATGAATTAGCCAGTATTAATTCCGGATACGCACACGCTCTCTTATATAAACGTACAGTTTGTTTAATATTGAAATATTTTATTCAATTTTCGATTACGATACTTCAACATTTTCAAAGAAACTTGCTTATCCAGTATTTTTGTAGAAATAGAAAATTTCAAAATTATTTTTCTGAGTCGGTTGAGGCATGATAATACAGATTTACTCTACAAGTGTCAAATTACTTTCATAATTCTATTAAAGAGTGTAGAAACCAAAAGAGTTAAATAATAAATTATTATCTACGGAGATATCTCATCGAAATATCACGGTTAGTAGTCCCCTTGTACAGTATATAAACTAGATTCTTTCATGTAATCATACAGAAAATAACACCGTTTATCTGATACATTCGATGTATGTACACTAATATTTTTGTAAAATAAATAATTTCCTTTGGAATAAATTCATGATTAAAAAGTAGCCTCTTAAAATCAAATCTAGGTAGTGTATATTCGCCAACAGTTATTTTAAATATGAGAGCTGAACCAGTCAGTCGTTATAAATATATACTTTAAAATATCTTGTTTGTACATGTTTAATCGTTTGTTGTTTGAGGTTGTTAATTTTACTTTTGTGCGATATCAAATATCGCAATCGATATAATTATCACCCTCAAAAGTTAAATACACATCGATGGTATGCGAAGAATCACTTGAATATTCAGAAATTCAAAATTAATTTCATCGCAAGTTAGTGATGTTGACGACCCGGCCAATGAAGCGATGAAAACGTTGTTGAACCGAATAGGAAATGTTGTGAACTTATTTCATCTTATTGCATATTAATTCGTTGAATATTTTAAAGTAAAATTAATTTACCTTTATTTGCAAATCTATAATGCTCATATAATATAATACGATAAAACATTTTCAGCTTACGTTTCCACTGAAAGAAACTGCATAATGAATAGATATGGTGCATAAGACTTTTGGTGATCGAAATACGAAGAAAAGAACATGGGAAATAAGCAGATCATATTTTTGAATATAATATAATAATATACACTTATACTATATACATATCATTTCATGTAAAACGAACGATTAAAATAAATAACAATTACAAAAAAAAACTATTATTTTTTATTTAATTATTCTTTTATATAATTTATAAAGATGTATATTACAATATTTTCAATTATCTTTCTAATTCCTACATTTCTAACTCTATCGATCATACACGTACAATCTCTGTACGCTATGTAAAAATACAAATTCAAATCGATACGGGCTGTAAGATGTGCCTATGCAATTTGTAAACTGTACACCAATTATTCTCAATTGAAATACCACATAATGATACATACATGATGACTGTGGATTAGCGGAAAATCATCAAACCGATTTTTTTCTGTGAACAATGTAAAACCGTGTAGGGTTACTTTATATTTTCATTGTTAAAAACATTTTATAATACACGCTGTATGACATAACGATTACATTTTATATTGCAGGTTATACGTTTTATATGATAAAAAATTATAATTTTTTTTAACATTTATTATTGACCCATTATTGGCATTCGAATTTTTCCTATTTTAATACATAGAATATAATTATAAATATAAATTTTTTCGACATTAGGAAACTGTATAAGTCATTTGCATCCTTCGGGATTTAAATGTATCTATACATATCTTTGATATTTAAAATGAATGCATTCGCGATGTACAGCCCTAACCACTAAAAAGTATAATATACATGTAAACTCATAGAACATAGTAATATATACGATATAGGCTTTAACAAAAGTAAGGCAAAAGAAGCGCACGTTCCAAACTCCTATACACTTTATTAAAAGTGCTTAAGTACAATATCTCAGTTAATATAATATTATAAGGTACCTAATGCAATCAAAGATGGTAGGACTAAATATATCCCTACTACTACTATTTTTGATTCATTACAATTTATAATATACCTATTATACCTTGTAATTATGTATAATATATTTTATATATAGGTATGTAATTATATATTGTGTAATTGTGCGTAATAATTTATAACAATTAATACTTAATAAATACGGAGCAAAGTGATATAATCATATTATTTTACACCGATTTTTATACATTTGGATGTGAATATTTAAATCGTAAATACGCATATACAATTCAAGACCACATCGCAGCTATAATATTACAAATGAATCGTTAACCAATGACCCAAATATAAACCAATATAGGTATTATCTATAATAGATATTATAGTATAAGTAGTATAACATTTATTATAAATTATCATTATATCCTATACTTGAACTAGGAGCTTTTGATCTGAGTTAACACATTCTACACGTAATTGTTTAGAATTCAACCATGCAGAAAGTCAATCTCAGTGAACTGAAACTTCTATTGGTAAATGACGATAGTCTGTCCGAACACACCTATTGTACATTTGTGCCCTCATTCGTTCGTGTTTCGGTTTCAAACCCAAGGGGCAAGTAGTAAGGGTTATACTATTATTGTTCAACGGAAATGGTTTAGTTGTTCAATGGAAATGTGCTTCATAATAATTAACTAGATCGATTCAAATTTTGACATTGAACGCTGTCGTTGGAGGTTTGTAAGTACATCTAATTAGTGATTCGTGTAAATAATACCATTGGTTTAATAATGAATTAAAAAATCAACTATAATACTATTTATACTATTTAATACTTTTCTATGATTGATTTTCGTATTTAACGATGTATTATAACCATTTTAAACATCAGATATTATACCTACTCTCAATATTTTTAACAAGTCTTCTCAGTCTTTATATTTACTGTCTACGATGTGTTTCACCATTTCAGCTGCTACACCGTCTTTATTCTTTGGTTTTTTACGATTTACATAAATATTCTGATATTCATATTTGAACAAATATTATTCTATTATTTAAAAATATAAAAAACCACGCAGTCACGGAGAAAAAATTTAAGATAACTGCACGGAACATAACTAATATTATACAATCTCCTTGCTGTCATTCAGTGTGAGCGAGATAACAATATTTTTTGTCTTTTTCCAAAATGTAAACATGTTTATGCACGAAAAAAAAACTCAATATTTTGGGCTAATATAATCTTTATCAGAATTCAGAGTTCATTGTTCTCTTCACTACTTCAAAGTCCGTAATTCAAAAGTTCAACTCGTCTAAAGAAAATAATATTTTATATTATTAGATTCGTTTATTTGCATATATGTATTAGCTGATTCAATATAACATGGCGCTTGATCTGGACACTTCACCCGAAATGATTACGGTATGTTTGACCCTGATTTCTAATTTTCTATTAAATTAATTATTCTCTAGGTCAATGTCATGAGAGTTGTTTTGATTCGGAAAATATTTCGTGTACCATTTTTTATTATTCCCTGTTGATACTATCACCAACTTATTATGCTATTGTTGATGTAATACGATAATTTATCTTAATTAGCTTGCAAATAACATTGTTTCTTGTTTATCACAGTAATCATGATCGGACAACAGAACCATGAAAATATCATAAAAATAATTGTAATTTGCTGTAACTGATATCATGGAACTCAAAGTTTGGGTCGAAGGAATTCAACGAGTCGTTTGTGGTGTTACTGAAACAACTACTTGTCAAGTAAATTCATTGATGTGTTTTATAGAATGACTTTGTTATCACTTTTTTGTATTAGGATGTTGTATATGCACTTGCTCATGCTACTGGTAAGACCGGACGATTTACTTTAATTGAGCGATGGCGAAATAATGAACGTCTTCTTGCTCCTCAAGATCATCCAGTAACTGTAAGAATTTAATTTATAATAAAATATGATGCATTGTTATCTAATTTGTCTACTTTATTATTAGGTTCTAATGAAATGGGGAGAGTATGCTAATGATGTACAGTTTATATTACAACGTTCTGGCAATGTATCTTCAAATAATGCTCCAAATAACAATTCAAAGTATAATGAGACTGATAGTGTTCCATACTTTGCTCAGGAGAGGAATAAGGATACTAGAAAATCATTGATATTCAATAGTGTGTATCTTATTTTTTAATTAATGAACAATAATTATATTATCAATATAATATAACTATATTATTATATCTGTATAATTATTCTATTTTTTTTTTTTAATGTATGCCCACAGTAGCTATAAAGACTTGCATATTTTGTTGCTTTTGTTACCCCTATATTGTTTCAATAATCATAGCTTCATCTTAATTCAAAAAAATATTATCTCAATTCATCAAAATGTTTGGTTAATAATAAGTACATTCTCACATATGGGAATTAAATTAATGTCCCATCCATTTTTTTTAACCATAACATTTAACTCCATATTCTGTAAAATCAATAGGTTTTTAAAGTAATTTTCATACTATTATTAAACATTTTAATAGCTTGATAAATGTACCTTTCTTTATGTTAATATTTTATTTATTTCTATTATTTATAAACATAAAAATAATATTATACCTTTAGTAAATTAATTATTTTTAAGGTAATCGCATACCTGATAATGTAGGTGTAGTACGTGGAGTTCCACAACAAAGGCCTAATGTTCTTCCCACTATGCCTGGAAGTGAAGCAGCACCATTAACAGTTGTTTCTTCTACTCCTTCAGGTTTATCTACTTCACCAACAAATACTCCTAGTCATTTTAATAAAGTAATTGTGTTTTGATACTTTTAAATTATGTAAGCAAATATTAATATTACCACTTTAGGATCAGAATTCTGCACCAACAAATGTACCATTACAAAATTCAACCAGTCCAAACAAGAAACTTGATAATTCTATTTATCGGCCTCCTGTTACTAGAGCACTGCCACCATATCGAGAACCTCCTCCACCTTCTGTCAGTCCAGCAAGAATATCCCCTACAACTGTGGGCAGTGATCGTTTAAAAACAAAAATTTTTAAGGTGCATATTATATCAACTAAATAAATCTTACAATAATATTTAATATTATTTTAATAATTATAGGAGTATCAGAATGAAAATAATAGCAACAGTACTAATGTCATGTATAGCCCTCAGTACAAAGATCTCATAAGGCTTATAAATTATCAAAGAGATAAGTTATCTAATCAACAAGCAGAGCTAACAAAATATGACGCGGAAATAATGTATTGGGAAGGAAAAACTAGAGAGCAACAACATCAAATGGACTTCATGGCTCAGGAAGCAGCTCGCATTGAAGCCACGGGTAGACATACAGAAGAACAGGTATTATTTAAATTCAGATTAAAATTTGATGATAAATGTATATACATAAATTGTTCTATGTTGTAGTTGAGGGTCTTAGGCCAAATAGAAGAAGAAAATGATATTGTACGCCAACAAGAAAAAACTTTAAAATCTGAAATGACATTATTACGATCTAAATTAGCGAATTGTGAAACTGAATTACTTGTATGCAAGAACAAAATACGTCTTTTAATGGAAGAAGTGGAACTAGAACAAAAAATGCTATCCAGAGATCTTGAAGAAAAACGTAGAGCCGAACGAGGTATTTTGAAGGAAGTAGATCGCCTCCAAAGTGAAGTAGAAAGAGCTAAGCAAGAAACTGAAATGGCCGCACAAGTTGGAGATAGTCTACGGAAAGAGGTAATTATAGTTTTCTTAAAATGTAAATTGAATTTTGAATTAATTAAAATTATTGTTTTTAAAGGTTGCTGTATTAGAAACAACTATAACAGAAAAAAAAAGACAAGTTGATAAACTAGTGGCCGACATGAAAGAAGCAAATTTACAATCTTTAGCTATTTCACCTCCGGATGAACTTAAATTTATTCTTGAAGGTAAATATTTCTCATTAGGTATTTTTTATCTATATAGTATAAGAAATAAATGTAAATGAGTTTAAAAATTTATTTATAAAAATATTCTAAATAAATTTAGGTGCCCAAAGACCTGGAAGTACTCGTAAAATGATTGGATCACCAAGACAACTTGAAAATGCAGCTCCTACTAGTAAGAACCCTCATGGTGTTTGGGTATAAAAAATGTTACCTAATCAAAATTGTTTGCTCTATAAAATATTTTAATTATTGTTTGCATTTGTAGTAATTTTTGAGTTTTTAAATTATGTATGTAAACAACCTGTTAGGTTTATAAATAGTAATTATTGTACATCACATGATTTTTGTTTTTCTTCTACCAAACCAAAAATTTAATGCTAAAAGATTAACGTTATTTTTCTTTTGAATTTGATCTCTTTAAAATAGATTACATTTTAATTTTTAAGTAAATGCTATTATTATTATTTTACTTTCATTCAGCTCAAGTAAATGTAGGCGATTCTATTCATTGAAGGAATTTATATAATATATTATTAAATATATTTTGTAAACCATTAACTTAAATATTGTATAATTTTTTTTTTGTTTGTTATCAAATCTTCAAATTTCTTATCTCTGGGTACTATTTTACTTTCTTAACTTTTATAATTAAGCAAGTATTTTTTTGGTAAATCTTGTTTGGAATGTTAATGTTCAATTTTCTTACCTTTGAGTATTTTTTCTATATTTTTAAATTATTATCTTACAAATTTGTTAATATTTCATTAATACAAGTTAGTTATTATTTTGTAATATTATTGTCTTTAGTGCCACCGAAAGTAAATACATTTTTAAATGTTTAGGATAATTCATAACTATTTTATTTGATTTATCAGTTTGCATTATTATTAGATTATCATTAGTACTTCTAGATTTAATTTTGAAATATACGTAAATCTTTATTCATTTATTATAATAAATAGCTGTTTTTATCTTTTTAATCATAAAATGTTATTTGTTTATTATCTAAACAAATCGGAAAATGTATTTTTTTTTTTTTTTAATTATGTTGTATACTAAAAATTGTGTTCAAGAAATATTTTGAAAATAGTCTTCGTTATTATTATTTTTTATAATTTATTAGTCAATTTTTTTAAATATTTTTTTTATTATTATATTAGTTATGTAGTATTAATTTATTGCCGTTCGTAGCCTTTGTTGAATAATAAAAATTCTGTTTGGAACTAGTTATATTGCTTTGTTGATTTCTTAAATGTTGTAAAATAATATGTGTAAAAGAACCTATTCTTACAAAGGCCTTTATTAAAAATAATTTATATTTATATTTATTTATTTATATCAAGTATAACTTTTAAGCGATCCAGTGATCGTGACAAGTTGAGAGGTTTAGTAGAAGCTGCGAAAGGCATTAAGGGCCCATAAAGCAATAAAAAATAAAAAAAAAACTTTTAAGCATGCCCATGAATAACCACACTCAAACACTGAATTAGTTGGACATTTTCAACTACTTGATTAAGTGTAGAAATGTATTAACCTAGTTTCATATATGTATCTTTAAATATTTAGCAGCCAATTTATTCTACATAATTCTGCCATCTGGAGCTCTTTAAGTTCTAGTGCGGCTGAGTTATAGACAAAAAACTATTTGATCGGAATCCTTGAAAATGAAAAATGTCCTTAAAATCATATTTATCAGTTTAAATTTTACAATTTTGACATAGAATCAAACTTTTTCAATGACACAATAATTTTACAATAACTATAGGATTAAATCAATCTTCAATTTTCCAATATTATTACATTGAATCAATACTAAATATATATTGTACTCAGTCTTGTAAATATTCATTTACTATTTGATCGGAAACCTCAAACATGAAAAAGTTCCTAAAATCCTTGATTATTAACTTTTTTTTTTTCTCCTTCATATCCATACCAATATTTTGCTATCTGTTTCCCTGTAAATCTACATAATTTGGATAGGATAAACCGATTTGCTGCTATTAATTAAATTTTATGATTTTAAGCTTTACTTTATCAATAAATTATTAGTAATTATCAGTAAATTATCAGTGTGAATCAACTCGTTTTTGACGTTACGGCCGCGGCGTGTACTGAATCAACTTAGTACACAGGTACGTATGCTTATATATCTGTGGGGCACCCCGACCGATAACGCGTCTCCGGTCTTGGTTCGAAAATGTATTTTGAAAATATTATGAAAGACGACTATCGTTCGTATCCCGCCGACAGACGCGTCTGATCATCTCGTCCTACCTGCTGCGCCTTGGGTTTTTCGTCTAATATTTAAATCGTTTTAATTTTCTCATAAAATTAGAAAATCGTACAGTTTTCTCTGTCTCTTCGGCCTTGCTATTGACTCAGTGGCGGTGCGAACCATTTTCAACTATGAGGCTGCATAACTACCACCATTTAAATTGTATCAACTACGAGTAGAATAGACGATTGCGGTTTTATCTAATAAGTTAGTTACGTTTTATGTCTCGCGGCTCAATAGCACAAAATGGGTATCAAAATATCATCTTTGGTGATCAAGAACCAAAGGGTACCTCAGTACCTCACCACTCTATTGGCCATGAGGCCGTGGCCTCATGAAACGCTGTATCGCGCGGCAACTGGCTATCGTCGCCGTGACGTTTACTCGCCGCCGCCGATCGCTCGTACTTCACACGTGCCGTTTAATTAAATTAAATTATTATTACTGTTGTACATTATTTTTATTGCATTACATTTAATGTCCATAAGAATCTTAATAATCTCACTGTTTGTTTTTATTCTTTATCCTTTCATGATTACACTTTTAAAGTGCTTATTTAAGTTTTTACCGTTCTCTGCAATGTGAATACAATTTTAAAATTATATAAATCATATGCCATGTGATATTTTAAATTTGAATGATTCCGAGTCCAAATTTTGATACGTTCCATCAACAATTAATTGCATACCATTTTGCGTAAGAAAATGGTGTTTTCATTTGAAAAAACAAATTGTTTTGTAACCATAGGATACCTCCTTAAGTTAGGGCGAAAAAAAATTGTAGAAAACACGGGTTGTATGCGGTAACTCGAACTAAAGCATTTTTACGACCAAAGAAGGGGATGAGCATGGTTAAAAAATCACCCTGTACGTATTATAGAATATTTTTTATTTTTATTATTTTTCAATTTGGCTACACGGGCGCCCAAAAAATACCCAAGGGTAGCCACCGGATGGGCCAGGTCGACACTGGTTGCTGTCGTAAACGGTTTCTACTGCCACTGCAATAAACACACGTCGCGCCGCACGTCGGTCCGACCGCAGCCTTTTTACATTTTGCTACGAATGTATAATATATTATATCGTCATGAAACGCGTAAATCGCACGCGCGCTCCTCCCGTCACAGTCCCGTCGAAACGCGCATGCTGTGGTATGCGTCCGAAAAGAGTCAGAGAAAAATTCTACACACACGCTCATACGCACCTACATACAGACTCTCACACACGCACTACGCATGCATATTGCATATACACACGCGCACAAACACACAAAAACCGACTCACACACGCACGCACTACGTATACATGTATACAAACACACACAAACCCACACACATCATATACACACGCACACACACAGGACCGCGCTTGAACGGGACGTGTTATTTATAGACGCGTTGCGACCGAGTGTGTGTTTTTTCCTCTCTCATTATTTCGACTATTCACTCTGTTATTATTACACGCGCTAGTACATCGTACAGGGTGATGCTTTCGCTGTTCGTTCGTTTCGCGAGCGTTCCCCACGGGTTTTTCGTACGAAGCGTTTACGGAGTGGGGGGGGGATCGTCACGCATATATATATATTATAAGGAACATTTTGTACAAACGGCCAAGTCGACCGTATAAGAGTGTATTTAACGTCGCGCTGGACTGTAGGAGGACTCACCGCGAAACGTTGACGGGCGCCGCAAAAACTTGTCGACGTTTTCAGGAAAAACCTGAAACCGAAACCACCGAACGAAACTTCGTTGAAAGCCTACCAAAAGGTCGGTAAAACTATTGGTAAACTCTTGTAGTTTTACTCTCGAAAGCGTCGGGCATCACAAATCGTGAAACGTTGAAATGGTTTTAAAAATATTTTCCTTTCCAAACGCCGTGCAGCACGCGTTAAAAAAAAAAAAAATGAAATAGAATAAAAATTCATCCTGTAGAAACCTAGCGCGCGCGCGTATAATTATACGACGACGACGACGACGACGATGACGACGACGACGACGACGACGGCGACTAGATCAGTCGTTGTGCGCTCGCCATTTCGTCGCCGTCCGACGGCTACTGATCGCTTGTGTGGGCCCGCGGTCTTCCGATTCCGACGCACCTCGCGTTCCCCGGGGCTCGCGTCATCGGTACCGCGTGTTTCGCGTGAAATCATAATATTACCCGATCGCGGTACATCCTGACCACAGTATTGGTCGCGTCCGGTATCGTTAGCCGCGAAATCGTTTGTCTCGAAGCCCGCGAAGACGAAGCACGACAACGCGGAAGAATAATAACCGCGGTGGTTCGCAACTGCAGATGCAACTGCAGTGTCGTCGTAATTGCAACTATACTGTCACCACCGAGCCTTCTTACCGATTTCACGCGATTTGGTAGCTGTCGGACGGGACCATGGACATCACCACCAACGGGCAGCAGCAGCAGCAGCAGCAGATGCATAACAATAACGGAGGCGGTGGTAGCAACAACTACTACCGGAGGTACAAGCGCGGCGGCGGCAACTCGAGTCCGAAATCCAAAAAACAGTTGGAAAACGAACTGAACCGCCAGAGAAGCTTTTTCGTCGCCAGTCCGCAAAATCACACGATGCACAACGTGCAGGTACGGCCGATAGGTATACACGATAATACACGTGTGTTATACTATTATTGTAAGTGTACAGCTATATATGCGTCACCGGTGAAGTGGCCGGTCAGCAAGATTTCTCTAAAGTTATCGGCCTTGGCGGGGTGCGAGGCGGTAGCTGACGGTAATCGCAACTCTTTGCTTCGTGCCGATTTCTTGTACACATTTATGGAATTTAAAAAAATTTAATTAACTATGCATTATTTACGCACGTCTTAACGTCATGTTTGTTCTAATAAAAATCCGATAGGCAATCCGTGTTAGGAATTCGAGAGCCTACGGTGTACAGGCGAGTTGACAAATCGTTGGCTCCTAATTCGTTTAGAAAAGCTAATGGCCCGCCGGTGGTAAGACGCACCGAATGTTCATTTGCCGCAGTATTTTCGCTGCATACGGATTGCGTCCCGAAATAAAAAATCCCTTAAACAGGTACACGAATTGAGTTCTAAACGACTACACGAGTTGCGTCCCGGAATATTGTATAGGTAATATGTAACACGTACCAAGTTGCTTAGCAGGTTGACAAGTCTTGTAACTGTTAGTGATGCAAAAAATCCGGAATTGCCATAAATTGAAACTTTGGATTTAGGATTCTAAAATCTGAATTCTGAATTCTAATAAATCCAAATTTTGGTCAAAGCCCGAATTTGGATTTTGAAACTTTGAGTTAGTATTTGTTTACGCATTACTTATCATAAAGTGATAACTACACATTTTTTTAAATTCAATTATTATACTGAATAAAGGTATTTAGTTTACACGATTTTAAAACTAGGATTTTATTTTAAATAAATCAGGTAATACAATCAAAAAAATATCAAAACCGTAAAGATATGTAAGTCCAACAATATAAACTCAATTCAAAATTCGGATTTTATAGCCTGAAATCTAAAACGCGGATTTTTTGGATTTTCGGAGATTACGGATTTATATCATATCGTTATAAAGACTGTAATGATTTATCTATAGTCGATGTCATTAAGCCAACATTAAACAACTTATGATTTAACTTTGATCCGTAACCTTACATACGGCGGTCATCAAAACAATTCCAATACCACCAGTCAATTTATTTTAAATATTTTTTTTAATGTCTTATTGAAAGAGAAATGGCAAAGTAAATATTGTCGGGACGCGATTCGTGTGGTGAAGGGATTTTTGGGTGCGATTCGTGTTTGCTGCGGTATTCCATGTTGTCTCCTGCTGGTTGTTCACATCTTTTTGTTTGGAATAACGTTCCTAATGGTATAACACAAATATAAAACCTAATCTTACATGATTGCAACTCAACAGTGCATTGCTCGTGTATCGTGTGTTTTATCTAAAGAATGTTTAACGGACGCTGCCGAAAAGCGTTCCCGCCGCGCCGGTTGCCCCACTGACTGCGGTCGCTGTGCCTTATTTACTTCTTTGATAAAACGCAACAAAAATGCTGGTAGGTTTTTATTATTTTTTATTAATCCCCTGGTTTTCGATAACGCGTACTACAAGCATACGTTTTATACGAATCACCGTACGGACACACGGCGTGCAGTACCCACCCGCACTGCACGACCGTTTGCACGCGAGTACGTAACGTATGGTTGCTCATACATTTTCTTAATTTAGATATGCCAATACGACGCCAGATATATACGACTTGCGTTTCACCGTCTGTACATAATATTATATTCAATTGCGCGCTGTACAATTTACTATAGCAGTATAATATATGTAGGTACACGAAAGCATGTATTGAAATCGAGCGTGTTTTTTTTAACAGTTTCTCGCTCGAATGATATATTTGTGTATATTTTTTTAATTTGTTTTTTTCTTTATGTGTTCATGTGGTCAGGGAGGCCATTTGAATAGAAGTAATAGCGGTGTTATAGGACAAAAGAAACATCCCACAATTGCGATTTATCGTCCACCGAGTACGTATATTATTTTGTGTTATGACGTTATGAGTGATCGCACCTCGGTGGTGTACACGCATAATATACGCGCAACTATACACATGTAGTCGAATTTAAACAATATTATATTCTAAACGATTTTTAATAGTAATAACTGTGACTGTTGAGAATTAAATGATTGTTCCGTTTTTATAGCTACTACAGTCTACAATAATATTTTCTCCCGTTGTTATAATATGTAATAATACGACTAACGAATATATTAATCTGTTTGAAAAGTTTTCTCTCCACAGCCAATGATATTTGCGACCATTATCTCTCCGTAGAGATATTGATTGATTTGCGCCGAAGAATCAGCACGAAGCGCGACGTAGGTAATGACGTTAGTAGCGTAACCAGAAATAATATACTGTGTAATAAAAGAACGCAATTTTTTTAATTGAAATTCTCAACTTAGCCGTGCAGTTATTTCTTAAAAAAAAGTTTTCGTCTTTAAACTGTCGTATAATATGTTTATTCTTTAGAAATAATTAAAGACGAATGCTTTACTTATAAAATATCTTAAATATTTGTTTCGTTCTGTTAAAACGCATGATAAACAAATACATTCCTATCGTTTCACTCTTATTCAATATAATAATGTACAATTTTTGACTAAAGTCGTAATATTCGTACACATTTTAAAATCGTTTTATACATACTAAAAAAAATGTTACTATAATGTCGTTATAACTTATAATCTGTATACTCATTAATGGCACGATTATATCATACATTATATGTTAAATAAATTCGTTTTAAAAACTGTTTAATTAATCATAGGTCATACTTACATATGAATTTTAAAAATCTATAGCCATTTACAGGTTACTTTTTGGACCACAGCTATTCTTATTAATGTGTCTTGTTGTTCAGCATGAAATCCTTTTATTCACGGCGTGCGTTTGGCATGATGTAGGTGTTCGAGGTGACATAAATAATAACAGTGATAATGTATATATAGCCAACGGAGTCCAGAAATCCAAAAACATCAAAGACGCTTCAGACACATTGGAAGCCTGTGTTAATCTCAACGTGCATGCCAAAGAGTTCTCCTTAGAACGATCGAAAACGGCTCCTCAGTCCATCATGAATGGTGCAAAGCCAGAGTAAGTATTGGTCGTTTAAAAATAATATACTTATGCGTAGGAATGTTTGGAATGGCAATAATGTTTTTAAACAATTATTATTTAAATCGTAAATTCGATGTATATTAATTATACCTATACCTATATCTATATCTATAATCTATTGACTAATATACATAAGTAGTGTAGAATATTTTTATACATGATTTTACAAACGTTTATCGACAAAAACCGTTTTATTTATTTTAAACGTTTTCCTTTCGATATTTTAAACTATTTTATACATCTAATATTCCTTAATAGCTCAAACAATATGCAAGAGTACAAATCCTCCTTTCAAACAGAAGGGCTTTGAACATTCACATCTGTGGTAGATTGAATAAAACTGCACCCACTCGGCCACACCTACTCCAAGAAAATTGTTCTCACTTAGCTAGATTTATTCTATAACACTGTTTAAACGTTAAACTATTCAAAATGTATTAATAAATATTTTTATAAGCTCGTCTGTGAACAACATTTTAATTATTTTTATTCAAAACTTGCGAAAAATGTAAGTGTTTAGCTTAAGAATTTTCACCTTAAACTGTTTCACCCTGTTTTTTTATAAATGCAGGGTTGTTCTCCGGTAGAAGTTGCTCTCAACCACCTCTCCTTAAATCCACTAATTAAAATTTAAAACCACCACACACTTATAAATGTATAAACATTAAAAAGCAGAACTACAACGTTATATTTTACGATTGCGATTGTAGATATTTTGATTTTCTTTTTACGGCATACGAAAATAGTATAACATTTTTATATCTATTTCAGCAGCACTCATCACGGTGGTGGTACGACCCTGTCGAGATCGAGAACGTTCTATACAAACGGCGAGATAAAACCGAATGGCCAAAAGAAAAGTTTCGAGTGTAACAAAGGGTATAAAAATAATTTCCAACAGCTGAAAAACACGCAATACAAAGATGTTCAGGTGATTTTCAATTAATATAGTACATATTTTGCTACGTGTATAACATTTTTGAATACAGTTGATACAAATGACATAACGATAGTAACACGTGTCAACTCAAATTTATCTTCAGGGTCCGAAAGTGCAATTTAAAGAGCCCAAACGAAAGCCAAAACCCATACCGAACGATGAATCAAGTAAATACGTGATGGATCCAAAAAACGACTTTAGTTTGAGACGGTCAAAAAGTTATAATGGCCCGGACAGTAAACATTATCAAAATACTTCCGAAGAAACACATTTGTCGTGGAAACATCAATCAAATGAGTTTTGTGTTAAAGATTTGAACTGTTTTCCCGAAGACATTAACGACATGGCCAAACGTATAGTCAAAGGTACCGATTTATAACATATTTTCTAATATATTTCCAATAAAACTAGTGTAATCGTATAAAATATACAAATAGATAAAATTATTTATCGTAGTAATATCATCCTGCAAATCTGATAGTAAGAATAAATAATATTGTGTTTCATAATCTTTTGTCTGTTATTGTCAAATTACTTCATAAGTCAGCAATCCGCATAGTTAACATTATTAATTTATGTAAATACCTTTTTTTTTATTAAAACTAGCAATTTTACTCAATAAATCAAATTTTACATTATTATTATCAGACAATTTTTCATTTTTCGTGTAATTCCGAAGTACGTTTTAAGATTTATTCTCTTCAAACTATTACTCTTCATTCAAAGGTATTTCGAGTTTATATTTACTTTAAGACTAATAAATAAAAGTGGAGTGCAGGGTTGCTTGCAATTGCATAGTACATACGGAATAATAAATACTCGGTACAATAAAAGTGCATGACGGGTATTTGTATAACATAGAAACTATAATCTTTTCATATTCTAGATACGAAAAACTCGCCGACCAAAGATTTAATGCTATTGGCGTTGAAAATAATCGAACACGCGGTTAGCAGGCCAGGCGCTTTGAACCCTTCGGTTAATTTGTCATTATACATAATCGAGGTGATTTTTTTATAACGTCGTCCTGATACGCATTAACAATTTTTATTAATCTTAAGTGTTTCACATTATAATAGAGAGATATAAGAGACACCTACGTAAACATGATAATTAATACCATACAACTGTGGTTCGTGAAACGAGATAAGCTGTTGCAGCCACCCAGATTCTTTTTGTACGCGACATTCGTGCTGCAAATGTACAAAGGGGTAAGTAATAGAAACTTCATCGCCATAGTATATTAATTGCTACAGTTTTATTGTACGAAGAAAATATATTATGCATTCGTTATTCGTGGACTCGCAGTAAATTATGTTGTAATGTCAATGATTTCACTTAAAAATGATAAAAATACGACGCGTTTTGAACGAATGTTGGAGGATCTATTTTGGTGTGTTTTTGATTCGGTAACTGCTATGATTTCACGACGTTTATAAAGAAAGAATCGTACGAAACTCCTAGGTTATGCGAGACTCCACAGTCGGGTGAGACATAGGGATGGGCATTTTGTACCATTGATCTCGAAAAAACGATTCTGATCGTTGTTTGGTTGGGTTAGTTTATGTTTCTAAAAATGATCGATATATAGTAGAATTAAATTTTCTAAAAAGGTTGGTTGAACTTTAAATGTTCTGAACTGAAAACAAAAAATAATGTTTTGAAAATTATGAGCTAATATCGATATAATATCAATATGTATATTGATAATATGTATATATTTGGGGTAGCTACGATTAATATTTAAAGAATAAAAACCAGATAACTGATAAAGAACACTTTAGAGAAAATCTTTTAACCTCGTAAAATAAAGTAGATAGTGCGTGACAAAAATACTATATGGTGCAGGGTTCGATTTTCCATCTCGGTTGAAGTGTTTTGCAATTGTTTCTCGGTTTTTATCAATTATTCTGAAAACTTTTCAGAAATTAAAAAAAAGACTTGCCCAGGGTATAGACTAGATGAAATTTCCTTTCAGAAAAGTTCCGGGTTTGTATACATCAGAGCAATCCTTCTGGTCGAAATCGTGTACACAAAAATAAAACACACATTAGTAAGCTCGTTTCACTCAGAATCTAAGATATATTGATTTTTCTGTATGAAACGGCTAGTTCTAATGGCTGTGGGGAGAAGGGGGTCGCCAAAAAGCTGTTTGGACAAAAATAATATTACCGAATACCCTGCAGCTGAAGCTTTCTTATCCGCACTATGTCTACACACATGTCTCCTAATATATACCTACTTCTACATTACCATCGTGTCGGTTTTAAATTATATTTTATACAACGTATTATAGAAATACGCAATGAATTAATTCGCTTGTTTAAAATGATTCGCAGATGAAACAGAATAAAGTATTGTTAAGCAGAATGGAGAAGGAGGTTTATTCTCGTAAACAAACGCTGCTCATGTTATTGTTCAAAATCTGTGAACACTGTTTGACGCCCAGTAAAGAACAGATCTTGACTGAAGAAGTAATAAAAATCTATATACTATTACAATAAGATTATCGAAAACGTAACCACAATCAATAACAAATAGTAAAAAAAAATATCGGGTGATAATAATCAGTTAACATAAAACGTCTTTTTGGGCAAGTGGTTTAATAAGTTAAGGTTTCTAAAGAAAATCACTTTAAATAAATATTGAAAAAATAAATAAAAACTCTGCTGTACAAATAATCATATAGAACTAATAAAGCGTTTAGAGTCTAAACTTTAGACATTTATATAACGACACATTTATTGATAGCATAACATCAATGTTTTTCATAATTATTTTGTAATAATACTACTTGCGCATACAAACGTGCACTGAATAAGAGTAACGGGGAAAATTAGCTGCGTCCTCGGGGTGGTTGTAGGCAACAATACTAACTAGTACTCCGAATCATTATCATTTATATTCATTTATATTATTATTATTATTTATACTAACATTTATTGCATATTGTCACGTGTTTTTATCCACTCAGATCGAATGTCTGTTCAACATCGTAGACGCCGTTGGACGAGACTTGGAACAAGAGGTTCCGGACACATTGAAGCAATTGTACGTGTCCATCCGTGACGCGATGTTGACACGGGACTGTACGTCATCCGTGAAGAAGATCCTTTTGCATCTGATCGAATTGAGAGCGTCTAAATGGGCGTTGCCGTCGTCCACGATAAGCTACTACAACTCGAAACAAACCGTTTAGTGCTATCAACTATATCTTTAAGACAATATTATTATTATGACGATATTTTTATTACGCGGAAGATTGTAAAACTCCCGACTCAATGATAAAAAGTTCCGCTGAAAAAATTGTGCTACTGAATTTCTCACGCGTGCGAGCTCCGCCGAAAACGCTGCGTTAACGAGTTTCTCATTTGTAGACATTCCTGGACTAATATTTTTAAACCCGGGTGGACACCGTAACGCCGAACTATCTCCGATCCATACAATTCGAGAGATATTTCGACTGAAAGAGCAGAATATATATTGTACTTACAGTGTAGGGCTCGAAGATTTTTATTTATTCTAGATTTAGTCTAGATCAAAAGTAGAATTATGTATTTTGTATATTTTGTTATTTGAAATTTGTTGAACAGATTTATAATTCAATACCAATTGAAATTTTCAATAAATTCGGAACAAATTACTCTATGAAATGTCAATGAAAACGTAATATTTGAATAATTTGAAAAATAAATGTAATTTTCGTATTGAACCTGCATGTGAACAAAGTGATTTAATTTCAACAATTCCTCGGCTTCTATTCTTTGTATCCACTTTTGAAATAATCTATATTGTTATTTACATTTAAAATGGATAGGTGAGAGCTTCAGCACGAGTTATTATTATATTTCGGTACTCTAATACACATTCACGGGGATGGAAAGTAAGACATTTTTTTTAGCGGAATTCACTTTACATTTATAGTGGGGTGCGAAAAAAATTATGCTGTAACACGTATGTTTTCTAACCGTTACGTGGGCGTGTATTATTTAATTGTTACATATTATAACATTACACGAGTTTTTGCCTTTAAAACACGATAATATCCAATTTGTTATAGTGTTTTAAACTGTTTTTGGTTTCATAAACACCACTACTGTAGTTGATTAAACGTAATACTCATGCGTATTCATTATTGTCACTTCATTCCTGTCAAATTAAGAACGAAAAATTATCAATTTTTTTACTTGTTTGTACGATTTTTTCAGCAGAGCTGTTTATTTTAATTGAAAAAATTATTATTTCTAACATGTTGTTAATTGAAATGTTATATAATATACCCATCAAAATTATTTTTATACATAATATTATTATTATATTTATTTATGTATATGAGATAAATATGTCCATGAGTAGAAAGTATCCTTTTGTGTTTGAAAACATGTTTATGTCGCATCCGCTTAGTGAAATCTATCCAGTGTAAATTAAGTTTTTCTACATCATAATTATTATGGACCCTTCTTTGGCCTTTTCATGGAGTGGATACAATTAATTGTAATAATTTGATTTTATGTAAATTGTGTGATTTGATATGAAATGAAACAATACATGATAATGTCCCCACCTTTTTTTTTTAGATTTGACATGGATAATTTGTCTTATAGTTGGGGAAATGGGGCCTGGTCGGGTTCATGTTAACATTTCTTCCGAAACGTCACGCCGGATGTAACACTCATCGGGTGAAAAGTACAAACGAGTAAAATGCACTGCTCTTTACCTAACGACAATTTGGTTGTCACGTAAAATCATGGTACATTCTGTGAAAATATTTTAATAGACGCAGAATTGGTTGAAACTATTATTTGACTAGAGTTTTCTATGACTTTGCTATGCTAACCAATTCGTTGTAAAGGGAACGGTACATTTACCCGTTTGAGTTGTGTGCAAGACATGTCCATAAGCCAACGTGTCCGTGTCTGGCGTGGATACTCGGCAACAACGAGTGGTGACAACCGGCGGGAATATCGGTTTTTTTTTTTCCTATAATTAATTTATTATTACAGTTTGTTACACGCTATACGTTATACAACACATAGAAATGAAAACTCTTTTTATCGCACTTACTGCAATTGGCTACAGTCCCCGGTAAGCGCGGTCAAGCGAGCAAGAATTCAGCTATCAAGTAATGGTCGTCGGGTGAGGTAGACTGCAGAATTAGTTTGTATAGTATGATTATAAAGCTATACTTTGATACATAATCGTCGACGCCAGTGGTCTTCAACCTTTTTGGACTCGCGACCCACTATTTAGGCCTACATTTTTCGCGACCCACGGCCACGTAAGCTTTGTAGAAAAAGAAAAAAAAAGCAAAAATCGTAAATTATTATGTCCAATATACTACGTGTAAAATCGTACCAGTGTACGAAACATGTACAGTGCGATTTGATATCCATTTAATATTATATAATATTGTTGATACATATAAAATATATTACAATAGTTTTTAATCTGTAACTTCATTTGTTAATACTCTACAGTCTACGTTAAATAATTGAAATATTTTTATTATACTTTATATAATTTTATGAACTTTATTTTTATTTTTTTTAAAAGAAGACTTATTGCGACCCAATTTTGAAGCTTACGCAACCCGAAAATGAGTCGCAACCCACCGGTTGAAGACCACTGGTCTACGTGTTGGTAATAATAACTAATTATTTGCATACGACTTGTTAGCAATACAATTACATCGCGATGTCAAAAAAGATATTACCAGCGAAAACGGTACCTATCGTTACGTGAAAAAGACCTATTGGCTAAAAATGGTATAATTTATCCATACATATGTTATATAAAGCACAGCGGTCACCACTTATCGAACTCCCGGTTAGTTGATTTATTCACCTAATCGACTCAAAATAGACTGACCCGATTCGCATGTGTACGGTGTATTCAGGGCCGGATTAAGGTTTTTGCCACCCATAGGCTGAAATAAATTTACCGCCTAATTTACATAGGTATTGATATTTTACTTCTATAAGTGATACGTAAAAAACCCCTCCACACCCCATATAAAAAATGATCATCAATAAAATAAAAACATAAAATCAATACTTTATGTATACTATTATTAATGAATGAAAACTCATTAAGCATATTACAAAAAAAAAAAAATTATTTTTTTTCATATTCTTCAGATTATACGTCTTACATCTTGATTTTTGATTTTTTTCACAAAGTCTTCAATGATGTCGTCATACGATAACTGATTAGTTCATTCATGTTCAATACTTAGTATAGCAAGTGCATTTAATCGATCCTATGACATCGTAGATCGGAGATAATTTTTTATTCTTTTCAAGCAAGAAAAATAACGTTCAGCTGAACAGTTAGTCACCGCAGTAGATGTATATATTCTGAGTGTTATTTCGATGTTGGGATATATTGAATGTTATTATAATATAACGACATATATATTGTCTATATCAGGGGTTGTCCAACCCGTGGTGAAGGGGCCACATGTGGCGTGCGTTAAATTTTAATGCGGCCCTCACTTCAATTTCAAAACCATCGATTCATTAATGAAAAAAATATTTTAAAATTATAAAACTACAACATATTAAAAATAAAAATAAATAAAATAGATTTTAAATAATATAAAATTAAAATATTTCTGCTCACTTTTCGGTATAGTAAAATTATAAGTAAAATGTATTTTTGTAATAATGTATGTGCCCCACGAACATTTCTACTCGCATAATGTTTCCTATTCCGGTGAAGCCCAATCTTTTTTCTTCGGTGGGCCACTTTGGTAGACAAATCTTTGTGCGGGCCACCAAATATAAAATAATGAATAATCTCGTTCTTAATCTAATAACATCATTTTGCAGTACACAGTAAGTATACGACATACGTGTAAGAACAGATTGGACTTGTTTTATTGTATTTTGATCGTTGAAAATATTACGGTTCGAAGTACATATTGTAGCTACACATTAGTTTGATCAGTATGCTATTCTAAGTTCACAAGTGATGTCGATATTAAATTATAAAATGTCCGTTGTGTGAAAAAATTTTTTGCATGAACGAAACAACACGAATTAGTTTATGGATCGCGACATATGGACAACACCTTCATTGAATTTTGAGGATTGGAACAACCAAATTTCAACCATAATTTTTATTATTAGTAAACGAAACATAAGCTCAAAATCTCAATTTAAAAATAAGTGTAGAACACTTTTCTGCATTTTTTTTGTTTTATAGGTATTATTAAAAAAATTATATTTTACTTTCTTTTTAATATTTTATTTTATTTTAAAAATGTGTAACGGGTCACAACTGGCCTAGTCCTTCCAAATATTTACATATTATCATATAACTGTAATTGTATTATTAAATGAACTAAATTAAAGTCCAAAAGTTATACTTAGATCATACATGTTATTTTGAATTTTTATGTAAAAGTCTGTTTTAAATAACCCGAATACAAAAAGCTATTAGATGCTTTTATTATTGCAGTAATACACTAATATTAATATCTTTAGACTTAAATATGCTAATGCACTCATCATCCGTCCATCAGAATCGTATTTCGATACTAATGGTACATTGCTTATTTTGTATTTATTATTCCAGAATCGTTATTATACACACTACTTTTTCTGTTAGTTAATGTGTTCTATTTTTAGATTTCGTTGTTTTTTCTCTAATATTATTATAACGGTAAAGCTATAGCAACATGGATTTGTTTTTAGTTGATATTGAACGATTGGAATTCGTTTGTTATTTTCGACTAGCAATCGTTGATACCTGTATTGTTAATTCTTCTATACATCTTCACAGACAGCCGTAAAAAGCTCAATTTTGTTTTTTGTGACCACAGATTTGGCAAGTTTTTGTGAAATATACTTTGTATTTACCTAGTTAAAAACTTTTGTCGAAATGATCAGCCACTTGAACAAGAACGACTTGACACCTGAGGAAATCGAGTCCTTTGGGAGCGGTTTCGCCACGAGATACTACGACGCGCTCATGGGCAAGCCGAACGCATCGAATTTGCGCCAATTTTATAACAATCAGTCAAAGTACGTATTCGTACAGCCCGGACGTCCGGACTACGAGATGGAAGGTCTTTTTCTCATCGGACGATTCTTGAAGCGGATGGAGTACACCAAGTGTACGGTGATAATTCGATCGGTGGCCACCGCGAGGAGAGCACACCCGACGGAATTCACGGTTTCGTCGGTTTGCGAGTTGTCACGCCCCGAGAATAATGTCCCGCGAACATTCACTCAGTCGTCCGTTGTTAAACGCGTTCCCTGGACCACGGCTCAGTTCCAGATTGCCATAACAGAGTTCAGATTTCACGACGATAATGTGGACTTTTCGATTCCCATAGCAGTCGCCGACAAACCTAAAGGGTCGAGTACAATAATAACCGAAACCTTGAATAAACTCGTCAACCCTGTGGTGGTTTCCAACAAGAAAGCTTCAGGAAAGCCTAAAGTTGCAGGAACGTCAGTAGACCGTAAACTGAACCATCCCGGTAAGAAATCGACAATCACATCGATTCCTGCCGGTTCAGAAGCTCTTAATGGGAAAGTCCGCAGCCAATTATGTCCTCGGCGTACGGAGAATACGGGAAAACCAATTATCACGATGATGCAACCCGTCGCTAATAATGCGTCAAAAGGTGAAGGTTCAGCCCTCGTAAAAATATATTGAACACTGTTCAAATGTGTAACACGTAAATAATGTTTTTATTATAGACGAGTCCAAGAAGCCTAAAACACAAACGACGGTCAATAAGACGGTCGGCGACAAGGACCGAAAAGATATGAACAATGTACGACGCGCAATTTCAGTGAGACCAGCTCACGGAGATGGGATAATTTTTGTTTCTTCCAACCGTTATGGGTGTCTAGCTGCGGTGGACGAGTATTGTCTCGCGGATGTCCAAGAGAATCCAGGATACCGTAAGCGTATTGGCAGATTAAAACAATAAAGCTTCAACAACACATATAGAAATTGTCACTAAAAACTCTAAAAGCCTCTGTTCAAACCGAAAACAAATACAACTTCGCATAAATAAATGGTGTCCTAATAATTAATCTAATAAATCTAATCGGAGTATATAATATTATACTATTAAGAATATGACTATAAAAAATAGTAAATAACGTTAAATCGATATTGCTTTTAGCGTTCAGTCATGGCCGATCGAAAAAATCCAAGTGTACCAAGAGTACCGCTGCAGAGAGCAATGAATCGCAAAAGAGTAGTCAGGCTGTAGTGCAAGATCCGGAAGAGCAGCAAATCGCCTTTCGAATACCAGCGATGAGCATTATGTCTACAATTTCGGCCGACACGTCAAATAATTTGCGGAAAAAATTGGAAACACGCAAGAAGATTCTTTCGGCCGTCTCCTCGTCAGAACGTGTGATCAAAACGTTAGCAAAACGCGACGAATTGACTGTACGGAAACCCGCCGTGAGATTGGTCGGCACCGGGGACGAGGGCCATTGCAAAGGATCGACCGACCAAAAGAAAGAAAAGAAAACTAAGACAAGTGTCAAAACGGTGCAACGGAATTCGCAGGATGAGCGACCCGAGGTCGTGCATCAGGTCAGGGCCGGATTAAGGTTTTTGCCGCTCATAGGCTGAAATAAATTTACCGCCTAACTTACATAGGAATTGATATTTAACTTCTATAAGTGATACGTAAAAAACCCTCCACATATGAAAAATGATCATTAATAAAATAAAAACATAAAATCAATACTTTATGTATACTATTATTAATGAATGAAAACTCCTTAAGCATATTACAAAAAAAAAAATACAAACAAATAATTATTTTTCATATTTTTCAGATTATAGACTTACGTCTTGATTTTTTTTTTTTTGCAAAGTCTTCAATGATGTCGTCATATGATAACTGATTAGTTAATTCATGTTCAATACTTAGTATAGCAAGTGCATTTAATCGATCCTATGACATCGTAGATCGGAGATAATTTTTTATTCTTTTCAAGCAAGAAAAAGAACGTTCAGCTGAACAGTTAGTCACCGCAGTAGATATATATATTCAGAATGCTATTTCGATGTTGGGATATATTGAAATTAAGTTTTTTTCATGTAAAATTTGAAGAAGTTTGGGGACATTTTTTTGCTTATCGTCAGCCAGTTGTATTATGTGTGCTTTTAAATGTACACATTCATTGATTAATTAATTTAAATCCATAGTATATTTTATTAAGTTGTGTAATTCCTTTAACAATATCATCATGTGATAGACTTTCGAGCATTACAATAAAAGCAAATGGAAAAAAAAATTTTTTTCCAAATTTCCGCCCGGTCAAGGGTCGACTATTGTAATATACGAGTATATATATATATTTATTACAATACTTATTACAATACAATACAGTACCATTTTAGATCCTACACATATACTTTCTTATACTTTATAACTAATAATATTATTTCATATATTATATTATTGCATGTTTTTATATTTTATATTTAAAAATAATATCTCAACGTAGTTTTTGGATCACACCAAAAAAAAATTTGCCGCCCTAGGCTTTAGCCTACACAGCCTAAGCGGTAATACGGCCCTGGGTCAGAGGCGGATTTCCCATTAGGCATTGTAGGCAGCTGCCTAGGGCGGCAAAATTTGGGGGGGCGGCAAATTTTGTAGTGTTTTATTAAAAACATCAAAAATATAGTACATCATATATGATATTCAGTATACCAATAACCAATCTATTTTGGTTCATTATAATTTATAGTCATTACCTATAAATATTATAGTAAACAATTATATAGAAAACAGTTTTTGATAATACTATATATTTTAACACGTTGGTATAGTCCGCCCAGAGCCCACATGGGTCATAATAATATATAAAGCAACAATGGTTTTATTATTCTTATCGGTGATCGACGTCGCACGTCGTCGTAATTTCGATAAAAATAAATACTCACACTGCCACACTATATTACTAATTCGACATACGATTATTAAATTATTATATTATTTCGCAATCTGTGTTTGAAACATCGAGTCGCGTGTCGTGTGTCCGTACTGCGTGTATTTTAAAAATCTACAAGAAACTAGAAAGTACCTAAGCAACTGGTAAGTACTAAAAAATATTTTAAATTGTACCAAGGATAGTAACTAGTAAGGTTGTTAAATTAAATGGTTTTCTTATATAATTATCATTTTGTGTAGGTATTTAAATTTAAGTTATAATGAGTGATGGAAGAAAAAGGTTGAGTGGTTCTGGAAAAAATGTTCAAGAAAACGGCGTGCCAATAGAACGATTTCTTCAATTTCTTCCAAACACTGGTCATAAAGCTATTGAGTTATTTGATTCAGTTACAAAGCTTCTTAATTCTTACGAAATAGAAATAGAAAATTGCCGAGGTCAGTCCTATGACAATGCTCGAAACATGTCAGGAATATATTCAGGACTACAGGCAAGGATTAAAGAGTTAAATCCTTTAATTGAATATGTACTTTGTTCCGCCCACTCACTGAATTTAGTAGGATCTGTGTGCAGCTGATAGTTGTGATGATACATTGACATATTTTTCCCTTCTTCAAACAGTATATAATTTTTTTTCATCATCCACGAATCGATGGGAAATATTGAAAACCCAATTAAAAAATAATCCTGAGTCAAAAACAGTGAAAACATTATCAAACACAAGATGGTCTTCTCGTGATGATGCATGTAAAAGTCTGAATAGTTCTTGGAATGAAATACGTAATGCACTGATATCAATAACAAACAATTTAACAGAAAAGGCAACCACGATAAATGAAGCTCGTAGTATACTTAACAAACTGGATAGCTTGGAAACGGCGTTTATGACAGTGTTATGGGGTTGCCTTCTTGAGCGTTTAAACAAGGCTAAACAACTCCAGAGTGTTAATATTGATGTATCAGTCATAGTAGATATTTATGATTCATTAATTGAATATACAAAATCATTAAGAAATCCAATTATATTCAATGAGTATGAAAACAAAGCAAAACTTTTATCAGTTGTAAAAGAATATAAAAAATCAAGAAATAGAGTACGAAAATCTTTCCATGATGAAACTCGTAATCAAGAGCAAGAGTTAGAGGGGAGTGACAAATTTCGAGTAAAAACATATACAGTCATTTTAGATTGTTTAACAAATGCATTAGAAGATAGACGAGCAGCGTATTTCCTTTTTAATTCGCGTTTTTCTTTTCTTGGCAAATTAACAGAGTATAGTGTGGATGAAATTATGGAATTTGCAAAAAATTTACAAAATGTTTATAAGGAAGATCTTGAAGAGGATTTTCCAAATGAATGTATTCATCTTCAAGCCCACCTTAAAAATAAAGATAAGATGTCAATCCTTCAATTGTGTAAATGGCTTAAAGAATATGGGTTTTACGAAATGTATCCAAACATAGATATAGCAATTCGTATTTTTGTGTGTACACCTGCAGCAAACTGTTCAACAGAGCGTTCATTTTCATGTTTAAAACGAATAAAAACGTACTTGCGTTCACAAAAATATTTTTTTCAAAGTAGGCTAAATAACTTCAGGCGAAAAAAATAGTCTAAAAATTAAAATGGATGTCCACTACTATTGTCTATATATCAAATATTTAGAGTAGGTATTTTGGAGGGGTATTGTAACTTTTTCACCTATTATAGGAGCGGCAAATTGTTGGTGCCTATAGCCGTAAAAAAGATAAATCCGCCTCTGCCCTGGGTGTATTACTACATACAAAATCGCCTATTAGACCCACAACGCCGACCAATTACGTTACATTTGACAATATTAGATGATTAACAATGGATGGATTTCTATCGAAAATTAATTTGGTAGAATCAAATATATATACATTTAAACTATAATTTTTCAAAACTCACGAACACACTTATTCGCCAACAATAAAGAACAGCAAGAAATAGAAAACGATTGCGGTAGGTATAATGTACTCGAATGCTTGTACAATAAATAAATATAAATTTGGTGATAATTCATTTTATTTTACATTATATAATTATTTATTGCGTAATATCGTTGTTAATATCCTCATGGCTAAATAAGTATAGAATAAATGTACACTTTGTTTCTTTGCGGCTTTACAGATAAATAGTGTACTGCACATACTGATTAACAATTTTTCGCGTGTTTTAGTGCTTCGTATCGGTCGTATTCATTATGGTCTCAATCAACTGACGATTTTAATGAATGATTATTTTTGGTTTTCTCGTATACAGTCAATATAGGTACACGATGAAATTGATCATAATTAGGGTTAGGTAATAGTTATCGAGATGAGTGTATGACTCATTTCTCTATTTTTTTTTCATTGTGTACTGTTAACATAATACCAACAACGTAACTATTTCATTCATCCAACAAATTTGTAACTCGCTGAAAATAGTTGGATAACTTTAAAAATTCGATACACGTTAGGATTATCATAGTCGCGCGCCAGACAAATTTTTAACTTTTACGCCTGTTATCTTTACTTTAGGAGCGCTAAAGTTTATTAGAACTTTCTAATTTCTATAAACTCAAGTCATTCTTCTGTTGGACCTCATACAACAGATAAGTAAATGGGAATTAGTGCTGTTGATGATAAAACGTTTTGATCGCTTATAAAAAATGTTTTAGAGAACCGTGGAAGTTTGATTCGTTTGCAAAATATGAAAACTTTTTATTTTTGATTTTAAAAGTTTATTGGGAATAATTAATTTACGACGACTGTACGAATATTCAAAACAAGCAATAAGAATATTATGGTTTAATAATAACATGAAAATAAGTAAATAACATGATTTAAGGAGGGCTCCAAAAAGTTCCATTTACTTTTGACTTTAAAAATTGAGTTTAATTTAAAGGTGGTCTCTACACTATTTTTTTAGTTTACCTGAAGTTTCCTAGGATATGGTGTGAAGTTGTTTCATGCTGTCGCCCTAGACCCGGGCCTCACAGGCTTAGGCCAAGATCCGATCCTGTAGTTCACTGAAGCAGTGAAGCATGGTCCCTGATGTTGGGGTTGACTTAAGAGTTTCGTATGTATCTGAGTTGATGTCTTATTTTGGTGTTGGTGATGCAACAGTTTCAATAATACGTTCAAATGTTATGAATTGTGAAATTTAATAATATTACTTGTACATATTATATTATTCCATTAATTTTAGAACAAAATATTATTAAATCATGGGTTGCAGGTACTAAAACATATAAAATATATGATAAGTAGGTTTATTCGATTTAATTGCAAAATAGCTTTCCATGAATTAGTTGTGAATTTTTAAAAAATTAAAACTATTTTTATTTAAGACTTGTTATCTTTTTATTCTTTTCAACCTTATGTCCAGTTTTTCTTCTAACTTTTGACGCAATCTTTTTATCTATTCATAAAAATATTTACAGGTTTACTAAAAATAAAAAAACCCCACCACAATGGTGAAACCAATAAATTACTCCCTTTGCTCGAAAACTTAATCGCGCATGCTACAAGAAAGTTTCAAATAAATATGACCGCTATACCCAGGAGACAATATAGGGTTTCGTTATTGTTGGATATATTTTTTTTTTTCAAATTCTTCAAATTATTTAAACTTATGAGTATGTTTCAATGTTCACCTCATTTTTTATTTAAAACATGAAATTATATTTATTCAGCGTGGAAAAAAACTTGGGATTTTTCTCTTACATTCGCCCGAGATTATATTTCGTTTTCACCCCTGTGACTTTGAAACTGCGACACTTAAACATCTATAATATATAATATATTTGTATTATATGTATACCTGGTTCAACGATGAGGAAACAGTAGAATCCGCCGTTCAACGAATAAACCAAAGATCACGGTTGAAATTGATTTATTAATATCAAAAATAATAATTGTTTAACACTCGATGAACCATAATATCACGATTTTATTTGCCACATTGATGTATTCTCCCGATACTGTATAGTACAGCTACCGAATATCATGCAATATGACGTAGATATTTTATCAAAATGAAAAGCTCACTTGTGCGCTGTACATTTTGTTTCGTTTTTTGTTTAAAAAGTTCGTCCGTCCCCGTCATTAATCATAAATTCACAAGGACTCCTATATTTACCTCGATTTTTTCATTTTTACTGCCTTGTCGCATTTCTGTGTATGTCGCTGGTTATACTTCTAAATCTGTAACTTAAAAGGATATTCGGTCGTAACTTCACTATTTGATATAATTGTAGTGTCGTTAATGGTCAGATGAAGAACTTTTTCATTTCGCTATACGATTATAATAATTTTTTCAACTCATAAATATTATATTATACGTTTAACGATGATTTTAAGATTTGTTTATGTTTTTTTTTTTCATAATTTATTGTTCAACAAAACAACTTTTACTGTGTTCTGAAAGTCTAATCACATGTACACGTAGAAATAATTTATAACTTTAAGTGCTCGGATACTTTATCGTACTATCGAAATTAAAGGTTCCATTGATAATAATCTATTTAAATAAAAAAATAAAATTTTCAATTGAATAAAATTACGTTGCCACAACTATTTGTTTAGTGATTTGACAGTTTAATAATTAACAATGTTGAATAACTTTATTAACAGTTAATTAATCAATAGTAATAACTGTAAATTGTGGGCTATTCCGAGAAGACGTTGTTGTTATTACAGTTTTTCTTGCACTTGCATGTTCAACTAGTCACTACTAGTGTGTATTTGTTCTAAAATTCAACACCAATTCATCAATATGATTATACTGTTATAAAAATGTATAATATTGTACTTGTCACATGAAATCGTTGTACACCCACTTTTGAAATTTGATGTGAAATTACACGGCAAATAAAATTAAAACTTCAAATGTCAATGGTCGTTAAAGCAATTTAAAATAATCATCATAGGCGTGTCTACGGGTGTGGCAGGGTGGGCACCGGCCTTCCCAGTGACTTAATTCTTAGCCTATTTGCTAAAAATCTACCGTGGTTAAAACTATAAATTTTAAACAGCTATCAGTTTGTCTAATATTTTAAAATATTCATTATCAATATATTAAACATTATACCACAAATGACATAAAATCTGTGATTATATTTTCTGATTGGCTTTTAACATACCATGGTTAATAATGGTATCGGTTAGATCGATAAGAAATTTGATTAATGTAAATGAGTTTTCATCACGAATTTATATCAGAATTCATACAAGTTTAATACGATCTGTAATCAATCTGTGATCTATGCATGAGCCACGAATTTGATCATACCGAACTTGTGTTTTTCATGCCTCACGGTGGCTGTGGTATTTATAAAAATTCAATACAATATAAATATCAATAATCAGTATGACTACTAACATGTCCAAATGTAAAAGATTGAAAACTTTGCATGACTTTTTCATGCCAAAAAGATCAAAAAAAGATTCTGGTAAGTTTATATTTAATACTTTAAAATAATATAAAAATGAGTCACAAATATAGATCGCTGTAATAAGTAAAAAATTAAAATTATATAAATGGCCTCCCCAGCCATGGAGGTCTGGACACGCCTATGATAATCATAATAGCGTATTACATGCTATACTGTTTGATGTTTGAACAACGGTCATTTATAACCTCTTATGAATCTGATAAGTTTCACCTAAAGCGCAGTCATTTTTTTTTTTGAAAATGGTGCTGTGTGGGTTGTCACAGTTGTAGCCACAGACACATAACGTAATTTATTTTGATTCAATCGATAACAACTAAAACAAATTCTTTAGTAATATTGTCATTTATTTTGAGTTAAAATAGATAAAATAAGACATAACTATGTATATTACATATAAACATATACATTTTGTGTTTATTTTTGAAGACGATGACGAACGAACATTTTCGAAAATTTGGTAATTATCTTTTCTATAAAATATTTTATTCACAACTTAAATGTATACAGTTACTTTAACAATTTTTAATAGAAAATAAAATTGACCCATACAAGTATTACATATTATTGAATTCTTCTTATTATAAATAATATTTTACTAAGAAACGTCATAATATGAACTTGTTTATAAAGATAATTTTAATCAATAATCCAACTTAACCAAGAACAAATTGTTGACTAGAAATATAAATGTGACAACTTCAATCAGTGAAAATGGTTAAAAATTTAATTTTCCATAATAGGTAATTTACATATTTCTACAATTATTGGTGTATTCAAACTATTTTATTATTTTAAATTTTTGTTCTCTACAAATATCACATTTTAGATTCCATGGCTTTGCAATTAGTAATTTGGCGAAGGACATCTTTTAATACACTTTTCATTTAACGAATTAAAATTTACCGAACAATTTAAAGACTTATGCGAATTGAAATGATTTAGAATTAGCGACAGTTTATATTGTCATTTAAAATTAGATAATATATTTTCTATGTTGTGTATTATTATTTATTACATAATATTTCTGATAATATAAGAAAATTTATATTTTATTTCCATTCATTAATTTAACATTACCAAGTAATTTAAAATTAAAATATTTCAAAAAATATTCGTATTAAATAGCAAATGGAAAATTTTAAATTCAATGAATTCGGAAGCAATGTAAATCAGATTGTCCGTTCTATTTAAATTATGCATAATACTGTTCGTGTTTATTGATTTATCATTAAAATAATTGTAATTCCATTATATCGGTTTTAAAATGGACGATAATTGAAAGGAACCCAAAATAATATTTTACCTATTCTGCAATACTTACATTTTTGTCAAATTTAAATATAGAATTTATTTATTCATAACAATGAATAAATTATTGCGAATAAAGGAAATAATTAATTCATATTTTATTTGTGTACATAAATAATTAATTAGACTAAACCGTTTTTATTTGGGTTGGTGGTACAAATTGTTCAGTTGTATGCTTGTTGAATACAATCATCATTGATTATAGAATTGAATGGTTTATTCTATAATAAATTATATACTAATGTAAAATATAAATAGTATTAAACAATTTTTAAATAAAAAAGTTTAAATTAAAATGCAATTCTGTTAAATATTATAAAGAAACACAAATAATAAGATAAAACTTATGACACACGATAAAATTTGAATTGAAATAATTGAATAATTTTTTTTTTTTACATATTCAACATAATGCAACCAAAATGACTGCGAATAGATATTATATTATAAATATCATGTAAAATAATTGTTGAAAAAATAAACATATTGCATTTTAAAAATAAATAAATATTATCATATTCAACCAATTGCTTAACTTTAAATTACAATTTATTTAAAAACAAAAAGAAAGGTACACATCATATACAAAATTACTATAGGTATACACACGATAATATTATCTATATATTCTATAATATGGTAATTGGTTCCGCAGTTACGCGGAATAATTTGGTAAATCGTACTTAATAATAATATGCGATTGTTAAAAATCAACTGCGAAACCATGGAAATCATTCGCAATGAAACTATATTAATTTCAAGATTTATTATTATTATTATTATTATTATTATTATTATTATTATTATATTATTTTGTATACTACACAATATATACATATAGCTAGGATTGAACAAAAAACAAGTATACGAGATTTTTTTTGTCGTAGGTAAAAAACAAATCAATTTTTACAAATAAATATTTAATATTATAATTAATTCTGTCATAATAACGCGTGTTAAATATACTACTGCATGTATTATGAATCATAATTCTGCGGCATTGATAGATTTCACGTGCATTTTATAAACTACTTACTAGTTACAAACATAAAAAAAAAATTGTTTTTAAAAAATATCATACATTCATGACAGTAAAGATTCAAACCTCATTGTTATGGCAGAACGTTAAAAAAAAGTTGGCTAACAAAGGATTCAAATTATTATGATAATAACAATAAATACTTTCTCACTACACAGATGCATTCTAACGGTTGTATAAACAATATGATCGGATGATCATAACTATTTTTAAAATTGAAATAGCTCTCTATAGAAAAATATTAATATAAACTTGTTTCCATATTTTCATCGCGGAATACCGATACATACTAAACATAATAAACCGGACCACTTTTTCTAAAACCGTTTTATAAGGGTCACACCCTAAGAGCGATAAATTAATATATAATTTACAGTTTGGGCAAACCTGTATAAAAAAGTATACATTTTACGAAACCGTATCACGTGTGATTCACGAAGACGTACAAGACGGGCACTCCACACCTGTTCTGTCCTTCGGGCGTTTTTCAAGTTGTTGCTTATTGAACGGTACAACTCGTCGAAGGAACGTGATCTGTTAAAAAAATCATGGCCAACAATGCGGATCGATGCTTGAAAACCGAAAGTTTATGATACCCGAGTATAGCTACTTGGGCACTAAAAAAGGTCATGTGGCATTCTCGCGGAACCCATTACAACCATTGTGCAGCCTGTGCGGCACACGCACACGCACATTAAACCCTAAAGAATTCATTCGAATTTCGCGTGCAAATCTGTGAATCGTTTGATCGAAATTTGAAGGCTCAACTCGTAGTGGAATATTCTACGGATTAGAGAAACATATTTCGCTCTCACCGTTTCGTGGTTAACCGCGATACGGCGACGTGAATGCGGTGCGCGCGATGAATGCGTTTGGGCGAATATTACCTTTTTACCCGCATTATAAAAACGATGTGTTTGGGCAAGTTCTTTATAACTAGAGACCGGAATTAGGATGTACACTAAAAATGTTGTAAACATGATGCAAATATTCAAAGCAAAAGGGTCAAAATATTCGTCGATATGCACAAATAACTGAGAAACATAGCTAGGCATACCCACTCAAATATGCATCATAAATGTATGCTACTTGATTATGATAAAAAAAAAAATGTAGTAATTATTTAATTGTATTTTTGTCTCGTGTTGTACTATCAAGTTCAACAAGGAAATGAGTGGAGTTTATGACAGTTTTGTAAATAGTACAAACCAATAACGAATTACGTTTGTTGATTTACAATAACTTTTAAAAATTAATACCATACTTTTTTTTTTACTAGATTTCTACACAACATTAAGAAATGTATTTTTAATCATTTTGTTTGTCAAATAATAGTTTTTCAATATTGACAACCCGGCACAGTACTGTAGAGGATAATAATTGTTTACCATGTTCACAAAATCATTTTTTTTCTTGCCAGTATTTAAAAATTCCAATTTCCAAAATGAAAAGATGAAACAATTTGATTTACCACGACCGTACAAATATACACATTATATACACTTACGAAAAATTAAAAAAAAATTAAATGAAAAAAAATACCTTCTAAACATGCAATTAAATGGAAAACTAAATTTTGTCTATGGAATCAGTTAGGTTTGAATCGCCGACATTTCTTTTTTTTTTTTTTTATTAACAAAATAACATTTACAATCTGTACATAATAAAATACAATAAGCAAATATGTTTACAATTATAATAGCGACTTTGGATACATGAGAAGGGAAACTATCCAGTGATAGGACCCTTTTGAGTTGAGATGTTTAGGACATGGAGTGGTGTTTCAGTTTAGCAGGTCGCGACACCAACGTCTTTTGAGGCGACGAGGGGGGTTACCTGGAATTGTGGCTGAGTGTTGATTTGCAATTAGAGGATTTGGATGATGAAGTAATTTGGAATGAAACTTTTTGTAGTGGATTTTAACTAAGTTCTCAACTGTTTCAATGTTTAAGTCTTTATGGAGGGTGTGGTTAGAAACAAACCAAGGAGCTGACGTTATTGTGCGGAGGGAAATGGACTGAAATGCTTCGATTGTTTTAATTTGGGTTGGTTTAGCACAATCTTATATTTGGGCTCCATAAGACCAGATTGGTCTTAGCAACGATTTGTAAATTTTTATTTTATTATGGATTCGGAGTTTGGATTTTAGCATAGGACGTAGTAAGTGAGATCTTGAATTGAGAGACTTTCTTTTGGATTTAAGGTGAGGACCCCAAGTTAGTCTTTTGTCTAAAACTATTCCTAGGTATTTTACTTGAGACGAGGAGGGGATGGGAACTCCCTGAAATAAGATAATAGGTGTGTTTTTTTTATTGAGGGTAAAAGAGACAAGAACGGATTTATCAGCATTGATTTTAATTTTCCAGTCGGAGGACCATTTATCAATAAGGTCAAGGTGGAGTTGAAGAGCATTGAATGCTTCTTCTGAGCTATTATTTGGGGATAAGATGGAGGTATCATCGGCGTAGGTGGCTAAGAGCGTGTTTTGAGTTGTGGGGATATCTGATGTGAAGATGTTGTATAGGTCGGGAGAAAGATCGCTACCTTGAGGGACTCCAGCTTGGATTTGAAAAAGAGAAGAAAGAGAATTACCGTGACGAACTTTGAAGGTACGATGTTCGAGGTAGGATCGAATTAATAGGTATAGTGGCGCGGGAAGGAATTTTTTAATTTTATAAAGCAGACCAGTGTGCCCCCCTACATTTCTAACCCTCATATTGGTGCATGCAATCAGTATGAACACGCAAATGCATAAAATTCCGGTGTCTACTTATAATGAGCGTCGTGCGTTTGGGCGAACTAGATGAGCAAGAGTATTTCAAACACCGTTAGTAACATTTTAAGTTGAGACAAGTAAAATATTTCAAAGGAAATTCCACTTTTATAGGGTAAATATAGGAAAAAAAACAAATACGTGTGATACTCTTAATTTTTAAAATAAACTATAGTAGTTTTAATGATATTTTAACTTTATTGGTGGTATTTAATCATACAAAAAAAAAAAAAATTCTTATAATTTTTATAATATTGTTCGAAGTGAGAGGAAAGTATATAGAACAATGATAATTAATAAAACCAGATATTAAAAAGGTTATTTAAAAATATTACAATATTTTTGGCACAAACGCATTGCACTTTTTTCAAAATCACTCGCCCAAACGCATTAATATACGCTGAGTTGCCCAAACACATTGTAATTTTTTAAAAATTCGTCCAAACGCAAACCAACCGAATGCGATCCACGGTCATATATTAGCAGCAACATAAACACCAGTCTTATGTGTGTGCGTGTGATTGTATGAAATATTTGACACACTCGCACATCGTATTTTCCGATGCATAATTTCCGGGCGAATCGGATCCGTAGTATAATATACAATATACTATTGCAGTTCATAACGTTTAATAACAATATAATATTTATGTATATATGTATAATTATTGTATTATAATAATATATTTGGCAACATTATAATATGGAGGAGAGGAGCGCATGAGTACCGTGCATTGGCAATTTCTTCGTTTTCGAATCCCCGTCACATGGATCGCGTATTCGCGTCGCGTGCGTACAATAAAATGCAGTAATAATATTATTATACTCTATATGTGTTACAATGTCTACCATCTCGGAGGACGAACTTAGGAGGCGGCGGTGGCGGCTGGGTGGTAGAGATCGCGGGGCACGGCTCGGGCCCGCGTTCCGTTCGTCGTCCATTACACTCTAGTCGAAGGACAATCAGTGTCGATGGCCATCATTCTCTGCAATTTATTCCTCTTGGTTTCCACTTCCGACACCTGCGGGAAAAAACGCGGATTCGATTAATTATTCCAATGGTTTTTATACCCTCTTCATCCCCCAATCGCGTTGAAATCGTCCCCTACTCGCCGAGCGCGTGGACCGTATTGATCTATATACCCTATACACGTGCAGGAGGGCGGCGAGGCGATCCGCTAGGATAACGCATCTAAAATATATTACATCTATTCTACGAGGGGAAATCTTTGTGCCACCGAAATTCTAAGATGCGATGCAACAGGAAAACGTGTTACGCGAAATATTACAAGGGTATTATACATACGAGTCTTGCAGACACGGAATATTTATAGTCCAAAAGAATAGTGATCAGAGCGCAGTATGCATTATTATGCTATAATATCGTTTATTCTGTGATATCCATGTGTAGTACCAGCAGCTACAAATAGGAATACAAGGTAGTATGTATACACGTGCAATCTATTTTATGAAATATCAAAATATTTAAGGATATTATTCCACATGGCAAGCATTAAATAATTAAATAAAACATTTTTTTTGTTAGTTTTTTTGAATAGGAGTAAAAAGAAAACTGTCACGGTACATAACGCATTATTAAATGTTACTTGTTAAACTGATAATATCAAATTAAAATTGTATATTATTTTGCTTTTATTAAAAATACGGTTTAAGAAAAATAGCTACAAACATTATAACGGATCGTTCTTATTATTTTTATTTTAAAATATAACTATTAATGTACGGCAACATGGAAATATTACGTAAGATATAAAAGAATAACACAATTTCGTGTTTTTCTGTAAATATCACTTAGGTTTTTTTGGGTTACTTTTGTCGTTTACAACAGTATTATTATTATAATTGTAGATTGACATGTTCTTTTCTTCGTTTTCACATTTAAATGCATACAAGATTCGTGGTTGAAAAGAGGCCATTATTTATACTTGTTGAAACCCCGTAAACATTTAAAATATTCACTGGTAAACACTTCACAATCGTCGTGTAGAGCACCGTATGCACCGTATACATATGTTTTATCGTTTGTTTAATTGTTTTATGTAGAGAAACTTATATTGAAAATAGATTTGCCTCGACAATTAATTATTATTAAACAAAAATAAAAAAATCCTCGGAGAGGAAAAAGTTGACGATGGTTACAGGTTAATAAACTAACCTTGATTGAATCAAGGGCACGTTAGATGATTGAAATATGTGTGGTAGAGTAAAGGGAACATTGTTGGTGAAGCAAATAGTGGAAAGAACAAGGTGATTATGAAAGAGTGCAGGACAAGTAAACAGTAGATGAGAAGCGTCGCACGTCCTCATGACGAGTGCAATAAGGAGAATCATTCAAAGATTAGTAATAGGAGTGCGCTGGGTGGCAATTGTGGTCAGACCCAAGTCTAGAATAGGAAACTATGATTTTGCGCGAGATCGTGACACCAGGAAAAGGATAAAATGAAAGGACTACACATATTTTTACATTATATTATAAAAATTCCAAATAAATGGACGAACATCGAAACAGTTTTCCTGCCTGAATATTTTGGTTTTCACTCTACTCTCGACGTGGGCAACTGCTGTCCGCAAACACGTTATTGTACGTCTTTATCATAATACTACTCGTAGGCATCATATTATAATTATTAATTTCTCGTATAGTAAGCATATAATATAGATTTCGAATTTATATGGGTAACCTTTAAAACCTTGTTGGACGCATATCTTCTCACTCTAGTAAATTGTACTAAAATAATATTATAATACGTATGGACGTTACACACATATTATCTGTGTTCGTCAACCGAATACGTTGTTGATGCATACACGATGACAGCTGGGTGACGTTACGGCCATTTGCTTTTTGTGCAAAGTCGACAGAGGTATTGTGTCAAATAATATACATTTGTCAATAAACTACCATTTGCTCAGCGCATACATGGTATATACAATAATATATGTAAGATCGCGAGACATAATAAATTATCTTCCAGACATTTTTGTCGATTGTCACGAAACAAAGAATATATTTCTTGTGAATTTCGTAAATGGCAATAAAACGTATTCGTTAACAAAAATATTATGTTAATATTACTCCACAGAAAATGGAAAACTTTTCACAATTAAAGAACTTTTTATAAAACTTTAAGTGCCACCCATAAACAATATACTTATAATGGTAACTGTAAAAAGTTTTACTCTAAAAGAAGTAATATATTTATATAAAAAAAATAAGTAAATAACTGAATAAGAGAAATTTAATTTATAGCAATTAATACGGGTTTGTTTACCGCGATAAATTAGTATTATTCTACGAGAATCGTTGTATGCGTGTAAGTTAAATTACAAACTACAATGGACCGATATCGAACGGAAAAATGATAAAACACTTATAATACTATTATTATTATTATTTCAATTGAAAGTACTTAAAAGCTCTTGATTGATGTTATTTCTTACTTCCTTCTCGTAGATTATAAGATTACAATAGTCATATAGATAATTAAATTAATTAGAATATAAATATTGATTTGGACATTATGAAATTTTTAAAAGTGAATAATGAGAGAATATTAATGACTATAATTTTAATTAGCCATTGAATTGACCAACGTCGAGTTAACGTATTCATTTAGATAGGCGTTTTTACTTATAATTGACTTAGACAAAAATCCTTTTATTAGTCCGCTGGTAATTGAAACATAATAATTATCGAGCTCCAATATGGTATATTTTACTATTTGATATTGTTATTCGTCGAAACCAATTTATTTACTACAGTTCGGTGATATATTTATTAGTTATAATTAAACTAAAATAGAATAAAAATATAGTACGGACCAAAAAAAGTACGTGTATTCAATACAAATGAAGTATTATTAAAATTATATTTTTTTTATAATAATATTAAACGAATTTGAAATATTGGAATGAATCAAATGTTTTAAATTATAATAATTATATTATGTTAATATATGGTTTGCACAGGTAGTGGTAGTATATACGCAATCGTATGAAAATAACTGAAATGCGTACACTCGCGTGGACTTTCAAGTACAAGTGTGGAATTCAGCATTATGTGTATTCCTCTCAAACATCACTTTTATAAAATTAAAAACAAAGTGTGCCCACAAGTTTTTTAATTAATGTGTTTTCAAAACTTTTTTAAAGCACAAAAAGTTAAAAAAAAAAACAAAAAAAGAATTGATACTTAGAAATATATTGTATCCCCTACGCAACATATGTGTGTAAGTGTGGCTATGTAATACATGTACAATATATATATAAATACATAGATGGTTGATGGTTTGTTATACACTTCTTCCAGATTCCGAGCAAAAGCGGAAATTATAGTTTTTATCGTTCCCCTCTCCCATACACACAAACAATTTTTGGGTACCAAAAGGAATTTAAAATATCGAGAAATGGACAAAGTACATTATCCAGAGGTAATTTTTTTATTTTCACCGCAGTCTTCCGAGGCGCAAAGGAAACCTAAATAAAACCGTATAAAATATCGAGTTTCTCCATGCATCAATTTTGTTTTACTTACATTTATTTTGATACCATTATTTTTTAATGTATTATTTTGTTAAGATTCAAAAAAGTAATAAGAGAAGACTTTTATTAGTAATTTTTTTGCTATACGTATACACGAAGGTATTAGACTATTAGAGTGATATTTTTAAAAAAAATTTACCTAGAAAAATTTGCTATTGGGTTCAATCCGTTTAAATATCTACATAAACATATAAATAAATAGAAAAATAAAAATATTTAAAACATATTGAATATCCGCTGATGAATAATTTCATTCTATGAGCACTTTAAGCTTGTTTGAGTACAGCAGATACATTTTTATGTACACATGCCTTACTAGAGTTAACCGAGACGCGCTCAGAATCGTTTTTTGAACGCAATGAGATATCGTTGCTTTCAGAGTTCAGACACCTATACCCAGGTAAGTAGCCCTTTCAATTCCTACATATTATATCACCGTAACATTTTTCTTTATCGTCTCTTCCAACCTCCACACCAATATAATGTATTACTATATTATCCTTTGTTTTCGCTGTATATATTACTATATGTATACATATTTAACGGTTCTCGCGCACATATTTCCGTTATCAGACCTGGTTTCGTTATGAATAAATTACAAATGCATTTTAGATTTAACGTACGCAAAAAGCGCTAAGCTTAATGATTTACAATGTTTTTTATTTCGATAGTGGCAACCAGTCGCGGTAAAAGTTTACGCCAAACAAACAAACATTAATCATTAGACTTGACCTAAGCGGGAAATTATCGCGTAAACCAATGACGAAATCAATGTTTTTAAGGTAATATTTAACGCTATCTATTATAATGATGTGTTCATTTTCATAAGAAATGCTATTAGTCAGATTGCAATCAGTTTTGAGAACTCCCAGGCGTATTGCACAGCGTCGCTCTAAAGGCAGTACATAAAATACCCATAGCCAACCAAGTTTATCAAACCTCGGCGAAGCAGTAAATAATTTATAAATATGAAAAACCATCAGCCATTTTATTGCCAGAGTGGCTGTAATTAACTGCGTACATTGGTGCTCGTGGTTAAGGAGATTCGAAAATATGCAAATCTGTTATGATGACAAAGTGTAATAAGTTGTGTATACACGTGTACAACTATAAAATTATATGGTATATGATTTACGACATCGTTCCGTTTGTTCAGTAACGTTTGTTTATGCGCGTATAATTTTGGTTCTTGGTGGCAATAATACCTATTTTGTGCAGAAGATTACAAAAGCCAAAGAACCAGTTGTTCGCTCACTTGGACCGTTTCGCGTACATCTGTAATTCTGAACAGTCGGACGGTAATCTCTGATGACATGCTAGTGCCATAACGTGGAAATTTTAATTTTTTCATACCATATGGTACCAATGCAAAATAACCGTACATATACGTAATATCATAGATCTGTGACATTTGTACTTTGAGGCTGTGTACATCTTTAAGCGACTGTTTAGCATTTGCACGTTCCTAACGGGAAGCAATAAAAGTCGTGAAGTAGACGAGTTCGGTTGAGTTCGGTGAGAAGAAATTCTCAGGGATGTTCTAGTAAGTGTGTGTACAAATAAGAACTTATTCGTATTGATTTGGGACCAAGGCAGTTTTGACGGTTCACGGTCGGTCAAAAATCAAAATCGAAAATCACTATAATCATATCATATCGTATTGCATATAATAATATACGCTATCGGCGTTGCAAAAACGTTCTAAGGGAATGGAGAGACGACAAAATCTGCGTTTTTAACACATTCCAAAGACGGTTTAGTGACATCTCGATAGTTCAATTTATTATTTGCAGTAACTATAATATAAATCGTTCTTAATTGATTTTCTTCGCAATGTTATACTGGGCCTCACTGAGAATTGCTGTAGAATAGCCGTACGAAACTAATTTGGGTGAGCTCGTTGTTACGAAACATATTTTCCGAAGAAGACTTGGTTTAGTGTTAAATTCTTCCTCTTTGAATTCAAAATGAATAATTGAATACACATTTTTGTACGTGTCACTGATTTAATTTTTTTTTCATAAAACTACAGGCATTATATAATAAGAAAAATATAAAACCGTATATTATATAGTTTGGGAATTTGAAGATAAAAACTGAAATACGAGTAAGTCCGTGTTACAATCCAATGTGTATTGTTTATTAAGTAACATGATACCAACTAATTATTCACTGGGCGTTGATTGCATTTTAAATTATTTTTAATCCCTACAGTTTTTTTTTCTTATTTTTCATACAGATCATACTATCGGAACGCTGAGCATTCAAGTGTATTTTACAAGACTTGAACCTTAATTAAAAATCGGACCGTTCAGAATGCAAAACTTCAACTGTTGACAGCTTAAACCGTTACACCGGTAAATCCACGAGTGTTCCGAAAACCGTCTTGGGTTTAAAACTAACATAATTTCTTTTTTTTCCTACGTCACGTACACTGCAGAAATACACGTCTTATACAGGGTGCAGTTTCTGAAATGGTCGAGGAAACTAGTGTACGCATATCGCACACTCTCCGGAGCGTCCCAATGTAAATTTGTTTGACATTTTTTTTTTCCATTTTCAAAACCTAGGTTTTATCTTTAGAATACTATTTCAAATGTGAAAATTAATGCGTGTACGATTTTTCTTGCAAGTTTTCATTTCAATCGATAAGTGGCATCGTTTTTGAACTTGGTGCGCGTTTTTCACGCTGTATAGAAAAAAAATGTCAAAATACTCTTCATCGGGCCGCTTCAGAGAGTACGCGTGTATACTAATTTCCTCACGACCGTTCCAGAAACACCCTGTATACTGGACAGATGTTTTTCAGGTTTAATAATATCACTCTATGCAAACGGTCCTGTTATTCAAGTTGCGTACGACTATATGATTATATTACATTTTTACAATCACCTTGAACATGACGATACGGTTTTCGTTGTTGTTGTGGTGTTTCGGTGTGTTCGGCTCGCTCGACGGCCGATTCTTGTTGACCAGCAACGGATAATTACTGCTCAACGACGAGTCCGAACTTTGCCTGCTGCAATATTGGCAACGGCGCTGTGCCAATCGGAACGTTACGCTCTCGTAACGCGTACAACGCTCCGATCCATTTATCTGGGGGATGAAAAAACAATTCGTTTCAATTACACATGCTATGAATATATTGTACTCTTAGAACGCGTATTATGTCGCAAACTATAGTTGTAATGGGGGTGCATTTTCACCTTCAATTTTAATGACGTTTCTCACACGTTAAACAATTAATACATATTAAACGATCTTTTAATATGCGTTTACCAGGTTATATATACAATAGTCGCAAGCATAAAAACTACAAAACAACAAGAAGAAATTAAGTATGTTTTTTGTGAAAATGTTTTTACTTTTAATAACCGGCTTCCTAACGTTTCAAGCGAAGTCAGTACAACTATACTACGCGACCATCAGGGTGTGTGAAAAATGTGTCTTAATATTCGTCAGCTTGTGACCCGCCTGATATGGGTCATTTTCACACTTGACGTTCACGATTCAAATTATTGAACGAAAACGTACTACTACTATCATTGATTATTTAATATTGCGCTACTATGGTGTGCTGTACGCACGAGAAAATTACGACGGAAAATGCGCCGAACTTTTTACTTCTTTATGTTACGTAAACGATAAACAAAACCCTTACGTATTATTGTTGTTCGCCATTGTGTCGTTGAAATCATGCAGACCGGAAACTTAAGTTGTTGGTACACTGTTTTAAGTCGATTATTTTTTGTTTACAATCAAAATTCATTCTTTGTCTAGTTTTTAATAATTATTTAGTTTGAAATTGACACAATACACATTGAAGACTGAAATGTAGAAATTATATGACCAGTTCGTCTTATGTCTTTTGACTGCTAAAAAAATCTATGTATTTTCAACGACTTAAAGTAAAGTGAGTATTTTTATCTCAATTGATGTATACAATAAATTATTATTAAGAATATCTAATGCAATGTAATACTTATCAAGTACACTGTTAAATATCTTATTTATTGGAAATTACTATACCATTGATTGTCGTTATATTATAGTGATATGAATTAATATTTTACTGCATTTCAATTTTATAAATTCCTGAGAAACCTTTTGAAATCGTACATCTTTTGTGGGTACTCTCTTTAAGAGCTGTCCTTTTACAATTCCTTCATAGAATAAAAAATGTTTAGAAACAATCATCATAAATATACATCTTATTTCACTCAATTAAATGCATTTTTAAATTTTTGAAAGTACTCGTAGGTATTACCATCGATTATAAATACAATATTTATAATCAATGGTATTACTTTATTTTAATAAAAAAAATTAATTTTTGTTGTATGTTTTCGTGATAGTTTTTTTTATTCATAATTTAAAAAATATAATTTGAACATTCTTAATAAAATTATTATAAATAGTAATATTTCTACACACTTTAAACTCCAATTATTTAGTATTTAGGTTTTTATTAATTATTGATTTATTTTAACGCCTGTATAAAAAAAGGCTGAAGTACCACTTTAATTTCACAATTTATTTCTATTTATGAACGATCAGGGATGCATTGATGGGGAAAATTTGTTTTCTGAGTCAATAAAAAATGTAAATATACTGCAGTATATACGGATAATTAATATGGATATTCTAACGACATTTTATTACATTTTCAAAATAAGTTAAACAAATTAATGAACTATTTAAAAAACTTGGACCACGCTTACCTAAATTAAATAAGCTGCAGTGTTATACACGCGCGAGTTAAAACACTTTAAGACAATATTGATCTGTTAATAGCTTTGCGTATTGTAATTTGTTCCAGACGAATAATTTAGATAAAATATGATTGAACAATAATGTGGAGTATAAGTCGATTTTATTTTGAATTTAATAAAATAACCAATAAACGGACCGCTGCTCATTTGCAACATGCTGACCAGTGATCATACAGTTATCGGGCTTAAATATCTGTAGTATATTATTAGAGGTACTTAATCGTTACTGTTTGGTCAAGTTTGAAGGAATTGTTCAATTGTGTCTTGGCCTTAGGTTAAATGTGCGAAAGAATATTATATTAGATGGTTTGGACTTGTTTTTTTTTATTGTTCACAAGTTGAACTGTAAAATCATAAGTTATGCATGCGATAGTGTAATATTTTATAAACAATCGACGAATAACAATTATTAAGCGCAAACATTACCGAGAATTCAGCGCACTTCTCAAGAAACGTATAAAATGCGTGTATTGCGGTAATGTGAACATGACGCATAATTTGTGACGCAACTGCATAATATAAAATAATCGAAAAAATACAATGAAAGGTTGTAATTATAAAATGTTAATAAAATAAAAGTATAAGTTTTATTGTATTATAATTAAGATAATTGTTATCATTGTTATGATTTTATCGCGTTGTGTAAAGCTAGAAGGTTGGCGATGAATAATACAAATAAAACGTTCTCCAATAATATAATATAATATATATTGCGTTTAAAAACTTAAGTTGGCGGACGATTTCAATTAAAAATGATAAACCATCAATGTTCCGATATCTTCTGCCGAAGTGCGCGTAGAATAATTGATATCTTATGTGTCTGGGGACAAAATAAAATTCACAGGTGTATTCTTGGACGCGTCTCTAGGCGTTTGATTGCGTAACGGCTCTTATTTATACGAACGACTCGATTCTTACAGCCGGTCCCTTTATAGTTTATATTTCATTATAAATCTTCCTCGAATGGTCGTTCTTTTTCGGTACGTTTTTAAGAAAAACTATTGCCTGGTTGCACAAAACAAAACGCACTCGAAGAAAGCATATTTTCAACTCGAACATCAAACGATAACTAGTATACTAACGGCATTGATACCCCCCACTTCAGCGAAACTTCATTAAACCACCTTCGGAGACGATATACGGGCATAGTCACGCCGAGTCTACATTTGATTAACGTTTCTGTAATTCCTTAAGCCCCGCACCTTAATGAGTTCACGTAACCGAGTTGATCTGCGGAAAGTTAAGATGAACGGAAGGGGGGAAAAATCAGCGGGCAGATAGTATATACTCGTATATATATGCATCTCAATCTCAGAACGTAATACGAAGGGGAGAAAATATCACAACATAAATTTTAACGATATCGAAATGTTAAATAAAGAAACAAATTCTCGAAAACGGACCATAAAGAAAGTGATAGAAGTCGAGAAATGCCCGGGAGAGTTTAACAAAGAAGATGAATATGTAAAATAAGTAATGCGTGGAAGCCAATTATTCACCGGATTAAAAGAAAATACGAAAATAAACCCATTGAAGAAAAAGTAGTAGTTCACCAAACAGAATGAGCCCAAGTTGATAATGCAGTGAAGGAGAAATAATAAATACATGGAAGGTAAAAATAGTGACTCGACGCATATTTCCAGTAATCAAGATGGTGGAGTCATCTACGGATGATTTGCATGCAAACAAAAGAAAAAGCGTTAGTTCAGCGCGCACAGCTATCAAAAAGTAATAATAGGATAGAGCTAATAGTATAAAATATAAACATAAAATAAATATCGGAAACAAGGACCTAAAACAACACTGTGAACATGCACTCCGAAAATGAACCCGCAAAGGAACCTAAATATTCGTAAACTACCGAAAACATGCGGATATAATATAAGAACAAGGAAATAATAATGCCTTCCAGTTCATAGTAACTCGCATATATATAACTCGTTTGTATTGACAATTAGGACTCAATGGTCCACAAGATTTTCAGACTGGTGGGCTACATTAAATCATCAAAAATCCTTTTATGTTATTTATTTTTAAAAAATTATAGTGTTCTCTAAAAGTAACTAAGTGTATTTTTAATAGTTTTTATTCAAACCTAGCGACTAGTTTCACCAATGCTATTATGTCGGTTTTATTGTAAGTAATTTTGCAAATCCGTAGATGCTTATAGGTTGTAAATAATTCGACTGGCATTGTTTTCAAAATTCGATATCAACAAATCGGTTTAACCGATATAAGTGCACACTACAGAACGGACGAAATAATATATAGAACGATGTTGGCTCAAAATGCCTAAGTATATTCCTTCCACGTACTAACTTTTAAAAATATATTACTTAGGATGGGCAAACTTATGAGTATACACACCGACGGATATTGTAATAATTGCAGATTTAATACCAGATTTTCGATTCTGGTAGAGCTTAGGACAAAGCGCTGGATGTTGAATTTGTAACAGGAATTAACGATGACCGTTTACAAATTCGTTGTAATTATTTTCACTGGAAATTCGATATCATAACCATTTTAAGTTTTGACTCTATGGTGAACTGATAATACTGCTACATATAGGTAATACACGTTTACTTCGATCGGGTGGTTGAGCACTTTTGAGTTAGGTACTACAGTCGTTGAACGTTACTTCTCCCCCGCCCCACCACCAACTGTTTCGACTAATATAAACGTCATTCCGGTATAATATGGGCCAGCCGCGTACCGAGAATAATTATGTTTCGAGACGGAGGGAATGACAAAAATCACGTTGGCATATTATACCCGAACCTGCGCTATTAAATCACCCGTTACCGATGACGCGATACAAATATTTTCGAACAGTAAATTGATCAAGCCCGTACAATGTACATATAATGAAGGTCACGTGATTTAGATGGCGTTAAATCGATAGACAAAACACGCGGACAGTTCAAGGTGATACAGGGTTGTTTACAAAATTCCTGAGGCCCGGGCTAGAAGTTAGCTTCGAACTCCTGAGGCCCCGCTTTGAAGTTAGAATCGGTTTTTGATGCCATGTAACTATAACTATAGAAATATTTCGCATTATATAGTTTATGGTGATATCACATAACTGTAAAGTATACCGTAGTAGTACAGAAATCGATTTGCATAGCAACATTTTAACTAAACAAAAAAAATATTTAAAATTTTAAAAACAAAAACTATACTGTTAAAATTATATTGTTAATTTTATTTGTTTAGCACTATAGCTTGCCACTGTTGGAAAACTTATCGAGTACCATATACTCAGATGTATTTACATCTCAATGAACACATAGCAGAGCAAGTCTCATAAGCCGTGTCTCAGAAATATTGTTTATTTTATATTATTTGATATTATTTAGATACAATTATTTAAGATTTCCTAAATTTTGAGGAGGGGGGAGGCTAAGGCCTCTTAGCTCCCCCGTCCGGATACGAAACTGAAAATAAGGTCCATAAGCTGCACACTATGTATACGCGGAAAGTACAGATCTTGCCGGATCGTACGTGGCGACAAAGTCGGTGGAATGTAGGTCTTACCGGATTGTACGTGGCGACAAAGTCGGCGGGCGGCGGCGTAACCGAGTCGAATGAGTGTTGGCACTCGACGGAGGACATGCGGAAACTGTGCACGGACACGCTGTCCGGCTGGTGGGCCATCATCAGCCGGTGCTGCTGGTACGCGCCCGCCTCCTTGGCCATCGAGGACTCGCGCAACCGTTTCCGGCTGCACACGGCGCGCAGGATCTCCTTGCGGAACGCGTCGTTCCTGAACACGTACACCAGCGGGTTGAGCGTGGCCGCGGACAGTGCGCACGAGTATACCACCTCGTCCGGCAGCTGGACAATGGACACGTGCACGAACAGCGGCGTCCAACTGAACAGGTACGTGGACAGCACCATCATGGACGTCTTCATGGCCCGGCTCTCCTCACGGAACAGCAGCGCCGAGAACAGCGCGTTCGAGTTGCGCCGCGACAGGTCGGGTTCCATGCACACGCTGTGCTTGCGCGTGCGCAGGCTGTTCCTGCGAACAAAAGTGAAATGCAGGTCAACAACTGCATTATTTCGACAAATGCGTGATGGTCGAGTCGCGGGGTTGATTCTTCCGGCAGAGCGATGGTGGAAACCTCTACATTTATAGGGGCTCTAAACCGTTTATATCAGGGGTGGCCAGCGATAAGCTAGTCGCTAGCCGCACAATATAATGATAAATACGTAAGAGTAAAGAGCTGATCTCGAGGTATAGATTTACAGACTTGAAATGACTTAAACAATTGTTCGATGAAGAAAATCTCTCTGTATGGTTGATATGTTATTGTAAATGGATTCCCAATATTAAAATCTATTTTAAGCGATACAGCAGTCTTAGACATTTAACTTTTAGAACTATTGGAAGGTGAAGGACCGGAGCAGTTCAAACGCAGTTGTCATTCTTTTTGACATTTTGGAAACACATGTCTGCTATATGATATCCAAAAGTTACACTTTGCGCTCAAAAATGTATGTACATTTCGAAATAACTTCGAAACATCGACAGTGAAAATAACAAAATCTTAACATCACTGAAATTGTATGGATCATCATCCAACAAAATTGTTAAACACTATTCTAACAACACATAGTACAGACTTCAAAAGCTGACGAACAAAATGGACGCAAAACAAATATACGCGTTAGGTTTAGTTAAATACCAATTGAGGATTAAAAAATACGTTAAAATTTAAAAAATGTACGAACTTAAATATAAAATCAAAAATGCTATATTTTTTAAAATTGTCAAAAATGTTTTGCATCTTTTGATACCACGTGAACCACGAGCAATTTCGTCATCTCTGGTGTATAATATATGTACATAGTATCCATTCGAATCGTCTGAAAACATCCCTCCGGAATGCATTGACCGCGGTTTCCAGCAAAAACAACTATAATATAGTGGTGTCGGGTTTTTATTATAGGCGCAATTCACCCGAACACTACTCGTATAAACGCATTAGTTCCTCGCGATTACCAAACCGCAGTACACCCGGCCACAGGAAATAGAACATAGCGGTACGGCGTACGATTGACGTTTACGTGAGTCCGTGATAATTATTGCAGTCGGATTTATATCATGTCCGCAGTCGTTATCGTATCCACGTGTTGCTGGCAGAAAAAAACAGGTATCTCGAATAAGGGAAGAAAAGGAACAATATCGGTAACGCAATGGTTTGGAATCATATTTAAAAGTTGCATTTTGAAGACGCGCAAAGCCATCGAGGCAGGCGCAGATCCAAGCTAAGTGCGTGTCCCCCCTCCATCAGAAAGAAATCTCTCAGTTTTGCAACTACTTACAACTTGATTAAGATCAAGAATGAGTGGAAATAGATAAACATGGTTGGCCCTCATGTATATCCATGGATGAACGATAGATTTTCTAAAGAAAAACGAAGAAAACTAGACTTTAAATTAAAAAAAAATATATATTATGAAAGTAAAGAATACTTTTCATTCGCAATACTCAGGGTATTATGTTATTTGACATTTTACTCATATTAATTTCTAAAAAACTAACTTTGATCATTAATCTATAACTTACCTGTCCTATTCGTATTTATGGTTACGAGCCTCCCCCCTCTGTAAAAATGTCTGGATCAGCCCTTGACGGGCTGCGTAAATGTTTGTCGGTAGTAACCGCACATACCTGCGGTATAACGTTTGCTGCTGCTGGACTCGCGATAAGATCGGCTGATTCCCGTTTTTTCGATTACCATCCGATTTCGCACAACCGATCGGTTTCGTGCGCGTGCGGAACGCTTGGCGGCCGCATCGTTGCACGTATTCAATGTATCGTACACTAAGCTCGATCGAATCCGTATCGGGCGAGTGGAAAATGACAAAATAAACAAAAACCGTACGCGATCTGCTCGTCTATTACGTACACATCCGATCTACATAATATTATTGTGTTTTAGTGCTACTTATATATTATATCAGTCGAGTTAAAAACGGATGATGTGCATTTAATGTGTTTCGGGTACGCGAGAGGTAATGTCATTTTTTCTCGTGCGTACATGTGCACATGTATAGCGGTACGTACGGCGCATGCACACTGCGGTTATGTATGTACAACATACAGGGTGTGGGGTGTCCCACCGAGGAATTATACCCATTGTTGCGATACATCGTGATATAACGAAGATAATCGAATTCTGTTTTTTTTTCTTATAAGACTCACGGTAGCTATGATTATATTTATAATACATATATTATTCGAATTTATTGTTCTTGGTACAAAAAAAAAAATAATTTTTGTTTTATTATTTTCAATTTTTTTTTTACCATTTTATAGAGTTTGTTTTTTTTGAATATGTTGACGTTTCAACATTTTATTTTCATAAATCTCATGAGTATTTTTTTTCAGTTTTCTAAAAATATCTGTATAAACAAAACTTATCTGAAACAATTTTTATTAAAAAAATGATTAAAAATCATGAGGTTAGTAAAAATTAAACGTCAAAACATCGAAATTCTCAGAAAAATAAAGTCTACAAAATGGCCATTTCAAATTTCTCGAAAATAATTAAATAAAAATGATATTATTTTCTAACTTTTTTACCAATACATTAAATTCCATTGTGAGTCTAATAAAAAAAAAAAAGCAGAATTTCAATATCTTCATTATCTAAGGAGATATTGCAATGGGTAAATCCTCGGAGGGACACCCTGTATGTGTAACCGTCTTGCTCGCTTACTCGCCGGAATTGCATTACGCGTTTTAATTTCGGACGAGGTCGTATGGGTTTGCCGTTACGAAAACGACGAGGACACTACATTAAGTTCCAGTATGTTGTATAATACCTACGCACGGCTTTTGCAAAGGACGATTTCAAAGACACTGTATGTACGAGTGTTTACTAAAATATGTATATTTTCCGAATACGCAGTGTATTTTTACAAGGACGAGTGTACTTAGTGTTATATAAAATACGTATATGTATGCATACGTACTGTATACGTTAACGCGCACGCCGAACACCTAGAGATTCCAATATATAATATAATTTTCCAAGAACAATCGCCTACACGCAGCTACTAACGTAGTCTCTCGTACATTATACATTCATATTTGTGTAGCTCTTTGCACGCCGTACACAGCGTTGATCATAATAATAATACACGCGCACACGTATGCACTTAACGTTGTCTAAAACCGTATACTGTATAGTGTTACGCACGAAAATCCGTTTCCATACTTACGATACGTTTGCGATTATCATTTTTTGTCATTGTATTTTCAAAATCCAAAAATATCTCACGCGTACCGACACGAGTGAAAACCGTGTTGTGCAGGATACAGCCGCCGCAGATGCGAGTTGAACACCACTTCGCGAAATTGCCATCGATCATCGATTTCACCACAACGTTTTCGCGACTCGCGGTATTCACCTTAACAGTGTTGTGCATAGATAACCAAAAAATTATCTAGATAAGATAACGGATAATTCATCATAAATTCATCTAGATAAGATAATAGATAACTATTTCAATATTTATCTGGATAATAGATAAAAGATAACTACATTTATCTAGATAAAAAACAGATAATTTTAAAAAGTTACATCATTCGGAACTTACATATTTTGTAATATGATTATTTTATATAAATAAAAAATTATTTTCATTAATAATGATTTATTTGGTTTAAAATAATATTCATTTATTTTGTTAATTTAGACTCAAAGTACATTTTATTAGTACATTCATTTAGTACATAAACCTATTTTTATTTTTTTAATACCAACTATAAATTTTTAAACATAAATATTATAAATTAACTATTTGTATTCCTTTTTATTTTACGTTATTAATCAATACAAAAAAAAAATAATCTTATTCCAAATCATCTAGATAATTTATCTCAGATAACCATTTTTTTAAAAAGATGGATAAAAAGATATTTACTATTATTTTTATCTAGATAAGATAAAAAGATAAATGTTTTTATATAGATAAATCATCTAGATAAAATTATCTAGATAATGCACAACACTGCACCTTAATCGAACACGCGACCGGTCATGGAAATCGAATAAGGTTAATACGTTCAACTGAGAACGAGCCATTCGTGTATATTTTATAAGTCGTATAGCAATGATGGCCAAACTTTTTCGAGTGAAGATCGCGCTCCACAAATTGTGAGTTCTTATTTAATTATAATTATCGATTTATATTTTATTTGTATGCATGTGATTTATTAGAACGATTATTGATTTATTTATTTTTATTTTTGCGAAACACGCCTCTAATAGCGACAGTGCGAGAGGCGGTACTAGTTATCAAATTTTGTGTCACTCTTAGCTTAAATTTATTTGTTACAGTTTAATCGTTAATTTAATATTATTATTTTACAGTATACCTACCCATTGTTGAGCCAAAAGGGCTGTACATTTATTATTATACCTATTAATTGTTGGGCCAGAAGGGCCGATTATTTTTACTATACAGCATCATAGTTACTATTTGATTACCATTGTTCAATTATTTTAGTTCCTATTTTTTCCGTAGTCTTAAGTACACATAAGACACAAAAACATAATATATACACACATTTACGCACTCACTAACACCACTAGCTTTTTAGATTTGCTCGGCGAACCCAACCACTCTGACCGAGCCACAAATACATTTTTACACACGGTGCGGCATAGTGTTATTAGGGTTACCGGCGTGCGCGTAATAACATTTCATGCAACCGGCCCAAACAATAATTGAACGTGAAATATATGTATAGCAAATGAATGGTGTTTTCCCATTATATTTAATATTATAAATATTTTTATTTATATGACATGATCGAGGGCCCGGGAGGCGATTGCCCCCTTGCCTCCCTGGCCAGTCCGCCCCTAATTGTATAGATTATTATTTGGTTATTATTCCAACATTGTAAGTGTGTAGCAGTGTCGAAGGGGGGCACCCTCACAGTATTCTTTTAGTATAACAATTTATCATTATTATTATCTGTGTGGTGTGTTTAATACAGTCCACCTCTTATATTTATATTGAATTATTTTGTTAATTCCTTTACTACAAATCCTTACTACACATTCTTACAATACCTAATATGTGTCTCTCACATTAACTAATTGTGACTAAATTACTGTGTGCATATTGTCTTTAAAATTTATATAAATGAAATTTAAAAATGTAAAAATATTGTTATTTATACAACCGTAAGCCATGTTATTCTAAGATCACGCGCTTCACGATATATTATGTATTTGAGGTATTAAAAAATTCTAAATATTAACAACTATTTTACATGTGTTGATTTGTTTAAATAATAGACTAGGAATATCAGTTTTTTTTAAATAATAGTGAATCTTTTCTAACGGTAATATTCGTTTGCATTAATAATAATGTCTCGTTGTTTTCACCGCGTTATACAAATACACCGGGGTAATTTGAAACTACCGCAAACATTTCCAAAAATAATACATAATAACAATATTGTGGCGATGACAGTGTCAACGTTCCCCGAGCGCGTACATATATGCATTGGTGCGCATTTAATCTAAAACTAAGGAGTGCCGAAATTCTTTATTCCCAAACAACCCTTGATGAGCTTTTCACATCCCCTACAACTACCCGACATCAAATATTTTAATTTCAAAAGAAAATTATTAATTACAACATTATTGAAAATCGATATACCAAGATTCGACGTTCAACAAATAAAATTTAATACACGACAAACGCTGCACATCTTCCATAAAATAAATTAATTAATAAAAGACATTTCTCATTATATAATTTTGATAATACATTATGTTGTACGATATGTACGTCAATGAACGTGATTCTCATATATTTATGTATATTGTATTATTTTTGCATAACTTTTAGCGTAATTAGTATTACAAATACAAACTGTTATCGATTCGTTCTCTTAAAAAGAAAATAGCTTTTTCAAACAATATTTGTCAGGTCAAAACGAACTTTGGTTATTAATCCGTCACTTTCGAGAGTGCTAAGTGCCCCCCTGGTACCCCTTCAGGCGTGTACCAAACCATCAATGTCCTAGGATAATATTATAATAGTGACGTGGCCGGAGCTTTGCTGTGAAACGAGGTAAAGTGTTCCCCGCCCTAGGTGGGTGTCGTACGCGGCCGTTTTTGTACATTGTTGTTGTTGCTGTTTTTCTTAAACCATATCCGAGACACATCGTACACAGGTACACCATCGTGTTCACGGTATTACTTTATCGCCGTTGAGTTTTCCAAAATTCTTCGTATTATTCAAAGCATAAAACACAGCTCGCGCACGATGTATTAGCGCGACAGCGTGATGCGTATACGTTTTAAACGCGATCCTATGCGTAAAGGTTTTATATGCACGTCGGTGTATCCCCCAGAGGTTTCGCGAGGTGTTGTTACGGTACGATATGTGTATTTGAGTGCGCAAAAGTTTGCGCGTGCGAGTGCAGGCGAACCGACACCGATGGACCCACCACTGTACACTACGAGCTCATGAATGTAAGTGTTGACTAAACAAATGCCGCGGCGTAGATACATGTAAACACACACATATATATATAATATGTATATACACAGAAATGTATAAAATTCGGAAAATGTGAAATACACAATATTATACAGTGCTCCGTTGATGGCATGTAAGAGAATAAAAAATAAAATATCCTCAACTTTACGCCCATACTTACATAATGCACTGTATATACACGTTTACACGATATCTCCATTCGGGTTGATTAACAAATAAACGACAACGGATCTTTAATTTGAATAAGAAGCGCTGGCCGTATTTATTTAACGTCTTTAACCGTTGTGTAGCGTTTGTACGCACACGGACCCGACCATAAAGACAAATAATATTATATTATCTGGGCGAAGTATTTTTCTTGATTCAATTCATTTTCACTTTATTCCCTTAATTGCGCCGTACAAATTACTATTTCGTCTGTACACGATATATATTATGTATTCGCCAAGTGGCGTTTTACAATGAAAGTGCATTAGAGTGAATAATGTACGATACCAAAATTAGTAATAAAATATAAGCTTGATTCAATTTTGAATCAAATATGCTACTACGACTAACTTGGCGCAAAGTTCATAATATATTTTATACACAGTTAAATTGTTTTTATAGATAACGGTTTTTTTTCTTTTTAATACGACAATTTCTTAAATTGTTTTATATCCGTAAATACTCTTTATAATGATTTTTTAGAAGACTTGCAATTAATCTTTTGATTCTGAGTAAAGCTAAAACGCTATTTTTTAAAACAACTTTTTTTTAACACTCTTAGAACAATAAAAAGCTTCAAACGTTTCACAGAGTTCTAGTAATTCATCGGAAATAGAACACAGACTTTGTTTAGTGTAGAATATCGGACCACTTTAACATTTTACTTTGTCGGCACACTCAAGACATTAATTTTATCTTCTAAAAAAGTAAAGACGATTTTTGGCAAATAATTGTGTGGTAATGAGATTTTTCGGAATTTTTCTTCGGATGCGATAGTTAGATTAGTAATAATTTCGAATAATAATTATACATCATGCAAAATCCGCGAGTGGCCGAGTTCTACGTCACAAAAATTGTAACGGTTGTTTGATACCTAATATGGGCACGATATAAACTATAATATTTTCAAGTAATTTTGTATATATTAAATACTTATTACAAATTAATGATCATTGATAAATATATTTTTGGTAACTTTCAGAAGCAAAATGTACGTATTGTAGATATGTTTAGTACTTAATCATAGCAAAATGAACGATTATTTTTCACTGTCTAATTTTTTCAAGGCTTAAAACCATTTTGTCATTAAAATAATGAGTTTTATTTGGACAGTAAATTATTATTATTAAATGACATATCATAAAATAAATTTATTGGATATCACATCCTGTATATAAAAAAGGCGATTAATTATATCTCTTAAGTAATATGTAAGATTTAAACTTAATAGTAATCATATTTTGTAATAAAATTATATTGCAATTTGTTGCTTGAAATCGTATTGTGATTGAACTTTGACAACTATTTCTACTAACAAGGTTTTGTAACTATTTTTTGAAAGTTGTTGACATAATAATTGATCAGAATGTTAAGGTAAACTTGATTTAATGTTGGTAATTATACTGTATTATTATTATAGAGAGTCACTTTATTAAATTCCGGATATATTCAAGACGGTTAACTCAAAAATATTACACTGCTATAATTTAATGAAACGAGTTATTCGTACAGCCCAGTGTATACTGCCATAAATACTATATTGGGGAAGATTCAAGTATACTTTTGAAAAATAGACCGTTGAATCAGAATTTAATATTTTATGTAATTTAATATAAATGTTGTAAACAAGATCTTAAATTAATTTCATTTTATGTGGCGCTTTTTTTATATCTGAAAATAGAATATGATTACGTAGACAGGAATCAAGCAAAATTACAGTTGAAAAATAATCGAAAAATGTTGGTCAAAAATAGCTTTAGTGATCAGACATAGTAGATAAATGATAACAATGGTTGAAAGGGAAACAATCAACGTAGGTATAAATATGGTAATAAACATGGTAATGCCGAAATTCATACTAAAATATGCGCTACAGAGGTGTATCGGGTGGAAAGAGTGAAAAGGTAAAGAAAATATTATACTTTTGTCAGAATAGTTTTTACAAAGATGATATTTTACGCATAAAAGAGTTTTTACTTTTTTAAATGACATTCAAATGATATATTTTAAAATTAATATTACATCCCTAGTACATTTACGAATCAAAAAATACAGATTCATAAGATTTGTAAATACTTTGACAAGTATGAGGGTCGTGTGAAGAAAAGCGAATCAATTGTAAAAAAAATTTGCAATTCCACATTGTTGTTAACATTTGACATTTGAATTCGAAAAATACATTTTAGATTTATCAGCAAAACGAGGGATTTATCGATTTTGCAAAATTTCTCGTAAAATAATTTACTTTTAAAAATAATTTATTTTGTATAAACGTTTAGGAAGAGAAAATGTCTGCAAAACGTCCCACTGTGTCAATAATATATCAGATTTAAAATTTGAATTAGGTTAAAAGAAAATTATCATAGTTTATATCAAAAACTACATAGCGACTATGTTATATGTCGTTCCACATCACGGTTATGTATCACATTTGCCTATATATTACGCCGTCTCCGTCTTTGGTATATCTCTTGAATTTATGTATATATACAATATACATGTATGGTGTGTTGTGTAAGCTATAATAATACACTATGCATGACCATGCGAACAGATTTTCAAACATCCGTCTAGTTTTCTGAAACATATTTCTTGAACAATGATTTTCAAAACTATCGTAGACGGTATTTGATGACATCATAAATCGAATTTGGTAAGTTTCTCTTTGGCTTAAACGAACCATTAATTTTGTTTTTGTTTCATATTTGTTTCCTTTGATTTCTGATACATATGTATTTGAAAAATATTAGAAAAAGTCCACAAGCTGATGGTCATTTTGTCATAATAGCATTTAGTTTTATTTTGATTGAGCAAGTCGTATACTATGTTAATTATAAGATAAGTAATTCAAAGCTAGTCAACAATTTTCATCGAGTTAAAAAAAAAAAAATAATGAGTGATTTATAGGTCATAGCTATTGTTGGTATTGTAAATGTTTTCAATAGGAATAACTGATTTAGCAGAATATTAATAATGACGATATTGGTATTTTATTTTTTATTGAATAATTTACAACAATTTTCTCGTAAATATTTAATATAAAATTTCAAATTTTAAAATATTTACAACTAATAGTAAACTGTTTTCAGGCTTTACTGCACTGTCGTTTTAAAAATTAAAACCTAATAATTTACCACTTATTTATTAAACAGGTATAGCTACTTATTTAAATTTATAGTATAATGAAACATATTTTATTAAATATAATTATAATACTAAGAAGTAAAATTTAAGCATAAAAATGTAAATTTCGTATTTAAGTTTTGAGGTAAATCTTAATCGACAAATTATTAAATACCCACTTTGGCATACGAGTATATATAATAAATACGTAAAACTGTTATTTAAAATTTCTTTTTTTTTCTCATCGTAAGATTTAAATAATTATTTTTATTGGCGTGGTAGAAGTGGTAAAATATTTTTATTTTTTTTTATTTAAATAATTTATTTCACAAGAAGCTTTTAAGGCTTTTCGTTATAAGTATTTAAGTACGGATTAAATGCAAGTTCCGTCAATTAAGATTCTGTATAATGATAGTATACTTGGCATAAGTATAGAACTTGTGACATCGTTTTATTAATTAATTATATTTCATAAATATATAATAGCTAATTGAAGAGATAATATTTATGAAAAGAGGACAGAGTCATTAATATAGGATTTCATATTGGTTATTGGCTCCTTGCATACAATTTTCAAACCGTATTTTAATAAGCAAATTGATAATGTAATTCCTTTTTTGATGTTGAGGTGATTTACTATGAATATTAAATGAATAAAAAAGTATTTTAATTTATCACTTTAGTAGCATAGTGTATAAGTATTTTAAATTTTTCCTGAATAAAATATTTTTAACTTGTCCCTTGTGGAGAAGGAAAAATACCAAGGAAAAATACCAATACTACCAATCCCAGTTGAAAGTCTAACTAAATATCTAGGCTGAATCTCAGGGAAACGTCTTAATCACATTTAAAGTAAAAACGAAAAATGCTAACCAACAGAGTAGACCTTCTCCGATTTGTTCTAAAGTCCAAACTTTAAAAACTGTTTAAAAAACTACTTGTAAACAGCGCTTCTAGTTACGACAAAACATTCTACTTATTCCAATAATCCACCGATTTCCATTCAAGACCGTTCTTGTAATTGCCCCTTGCCTTTTAAAAACACGCTGGTGTCAGTATCTTTTAAATATCAATATTTGTAATTTTGTCTTTATTATATGGATTTTCGCGGTATGTGGCGGGATGAAAGGTATTTCACCATAAATTTCACAACACTTGTCGCATTATATGTATTTATATAAGTATAATAATTTATTAAAACGATGAAATTTAACGTATCACAAGCAAACTTAGGGAAATTATTATAATAATTATAATAGTAATAATAATTAACAATTATGAATCCGAATCGAATATTATTAAGTAACACGGTAAGCAGACCAACATCGATCACGAACATGCACCGTGAATTAGCGTCATCACGCCGATTCCGGTCGTGTCTCGTAAAAATCGATAGAAAAACTATACTACTTTTAATGTTCAGATACGATAGCGGTCAATAATAATTAATATGAACTAAAGACCTGATCATGCAGTCTCTATATCAGCACTCCGAATATTAGTTAATGATGCCGACCGAATCGTCGATTACCGGTGGTGGTGATCTCGATTTTCGTCCGCGATTGTCACGAGACGGGAAGAACGGTTGATAACAATGATATCATCGACTCGTTACGCAAACGACTCGAACACGAGCCGTGTCAGGATTTGTCCGTAAACAGCCTCACTTTTCACGTTATTCATGTGAATATATTTCTTGTTATCAGCTTCTTTTCTGGTCGCGCACAGATGGTACAGTTAGTACATTTTTGCTCGATAGTGAAAAAAATACACGTGTTCATAAGCTTATATAATAAGAAAGAAGATTTATAGTGAGATAGTAATATGAATATTTCAAACTCATTTAATACTTCCGTTAGGAAGTATGTAGGAAGTATATCACGTGGGAACAATTAGTGTTAGCTGTAGATTGTTATACAACTTGAGTATGCTATTAATTAATTTCAACAAGAAATCAAAAACGTATTCCGAAAAATGTAATCCATTAGTATCTGTTATATATGTGTAATTTTATTCCGTCGATTGCATTTGAAAATCAACTATGCGTTAATGTTTGAAGATATTTCTTCTGTAAAAATAATATCAACAAATGAACCGCAAGTATTAATATTTTTTTACATACTTATCTTTAAGTAAATTAAGAAAAAAAAAGCTTCATTTGGTAATTTTTGAGAGAAAACCCCAACTTCATCGATAAATCAATATCAAAAGCATTAAGTGTTGGACAGAAATAACGAAAAGCTATCTCGTTTTATAAAAGCTGACAACAAACTACCCTAGAAACGCCGTGTAAAAGCTATTAGTTTGATGTCCTTGATTCTCCAATATCGCACTTTCACGTATGAAGCCAAATCACGGCAACAACTTACAGATAGCTCTTGGTGGAATGACTATCAGACGTGTTTTAATAAAAGATCTTTTACGCTTCGGAAAAATATATTCTGTTTTACGAGAATGAAACAAAAAGATTTTCAAATGAATGAAATTAATAAAAAAAACCACGGCTGTATCATTTGTAAGTTTTCAGTTTAACATTGTTTATCGTCAAAATATTATTACGATTTGCATAAATCATTGATTATTTTTGATTATAACAACTTCATAACTACGAAAAAAAAAACAATTATATATTAATGTATTTCTAAATTTATCTTTTACATGTATAATAAATTAATAAAATATATTAATTTGAATTTCATAAGTCGTTATACAACAAAACGCAGAGATATTCTCATTCTCAAGTACTGACAAGTCACACTTGTATTGTACTCGTATTCACGTGCCTACGTGAATATTTTTTTCAGTTTTACAAGTTATAGTATGACGCAGTGATTTGTATATACCAAAATACCATGCACTATGTAATGCGTTGTCGTTGTACTCGATTTTGAATAAAACCAACGGGAAGGTTAAGATATGATTAATCTAAACATTATCCGATTACCGAATAAACCACAGTTAACAGCGAGAGTGTGAAATTATTATGTATACATTTATCTCGTTTTTAATAACTGTTTGGGTTTAAATTTATAAATATAATAACAATGTTAAGAAGATTAAGTAAAATATTTACCGACTATCGTTAGTCCTTTAGATAATATAAGTGTTAAAAAATGTTTTGGGTAAAAGAACCACGGGACAAAATAATAATTTAATTTCCGCTATTTGACGATTGATTAGTTGGTAGTTTCGTGAGTAATTAATCTCAATAATAACACGACTAAGAACAAAACTTAAAATATTATAATTATATAATATTTTCAAAACAGCCAACGGAAAAATTGTTATGCTATCTGTGAACATACCTATAGATTGTGTATAAATATAATAGAGCTAACGAGCAGAATTTAGAGTATGGCATTCGGAAGACTATATAATCTAGAATATTTCTAAATTATTCAAAATACTTTTGACATAATTTTGCGAACGTATATCTTAGCATTGCAATATACTTTGAATACTTAGACAAAGTATTTTATTTCTAGAATTTGTAGATGCTTTTTGTAAACCTTCTTTATTTCTACTTTTGATATTTAATTAGTATGTATTTTTTATATTAAAATGTTATTACATACCTAAGCTATTTATATACCAACGAAAAATCTGCAGAAGTCCGACTATGATTATTCATAAAAACGTACGTTGAACTTTCAGCTTTGAAGAGAAATATAACAAAATGTAAGTGCAAATGTTTAATCGATTAATGATTTGCATAATATCCTCCTTTTGCCCTGCTCCTAAATGAGCACCGGTGTATTTATATCTCTTTGAAACGCAAAGGATATTCGTTTTCAATATTAACATTTTAAAGGTACATCTAATGAGTGATATACGTCAGAGAGAGAAAGATAGGAAAAAAAAGAAGTATTCGTGAATTCTTTTGGAATGCTTTTTCGTGAACAGTCTGAATATACTCTGAAAACACTGATTATCCGTTCAATAATATTCAAATGTTATGTTATAATGAAAATACATTAATTGTTGGTAGGGAGTACATTGTGGATGTATTTGTTGTTGAAAAAGTATAATTATAAGCTTGGTCCGGATAATCGGCATCATAATGATGACGTTGACATGCAGACATAGTGTACGGGTGGGCAAAGTTTATATGTGCACCACGGATTCAGTCGTCTGAACTAAGCTCATGCACAAACAATGATAAAAAAAAGTCAAGGTTAGTTTGAAAATTAAAAAAAAAACAAAAATATAAATTTCCAAAGTGGAAAGTAATTATTTTTAACAAAAACTTTCACCGGAGACTGCGTATTGCCGGATTTTCTGCGGGATTACCCGCTGCAGGTGCTACGCCACCCGCGATGTCTCCCGAAAGAACCATCACGTACTGATTACGGTATTATGAATGTCTTTATTATTATTATTATTACTATTATTATAGGTATATAAACACATACCCCCGAACGCTCGCGGGCATCCATTTTGTCGTCCGCTCAAAGAGAATAATAAATAATTAAACGGGTAGGTAGTTTCAGACATTGACCGGACCGCTACTGCATAATATTACACTATTTGCGTGCGTACGTCGACGTCATCCGGATAACGCGCGCGCCGCGGACCTTACATATACGCGATATCGCGCGTGACAAACCGTTATAATACACACACACATCCGTCCTTATAATAATAATAATAATAATTATTATGCAGATGCGCTGTGCACGTTACACGGTTTGCACGACAGTACGTGTACGCGCGGGCACAGCAATTCATCACCATGTTGTAACTTGTAATATAATATTATTATTGGAGTGTTGAACCGCGTATAGTTGCTAGTGATCAATATTCGATCGACATTGTATTACCGTGTTACGCGCGAACAAGATCCATCATGACGTGTTGGTTGTGGGACCACATGGTCTTGTTTGGATTTGACGGCGTGGGTGGCGGCGCGCGCGAGTTGTTCTATTTTAACATAATATGGACATAATGCTTTTGCTACAGCCGATGAAATATTTTCCGACCGATTTCGGGTTATCGCAGAGCAACTGATACGGTAAATAAAACACGATTAAATCTACAAATTAACCGCATGGAGGACGGTCGTCGGCAAAAACCTATCCGTGATTCGACGATTTTCTGTGAAACGGAAAGACGTTTTTAGTCTTAAACATATTTCTCCGAGTCCGTTCATCACTTCATTGTCCAAAGTACAAGCAGCAGTTGTCCGAAGAAAAAAATTGAGAGTTGGATAATTTCGCTACATTACTGAAAGATCCATTTCTGTTCACTGGTTTCGTTCTGATTATCAGAACAGCGCTCGACTAAAACACGTTAATTATGTGTAATCAATGTCTTAATGCAATCTTATTGTTTAAAGTTTATAATCTATTTTTTAATCGTTCGGTAGGTGTACGTATAGAGCGTTTTACGTGTTTCGATTCATTAAGAATTGATCGCATTTGAAAGACGTGCATATAATGTACAAGTTGAGTTTTAATTTTGATTGATAACCAACGATTATTTTTATCAGCCATTTTCAATCTCGTTTGATTCACCTATCGAGTCATTTCCGGTGCAGCACAGCTCACAAGTCATCGGACCGCAACGATTTCGCGTTTCAATACCGCTTTATTTCATTCCACACAAAACAGTATAATATGGATCCTTCGAATTCACGCGTTAACTCGCATGGTCGGTCACCTATGTAGGGGTGGGCAACTGGCGTGAACGGTCCTCGTATCATTTTGATCTGACCCGCGTTACCTTTTAAAATTCAACAATCTAATGTTTGAGATCAAAAACGTTGTATACGTTGTGTGGTTCGTTTGTAATTTTACTTTTTGTTTTCTCTCCCGCTAGATTTTAAAGGTCTAAAGATTGGCTCTCTGGTGACTCAAAGTTGCCCATATAACCCATATGACCCTGAATCCTATAGTGTAGTGTAATTTGGGTTGGAATGACCGTAGAGAATATTCGGATTTCGTGTTAGAATCTCGTTCGGCTTGCGCGCATGTGCGTATACGTATACTCACCTTGTCCGCCGCGTCACAGAACACGGTTATATCGTTTCGTTTATTCACCGATAGACGAATAGTTAAAGCCATATATTCCCGCAGTTTGACCGATTCAATAAAATTTATTTTCTATCTCATTCGTTAGCATTTACAAAAAAAAAAAACACGGGAAAAATATCATTTTCGTTATTAAAAGAAAAAAAAGGGTTGTTTTCGTTTAAGGATTTATAATACTATTTTTTAACGAGGAACGTAATCATTTTAGTTGTGTTAAATTGTATTAGATTTCTGTTGCTTCAAGTTAAATCCTTAATGCGATTATATTTTATATACCTATAGGTTATATATATATATATATATATATATATATATATAAGTGTATAACTTGTTTTCCGTATATATAGAGTTACGTAAAAAGGTAATTGGATATTATTTTGAGAAAAAAATATGTTCTGCGATTGTGATACGAATAGATCCCACCCAGTTTTATGAATAATATTTTTTCCTATTAAAATATAAAGGTATTTCGCATATATAACCTATACGTGGTCATAATTCAAATGTTATTTTTCCAATAAAATATTGTTAATTTTAACATAACTTAATCAATAAATTGTATCGATATAAAATTTTTAATTTAGTTTCAAATTTATTCGTACTCAGAACTGCATCGAATCAAATCAAAATTATAGTTATACCAAGTCGTGTAACGAAGAACAACACGACGGTATCTCATGTTTTTGCAATCGTATCCGAAACGATGTACGCATTTACTCGCCGAATGTATGCGGGCGATTTGTCGACTATAACAACTATACTGTTTACTACTTACCTATGTTTGAATTCGAAAAACTGTGTTCATGTATAACCTGTTGGCGGACATGTTCGTTAATCGGAGTACGATTTTTCCGTTTTCGTCCTCTTGTTTCAATTCAGACGACATGTTAGCGGTGTAAAAATAGAAAAGAAAACATCGCACGTCGGATATACTTTGGCCTGTAGACACCGCCGCGGATAAAAGGATAATGTAGTATTTATGTGACATGGATGTCGTGTGTATTTTTTTTTTGCGAGCAACATAAATCGTCCAGACCGTTTGTCGTTACACATTCGAGCGTTTAGACGTGGTTTTTAGACACCGAATTCGAAAAAAGGATCTGCACAGCGGTGTATAGTGCAGCACCAGCTTTTAAACCTCACTCACAGAACGCCATAGAAACGTCTGGACAACACTGAACCTGACAACTCGGTTCCGAAATTCTTTCTCGAATTTCTTTCTTTTTATAAATAAATATATATAAAGGGGAGGGGAGGCGAAGTGTGTGTGAGAGAGAGAGAGAGAGAGAAAGAAACGGATACTATTTACTTATTTTCGCCGTTTTCCAGTCGTGTGAGCAAATATTATGTTTTAACTCGTCGTCGTCGTCTAAACGTTATTCTCGGGTCTCTCGGACATGAATTATCCATTTCCGCGAAAGCGCAGGAATAATACCATTTCCAATTCGTACGTACGCACCAGGCACCACTTTATTGCTTACTGCATTCACTTTATATGTCATACAGATCCGTGAAGATGTACACCAAACACTAATACACAGTTCCATTTTTAAGAACATCGTATAGGCACCGTTCGAGTGTGATTTATTTTTAATATACGTCGATTCCGGTTAGTTATTCGACGGAAATTGCGAACATCTCCTGCCGGCGTTCATGACACGCTTATTTAATATTGATTAACACACGTACGTAAAATAATTATGTAAGCACGAGACCGGACCGGGAACGTGCATATACTCGTAAGTCCAGAGGGGATACGAAATCGAGATTTTCGAACGAAACCCTCTCGGATGTGTATTATAATATACGTACAGTTTGCTGCGCAATATAAAATTAACTTGTACGTTTTAAAATGCGAGTTAAAAAGTAATAACACCGGGAATTACTGCAAAACGTTTATTCATTCACGAGTGCATTGTTACGCTTGACTTTTTGTAATAATCACATAACGTACCTACGACGCACTATACGTATATTTATACGTCGTGTACTTCTGTATCGATTCGTTCCTTTTTCTATTTTCTCATTTCGTTTACCGACCGCTACGCGTTTTTATAACCGATATTATGTGTGCTATAATTTACTGTTTACGTGAACATATTATATTAAAATTATACCCCGTGCAACATCACATGGCGTTACAATAATATGTTTAATATTTCATTGTACAATAAAAAGCTGAAAAGTTCATTTTACACTAGAATATAATGGATGTTAATTATTAAAGGATTCTATTGTGTTCTTAAAAATGTTAACAAGTTTGTTAGCGGTTACACATTGAAAAACGTGTAAATGCGAAAATAATTCAAATTGCCGCTGGTAAAAGTTTTAAATATCCAGAACTTACGAAAAATCTTAAACAACCCATTCAATAGGTCTTTCCAAAACTATTAAAATCCGTGCAGTACTCCTTTTGAATTAAATTCTCTTTTTTTTAATATCAAATATTTAATTAAAATATTCAATGCGAGTGGTTCATCAATATGTGTTGACAACAATCGCGGTAACATAGGATTAAAACGTGACATTTTACTGTTCCAGAAAAACATCCTTTTATAGGTCATACTTTGATGATGCACACATTGGCACGTAACATGGTGCATAATAAGGGAACATTTATTAATACTTGAAATCAAATCATAACAATATAGATTACATTTTACTATAAAACATATCACATAATTATTACGTACCTATAAGTGATGATATTACTTCAAGAGACATATGTAAAAAACAAAACAATTTTTATCAACAATTTAAGTCGAAAACGTCAGAGATAAATGATAAACGTTGACTGATATCTCAATTAAAATACTTAATTAATTAATTATGCGTATAACCTATAAAGGTTTACTAATGAATTCTAATTAATCCAAAGCAGTATAACTGTACTTTGATATTTTTTTATCGATTTACGAATATTGAAGAATTAATATTGAATACCAATCGCACTTATAGTCATTCACTGTCATAAATTGCCACAGTTCGCAACGTTTTCTCAATAATCCATCTACACGAGGAAAATGACCTCGATCAACAGAGTGTCACAAACATTTTTTTAAATTTGTGAGACAAATAGAATTAGATTAAACAATGATAACTAAACCGATAAGAATGTGACCTAAGCTAATAATCATTATCACTGAAGCCTCCTTAACAGTTAATATTAATAATAAAAAAAAAAATTAAAATAATTGAATACAATCGTAGGAAGAACTGCTGATCCGGAGTCCATGTACGAACGTGCAGAGAAAACTAATTAATTGTTGTTCGTCAAGAGTTTTCAGCAAACTATCGTATAGAAGAGGATAATAATATAATAGACTGTGCCTCGCACTGTTTACATTATTTTACAATATCGAAAATGATCATATTGTACTTAGTTTTCATCTGGGTTGTCATCAACAAATGCCTACGTGTAGCAGATCGGACATCATGTGTAACATCCGGATATATTACAACTGCACTTATCCGGAACATTTGTTTTTGAGGCCCCCTGTCAGGGTTCAATTGAAAATATCATTATTAATAAATATTCAGAGAATGTTTTGATTTGTCGACCGTCGTTTTCGAACGCAGCTAACAATTTTCCATCGGTGACTTTTTTCTTTGATGTTATGATTTCATATTTATTTTCAGTTTTGCGTTTGTTTTTTCGTTTGTGTTTGCTGAACGTTGAAACAAAAACCTTCACGTTCCATTATTTATCAGAAGTTGCAGATGTTTATTTGTTTGAAAGATTTATAGTATACCAATAGAATTAGAAATCGTTTACTTAGTAATAATTGTTTATCCATCAAATATTTTGTTATTAAACACATCTATTTGAGTTTCGTAATTGTTGTACATTATGTGTCCATTCAGGGATGAAGCGTAGTACAAAGTTTTTCAAATTACAAATAAATAATACAATAATTATATTAATATACATATAAGGATTAAACTGAAACTATATAGGAGGTATGTTGGATTGTTCGAAAAAATTATGCGAACAAGTTATTACGGCTGAACTTATCACAGTTTCCACTGAATAATATTTATTTTACGAATAACTTTACCGAAATAATATCATAATATAATATTAATTTTAAAAAGTTATAAGCTCACATTTAATGCATAATTTATAAAGACGAAACGTACATATTTTCTCAGTACGATTTGATAAATAATATATGCATTATTTTTCTTGTCGTCGGAAATGAGTTTTATTAGAGAGAGAACAAAAATATTAATAATTGTATGCAAAATTATTATGAACACATAATAATGGAAACAGTGTATAATAACAAGCACTTAATTACAAGGTTAATAATAGGGTATTTAGTTTTTTCGATGTTCTTTCTAGTTCATCAGACATTTCTATCTGATACTACCTACACGTTACATGCGGCTTGAGGTCATGCCAAGCATTTCAACACTTCTCGACCGGTTATTTACACTTAAAAACTTTTCGCTGAAATTCAATTCACCGTCTTCCTATTTATTTGTTTTATCTTACCCGTTCAAATGTGTCAAGAATTACACATCCATACCCATACGGCTCATAAGTGAAGATTATTATTTATTTATTGTCTTGTGTATGTTGAAAGAAGCTGCAAAATATTGCAATGTCGCGCCGACAGCAACGGCTATCACCTCATGCTAGACTATAGACTCTTGAAATTATACTCTTCCGGTAAACAACAGTACAAGCTTATAATAAAAATGATATCGTTTTATCGATATCGACGAATTCATTTTATATTGTCGTAATTATTATTACTTGTTGTTTCTTGACTGACGCCAGCTCAGGGTTCCATACCGAAACTTGTGAAATTTATCTTCTATCATAATTATAAACAAATGTCAGTTAACCAGTAAATTGACCTAGAAAAGCTTCAACTTAATTACGATGGTGATCAAATGAGATTATTATACCATCAGTATGAAATTCGTGATGAAACAAGGTTTGTAACTTATTTTGAATTTAGCTACAAATTGTTTTCAACAACTAATTCTTTGCGTGTAACACTCAATCGGCATATCTGGTAAGTATGTCGGACGTGTCACACGTGTAAATATACAACGAACTTACAACAAATCAACCAACTGTTTTAATAATTTATTTATTGTATCATGGTTCAATACAACAACGATACTTGCATGGACATAATTATATTCATTAGACTGCTCTAAAAAATTGTAATATTTATTTAGAAAAACCAGTGGTAACGCATTTTCCAAATTATTTATTTTTTATTATTCATTCCATTTATATTATTTATTCCAATCCCAAAGGTAAAAATTGTCAATTATATATTATTACAACGAAAATATGATTTCGTAAAAACGTTCGTAGACCATTTTTTGAACGAAACGGTCGTTTATAAATTGAATACAGCGTGGACGTGGGTTGAACACTTTGGCTCTTCAAGACGTTATAATAGTTGATGGGCTAGGGCTTATCTTCCCTCTATAGGCCCAAGTAAAATAGGACATCCGTTCTATTTCGGAAAGAACAATTTAATATTTGCACTGAACATATAATATTTTAATTTGCCCTCGATGGACAAAGTACCTTTACAAGATGGTAATTGTTGCAAACAGATAAAATAAAGCTTTAAAATGTATGACTTTTTTGTTGTAAAAAACAAAATAGCGAAAATAACTCCCAATGTCAAGGAGGTTTTTTTTACAAAATGTATATACCGGTAGTTTTATCGCTTTAAAACGATTTATAGTGGTTTCTAATAGAATGTAATTATTATCAATACCTAATTGCAAACTATATTGATATTACTATTTTTATCATTCTGACATATTTTGGATTACTTCCGTTTTAACTGTAATAATTGGATTGCAACGACATCATAACGTAGTCCTAAAATAGGTTGAACATTTACTCGTTATAATCTGGAAATTATGTTGGCGGATGAACTGGAAAACGTTCAAAATCAAATGTTTAGTACAAAATATTTTGCTTATAATTCATTGTGAAGTTATTTTATGAATATCTTTTTTTATTCGTCATTTTTGTGAACAACATATAAATTATTTAATTACTCGAGTTGTGTACGGGGGGAAAAAATGAAAACGATATTATAACAGCTGGTGCAATTTATTAATTTCAAAAGTATTCTATAAACAGAGTTGACGTCGTGGAAGACTAAAACATGGCTTGTCACTTCGGTAATTGAACAATCTCATCATGAATATTATGATGCGGTTAAACAATTCGTATTTTATAGTCTTACATAAAAATAAAATAAAGTTATATTCTTCTAACTTCTGCAGTATTTTAAAATGATGATAAGAAGACTGTTATTCTCTCTTGAAATCCTCACGGATAAAATTTTCATTATTTCGGTTTATATAATATTATACACTTTTTAAATGCTAACTTGAGCTATTCATGTTTTCTCCGTTCACAAAAAAAAAGAAAACCAGCTCAGTTTGCCACTGACAGCCATACTGCGACCTTTTTCTGTATAATTGAAAACGAAATCTCTATGTCTTTTTTCTTATTTCTATTCACTGCACTGAAGTTTAAATTTTGAACAGAAAATCTATAGTTTCGTTTCAACTCACTTTAAACAAAAAATACTATTATACATACAATACACATTTTCTTCTGAAATGTAATTACCGAAATGAATGCTATACTTGTGCGATTTGAAAAGTCGTTCATAAAAGATACGGTGTGACTGTGTAAGTCAACTGTTTCGGTTTTCATTTTTGCTTTATGAGTATATGAATTCCAAGCATCCGTTCACGGTGTTAACATAAAATGTATGTAATAATAATAGTTAAAAATGGTACAAATTGACTATGAAGAAATATTACATACGGTTTGATTGATAGCAAAAATACGGTGAACGTACGCGAACGGATGAAATACGTTTAACGATTAATTGCGAACCAAAATGACGAAATCAAAAGCGCATGATTAGACACAATAGATACATATTACAAAATGTTGGGGGTTTGTGGCAGCTCTTAAACGATGCGAAAATACTAATATACCTTAATTACAATTTCTGGTTCGTCTTGTATCGACATTCTTACGTCTTGATGGCATACATTTAAGTCTTAGATTTTTATAGAACAGTGTAGTTTGGCTGTGGGATATTTTTTTATATGTCCAATGACATTCATGCATAAATTTTTAATTTTATTCATCTGTTTTGTACCCTGTGTGGTGAATAAACCGTTTTTGAGTTAACATAGCGTTTCCCCAAAACCTTCAGAGAAAAATATTAATAATATTAATGTTCTAACTTTTGCAAAAAAAAAAGTTTCGAAAATTATGAAATTTCTATTAAATGGTTTGTATAGTGGTTACTCGATAAAATATATCAATATATCGATGATGTGTATAAATATATTACTAGTCGTTTTGACTTATAGTTATAGAATAATATTAAAAAAAAGAAAAACTTTTGAAAAATCTTTTATCAATGAAGTATAAACAAGTGGATAGTGGGTGACCAAATATACCGTGGACGGTACAGGGTTCGATTTCGGTTGAAGTTTTTTACAATATTTTCCCTGTTTTTCCTCAATTTTTCGGAAAACTGTTAAGAAAATCAAAAAATGACAAAATGACCAGTACAGACTCAAAATTTAAAATTAATGACTTGAAGATAAAATTTAATTCTGAGGTGCTGTGAGCGAATGCTTCCCCCACAAGCTATACGCATGTTTACTATTTTCTTATACCTTCATTTTATACTTTTAATACTTAAAAATAAGTCATGTTTAGTAATAATACGTGCTCGCGGAGTAATAGTATAGTAGCGATAGGGTTATTATTTAACAGTAAATAACATCGTCGCCAACGTAGTGAATGTGTACTGCAACTTGCAAGTGTACTTAACACGTGGCAAATAAACTAAGTTTCACTCTTATACATTTTTAAGTAATTGAGCAGCAGTAGACCATATAGGTATCATACGGTGTATGACATATATTATGTGTATTACATGTGAATTACAGATATTAACCTTCAAAAGTGAGGACCAAAAACAAGTTTGGAAATGTGTGAAGATAACCCATTAGGAGACTACTCACGTAACGTTGGAATGGCGAACGACGTAATATAACGCGTATACAGCATCTTTTAAGGAGGTGATTCGTTTATGGCGCGTATGCGTGGCGTACAAAAACATGATGGATACCTATATAGGAGCTATGTAAATTAGTTGCAATGACTTTAAAATAATCGAGTGAGAAAATGCAAAATACCATCGTGGGCGCAATAGTATATATAAACCGTCAACAGACAAAAAGAGGAATCATACAAAGCTCTTTATTATAATGACGGTATAGTATAATTTAATAAACTGATTCTCTCTCTTTAGGACACCTTTATCGGTTCAATCGAAAGAATATGTTGATTACGATTCACGACGGCAATCTGTTTATTATTACAAATCATTATAGCACGTGTCCTCGCAAAGAGCAACAACTTTGAAATGTTCAATACCGACTGTGTGAAATCCCGATAACGCATACTTACCGATAGATAGATAAGAATTGACGTTCGTTTTATAGTTGCTTCAGTGTACAGGATTACATCGATACGAAAACAGAACCTTATTTACACGGGAGGGACTAATATTTCAACGCAGAAAAACATTGTTTTTCACGTAAAAATAAAAATAGATCAAAACTTACAATAATGCTTTCCCGAGTTACAAAGCCGTGAAAATGTTTTATCCGCAACCCTTAAAACGCACTTTGTACGTGTATTACAATTTCGTACCATTTAATATAACCGTCATTATACTCGTACACTTTTTGCCCCTTTGCGATTTCTTACCTCTGCGCCCGTGTTGTTTTCAAAGGCTAAGTTTCGAAATGAAAACAAATTACTCGTTGTTACGATATAATATGCTTACATTCATCTAGTGCAAATGTAATGTATACACTTACCGTTATTATATTACATGCTTGGACATTTTTAGTAGTGTGTTGAATATTAAAACTCACACCGCGGCGCATTTTCACTATACACAAAGGATCGTCGTGTATTTTATAATTAATACGATCATAAATTGTTAATTACAACGGCTTTATTTTGAATTTTTCTTTTTTTTATGTTTTTACTAAAATCAACTACACTCATTTTAACCGACCAGTGACGACGGAAATCTAAAAACAATACCGATACACATGTGGGTACTGTATAATATTTTAAAACTTGTGTATGTCTTCAATATCATATTGTAAACAAAATAACGCCGAAATTATAACATAATAATAATAATAATAATAATTATTACAATATATTAAAGCTAATTGGAATAATTCGCTTATGTGATAAATGAATGTGACGCCCTATTAAGGTCCGAGATGATTCTTGCATATTAAGTAATAACAATTGCTACGATTAATTCGACTAAAGGAATTATACAAAAGGCACGTCCTCGTCATCATGGAACGTATTGTTGTCATCGTCGTGTTTCTAAATTAAACATTGTGACAAAGCCCTATGTTATTATATATGCACCGAATGAATTCGAAGTACACGCAACTTTTAAGCTAAACGCAAAACTAATTCTTATTCGAACTCCTTATATATATTACGGTGGAGAATCCTTATTTTCATAAGACTAAAATTAAATGTTTTTTTCGTCATTTCAAGTCAAGTTAAACGTAAACGCAATAACGAAATTTGTGGATTGAGAAAATTGAATTTTTTTAAACTCTAAGCGAAAAAAATAACTGTAAAACAGAATCGAGCAGCAGACATCAGCGTGATATCATCTCGGAAAATAAATATTTTATGTTAGTTTTGTAAACAATAATAACTTAAACTGTACTTAAAGTCAACGATTACTCGTACATGGAAAATTGTTGTTACATGATATGTTTAACTCTGGTGTAAAACTTAAAAAAGTGTTAAGTATCCAAAAAATACATTTCATCCTTAGAATTATTACTAGTAGAGCTTCCAACTTAACAACTCCTGTTTCTTATCCGCTCCTTTGGAACTGTTTCTTGATATAATTTGAGAAAAGGCGCATATTTAAATTAAAACTTTCATGTTTCTGAACGTAATTGTGTCCTAGCTATTTTGAATACTACATTGCTCATTACTACAAGGCTTTTTAGTGTTGTTATTATATGAAACATCCTTTACAACTGTAGATATAGTTATATTCCTTTCATTATCAAATAATGCTTTCAAAGGCACCAAATGCATCAATCAATAAAATCAAGAATTTTACCTTATTCTTTGTTTTAATTACAATATAAATTTTACTCGATATGAGTGATACCGATGACATTGGGATGTTTTCATAAAAAAAAGTATGCGGCGTACGTTGTCGAATATGGTACTTATTATAGACTTGCTTCTAAACATTGTAAACTTGCGTCAAACAAAATATGCAACCGTGTAAGTCGTGTAACTCAAAAACAACGTTGTTAGTACGACTATACACGGGTGGTACACGCATGTTAAACAATATTCCACAGTAAAAGAATGCAAAACTTGCAGGACTACGTTTAACATCGAACGGAATAAGCATAATTGGATGCAAGTAAAAATATTTTCAATTAAATATCTGCAACATTGCTTGCATTTACATCGAAGGTATTTATTATTTCTCTCGGTCTCAGGTATATATTTATAATGGTTATTACAGCATGACTAATAAACACTTGTATAGACTGTTTTAAATATCGTACATTTATTAGATAAATATATTAATTCATATGATTTTATCAAACTATTATATTATCATGCTTCAAAAATTATAAAAAAAAATAAATATATTTTAAAACCCACATACTTATAATTATATTACGCTTTTTGTTTTCGGGATTCACAAAGAAGATATAAAATAGAGAAGTCAGAAGACCATGAAGAAACTAAACACATCATAATATTACTTGAAGATTATGTCGTATTTTACTGAGTACTCAAGAGTGCAAGAACTAAGTATGTTTATGAATCAAAAATTGTAAAAAAAAGTACATAAAATTACCTAATCGAGAGGTTATCAATATTTAAATGTCATAGGGAATCTAAAAACGTTATAACACCCAATGAAAACAATATAGAATTTATGTAAAAATTTCATGAACTGTTATGCATTAAAAATGAAAATAATATGCATATAACCACATTATTGTGCGCTTTCAATTATTGGTATGTCATAAAGATATTATTTTCTTTAACTCGTGGTAGCTTAAAAGTTTATATTTATAATTTTATATCTTAACTTGCTACAAGTTTCACTTCTACTTATTTAATTTTATTGATTTTACTTCACTTTTGATGTGTATTGTTGTTTATTTATTTATTTATTTATTTTCATTATTAATATCTTTGTATTATAATGTTGATTTTCTGTTTACCGTATCAATTGCCTTCGGGGCGTTAAGTAAATAAATAATTTATTATTTAATACTTTTTCACTAGGTATAAAGTTGAAGTTTTTGGGTTAACTAGAAATAATTTTCAGTTTACTTGCCCAATGCTCATCTTTGTATAAAGTTTGGTTATGAAAATACAACCTTTTATGATAAAGTACTTCCCTGAGGGAAATAGATAGGTACAGCCACTCTGTTCTTACTGATACTATATGTTTATACAGTTTACATGACATGAATCGTACTTATAACACATTCTTGGTCTAATAATTTACCAACAACATCTTACATAGGTTCTCGTTTATTATTATAAATATAGATACGCGCGCTACCGAATAAATTGTCAAATAACATATCACCAATATGTACTCGTATATAAGTACCGTCGATAAGGGCACCCACCGGGAGCTTGTAGATGGACAAAATAAGCCTCTCAGTGTTTTTTATTTTAAAATTAGTAAATTAATTAATATAACTGCCTATTATAATTATTTAAAAAAATTAGTATAAATTATTGCAACTGGATGACAATTTTTTTTTAAGCTTATAAGTAATGTAAAAATATTGAAATATGTTATCATCAGTTTTTATATTATCTATAAAAACCAAATATAGTTTATCAATGATCAATAATTCTAGTTGATACTATATATTATAACTGTAGTTCTAAAGGTACAATAGTAGTGTTTGATTAATCAAATACGATACTTTGGCCTTTGAATTATGATCTAGCCCCAAGAGAGGTTTTATCTTCTTGGTATGCTTGACCGTCGGCCTTTATGTAATGTTAAAGGCCTATTTTAAGCACTTCTTCGGGGAAGATTCAAATTGAATATTTTAGTAAACATAATGCGATAGCGCTTATAGTTACTATTTACTTATACTATTTATTATTTTAAACTATTAATATTTTTACCTAAATGGGTCAAAACTGAATTTATTAATATTAAATATTAATCGTCGGATTATTTAGGTAGTATAATCTATAAAGTATTATTGTCGGATTAGAAATTGTATCACTTTTTTCAATACGTTTCAAGAATTAAAACCATCTAAATACTATCAACATAGGTGGACAGAAATGTACCACTTTCCTACATAATTATTATAGAATATCAACCATACGATGAACTTTGAAAAAGTTTTATGACAATATAAAATAAAATAATGTGTTTTTATGAATGTGTGTCAACGTTGTTCGTATAATGATTTCAGTTTTCATTCCCAAATATAAACCGATAGTAAAATGCTCTTTTTAGAGCCATCCTATAACAGTTTGTTTTTTATGGTTTAGGCCGAGTGTTTACATTCAAATGTAACTACGGTTCTATGTAATGTTTATTGGTATTTCATAGTTGTTTATGAGTAATATGAACACAATAAATATACATTTTAGTTTTCTTTTATCTAGAATTAAGAATACAAAAGAAATATACAACGAAATTCGTTCATAATCGAATGTCATACAAAAAACTACATTAGTAATACGTTTTTTTTTTCTGTTTGAACCGAGGATCAGGCGAGAACAGTTTATCACAGTACTTTCACCCACGTTAGTAATACCTATAGTACGTCAGAACATAATTTGTAATATTTCGTAATCGTATTGATGTAAATATAAATATGAAATTCGGGTAAATATTTGTTTTACAACTAACAATTAATTCTTATGAGTTAAATTCGAAAACATTAGAATTAATCTATATTCTGTATCTATACTATTTAAAAATGAGACGGTCGACTTAAGGCGACGCATAAAAATTTCTGATCGTTCAACATCCATTATACAATTTAATTTGAAGTAAAATTTCCCTCTATTTTATCAATATACGACTTAAATATCTTCCACGACACCATGATCCATCACTTTATGGTTCTATATACTATCGGCTTGGGAAATTTTTATCCTTACAAATTTATGATTAAACTAGTTACAGATGGTTGATATTATTATTTTAATATGATGATCTATAATTTTGTTTTTAATGTTTATAAAGATACTCTCAACCTTTGCCCTTTTAGTTTCTTTCATTTTTATAAATATTATGAATTATGATTCATTCATGACATTTATACCGCATCTATTCAGCCTTCTTAATTCACCAATATTTTTCAACAAAATCTCAATAGATATTTTACGTTTAAATTCTAGGTAAATTTCTACGTTAAACTTCGAGTGAAAACATTCGATATTTAATAATACTGCTAACGTATAATAATAACAAAATAATAATTACTGAACGGATATAATACGTTTTAACGTTAGTCAGTGATCAATAAAACGTCAATAATAATATTGCTTTAGTGAGAACAAAACGCTCGCGGGAAACGTTTTACTACTCACTGAATTAATACTTGAACAAATATCTGTGTCAGCTCTCTTCTGCCATAACTGTAAATGAACGTCATTATGTTGGACCGATTGTAGTTTTCCACGAGTACAACAATAAAGCCTTCCGAATAATATTGAATAATATACTCAATGTAAAAGTTTAAAGTTAACTGCCCACCGTGCCGCGAGCTTACAATCGTAAAAACAACTATAATAAGAGTAGTTGATCACTAATGTTACAACCGTTACAACTGAAGCGATATCAAGTGGAAATTAAGATGGGGTTTTTTTTTGTTTTACGTTCCATACATTTCATATGACCTACAAACCATTAAAACATAGCACACACAATATTACGATTTTTTCAACGTTAAACACTCATTTCACGTCCCGCGGCTGTATTGTACAATAACCGTGTATCATAAATAATAATAAGCAATAATAATTCATAATAATTTCACTCGCTCCGTGTACACAATGTTTACATTTACATTTTATTTAAACGATATGTTATAAATTATCAGAACGTATATTATTACAAATAATTTATACTGCACAACCCTGATGTAGGTCGAACGAAGCAGGGCTACTACGAAAAGCACACACTGCGTCGTATATAAGCGTCGTTGGAGCTTATCTTAAATAAGTTATTATCGAAAAACAGTAGGTTACAAGTACAATATACGTTGGTAAGTATGAATGTAATAAATGCAGTGGCGTAACTGGGTGAACCACTAAAAGGAGGGGGCAAAATAATATATTAACATTAATTATAACTACGGGGTAAGGGTAATCGAGTAAATTTATCTTTTACGTATAACTATTTTTTTTTCTACATAAGAGTTAAACTCATGTTATGAATATTTTACATCACCATTGTTTGAAAATTTAAATAGTTAAGTTATTATTATAAGTAAAAATGAATAGATTTAAAAGTAATAAATGCTATACAACGTTTAAAAATATCACTTATAATTATTAACTACATAATAATAATCATAATAACTAAATTTATAGATATAACAATAGTTAAAAATTACATCAATAACAATAAAATTAACAATAAGTAGTTATTTTCATAATAAAAAAGATAATTTTCCATTTACTTAATTTATTATAAATGTGTAATATGTATATTTTATGTGTAAACGCTAAGAGGGAGGACGATCTAAGCCTAAAATCCAATCTTTCCGGTGCTTCATTGTATGTGTGTACCAAGCTTTCTAGATTAATTATAACAGTACATTATTTTTACCCGAGACCGTATAATTATCTAACGTGCACAGTCTCATCTTTGAAGATCACCGGACCGTGTCGTTTGTCATACAGTGCACCGCGCGAAAACAAGAGCCGCCGTCCGGGGTGCGTAATGGAAAACAAAATTTAACGGATTAAACACATGTTTTTTCCCTGTACTAATTATAATGTTGCGTCGTACTGTGCGTGCTTAGAAAAATAATGATAATATGCCGATAATGCGTTGAAAGACAAAGTAAAAAAAAAAAAAAAAACACGTAGATCCACAGTCCTTCGTACGATGATGCATGTATACTATACAATTTCACAGGAAGCACAAATTTATGATTAATTTTTTTTTATTACGTAAAACTAGTACGTGCATTATTACGGTAACATAACACGACGACCCGTCCGTACAGGATGCCGCAGCGTTTGATTTCCGGAAACACTTCTCGTTTGTGCAAAAATCTATTGTTTATAATAACGTACAATTAAAAGTTGAAAGTCCATCTATGACTATGTGAACTAATACATAATTTTATAAAAGTATAAAAGTTATTGTGAGGTATTATGATGTGGGTGTTTTTAGATTTAAGAGGACTAATTTAAATTCTCATACGAAAAAGTATAATGAATGAAACTTCGATTGGTGATTAGATACTGTAGTGTGTACAGATTTTAATGACACAAGAAAAATTAAATAATTACAGCTCCAGAAGTTCTACTGAAAATATTTAAATAAAATGTAGATTTAATAGGGAAAAATCGAGTTTTCAAGATTAATTCAAGCATTAAAAAATTTACTAAAAAGTAACTAGCTAAAATATTACGTAGTTCCGGTTATTTATGATTTCCAAAATTACCTATTTTTAGGTGCTTAATATAATAAGCTAATGATATTATTATGTCAATAGGAAGGTAAAAAAAAAAAAATGATATTATTAACAACATGACAGTATTTCTTACATGATAAAGCTTTACCAAATTTACAACTTTATTGAGATCGTAGAATATGTTATACATAAAACTCAACGTAAGTCAACTGTTGAGGTAGCTAATAAAATGCAAGTAACAAATTTTCTATTTTCAAGTCAACAAATTGAATTTTTACAAAATTCAAACTGAATATTTCTAATATTATTATCAGTCTTAAAATCAATATTTCAGATTTAACATAAATTAAAAAAAATTGAGTATTTCATTGGGTGTGCATTTGATGGCAAAACGATTATAATTATTTTTAATAATATTTCGCAGTACATTTTCACAATTTGTATGTAACGATTACTAATTAATAATGACTAATGAGTTATGGGTGAGAAGAAGTCCAATAAAATTGTGACATTTATTCTCTACATACGTAATGACATTTCTGATCAATTGACACGAAACTTATAAGTCTTTAAGTCTCTAGTCATACGGATGAAGTGCGAGTTGGGTACAGAACTAAAATAAGGTATATTTTAAATTATCTGATATCATAAAATACATTGTTAGCGTAAAAACTCAATTACATTTCATAAAATACTAATACAAATAGAATCATGTATAATAAGTTTTTTTTTACCCATATTTCAACGATAAATAAATATTAAATCGTTTACTTGTTTGATTCTAAACGTATATCTCAATAACTGGCATACACAAAATATACGAGTACCTACAAAGTTAAGATGCACTTTGATTTTCATTAATGACATTAAATAATTAAATCCGACGTTTAATAATGGAGTCACATAGTCACATATATATTCAAATAATTTCAGGTATATACCAGCCTATGTATTATATTTATATATATTTTATGTACATATATTTATTTTGCATCACTAAAAAAGAGTAATATAACCATGTTCTATAGTTTAGTGTTACTTTTTAGATTTTACGCTAACGATTATGAAATGGATAAATAAATATATATTTGAATTTAAAATTGAATTATCGTTGTATATACCTATTTTTATATTTATATATTTTTTTTTTGTTTGTATAATGTTGTAAATTACACAGTATTTACATAATATACATAATAAATTAACTATTAATAAATAATAAGCTATTTTTTATTCAATATAAATTGTTTTAATTTTTAAAAATAGTATGTTGCTAAAATTTAGCCATGAAAAATAATTATTTATGTCTCATCATACGAGTAGTTGTGATAAAAATAAATAAATAAAAACATAAATAAATACATTTTAAATTTCGCGGGTTGAGAAAATTGTTGCACTTTTAATGATTTTATTATATTATCAGTCAAATCCAATTATTATCTTTAAGTTTAAAATATCCTCTAAGTGATAAAGGATTTATCAAACGAATGGGATAAAATCTTACCACTTAATATGATACTTTGAAAATAGTAATTCTTCCAATTTTCAAGAGTTTTCCGGAAAATTGTGAAAAATTACGAAAGTAAATTTATCGTTTTTACGAAAAAAAAGTTGAAACAAAATTAATTTTCGTTATTTTACTGTAACTCAAAACTAATAGCCCTCGAGACTTGAAACTTTCCCTGATTACTATTTATTTTAGTATTTCATAAAAGTCATTTCTGGACTGAACATGTTATTTTGTAGTTTTTATTACCAGTTTTAGATTTATATAGAGAGTATAACATCCGTTTTGCCAAGTTCAGGGTCGTTTTTAGGAATATTCCACCCCAGGGCAACAACAAAAAAATAACGCTCAATGAAAACAATATTTTAACGTTTCTTCAACTCCTTTCAGTATATGCTTCTTATGAACAGCAAATTATAATGCGATCTCAGGCATTTTTAATATTTTTATCATTTTTATACATTTTTTAAGTAAAAATCGATAACTATTTTAACGAATATTGTAACGTTGTTCTTGTGTCGACTATTGCAGAGTATATGATAGTGCAAATCTACGGATTTATTCTTCTGTATCTCAAATCATTACATACTTTGTTTTACTACGCCTCATAAGATATTACAAGAAATAATTACGTTCACTAACATCAGATGTTAGTTTATGTGTAACATAATGTACATCACATAAACAGAATTTTTTTTATCGTAAAACAATATTTTTGTGTCGTCACCGTACGCAGCATAATATACAGAAACTCTAATACCGAACTCGACTCTGTATTTATAACGGCTGTACGACCGCAACCTATAACAGCTCATACAATATAAAAAATATAATTTCACAGGTGAATTTCGAAAGAAAAAGAAAATCTGAAATCTCTAAAAATGCTTTGCACAATGCACAGAAAACGTACGCCCTGAAAAGTTCGAAAAATGTTCCGTTGACTATTTATCATATCCGTAAGGTAAACAACGGATCAAATTCTCTATATTTCGAGACAAATATTTGTTTGAAGTACTATTAAAATAACGTTACCTTCATCAAACTGAGAAGTTCATAACATTACTACCTATCATCTATAACCGCACATAATATGAATTATACAGATCTAATATCAAAGTGTCTCGAACAGTTGAAAACAATATGAAACGAATCAACTATGTGTGAACTATTTTTGTTCACAATTTAAAAATCATAAGTCCCATTGCAAAATGTATTGATTTTCACTGTGTAGAATTTACTGTGTATGTACTATACCAATCTACTTGTAAGAATATTGTGTGTCTAATTTCGGTAAAGTTTTTCATTCCGAATGTTTGATAATTGTATAAAATATTAATTATATACAAAACGCTATTGTAAAAGTATATGTTTATAAAAGTAAAATATTTAATGATATGATACGCCACGTTTATCATTTTCGGTAGTAATATTTTAATATGTGTAAAAGAATAACCTAACGGCGCAATGTATAGGCAAATGTAGTACATAATTGTAATGGGGAATTTTTTAACACTTTTCTTAAGTTCGCTTTCACGTCCGTCTGTAATCAAACCTTGCGCGCTCGATTTGAGGCACTTGTTGAAGATGAAAAATTCTGAAAATTGGTATAGACCTTGGTCTTGGATGACAATACAATAATCCGTTGTCATTTTGGGACATGGACTTCCAGGTAGGCATCTCCGAGGAAGTAAAGGTACGAAGGGTTTCCCTGGGTCAAGGCGGGTTAACCTAACCATTACTCGACGAAAAAAAAAAATCAGCGTTGCAGAGGAACTCCCGGCATCCCCCTACACGGATTCTGCAGTGGTACAGCAGAATAGGAATGTACAGCTCAAGCTGCAGATCCTCGTATAGCAAAGGATTGTCCCCACGACGTCGCCGTAAAAACCCCGTTTCCACTGTGTGCTTCTGCAGTGATACAGCTTACGACTGTATTGTTGAAGCCATAGAACCTCACACAGTAGCGAACGGTCGTCCGCATTTACGCGGCCGAGTATCATCGCCGGTACGCACAGTATTATGCTACCAAATCGCCGCTGATCGTCAAGTTCGCTGCCATCGTCGCCGTTGTCCGCGCTCCCGTCGCGAAACCTCCCGCCGCACGATATCAATATTTTAATAATTATCGCACGCAGTTAGGTTTAAAAATTTTAAAACTTAGTTTTTTTTTATTTACTTTCAACTAAAAAGTAGAAAATAAAAAATTTTAAAAACACACTTTTCCATAAAAACATTTAAAAAAAAATATTTTAAAAATTGCACTAAAAAGACAAAAATAATTTTCTGTACTTAAAAATAATGAAAAATTTATTGATGAAAAATTTAAAAGTGTGTGGTGCATCATACAAAACATTAAAAGCCGAGCTAAGTCTCACATACACTTCTTTGTTCAATCATGTTTATAAGATAGTGACTGGGAATATATGTCAAGTGTAAGAGCACCACACACTTTTAAATTTTTCATCAATAAATTTTTCATTATTTTTAAGTACAGAAAATTATTTTTGTCTTTTTAGTGCAATTTTTAAAATATTTTTTTTTAAATGTTTTTATGGAAAAGTGTGTTTTTAAAATTTTTTTTTTTTATTATTTTAATGTACACTAACGGTAATAATGAACCAATAATATAATGCTATATTATTAAATTCAAAAGAATCTAACAATTTTACGAAAAAAAAACACCCCGTGATGAGCACAAATTTTTGTCTAAAATATTTTAATTGCTACTACTTGATTTCCACCAATCGTTGGTCGTATCTCAATCTTTAAATTGTTCAACTTTACTCGCCACAGGACCGTAATTTAAAATAACGCCCTTATCTCTAACACGAGTACATTTCTAATAACCCAATGTTATGGTGTGTGCTCTGCTATGAATTATGTAAATTGCACTGGCTGTGAAATATGTTTTGATTATTTGGCTCGGTGCGTTAATCAAATTTTTTGAAATAGAAACATAATATAGCATTAGTGTATACATCACCATGATAAAATTAAATCTTTCATTGTGTTTTACACAAATAAACACATTAGACGAGTCATCATTATTATTATTAAATTTATTAAAGAGTAGTTGGATACGTAATGCATTTCACGATTTTAATTCACAACAATGGATGCTAATGTGACTTTTGTAAAAATATCAACACATATTATGCTGACATCAAAAATATAACATAGCCACATATGTACACATAAAATGTAAACGAAGGGTTGATTGAATTCGTAAAGTTTGAAATTCGATTGGCACCATTATGACCATAGGTCATCAGGTCATCTAGTTATTAAATCTGCAGTTCTGCTCGTGTCAAAAACCATAAACTTTACCAAAACTAAAAGTTTTTTCTCGTTGGTCACACCAACATTCAACTCTACTTTCGTGCTTTTGGTCGTATCTGGGCACGGAAATAAGAAAAAACAAGAAAAACGATTAAAGCCACTCGTGCAAACAATTCAATCGAATATAAACTGTAATAAACTATTTATCAAATTGTTTTTTGTTTTTTTTTTTTATTATTACTTTTATAGTATAATTCGTAAAAAGTTCAAAATTGTTTCAATAATGTATGAGTATATTAAATATTAATAAAACAGTATAAAACAGACCGTATTTTTTTTTTCAAACAATACAATTCGATGGTTTATTTATTTTTGCTATTATTCTTCTCGACCAACAGTAGAATAGACTTTCGATCAAATGACTGGATTCCGATAAATGAAATTTGGTTATGTTTTCATGTTCTATTCCTGTCCAAAAACCTAAGTTTCGAGTGACGTAACCGCACATGGCAGTAAGATTTAATAATATTAAAATTTCATATTTTCGGTCGATCAGAATATCAGATTGGCGTCTAATGTAATGTTTATGTATTATCGCACGATTAGTGGTCACAAAGGATTCGCTAAACGATCCGAATCTCGAACAAATTTTGCAAACAGTCTCGGCTTTCATCGGCTCAGTTAATTTATTATATTAATAGGATCGTTTATTGGCAGAGTGATAAAATTAATTTTATTTTCCTTGATACTCAATCTTGTTTTCATTGTATGAAGCTCGGAACTCTCTTGGGCATGCAGTTAATCCAAAGACATAAGGTTTAGTAGACGAGAAATCTGAGTGGGATTTACGAGGTTCTTATTGTAAATGACCAACGAGTTGAATAGAAATTGCGCCATTGTGATCATCAGTATGCCGTCCAGATGCCGAGGACTTAAAAGTTTTATACAAGTGAACATTTTTAATAAATCGCATGCGTTATCCAATGCTCTGTTCTGTAAATAATTCAAATACAATTTCACCTTATGGATTGGCATTCTAGGTTCGTTATCGGCCAAAAAAATCTCTACAAATTTTTTGAATATTGTATTAACTTATAAATTGTCCATCATTTAAAATTCAACAGAAAAAAATCTCAGTGTCATGACTTTGTATATTGCACGAATAAAAATTCATGAAATTTGCGAATTTAAAGTTTATGGAATTCGGCGAGATGCCAGCGAATGAAACAATGAAAAACATTTCGTTTTTTAATAGCTTTTTCGTCATCACAACTTTTTTAAATAAAATACAATTCCATTTAAAGTATGTAATTTTAATAAAAAATGTTTTGAGATCAAACTTTATTAATTCAACCGAAACAATGTTTTTATTTAGAATAATAAAACGAGTATTATACAAATGTTTACTTTAAATTTGAAAAAAAAATATTTCATAGGTAATTCAACAATTGTTTATGCGTATATATAATAATTCATTTGTACGTTATAAATATCTAACGTAGATATTGTTGTATTAACTTAAAATTGAATACAAATTATGTTCGATTTGATTCAAAATTATGGAAATAATAACGTTAAATTTATTTTACAGGATACTATTTAACGGATGATAAATTAACATTTTGCTCGCTACCTACCTACATTATCGTACATACTATGCTAAAGGACTAAATGATATACAATTTTATAACGTGGGTTAGTAAATATAATAAAACTATTAATAGTATTCGGTGCACAACACTTATCGCTTTTAACGGGGAGTCTTTTTTTTTTTTGTTATGTTATTTGTCTTAACGACCACATCAGTGTATGGTTTGACATTTATTTTTGTTCTAGGTGTTCTCTATTCGGACGAAAGTTGTTACGATAAATTGTAATAGTTAAATTAACGTTTACACACTTAAAAGGATAAACATGTTTCCTTCTCCGGCGTAACATCACTACAACACTATTCCCTGTAGCAAATATACACGTTTGACCTACTTTGATATTTCACGAATAGCCGTAGGTATTATTAAACGTTGGTATTGTACTTACAATGTCAAGTTTTTTCATCGTCCAAGGTTTTTAAATATTTATTTAAAAAGCAGAGACAAAATATGATTTATCACAAACCTGTGTCGTACAATTATTATAGATCGTAGGAAACAGTCGCGTCACCAAACTAATTTATTCTTCCTTAAATGTGCAATTAAACAATATCCTTCGTCGGAAGTATTATTCTTTATAATAACATTTGTTTTCCCATGATATCCATACCATTCGTAGATTATTTTTAAATCATGATGTTTTCTAGGTCATCTCCTGGAAGGCTGGGTTTTTATTTTTTTTTTATTTTTGTCAATACTTGGATTTTTATATTATTAGAGTTAACGAATACAACATTGTGTCTTTTGATTAGTGTTCAACGGTGGTAGTACACGTTAATGTTGTTGAAGGTCATTAATAATTATCTCTGTCCGTATAATTATTTCCACTTAAAAAATATAAGAAATATCGAACATTCAGTTTGCCATTGTCAACGGTAATATTTATAGTTTTAAAATACAGGGTGTACCACCAGGATTTACACAAACCGATATATCCCGTGCTAATAGAGATAATTAATAATTCAGTTTTTTTTATGAGCATCCGCGGACTAAGCACTTTTTTTTGACAATAGTTTAGTAAATATAAATGTATTCTTAAAGAAGTTAAAAAATTAACTTTTTATTTTGTAACTCTTATAAATTTCGAAGATAACCATTTTATAGGACTTATTTTTCTGAAAATGTTGATGAAAAACTTTCAATTTGCATCAAATCCTTCAGTTTCAATATTTTTTCTGGCTTACAAGAAAATAGTTCACCATTTACACAGTTTTAAATAATAATAACATTATCAGCAAACCTTATCGGAAAAATAACAAGGTGATAATAATTTACATTATGTCTTCGTAAACTAAAAAATATTATTTAAAATCATAAATCCAATAAAAACTGAAAGTTGAACTGTCAACATTTTTAGAAAAATACAAAATGAATATTTTTGAATTTCACAAAAACTATTAAAGAAAAAGTTAATATTTTAACTTCTTTAATAATACTTTTATATTTTGCAAACTATAGTCAACAAAATTTCCTTTGCCCAAAGATGGCTCGTAAGAGAAACTGAATTTGACTATCTCTATTAACACGAAATATAGCGCTCTGGTGTAAATTCGGATGGGACACCCTGTGTATTAGAATATAAAATCGACGAGTACCAACATTTGCGTCAAAAATTAAATTTATTTTCAAATATTTATTCGATTTTACTTTTATATAATTTGTACTTTAATACGTAAACACACACACGGATTTACATAATATTATATTATTATAATAAAAAGCCTAAAAAAATGACCATAATATATTTGTACAATAACGACAAATGATAGATGAGGTGCACCATTTTAAGAGCTTATATCGATAACCAATCCGGCGATTTTACCTAGGATTTGTTTACCTCCCTTCACGCACAAAATAAATGTGCACCCAGAGTATAAATAACCTAGAAAATATTTAACCCCTGGTTATATAATACCACGGTACATTTTTACCCTCGAAGGGTGAAAACGTTAAAGACTGTTAGAATCCCGGGACAACGGCGAGAAAATAAAATAAAAATAATAACACGCGCACGAGATTTTCGGCCACGGATGAAACAGAAAAAACGTGATACCGGACCCGTGAATTCTCTGGGCAACACCGGTATATATTTCGCAATCGCTTGAGGCAAATGCCAACCGTCGGTCGGTCGGTGATTTGTATCGGCACTGCAGTTAGAGGTAAACCGAAAGCGTGCTGCCGGGCCCAAGTCGACGTACGCCCAGGTGTACGGTAAACGTTTAAAATATATGAGATTTACGGTCTCGCGATACTCGGCACGCACGCGTGGAACGAAATCGGTTCGATAGCGTTCGGGCTTAGGTAATGAGACGAAAGTCAAAGGCGGCGGGGCTAAGCGCAGCGGAAAATGGTAGAAGATGGGCCAGCGGATGTGATGAAAACGCTGGCAATGGTCCATCGGGGTGTCGAGACGTGAAGCAAATAGTAAACGTAGCTGCCCGCGGCGGCGATGGCTCGATCGATTTTGATATTATAGAACATATAATAATTTATTATTATCATCGTACATACATATATATGGGACAGGAAATTTGTACTTATTTTTTAATATACGTGATACGTTGTCTGTAATGTATTACGTATTGATATAATATGCACGTCATGATATTACTGCAGTATGATAGCACACATTGTTTTCTTAAATTAAAACAAACAAGATGTGTGTTTCGACTGCGTACTGAATACACGAAATAGTTACCGCGGGAAAGTTGTGATACGCGTTACCGTTACGAGAGACAAACGACGTTAGAAATAAAGTAATATATACACATAAACACATTTATACAAACATAAGGGAAAATAGTGTTCTACTTTTAAAACGGCGAATCTCGACTGTAACAAAACACATACACACACACACGAATATGTTGGATCTTACGTGATAGAGAATATAAAAAATGTTGTTCATCAATAATGATTTACAAATGCATAAGTTCTCGTGTGAAATTCAAAATGTATCATACAATTAACGTTAACTTTTTAATCAACAAAACAACTAATAAACATTCACAATAGATCCGACAGTATTTTGAGAATGTTTTCTAATAATTTAAATAACAGACGATTTTACTTCTTAACCTAAAAGTTTTTATTCGTATGTATTACCATTGCGTTTAAGTTGAAGCCCAAAGAACAATGCGTTATTAACGGCTTATACCACGTACGGGGAGGATACGTGGAGTGGTTTTCTTTTTTCGGTCACTGTAAAAGAACCGTTCGCGTTAAAAGGGTCTAGTAGATATGATCCTCTGCCTTTGTATATCGTACGCATGTTACAGAAGTGTCCACCAATACCGATCAATCAAGTAGAGCGCTATTGCAGATTTCTAATACCGATTCGAACTCATCGTAAAGTTTATTTTTCCGTCATTTCCGTCAATCGTCGTTGCACTTATGCGCCGCCCAGAAAATTTTTTAACTTTTTCCGAATGCAGCACATTTTCAATACATAATACAAGACACGTGTGGACAATCGAAAATCGAAATGCTGACTCGGATTTCACGGGGAGTAGTTCAAATAGATTTCGTTAATTTATTCTTATCACACAACCCAAACGGTCGGTACGTTGGTCGAAGAATAGACGTTCGGGTTGTTCTACGTACCTATACACACAATATATGGTCGGTCTTGCGTTGTGTATCGAGACACGACGAATCTCAGCTTCCGATCGCACCACGAAAACGTACCGAGCGCACGCACGTAGAGATAGATAATAACAACGAACGGCGAAGACGCCTAGTGCATGTGTTCTCCGTACGTTCGTCGACTTATTACAGTCGATATTGTACTGTTCCGAAATCGAGAAGTTATATTATATATACTATTTTTACACGCGCACGTTGGTAAGGGCGCACACGCTAGATTTATAGAGAAAAATAAGTACCGCCCTTCCCCACCAAGCGCTGACGTGAAACCGTTATGCGACCGATTGGAGAGGAAAAAAAAAGGAAAATGCATTTATGCGGGCACGCGGAATTTGTGCGTAACTGGTAGGGACTCGTGTGGCAGGAGGTCACATTTTCCGATGTTTTCTTCGGTTCATTATACAGCAGCGGCGATGCCCTTTATATACATCGTTACCTTGGGCACCGGCAGCAGCCTCGGAGTATAGAAATGTGCGAAGCTCGGAAACACCCTTGCGCGCGCTGTAAGGATGGACAGGAGCGGGCAGTGCCGAAGAAATTATCCTTTGCGACCCACTTGCTGTATATATACGTACACTTTATACGTGTATGTGTACACTGCGTTTGCTCCTTTTCTCCGGTGGCGCAAATATAACGTCCTCTCCTGGCTCGCATCAACCTACACGTGTGATGCCTCACCCTTACCGCCAGCTACAACCACCATCCCCCGTGACGGTACGTACCCCGTAATAAGAATCCGATGAAACGCCCATGCACCCCGAACCCGACAAGGTCCGCTCGGCAAACGAATTCAAAAGATGCAGCCGGCCGACGGCATCAGACTGCGCGTCGTAATGACATCTCACGGAGGTTCTCCCTGCCTACGAAACTCTATACAAAGATGCGTATAATATTATAAGCGTACGAATTCGCGTTCGCCGAGCTATTTTTATTATTATTTTTATACGTAGAACTGGCATTACGTTTTTCCGAGACCCTGAAGCCTGTAGGGTTGAATTAGAATCGAATGCGAGGGTAAATGTTTAATAAATAATTAAAATATTCTCCGCTGGCTATAGGTAAAACGATAATACATTAAAATTTATTGACATAAATGTTAACGAAACAACACGTATATTGTTCTTTAATTTAAACGTTAAAATAAAAGAAAAAACAATATCTTTCTTGATTTCTTGTACTCGAGAAAATTCTATCGCATGGTTTGAAATCAGAAAACTTGTCTTCATTAATATCTACTACTTTATACATGTATAACAGCCATCAAATTCTTTTTGAGAGATTAAGTTAGTTTATAAGTCGTAACTATTAAGAAATTATTAATTATTCTGAGCTCGAAGAAGATTTCATCGACATTTTTTGTTTTTTGTTACGTGTACTGCAGTTATGAATGACACAATTCAAAGTTAAATTTAAGATTTGAGAAAAATCACTATTAACGGAAAAGTATGATACAACACAAGTGACTCCTGGCTACCTATAAACACCCTGTCGCTGTTCATTTTATAGACGTATCTTGGAGTATTATTTTTGACGTGGTTATAAACTGAACCACACATCATTAAATACAAGAAATTTCAAATACGTTATTATCACTCAAATGTGAGCATATTCTTTACACATACTACTGTGTGTAGAGAGCGGTGGAAAAATCCGGATTATCCAAAATCAGGAAAAGCCCGAGAATTTCAACATTTGAAATCCGAAATCTGGGTTTTCATTAAATTTGGATTTTGGGTTTACTTTATACCTCGTGGTTTAAGTTGTATAGAATAAGCACTTCGAAGAAAATTAGTCAATTATTATTTTGTAGTGTACTAGTCATGCATAGGTATTCAACAAAATATTAAACAATGAAGAATAAAAACGTTAAAAGTTGCTACAATATTCGGATATATTTACAATTATTGATCTTCACATAATAGGTGATGTTTCGTTGAAGAAAATATATTCTAATGTGGTATAGAATAATATTGAAATATATTTAATTACATTTATATTATTTATTTTTAATTATTTGTATATTTAAATATTAAAATATCATAAAAATCCGAATACCATGAATCGATTCCTATGTTTGAAATCCGAAATTTAGATCACCTGAACTGTTCGAAAATTCGGATAACGTGTATACTATAGCTAATAAGTAGGGAACGGATTTGAATGCAAATTGCATTTTTTTCTGAATGCTCGAAAACATTGTTTTCCAAGCAAAAAGTTCATTTCATACATCAAGGAATTAAAAAATGTAACTTTTATTTTGCATTTTTTTTGCATTTTTTGCATTTTTAAGACTTTATTACATTTTTACAGCATTTTTTGACATTTTTAGTGCATTTTTATGGTTTTTAAGTCATTTTTTCAACATCTTTTCAACATTCATACTAAAAAAAATAAAAATGCCTAAATATGTTTTATGTTACGAAATTACCAAATTATTGTTGACCCACATTAAGGTAAAGATAAGATAAGCTATTTATCTAAATTGTACAGAAGATAATTGAGAGTTAATTTATTAAAGTTTTATTGTATTTAAATATTTTTTATCAGATTTTTCATAGTAATGTGTTTTTTTTATAAGTTTTAAATTCAAAATTGTGTTTTTATTGAATATAAATACATTTTTAAAGTTTTTTAAGGCATTTTTGTAGTGCATTTTTTGATGTTAAAGCATTTTTTTAAGGCATTAAATCGTATTTTTTTAAGGCATTTTTCTTGTTTTTTAGAGCATTTAAATCCGTTCCCTACTAATAAGCTATTGGAAGTGCAGAATTATGCGGCTATACATATATAGTGTCCTGCTGAGAATTTTCTCTTTATGATATCCTCTGAGATAGTGAAGATATTCAAATTCTATGTTTTATTTAACACTGACAGGTACAAAGACAATAAATATTTCATATTTTATTTGAATTAAATGTTCGGGTAAGGAAGTTAAAAAATTATTTTTAACTAATAATATATGGTATTAAATAATACACAATTTTTCTGGAAACTAAAAAGTTATAAAAATCATAAGATTAATGAAAATAAAATATTGAAACATCAACATTTTTAGAAAAATAAACGTTATAATTTAATGGTCTTCTTCAAATTTCTCGAAAATAACGAAATAAAAAATAATTTTTTTAACTTATTGTCGAAACAATGAATTCATTTAAAATATTAAACATTTGTAGTCCCTGTTGTCTCCGTGAGTCTTTTATAAAAGACAGAATTTGAATATCTTCATTACCTCTGGAGATATCGCAATGGATAAATCTTTGATGGGACACCCTGTATACATGCGGCACGTTGTAAAAACCAAAAACGTGCTGTATAAAGAAAAACCGTTTATAGCGTTGTGTACAAAAGTCGACTGTGACAATAAACTAGCAAACGCTGCCGAATGCCGATACGCCTTCAACTTGTATTACGATACGATTTAAAGTTTCAAACAATGCGCATTTATGCTGTTTGCTCCGCGCAGTCAAAGATTCGTATTTATATTATGTAATTCAAACTTCACACATACACACACACACACACACACACACACACACATACACCGTTCGATGTGAATGCATGCGATGTGAATATATAGCTTATGTTAACCCACACCGTACCTATAGGTATAACAATAATCCAATATGTCTATTATTCTATTTATTAAAAGATATAGCAGCTACCGCTATATACCGCACGGTTTATCTTTTATAGACATTTTCACGTTATTATTGTAATTTTCGTCCTTTATACGGACAATATTATATATATTATATAATAACGAACCCGGCTGTGTATCCGTGGCACAACGAGGAGGCAGGATAGGAGCTTAAATTTTATTTCAATCGAATAAATCATACACCAAAGTGGCTTTTTATCAATTGTAATTGGACGGATTATTATATTTAAATATTGTTCTTATTTGTTCGGTTTAATATGTATTTAAATTTAAAAAAAATAATAATAAACCTAAATATATATTTCAGATAATCACGAAAAATAATATATAGAACAAAAATATAATTATTTCATACGCGAATAATCCGCAATAATATTTACTGCCTTATTCAAATATTTATTTCAAAGCATAAATTAAAATAAGTGCATAAACACTTTTAATTGACGTAAATGTGTTGAGTTTAGACGTCTCGTAAGATTGAAATTATGTTGATAAGCAGTTTAATCATTCAAAATTATGGTATTTATAATATTAATATGTTAATGTCATTGTTATAATTAACCTTTCCAAAACCTTATCTGTATTTCCATAATCCAATCGATAGTGTCAGAGAGGATAAAATAACACAAGAAATATAAAAGAATCCTAAAATTGGTTTTCCTAAACAAATTGAAATCTATTGTTTTAATATCAAATGTTGTTTGCTCTACTCGCAGTCTAAAAATATATTAAACAGAAAAATAAATTTATTTATAACAAAGTATCCACATTCTAAAGATCAGTATTCAAATCACATTGAAAACCATAAAGAAATTCGTAGCCGTTTAAATTATACAAACGCACATAAATATTATTTGTGTTGCTTACAATTTGACAGAGTTTACAAAACTGAATTAAACAAAACTGTTTCCCGTGTTCGTAAGACACCCTTAAAGATACCATAAACGCATCAACAATTATTATCAGACCAGCATAAAACTCGAATCCAACGAAACTGACTTGTATTGTATAGGTATCGAGGTAGTCAAAATCATTCTATAATGAAATATAATGCGCGGACAAAAACAAAAATTTATTGTTTACATAACTGTGTAGTATTTTCAACTCTAACGACTTCATCAGACAACATGATATTATATACCTTTTGTGGATTAGAATTTCATCGTGATGTTATATTCACTCGTGATAATGGAAGAACGCGAAAAAAAAGTTAATTTAAATTACCTACGATGAAAAAAATATTGTTTAAATACCTAAAGATGAATTTGTGATGAAAGTGATGAACAAAAACCGAATAAATACTATTATTATTTATTGATCGACTGGGGTTATTAAATAATTATGAAACCGAGTCCATACGAAATTTCGAAACTTTAACGACGGCGTAGTTACGATAAAACGAAACACCCGAAACGATTCTACACAAAAATCGTTTAGGGCCAGATATGTCCGACTACGTCATAATATAAGTGTACTTATTATAATTTTTTCGAAATGACTTCGGGAACACCGTCGCACGCGGAAGTAAATTTGAATTTCGCGTTTAATTTAAAAAGAAACTTTGTAACCAAATCCGAGAGGAAAGAGAATGGTAATAATAAAAAGAAAAAAAATTAATAGGTACCGTAGCATTATAACGCTCGGATATTATGATGATAACGGTCTGTGAAATTTTAAGAACAAAAAGATAAACACTGACGTAATATAATTGCGAAACTTTCTATTATTCGACAACAAATCTGGGTATCCCTCGAAGTTTTTAAGTACGTAACGATGAACTTTTTGGTTTGCTAAGCTCTTGACAATGTAACAGAATATCATACCTGTCGCGTATTGTCATCGTCGTCCTTCACATCGTTTGCACATAATATCGCTTTATCACAGCAGCCATATTATTATTATTATTATTATTATTATTATACGTTCAGTGACACATCCAACTAGTGTATAATTCATAATGGTTCCAGTCGATACTCGTATAACGGTATACCTATCTATAATACATTGTGATATACACTCTATATTAACCGTGGACTAATATTGTCAGGCACGCAAGGGTTGGGCAAGTTAGGTTGAAATTACAGTTTTAGGAGAAAGTGAAATGTATATGTATGTACGATATAATATATATATTATAGGTATACAAAAACAAACAAAGAGACCATGTGTTTTTTTTTTTTTTTTATTAATAATAAACTATAGAGTCGACAATAGTGGTTTTATTTTTATTTTCTCGAGGTAAAATATTGCCCTTTTTTTTGTATACGTTTTTTTATGAAATACCCCAAGAAACTATACGCATTGTACGTTTTATTCACCGAAGTATTATAAACGTCGGCGTAACAAAATATATACAAGGTAATTACACAATGGAGTCAATCACTGTATTTTATAAATTATTAACTTTTCCCCGGGTTCTTTTCCTTTCTACTCGACCATCGTCGTCGTCGCGGTCGGCTGCCAGCCTTTGTTTCAAATAGTTAATAATCCATACAATACATCATAAGCAGCTTGTTTCAGAAGATAAAAAAGCCAAATAAATCGATATATCTGAATCATATACTTGAATATTACTCGCCTGAGCTTCACGCCAAACATATATAGTATATACACTACTCATACATAGTACTTTGACTGATCATTTGTGTACAATCGATACGGTGTACAAACACTTTCAAGCATATTTTATAAAGTTACCTAAAATATCTAGTGATTTAAATTTAATTCTCAATCATCGATAAAAAATTAAAAATCATCGAATCGTCTAAAGGATACTCGCTTGTCGTTGAGCAAATGTTTTTTATCAGTCAGATACTTATTTTAGAAATGCCTACACATTTTACCAAAAACTCTGGGCTGTGTGTTTATACGTTTCTTCCCGTGTTCTACTCGATGTTATGAACAAATAAAAAATAATTTCCTGTTTCCCGTGTACATAACGAGCATCAAGAACATATTGGTTTTTTTTAAATACTTGTATATTTACGCATTGTTTATTCGAATGGAAATTATTATTTTTTGGTTGATTATAATTTATTTTCGTTAAAATATATCTTACATTCTTACAAGCATTTTATATCTTGGTTATGATGAAAATCTGTAAATTTTAAAATTTATATTTTACTCGTAAATGCCTACGGAATGTGTAAAATATTCGTACAATGTCTAAAGTTTGAATATAACACGAAAAATAAATAATATAATATCTAATTAAGTAGTAATCTAACGACAACTGATTCAATAGCGATCAAAACCTATTAAAAATCAAGCAAAAATGTTATCACCCGCAATTATACACCCGCTAAAACAATGACATAAATTGTCGGATTTTGTTTTAAGAGACTAACCATTGATTCAGGAAACGATACATACTCCTCAAATTATTATTATTTGCTTTGTAAATTGTATTTCAATCATTTTTTTATATATTTTTATTGTTTTAACATACACTGTACAAGTTCATTGATGAATGACTAGAAAAATCTTGATATCTCATTTTTTACACATAATTAGAGTAATTATGCAATAATAAGTGATTTAGGGGTTGCTAAGTACTTTTTAACCCTTTTAATAAAAACATATGACCAGAGAGTTGTTTAAAAACTGAGATATCAAGATTGACGACTTCATAATTTATATATAGTATATACATATATACATTTGTGTCTTCCAAAAATGTACATATTGCGATATCAACCATGTTAAATTCCCAAATATTGTTTTTGTTACTAACACAATTATTATTAGTATTTATCTTTTAAAAAAAATATCAATATTGTAATTCTTAGGTCAATGGAATGTATACAAAAAAAAAAAAAACTAAAATGTTTGTATTATCATACTGCAATCAATAAACCGTTGCATAGGATACCTTGTATACGGTACACCAGGGCTAGTGAACTTATGCCACGCGTGGCAAAAGGTGGCCTGTCGATCAAATTTTAATGACACGCAAACACTTTGTGTTACAACTTTTTAAAACTAAAAAATGCCGAAGAATATCCATAAAAACTGTAGTAATTTTTACTCTGTGCATCTGACTATTTCAAAAATTGTAAAAGTAAAGTTTTGCTTTATTATATTTTGTATATGATTTGATCATACAATAAAAATCGCCGTATGAAAAGTTGGCGTGATAGAAAAGGTCTCGATATGAACACCCGGCTTTAAAAAGGTTCGCCCCGTTCGTGTGTCAATTACAACTGTAATTTTATTGTAAAATTAATATAATTTATGAAAACACTATACAAGTACAATAAAATGAAACGTTCAAATATTTTTAAATAATCACCATAGTATTAATACTTTACGATCGTTGTTACGGAAACAATTCCTTTTGTGTAAATAACTATTATACAATAAAATGTAGGTGGTACTATGCGCATTTCAATTTTCAATAAATACTCAGGGTAGACGTGTAAAAGTAGTACTCAGAAGTAATGATATGCAGACAAATTATAAAATATGCGAACAATAACGCGTTGCATTATAGAGCTGTATACTGCAGTATACCTATTTCCGTCATGTGCAATTCCCACGGACGCAAATCTTCTGAGCACCCATGTGCCATATCTATAAAATATAATATTATAATATACAGGTTTTTCAACACACGTTTAAAATTAAACGATATGAACTTTTGCGCGTCTTGAGCTAATTTCACCCGAACTCTTTGTATTTTATATTTTCCCAATATGAAAATATAGCGAAAAAACGAAATTTTACCGATTTTATGTAAGTATTACTGTAATTAATTATTCTTATTTTTCTGCATCGATTGATTATATTAAACACTATTTAACGCGATAAAACTTTTCCTGCATATATTATAGTTAGTTCACTAAAAATGTATTGGTAATACAATATGAGTTTAGTGTTTCGTAAAGTAAATGTTTTTAAAATATTTAAGAACAATTCGACCGAAAATTAAATAGCGCAAACACTAAAATGTAACTAAAATCGAATCTAATTAACGCTTCACTTACTAAACGGGAAAACAAAAATCGAAAAAGCCGAAGAAAAATCAAAGCACCCGTTTGGGATCTGGGGTTGTCCTGCACGTACGGGCGATAGAAAGAGTCCAAGACACGGGTCTCCTATACCCTCCTACCCCCTGACCAACGTCGTCTGCCTTGGCGGTGAGTAGTATACATTTTCGGGTCCGACTCGCCTGAGTGTTTTAACCGTTGCGGTGGCTGGCGACGTGTCGGTCAGAGCGGTTATTGTTATACTATAATATTCAACGGCACGACTACTGCCGGAGACTCCGACCGCCGCCGTTCAAAAACAACTGAATATATTTAAGTCTCCCGCCCGCGGGTCCGTCACCGGCTATAAACGGACGGAATATAATTAAAATATACACGGCCAACCGAAACGTTGTACATAGTTGTCGTACTTCAGCCGGAACTCGCGGCAGCACTAAGATTTGCAATCACCGTAAGCGTATAGGAAATCCATGATACGATAATGCACGATGAGTTTTCCGCCGTCTCTATGCTTTTCGCCAGTATTAGGTTTTCTTTTCATGTTTTTATTTTTTTTCGTTTGTTCGTTTTGTTTTGTCCAAGCTACACACCATATGTACACACCACGTTATAGAATTATATAATATAATAATGGATTTTACCCTTATTCTGGAGATCAAACAGATCTTTCATTTATTTACGTTTTTATATAATATTTTGTTAAGAGCTCGAACCGAACCAAACTTGAAGTTATTCGCTCATGCTATAACCATAATAGTATAACAAAATCATTTTTTATGTAAGCCGCATCACCTAAACAAAATGCGATTGAACACCTTATTATACTATAGGATATACTGTTGACGTGTTTAAGATTTAAATACCAAAACTCAAGTCAAATGTTCGGTTTTAAAAGAACCAACAAATACGTACAGTTTCCTGATGGTGTCGAAATTGCATCTTATTATTTTATTAGACGGGATAACTTTAACATCAGTTACATTTAATATTAGTTGGTCTCTTATTGCGTTTTAAGGAACTTATTAAAAGAACAATTTTGTAATAGCAGCCTTAAAAGCCGAAATTACACTTTTTATTACGAAACACATAATGTACAGAACTACGCAACATGTTGGTAATACTACGTGAAATTTCAATGGTATATGTTTGAGGACTGTTTAATCGCTCGTTTCGAACGTCAATCAATATTTCGATATTTAAAATAAAATCACAATATCATCAATCACATTTTTAGGAATTCGAAATCAAAATTGTAGTTGTATAAATTAAACGAGTAATTTAGAGGAGGATGCATATTTGCAAGAGTATACCGTGTTCGTAATTTTCCATAGTTGATTTACGAGTGTCGAAGTGAATACAACCAATAAAGTACTATAGTATATGGACATCCGGTATCCGGATATGGCAGGTACAATCAAAATGCTTATGGAAATAATATCATGTCAATAGAATATTAAAATGTCCAACGACGAAAAGTTCAAATTCTCAAGTCCAAAAGTTATAGAATAACTAAGTTTTTCTTGTGCACAGATTTTCATCGTATCATTCGGTTGCGGTGATTTTAGATAGCTTTTGCTATTTTCCGGAAAACCAATGAAAATTTTAAAGTACCGCCCGCGTTGAATTTCCAATCAATAAAAGGACTAGGTATATGAAACTCCCGGGACAATCCTTTTATCCTTCTACCCAAAAATCATATCTATAAGCGTAATAAAAGAAAAGACATCGCTGTAAAACCAATTCGACTTTCATTAAATAAATTATGTTGACTAAAAATGTTTCATTACACACAGTCAACATATATTACAAAAATATAGAACAACTTACTAGTGAATGTGTTGAAAATTATATTATGATAGAGAATGGCCGTGGAATTGAAGTACCGTCCATTGATAGAGCTGCACGCGGTACTATTATTTCAGCTACATATATTTGCACTACAATATAATAATTGTATGTTATTATTGTTTTAATTTTACCTCATAAAAATGTTTGCGAGAATTGCGTTGCAACGTTGCGTTTTTTAATTGCGTTGTGATATTATATAGGTATTCTTTTTCAGTAAAAACACGTTTTGACAGTTTATAGGAAGTCATCCCACCTGACCTTTTAATCGACCTTCAAACGTGACCCATAAAATAACATATTTTTGTAGTTAAATATGTATGCTGTATACATCTGCTTATTTATTTATAGTCTTCTTCAAATGCTTCTTTTTTTTTTCATTTTTTTTTTTTTCAATTGCTCAGTTCCACGAGTTGTAAAGGTATCCTGTCACTCCAATAACTGTTACATTCAAACACCACGAAACTTCAACATTTTGCACAATAACAACAGCATATGGTTTTTAGAAATTTGTTTGAAACAATATCGTTACATCGGGAAAGGGTAAATTTCGTCGGATGATTGAATACAAATAAACAACAATTAAAATAAGATACAAGTAGTATTACTATTCATTAAATTCGTGAATTGCAATATAATTCATTGTTTTCAGAACATCGTAATGATCAACAATCGAATTTAAACGTGTCATATTGAAGCTTTGGTGTTAAATGCCTAACAAAAACACTAACATAACTATATATATATCTAATATAATCCTCCTATCCTTGCAACTTTGTAAGCACTTTCTAAACACGTACATTCCTGTTACTTTCTATTGGATCAATTCATTCAAACTGAATTCTGTATTCTGTCTTTTCACATATATTCTTCCACCTCCGTTTCAATGTAACACTTTGTACTAAGATAAATTCCACTGCATTGCATTATTTGCTATTTTGATCCAGTCAAAAATAAATGGATGAGTACTCAGATTATGTTTGAAAACTTCAATCTCAAACATTTATTTCTTGAAATAGTTGATGTCTAGTATAAATATTTATAATTATTAAAATCTAATATTTTCTTTATTGTTTTATTAAACTCATTATTATTATTTATTTTTGTAACGTTCTTTATTATTCGTTTTTTTATTTTATTTGTTAAATTTTACTATCATCGGACATCTTTAAAATAAATATTTTAACATCAAAACATACTCATATTAATTGTTTAATGACAACACGCATAAGCAATAAGTATCGTACGAGTATACCTAAATTACGACAAGCTAAATGATATATTACCAAATTAAATACTTCGATCTTTGAAATACGATAAGATTATATCTCGTACAAGGTTTTCATGCGTGTGCAATTTTTACATACGGTTAGCTAAATCTTATAAATCATCATTTAAAAATAATGTTTACGTTTCAAAATAAAAATAAAAATCCTTTTTTCCTCAAATATAAACGCCATAAAACGGCTACATTTCTAATAAAATATAATATCTAATAATATATTATAGTTTATGATATTTTTTTCCTTCATAAAAAGTTATTAATCAGTCTAAATACATGTAAATGTAAACCGGAGATTTATGGAATAAATTTCAATAAATTAAAATTGAAAACAAGGGTAACAAAAAAATTTAAAGAAATTACTTGCTCAGTGGATGGTTTAATTGTTTCATAATCAATTAATTTTATTTAGAAACAAATTAAGTACGGACCTTATCATATTTTTACATTTAATTTAGTTAATTTTGATTTCGTTGATTTCTTTTTTCTGTTGAATTATAAATTTATAAAACTATTTATATAATTAGAAAAATCATACAGCGTCGAGAATTATAAATACATTAAACACAAGTCTCATTTTTGATCTTTAAGAATACATTTCATATAATTAAAAAAATTAAAAAATGTAGGCTTTTAAACCTATCCAATTAACATTAATTGACAGCAAAAAGTTAATAGATCCATACATATACTCGTATCCTTAATTAGATAAAAATGGTTAGTTGGATTCCACCTAATTAAAAAAAATATTTAACGATTTATTAATCATATTTAAGTCTAGGTTTTCAATTTTAATCGGGTAGTCTTGAAATAATCGTACATCATGCATAACTGTTTCAAACATTATTAGAATACCTGCATAATCTTAAAGTGCCTATACATATATATTACAATTTGTAATGTTTAGCTGGTTAACGGTCGTTACTTATAAATCATTCCTCTTTGTGTATGCTGCATACGGAGGTGAGTATTTGTGATTTATCTCGCACGCTCTCCTCTCTATTCACCAAACGTCTTAATTTTATAATTGCTCTGCATTTTTTTTAAATATTCACCCTTTAATCTCTTTGAAATTTTAAAATCAAATTCTCTAAATGTTATAAATTTATAACCCATATTACCTCGTTTACTCAAGAGGTGTTGTCATTTGTTGAGTTTGTTCATTTGTTATGAGTTTATGACTAATTGTAATCACCTTATTATTATTTTGTTTCTTTTAACATAAATATATGTTTTGTATATTTGTTGTAACTTTAATTTAACTGTTGATCTTAATTGATTTCTGTAAATGATAAAAATAAAAATAAAAACAGTCGTTACTAACACTCGCTCAGCAGCTGCACTCGATTTTATTCAAAACTGTTTTGGTTTCTTAATTCTTTTACAATATATACTAATTTCGTTTACATTCACTTACGTCGTTTCTTGAAAAAAATTTCATATTATTAAACTAGTGAATAAATAATTGAACTTCATTGATAAATAAAAAATTAAACAAATTAATATCATATTTTTATTTTTATTTAATTTATATCCCCATCCCTTACGACATCATATGCTGTTAAATATAAAAATATTATTTTTGTATTTGTTATTATTATTGTATTCTATACTAAATTAGGTGTAGATGCCAATATGCATCGATATAATGTAATATTCTCTACTTATTAAATCACGTTCAAAGTTTATCTAAAAGGGTCTTCGTCAAGGTAAAGTTATTCTATTATCTTACTCAAAACTCTGAGTGATACGAAGACCGTATTGGTTTTACAATAATAATTTTATAATGTAATTTTAGATCGTGACCAACACAAAAAATGTACATATATTTTACTTTAGAGTACGTTTTTTCGTCGACTATTTTAATAAATAAAATTTGATTTTTTGGATGCAAATTTATGAGATAAAAATCAAATACAGATAGTTTATAGTACCCTTTACTCTTTATTTTTTTATTTATCCGTATTACAGTACGGTCACAATTGAAATAATTCTAAAACATGGTTTTTACGAAAATACATTAGTCAAAATTATATGATAGCATTGTTAGTTAATAAAGATACCTAAAAACACTTAAGGTAACAGTTACTAGCTTGAGAATAAAATATTTTTGTGAAGATATAACATTTTGAAAATGAAAAGCTTTTGTTTTCAATTTCGACACTTAAGAACTTGAACCTTCATGATCATGATTCTTTGCATAGTACACTAGTAAACATTCAAATATTAATTGAGATTATTTTTGCAGAAGTTCAATAATTTGTTTTTATCCAACCTATTATTTTCATGAATATTAATGACTTTTTTAGAATAACATTGGCAATCTTAATTTAAAAGACGTAATATCAAGTAAACCAACGAAATTAGAACATTATTTTAAATTATAAAATGTGACTCCATCAGTATTTTTTATTATAACCACAATGTAATTCCTTAAAGAGAAAAAAGTGTTAATTTATTATTATAATTAAATAATTTAATTTAATTAATTTATGATTCTTTTAATAGAAGTATTTTTTCTTTGTCATATGACTCGACATTCTACAAAATAATATAATTTGTCAAACCCTAACTTTAGTTTAATTATCTAAGAAATAAAAATTAAAAGATTATTCTACTGGCAGATATTAACTCTTATTATTCGTGCATATCAAATTGGTTTTTAAAAGCAAAGGGCTTATGATTTTTTTAGAAATTCACATTTTTATCAAAGTCTATCCGAATTTCAAAGCAAGTTGATCCTATCCTGCTTTGTGTTTTATTCTTTGTGACTGTTTGTAAAAAAAAATTACACCGGAGTTCAAATTTTCAAAATAACTTTACTCTTTCACTTACGGTCGTGTTTGAATCATTTCTTATACAAACAATTCTCGAAAGTTTAAATGTTAATATTTGGTTTTATACTCAGCTTTCGACACTCGCTTAGCAAAAACATATGAACCTCCATCAAACAAACATGGAAAATATTTTAATTTTAGATGTATCCCAAAATGTGTGCTCCGATGCGTTAAGTTTACAAAGTCAACTTGTTTTACAAATAGCTGTATTATAACATCAATATTTTAAATTTAACCTATAATCGGTATTATTCTTCATTCCGGCATATTGAATGTATGCTAACCATTATATTCAAGAATACGTTACACTTATTTTGATACATAAATGTAGTTTTTTTGTAGCCGTCAACGTCCATATAAAAAATTTAAATTAGATATATGCACATTAAAAAACGATATAAAATATTTGAAAATCGACTATAAATAATCGTACATTCATCTGTTGTAAACTAAGGTTTTGTGTTGTGAATTTGTGAGGTGTAAATATATAAATATTTAATCAGACAATTTTGAATATTTTCTAAAATGTACTTAGTAGATAATATTTTACTGTAGAAGACCGTAAAATCCGTTCCGAACTTAGACAAATACATTCTTTATTTAATAATATCCGTATTAGTATCTAAATTCTATTATATTTAGGTTGTTCGGTCACGCATACATTTTAATAGCTTTTCTCTTTCTCATTTAATTTTAACAAAATTTTAAACAAAAATTTTTTGTTCAGCATTTTTCTTTTACCGTACAAGCATTTTTATGTGAAACAATTAGCCAATTCTCATCATCTGTGTTTTTAGGGTTAAGTATACTAGAAAAACATCGAAAACCCGGGAAGGATATCAAATTTAATACTAAAAGGTAAAATTATTTATAATCTAAAATCATTAATGAATTTATTACTATTCAGGATGATAAATTGATAACTATTGTTATTTGTTATATTAGTTATAAAATAGTGAATGTTTTTCAAGTACGTTGATGTTGGATCATACAGTTCAGTTCTGTATATTATAGTTAAGACGACAATTCGGTAAAATATAATTGAAATCTGAATTATAACTTATAAGTAATATAACTGAAATAAATCTATTTTGATAATATTCAACTGTTACCAAGTACTTTTGTCCTGCGAATAGTAAGGGTTCTTAATTTTAAGATATTATTAAAATTAAATATTATAAAAATCATCATAAATATCATAATATCCCTTTGTAAAATAATACCGAGTCAACAAAATGCTGCTAACACCTATCATACTTGAATATAATCATAACGGCGATTGAAGTACCTAGATACGCGTTCAAATTACAAAGTTTAGATACATAATAGTATAGAATATATATGCTTTACTAAAATATAAAATAACAATAATATTAAGGACAAAAATAACTTTTAAACAATTTCACTATCTATAACGGTAGCAATAATTATAATATAATATGCACTTACGGATTTTGCAGTACTTTCATGATGTCTTTCTGAAAAAACCTATGACGTCATTCAAAAATCCCATTCCACAAGACCTTTGGTTTTAGACTTAAAATTTATATGTATATTATATCAAAACTAATCCTATTTTGCATTTATTAAAATCAAAGGAAAATGTGACCATTTTAACACAAAATTAACATCACAAAATCTTACACTTTTTTTTTTATAGTTCATTTTTAATTAAAATGTTTAAAACCCATGAATACATAATAAAACCTACCTTAATCCTAAATTAAATTGTTGATGTATTTAATTTTTTATTGTGACTCTACCCAAAAAAAATATTCCAGATATTTTATTCTTCTGTCCACTCATATTTTTAAAAAGCGAAATGTGATCCAAATTGAAGATATGTTAACCATAAAAGCAGTGGTACAATAAAAAATGAGTACGCACTTCGGATGCCAGAATTCTAGCAAAAAAAAATATTATGATATAAAAACAGTAAACTATGAGCAATAGACATGGCATTTTTTGTTGGAATAAAAACCTATAAATATAATACCGTTTAGGACAGGTTATAGGTTTGAATTAAATAAATTCTATTTTTCTCTACCTGCTACCTAATAAAAGCTTAATAATAATTATACGCTCAAAAATGAATTATTTCGCATTAATAAATTTACAAACAGAAATATATGTACAATGTGCACATTTTTAATGAATTTATGATAAAATCAAAAGTTGTTTACGTTTAACTGGTAACAAATTAATATCAAGCAAAGTTTCCTGTTTCAATAAATGTAAATAAAATAATTTTGAAGCAATCAGTGACGATCATAAGCATCTTGATTTGGATTTGAAGCGTATTGATTTTAAAATTAATATATACGGCAAGCAGTTGTGTGTCGAAAAATTGATATAGCGGTATTTGTCACCAAAAAGGGATAACGTACAAAATCTATAAGTAAATCCGTTTTTTAATTTACGGGAAACAGGAAAACGTTTTCGAGCTGACCATCAAAGATGACTATGGTTCTAATTTATTCTCGATTGGTTGTTTTTAAAAAGTGTGTACCCAAGACGTAAGTATGTGCGTTAGAAATTCGTTGAATAATTTAGTGATAGACCAGGATAGAGGTGAATCGAGGATAAACATAAAGCTCAAACACGTGATCTCTACGAGTAAACAAGACGTGATCCTTGAAAACCGGATGTTTACCGATAATGAGTTATTAGTAGGTGAAAATGCTTTACAACGCTTTTAAAGTTTAATAACGTTCAAAACGATAATAATGATTTCAAGACAGTTACTAAATATAGAAAAATCAAGTATACCATTATTTTTGGTGCCGAGAAAATTTCCCACCGAGCCATGTGAATCTTTTTCCCATTTATGTTTAAATATGACCAACTTATTTAGGGTGTAAATAACAATTTGATTTTAGTATTATTTGTCTTAATCATTTAGACAAAATCGTAAAGGTAAAACATTTTAAATTCTCTAGGACTCGAATTTTAAGGTAAAAAGGTGTAGTGAAATAAAAAAAATGTGAATTTAAAACCTGTATGAATTAGTTGGGGCTTATTTTAAGATAAAAATTAGATGTAATTACAAACAGCTATTGTTTGAATAAACATGTATAAATGATAAGAAATAATAAGTAATATTTCGATGTAAAAGACGGACGGAAGTACCGATCAAAAATATGGTAGTGTAAATAGATATTATTTTGACGAAGACTTAGAGTAAAACACATCGTCAGAAGAGATAATCTTATAAAATAGAAAAGTAGAAAAAATATTTAGAAGAAAGATATTGACATATTGTTTCAAGAAAACGCGATTGGTTGATTAATATGAACATATTAATAAGTACATACAGTATAACTATAGTCTACAGACAGATACGGCTAGCGAATTAATGGAACATCAATTGAAGATATTAATAACAGAAAAATATATCGACGCTAGTACGATAAATAAGGTTTTATTGCTTTTATTGTTCACTGTCGTAGTAATATTAGGATTGCGTTGACCTAGGTACACATTCATGTACGTGGCAACGAAAACTTTCTGGTGATTTTCATGAGCATTGACCTCGTCGACTTACGGAGCTATCGTAGGTATAAATATCCGTACGACTCGTATAAAAACTTAAAACAAATCAGCATTACAACGCGATTGATCACGCGCCCTGCAAGTTATGGTCAATCTAACCTATTGGAAACTATTGGGTTGTCACAAGAGTAGACCCACATCAAGATAACGGATTGGGGAGGGGGGATTTTTTAAATTCAATAGAATCGCATTTAAGATGACACATTACCTGGCTTTATCACGGTTTAAATTAATATAGTTGATTCATTATTGATAAATTATTTCAAACCGTGGCTGACTCGTGTAAAAAAAAAATGTCCAAAAAGGTTTTTTTTTTGATAACGGGGAATTCTAAATTGTATACAACATTTTTACGTGCAGATATGTATAGTTATTTCGTTCCGTGCTTACGTACTAATCATCACACGGTACACCTAAACGTTTCATTCTCGTCCGCGGCAGAATGACCATTATACCGTATAAAAATGGTTAGAACTCCGAAGACTGAGATGTTCACGTGCTTCGGGCGATTGAACACGAATGGGTTGTTAGAGAATAAAAATAGTGTATCGAAACGAAAGATATCGGAGGTGCACAGCCGAGATTATCGTTGTATAATATCATTGTTAACTATCAGACATCGAATGTTTCACGTTTCTGCAAACTATCGGAAATCTAACGCAATATGTATTAATGCAATCATATTATTATTATTGTTATTATTTATTATACACAATGTGTTTAATAAAATGTGCGTTTATATGATAATATATACGCGCGTAGAATAAATCTCAGAGTTTGTTACGGCATTAATTTGATCAAGAAGTTGTAGCAGGCTAATTCTATTCATTCGAATTAAATGTTCATACATAATACACGACGCGTAGATTAACTACACGCGTATCGTTATTGTTGACTAAAAAATTAGATGGATTGATTAGAATAAAAAATTTAATTTATATTGAAAAATACAATTAAGATGAAATGCCGAGAGTGATTCAAGTAATATATAATATATCTATGACGACTAGTTTCGATTGTTGAACAATAAAACAAACGGGGAAACGTATACTAAAAATTGCGAAACTTCTAGGCCAGGTGAGATTTCCCGACCGGGTGGGATACAGAGATGGGTTGATTGCTGTATTCGTCTTTTAAACTTGATACCAATGTACCATCGCTTTCGAAAAAAAATGATTCTGGGGAAAGAGGATGGGTGCATCAGTTTCAGTGTCTAAAAATAGTTTATTTAGTAGTAGAACTTATTTTCTTAATAAGATAGGTTGAAATTCTAATGTTCTGATATTTGATAAAATATTTTTAGTCAAATTGGTTGATTTTTTAACTACAATCTCCTGCCAAACTTATTGATTGCTGTACGGTTAGTATGCGCGGTCGTAGATGAATGCCGAATTACATCAATTTATTACACCAATGGTTATTGATTATTATTTATTATCTGGTACCATTTCGGCTTATTAAAATGGATGAAACATGCAAAATTTCAAAATTAGAAAAAAAAATATGTACTATAGGGCCTGGGCATGTGGTTTATGCTTATAAAGTTACGCGCCGGGAAACTCTTCGGGACTGCGTAGACCTTGGTAGTAATCTCGGTGTTCAATTCAAGAAGTATCAAAGTATCGAGCAATGAAAATGTGTTTCGAAAAAAATGAGATTATCAATATCAATGAATCGATAGGTAATATACGTATGTTTGGTGTCGCAACGATTAATATTTTTGGAAAAACAATCAAATATCTTGTATCCAAGAAAAATAAAAAGTGTTAAATATAAACAATGTGTGCGACGAAAATACTATGGACGGTGCAGGGTTCGACTCTTGTTCTCGGTTGAAGTTTTTCGCACTTTTTTGCTCTGTCCAGTACCTAGAATTATGTACATTGAAAATAATCATGGAGTTACTGGCGGCGCTTGGCGAAAATCACTAGCCAACAGAATACCTCCAAGAAGCTCATGATTATTTCGCAAAACTATTAACTTTCGATTGAGCGCCTCGTATTGTCTCGTGTTCTCGTGTTGCCATTATCCTTCAAATTTTCATCAAATATATGAAAATATAGAATGTTTGCAACTGATTTCCGTCCAAAATATCAATGAATTTATTGTTGTTGTAGAAACGTCACATTTTATTTTATTCTATTTTACTACAGATGTTTGTTGTTTTTAGAAATTTGCATCTCCTCTTTTTTATCAGTATTACAAAGATGACCCACGAATCATCAAATCAATTTTATTATTTTTTCCAAAATCGTGGACATTTTTTTTTAGTTCTTTGTTCATTTCAACCCTTCAATGAAAACAATTTATAGTTTGATATTAATCGTTTTGAACGACCGTTTCTAATAAAACACATTTTATAATATAATAGTTGCTGATATTATTTTCCTAAAATCAACTCAGTTTGGATAGTTTTTTTAGTTTCCAAAAAGATCCATGATCGATGTCTACATATATTATTTCCTTGTTAATAATACTTTTTGTTTGCGATATATTCTTAATACTTTACCGAAAAAATATCTTTGATGAATTCGTTTAAAAAAATTAATTCACAATTAATACGTATTATTTTGATATCAGTAAGTATTACGTCGAATTTGGCACGGAAAAATAAGCAGTAAAAGCGATTCCAGTAGATTTATATGATGGGAAAAAAAACTATTAAAAAAATCTCAAAAGTAAAATTTTAATTCGTTTTGCGAGCAACCAAAGAAAATATAAACGATTCTTTTTTAAATTGAATTTCAATGATTAAAAATCTACTCAACTGGATTGGATAATGGCGAAAAAAACTGCATAAAGAACAATACTATAAATAATATATATAATACATAGGTTCTACTCGTATAGCACCCTAGCACTCTTATAATAATATTTAATATTTACGATATACTCGTATGTTATATTTTATATCTTATTTTTTACGCTTTTTTTCTACTATTCGTCCAGTTTATACTTTTACAGTCTTGAAAACATTACCGAGTTAATTGTACTTGTAGGAATTTAATTTCATACGATTTTATATCAATTGCGCTTAAAAAATTGATTCGATCATTTCCATAAACAGTTCTGTTCGATAAGTGTTTTATTTATATGTTGCTAGGCAACATTATTAAGTAGTCAATCTTCTGATGACCCAACTTTTCTCCGTGTCAATTTTGGCCGGTACTCTTTCCAAAAACGTAATCAAAGCTGAAACTAACTCAATTACTTACAATCAAATTCATCTCGGTACATCCTATGATAAATCAAACATAAACGTATAATAATTCATCATACCCAAAACTCGAATTCCGTACTACAATATTTGGGATACAAAACGAAATAATAAATAATAATATTATATTCCTAACTTGAACTACTTAAAAAAAAAAAACATTTTCATACGTGTTACGTATACATGTACGATTTGAGCGAGATGTAAGAGTTAACTACAGCCGTGCTGCCAATAAAATATTGTTCAAGACTTGAAACATGTTTTAGATGTTGTGTTGAAAAATAAAGTTAAATTGACCGTACGTAAAAATTCAAAGTTTTCAACAAAAAAAATTTACAAAAAGCCAATTCAAGCATATGGAGGGAACAAGACCTGTGTTTATAGTTTATACACTATGTGTAATGTGTATACTATGTATTTGAAACAAAAACTTCGGGCAAACTTGTCAGCGCCGATAAGAATGGTACGTGATAACGATGTTGTTTAATTTATTGACTCGCACCGAGGTCACAGCGTTTTCTTTTTTTCTTTTTTTTTCATGTCTATCGCACATCTAGCCACCATGGTAACACTCGTACAAATTAATCGAAATACCACACCAATCGCTATCGTTTAGTTGCATTGTTTTTTTGAACTATATACTAAAACATTTCATCATCATGTTATGAATATTTGATTAAAAAATTGCTATATTAGTGAATTTCATTTATATTACAATTTAAAAGAACCGTGGCCAAATTTAAATAATTTTTAAAATACCATAACTATTTTTATTCAATATTTTCAAGACACTTTTTATATAATAATAGAATTTGATGGATACTAAATCAATACATTTATTTATAATTTGATTACATTATACTTTATAGGAATGCAAACAAAAATGTTATGTAATCAATTTACTGATTTTAAAATATAGTATCCTAGTATTACCACATTTCGTAATAATTTAAACGTTTCACGTATTTTTGAAATCAAAAAATAATTTCACCTCACAGTTTAAAAAAAAAATGTATTGGAAATAAACGTATGTCCAACTTGAATTATTTTTAAAAAAAATTGCTATTCTCGAATAAAAAATAAAAAAATACAGGAAAAATTGAGCCTTCTTCAACTGAATACCTCGTCAAAATTGAAGGCATTTTCTATTATTTCACACTTTTGGCTTTCATAAAATGCACTTTAAAAAAATACCTTAAAACATCGAACATCATTAACTTTTTTTTAATCTAAAAATATCATTCATGTTATTCGTAAATTTGAAAACCGACTTGATCAAATCATTAATATATCCCTAATTTTCAATATTGTATACAGTAAATAAGTATCAAAGATTACATCTTCTATACGGTTATAATTTTGGCTTTTATATAACTGCCAAATTTTTATTATTTTTTGATAAGAAGATCATGCAAGTTGTAGGCTAGTAATAGCTTCCTATGTTGCGTGTCACAAGGTTAGCTAATGGATTGTTATTGATCTTGACATTTTTATGTTTGGATATCGACATTATGGAAAAACATTATTTATCCACCCTGTTTAGGACCAAAACATTCCAATAAGTATTTTCTAATAACCATTAATAACATCATGTTCCACTATTCAAGAACATTTTTATTTTTATTTTTTTTTTGGAAATATACACTCTTTAAATGCAGGAATTTTAATTGAAAAAAAATGTTTAATATCTACTGTGATTAATTAATTGTTCCATTCGCCTTATTTCCGCTACAATAATTTGTACCTAATAGACACAAATACGCAACATAAAATATCTTGGAGCCTTGATTAAAGGATTCTGGAATTAAAATAAAATATTTTTTTATTTTAATCTTGATAATAGTTTAATGTAAAAGCTAATTGATGAATAAATAATATAATCATCAGGTTTTTAGTTGTAATAGTAATAATAATAAACAATTAAGGCGAAATTTTAAACCTACTTTCAATTGAAAGTTTCGAACTTCAAAATTAACACGTTAATTTAATTCGTTGAAGTTAATGATGCTAATGTTATTAAACTGACGTTGTGTATAAATTTCAAAGTATTGTAGTTACATTTATGTGTTTAGCTTGTATATCAATATTATAATCTTGGTCAAAATAATCAATACGATATTTGTTACTACTAATAAGAAAGCAAGTATAAATTATATTCCTTGTAGCCCAAAGTACAGCCAAAAGGATTTATTTTGTCTCTTTAATGATACAATGTATGCTAAATGTAAAACAACAAAGTACAAAGGATCATAATTGCAGTGTTATTAAAAAACGCATATTGTAAAGTTTAAAAAAATTCTCTTTTGTTTCGTTCCAAGAGTTTTGTATAAGCTACAAACCCGAATAGCAATTATATGTTTACAAATTATTAAAAAAGAAACATGGATGGTCTGTACTGAAGTTGGATTTTTATAATATTTGATAGTCAAATTGAAAGAAAAATCAAATACGTATTATATGAAGTAATTATTTTTTGCTGAAAATGTATAATATAATTCACCTAATACATCTAATCTAACTATTGAATTCATGGTTATTTAAATAAAATATAAGTTTTTTCTATACATTATATAATATATATGTTACTAATACTTTATTTAACACACGAACTTAATATATTAGGCTATAAGAAGTAAGAACTATAGTTGACACGTATGATTTATAATAGTATAAAGACACTCATTATCGGAACTTTTGACATACATTTTTTTAATTTTTATTGCTATTATTATAATTATTTATTTATAAGCTCATCAAAGAAAGTCTCCACACAGTTAGGTTTTAGACAACTATATGTGTTTCACTAGGAGTATATTATTATAGGCTAGATTTTGATCAAAATAATACACAATATGATCAAATTGTTTGTAATTTATTTCCCATCAAAACAGTATTTGTAATATTCATTGTTTAGGCTGTTAAGAGTAGGAAATTATTCTGAAACCTTGTGGTTTTCCGCAATTGTTTTAATAGATTTAAAGAGTCGTAGATAGTAGTATAATGTATATAGTAGAATAAACATACAAAATATTTGATGAATGAGTGAAAATTCTCTTACTGAATTAAATTCAAAACAATTAGGAAATAATTTTTCTGTTTTTTTTTTGTTTTTAGTGAAAACTATTTCCTAAGTAATTTTTCTGTTTTTTATTTTTTTAGTGAAATCCTTAAAATCAAAAATTCGCAATGGATTTAAAACCCCAATTATATACCTACTCAATATAAATTGATGAGATTATTTTGGACCAGATTTGCTACCTGAAAATATTCTCACAAAAATAATAACATCTTATCTAAAGTCCATACGTTCTTTGTTTCTTTTGATGACTAAAATACTAACTAAAAAAAATGCTAATATATTTTCTAAACTTATAATTACCAAATATTATTCTACTTCACGTAACAGTATTTATAACAACTAAAATAACGCATGTTAATTTGATGTCTTATAACGAATTTAAAAATATTAAGAATGAATGCTTTTTAACATCATGTATGCGTATTCCGTATAGTAATATTTCGTTTTAATTTAAATACGTACAAATTATATGGAGCATGTGGTTTTATTCTCTTGTTCCATTTCCGAGAAAATGTTTAAAGTTTTCGAAAAGCAAAATAAAAACTTTGAAACTCTTGCTTTCTGTGAATGGTTTTATTCTTAATGAACAAAAATCTACGATTTGGTTTTCAAAAGATTTCGTTTTAACTCTAAATATTATACGGTGCCGCAGCGACTACTGCATGCTCTGCATTCTCTTACGTAACTTGTTCACTTAATACCTTATGACTTTTCTAAATTATTCTAACAGTCTTTGAATATCTTCGATGTAGGTCGTTCGAAAAGTGGATCTCACGAATAGAAGGAATACGAAACGCACTTATGTATTATGACACAATAGGATGATCTATACTCTATAGTCAAGCGTCAAGCGGGTTCCTTCGTACTTTGAAAACAGTTTTTGTTGCTCATTTTTGGGTGTAGGAGATTTTCCTGATTTTTTCGAATCCTATAATGCGGTTGTAACTCTTCTTCGGGTGTTGTACACTACGAGTAAATCTCGGTCGCATCACTAAACCATTTGAGTGCATCGCAAGGTGTTAATATCTATTAACTAAGTAATTGTGCCCGGGCCAATTTACTTATTTTTTTAAACTCCAATCGGTGAAATGAGATTCACATTGAACTAGCCGAATATGAATTTTTACCTAGCAAAGTACATTAATGTTCCCTTCTATGTCTACCAGCAGTAGGTACAAATTATAAATCGGTCAAAGGTCTCGTGGATCTACCTAGTGCATCTGATTATTATTGCTAATCAAATCTTAATTCCCTTAAATATTATTTTCTTTATATATTTACACGGAATTGCAATATATTTTTTACCAGTGGCATAATTAAGGTGGGTGAGGGGGTCAAGTCCCCCATAAAGCCCTATTTAACTAATATTTTGCAATATTCTACATTTTATTTTTGAACTGTATGCGTCACCTTTAACGTAACTTTTTGCTAAAGTTGGTGGAATAAATTAACAGCGTTAGGACATTTTGTTAATAAATACAATTTTTAATGCACGAAAAAAGGCGAAATAGGTTAATATTTAACGAAAATTATATTCGTGGTAATACGATAAAATATGCCAACTTTTAAAAAAAAAAAACCATTCCTCTAAATGCCTCTTATGAACATTCTAAGATGGCCTGCAACATCGTTTACATTGGATGCATATCATTTATTAAAAGTTTATACCAAAATTGATATAAACAATACTTCTATAATTTAAATAATTGTGTTCTTTGTAGAACTTAAGGTTTTTTTAAAAGCGATTTTAAGTTTATAGATTTTAGCATAAATATATAAGCGAATTCCTAATTACGCCACTGTTTTCGATCCAATTGCAAAAGAACTGCAATATATTCATTCACAGTTTCTCCAAACGTTGTACACAATATCTAATTTGATCCGATCAGTAGTTGAAAATAATATATTATAAACAATGATAAGATAACTTGTGCTCGTAGTAACTTATAATTGACTTGCAGTAGCGCATAATACTACTTTTTAATTACATTTTTATATTAAAATATTACACATTCTTTTGAACATTACCTTGCATAGGTTGTATTTAATATTTCATATAAATAAAACTTTAATAATCAATTATTTCAAAACAATAATATAATAGGTACTACCTACTTATTTTACGTTTGAAATTACATTCTGTTAAAGTTTATTAATAATCTAAATTAAAAAAAATAATATTATTGTGATATCAATACTTAGTGCCGAATCTTGTATACATCTATGCCAGTATACGTCACATTTTAAAAACAATTGCTATAACTTATTGTTACTTATTTAATTACTGATATAAAACACAATATATATTAATGTAATATTTTGATACAAAAATAAATATAATTTTTTTTAGTATTTATCAATAAAAATATCTAAAAGCACATGTATTACTTTTCTAAAAGAGAATATTATTTTTAATCGAAGACTTTATACCAACCATATTTCAGTTTGAATATTTTGGTAAATTTTTAATTACAACATATTATTGTTCACGTATATTTAATGATATTTCGGAAAATTCATAGTAAATTAAAACAATTAAAAACTAAATGCTTACAATAAAATTGAAAAATTATAAAATGCACGTTTCAATTATCTACTAATTGAGATTTATTTAAAATTTATTATTTCAAGAATGACTTAAGAAACTTATATTTTGCAATTTATAGAGAATTCATGAATTCAAGTCTTCCTACTCCTTTAATTCATACGGCTCTTTTATAGGATGCCGCAATATTGATATTTTATATTACCTTTATTTTCATTTAAACTCTATTCTCTAACCACTTGACCAATTAATTCGAATACCACACGTTTCCAGTACAATAGGTATACTCCAACAATAATATATCAAAACAACTGCAGCTTTGAAAATTACACATTATTTAAAGACTTTAAATATTTTATTTCATTTTAAATTTTCTTATTTTAGTCATGCTACTAATAGTCTTGCGTAAAAGATTGTATTCTCAGTTCGTCTACTCGTATATAATAATTTCGTTTCAAACTTATGTATAAGCAATTGTGTTATTTTCGTATTTGATTTTTTTTAGAAATCTATGAGTTTAATAATTGTCAAATATATATATATTATATATAGGTACATATAATCATTAAAATACGTCTTTGTACGTATATGGAATATATATCATGTAAACTAGGAAAGTTTATATCAACCACATAAATAGCTTTTCGTTATCAACAACACACTGACTGAAACCTTTTCACTATATGTTTTATTCATTATAATTTACAATGCATGTAACAAGTTGTCACAATGATATGCTTCGGGGATTAAACACCATGATATATAACATGTAACTGTGGACATTTCTACAATTTACATATTTGTACTTTATGAATAAAAAGCATTTTGCTTAAGAAAATAAGAAACCAAATACAATTTAGAATACCTTGAAGAAACTGTAAATAATAGTATTATTGTTTATTTAGTAATTTTTCTGGGGTAGCTAGGGAGAATATTATTCATTATTTTTAAAAGATCATCTTAGAAAAGTGTTAGGTATAAAACTTCATTCTAAACAAACCGTATAAGCACCATAGTAACCCCTTAAAATAAGTGTTATCAAGTTAAAATTCATATTTTGGTCTGTGTAAAATTTTATTAAAATATAATAGTATTAATACTCGAATTCCAGTTAAAATCGTTTTTTCCTCAACTTTAAGAACTCATTTAAATTTATTCAAGTATGAATAGCAAATGTGTTCTTAAGTTTCTTTAAAAAATGTCCTAAATTTACCGGTAATGACTCCATTTAGCACTTATAAGACATATTGATTGATGAAAAAAAATAAAAATAAATATTTAAGCCTGGATCATTACACAAGGTCATCTGATTAAATCATTTATGGGCACGACACGTTTGGATCCAATTAAAATTATGGAGCTCGCTTTAAGCTTTAACGTTTCCATGCTCAAGAATGACAAGAACAGTTTAAAGTTAAATTTTAGAAATTCACTGATTAATTTCTTTACAAAAATTTAACTCACATTTCACAGATAAATTATTTGTACCATGGTCCATGGTGATCTAGAAACCTTAGTCTTCATTGTGATGATATGGACATTTGTTTTCATAATTATTAATCATGTTAGTAAAGTATTAAATCAACCATTATAAAATACTAAATATAATATGTGTGTACTTATATTAACTAGCCAATTTTCCTATAAACTGTTATAACCAGTCAGCCAAGGTAATAAACACTTAATACTATCATAACTCAATTTATTATGATCTTCTCATTTTATATGGCCTATTTAGTGACACGAATCAGATATTAATACAGATGTTGAAAAAAATTGTAATCTACAGTGTTTGCAATTAGGTAAAAATATAAAAATCGTCCATAAATGGTTTTAAAATTATGTTTTCAATTATTCGTCAAAAAATAACGATAACTTCCGGAAAATTTAATGTGAAATATCACAGAAATCATGACATAAAATAATTGAATAATTGTGGTAATTTGGTTGCTAATCAAAATACAATTATTCCATAAACATTTTAAGATATTTAGTAGTTATTAATTTCCATACTTTGTTTTATAGAACTTGGAAATCCTACTTCAACAAGGAGTAGGTATAATAGGGCTTCATATTAATTTACTGTTAAAGACCGTTGGACCATGGAAATTTGGTATGTCTTACCATACATTTTAGATGTTTATTCCAACCCAAGTGTAGACAGTAGTCCGTCCATTTGGTAAACACTTATTAGTCAATAGCTCGTTGTAATAAGCTAAGTAAATCGATTTTAACTCTGCTGAACATTGATTTAGGAATGACATTTGATGAGAAACAAATGATTGACTTCAACGATTTTCGTTCATAAAATAATTTGATTGCCCATGTTATTTAAAGTTACACTTTTAGTTCTGAAAAGAGGACAATTTTATTTTAATTTCCACAATTATTTACCACGTTTATATTGGATATGACTACATTTACATATGTACATATGCAGTCTAAAAATATTGAAACGTGATTTTTTTATAATTACTTTTTATTCCCGTACATTTAGAGTGCATTAAAGAGCTTTAACTTTTGTGAAGCAAACATCATTCAAAATGTATATAACATATTATATAAAATACACTCATAATTCATATTGATTTCCCATCAGTTATTTGAACTCGGGAAGTAGTAGTATACATTTACTTCATTCATACCTTTTAAGACTACTACCCTAATGTATAATCGGTGTCAACAGAGTATACTCTCGATTGACAAAGTTTACCATACGCATTACCTATACATTTGTATGTGTATATATTATATTGAACATTTATGTCATCTCCATATCGGTTTCGCTATTGCAATATTTGTTATCCTAATGGATAAAATATACTGTGAATGCATTATAGTTTACCCAGGTGGCCGGGCTGTGGAAATATTCTCACCGATATGCCACAACACACCCGCCGCATCGGGTTTACTCAATTAGTTCCCCGCCACCGGCGCGACAAGCGTTTCGCGCAGCGTTGCCGCCAGCCTGATATGCGGTGCGCGTATGATAATAACGTAATAACATGTATAATATACACGAGTCTTCACTTGCACCGCGCGCGCCTGTACGTACTACCATAGCTACGCATGCGCACGAGCGACATCATTAAAGTTTTTGTGCTCGACGAACGAACGGTGACGGAGACGGTGTGCGACATTGTTCCGACGACGACGGGCACAGCTCTCACGGCTGTACAGCAATCGCCGAGAACGCAGGCGCCACCGTGGTCCAGGGGCGCGGCGGCGTGCTTAACGCGTTGCCGAATTTGTTGTTTTTTTTTTTGCCATTTGGATGGCACGCGACCGAATAGAATTAGTCTGAACGTACATGAAAATTATTTATCCAAACCATTTAGCTAACATTTCTGGCGGTACACTCCGGACGTAAAAACTTTATCCGCTGAGAAACACCGACGTAAATCACAACAACAAAAATATAATCATCATTTTTAATGCGCACAAATCAGTAGGTGTAGCTGCATAGTGCATACACTTAACACATTACACCTTATTTAAGGATATTATTTAATACATCATTTATAAAATAAAAACAAACGCATGTTATTGATAAAATATAATTATAAATCAGAAACTTCATTTTCATCTTTTCGGGCACGGGAACAATTTTAAAAACCTTGATTGGAAAAATTTGGCACTTGAACCGAAAAAAGTTCGCCACCCCTGCGCTATACTTATATAACATACGTCATACGGACTAAAATACTAAACACACAGAAGACTTCTTCTCCGGAAATATAAGCTTAAATTAAAGCATTATTTCACACAGTCGAAACACTGATAGTTCAACACTATCAACAAAGATACGTGCCTGTAAATAATTAATACAGTTTTCTGGTTTCGTGGAAGAAAGTTATGACAGTATCAATATTCTATACGTAGGTAATCAATGTGTATCATTATCTACGTCAGTGCTTCCCAAAGATTTTGCGGGACCTTAGGGTTCCGCCAGATGTAATTAAAATTAAAGGCATATCATCCTTAAACATAAATTTAAACTCGGATCTTTAAACTACTAGATGACGCTGTAGACCTAAGAATTCAAGGTTCAGATACAAAAACCCAATTTAAAAACTATTGTAAATCAATCAATGAAACAGTTCCACATTAAAAACATTAAAAGTAAATGTATATTATAAAATCTTATTAATTCTAATTTGTTAAATTCAAATAAATATTTTAATAAATTAAATGTTGATTGAAAATTTCTATTTTTTAACTAATCTTAATAAGCAATAATCATTAACAAAATCGTTGAGACATTTTTTGGAGTATTGGTTATTCTTTTTTTCTTTAGAAAAATTGGAGTTGATTTGAAATTTAAGGCATTGGGGTTCCGCGAAACACAAACTATTTCTTAAGGGTACCGTGGTCGTAAAGGTTTGGGAACCGTTGATCTACGAATATAACACTGAAACCCACAAGATACTTCAACTAACTCTACGCTGAAATTATACTTATAAACTACAAAACATTGAAGGTTTAACTTTACTATTTTTCTATTGGAGTTACCGATATTTTAATTAAATAAATATCTACTTTAAGGATTCATAATCTTTTACAAACCAAGTGAAATAATAGTTATAATCCTATGATTTTTTAAATGAAAATCAAAAAATTGTAACTTTTCTGATTTACTATCAACTATTTTACTTTTCAAATATTTTTTATATACTCTAGGTATGTTTTTTATTAATCGAATTGACATTATTTGCTTTGAAATTCTTAATAAACAAACGGTAAATTTTAAAACTTGTAAATTGTGTTTATGTTTCAAACAAAATTTAAATATACGAACGAGAAACATAACAATTTATCGACTACATAGTTCAAAGTTGTCTAAACACATACTTGTGTAACTAATAGCTTAATCCAACTAATTTTTATTATAAAACATCAAAACATCAAACCAAATATTACGAGAATAATATTTGAAAAAACACGAGTCATGTTTTTTCAATTTTTTATCGTTTTACGAAAAAAATACAATTATTACTTATACCTAACCTATAAAAATAATGGAAATACAACTGTTACAAAAGTCAGAAATGGAAGTTAGTTTTTTCATTCAATTAAATTGTAACCAATTATAATTATATAAATATGTATGTACCTCGATGAGCATTAAAATAAACACAAGTCGTTGGGAAATGCCAACACTGTGATCGATGTTCAAATACTCCATATTTGATATTTGCGCAAGGTAAGGATCATAAAGACCAACTTAATATTATCCTTGTCATCCAATCTACTTTCTTAATTTTTTCTAAATCTGAAAATACCTGTACAAAAATAATGATCTTACCTGTGAGCTGCCACGTACATTTTGAAATACACCAATATTAGCGCAACACAAGGCGCTAAAAATGCAATCACCAACAACACCAGACCGTGCGTTTTTTCCATCGCCCCCAAAGGGAATTTTTCGTAAATTAGCAAGTCCTTAAATAACATTGGTGACGCCAACGCTGCTGATATACTCCACACGGTACCTATGACTGAAAAGTAATTTAAAATTAAAAACAATATCGTGATCATTCTACCCTACGGCTAGAACCGTAATGATTTGAATATGTTTCCCGGTCAATAAAACCTTCACTTCCAATGCTTCAGACTTTGAATAAAGTAATTAAAGTACAAACTCGGACTCCTACCACCTCACTATAAATTTAATTTGTTATTAATAGAGAATTAACTCGTCTCATTTTTCTAATCCACATCTAAAATATTTTTTTACTGTCGTTATCATATAACTCAATTCTAATAATACATTGATTTTTTGCTATTGATTTTCAAACCAATATTTGTAACGCATATTCGCAACAATTTTAACCGACCACCTCATATCAAAAACATAGTACTTGATACAAACATAGATTTTTATGGAATTTTATAGATTTTGTTGGAAGATTTTAAGAAAGTACTAAAGAGCATTGATAATTGTAAAATAATTGTACAATAATTTAGGTTTATTTTTTAAAAAACTAATATTTACTTTAGTTTTGAGAACCATAAGCTGAGTATTTTTATAATTTGTATTAAAAGGATAAATTTCGAAAAAGCGTGTATTCAATTATAGATATGTATTGTTTTATAAAACGACTATTTAGAAAAATATAAAAAAAAAAGTCTTAAAAGCCTCAAGAGTGTATTGTTCCGGTTAAATTTGGTTTTAAAACATAAATTAAATATTTTAAGAATCAAGATGAAGGTTGCAAATTACACGTATAAGAAAGAACTTCAGCAGCCAAAAATACAAAAAAGGCCATAGTGGATCGCAGAAGAATTGTTTATATAGTATAAATTTTTTGTTTAAATTATACCAGACCAAATCTCCAAATAGGTTATAATAATTAATCAAGAGTTTTTAAGCAGCTCTATGATTATACCTTTCTCTGTTTAGCTCTCTCACTCCTTCACTCTTCCAAATACCACAATCAAACAGATGATTAGAAGACATGACAACTGTATTTTAAAACAGTTTATTTTCTTAGTGTGTACACTGAGTTCTATAGAATAAAATATTTTAAATATAACATTAAAAATGACGCAAGTATTAAAACTTCGAACTTTCATTATATCATATTTACAATCGTTACGATTTGATGTACAAAGATCATCTAAAAGTATTAATATTACAAACATACCGATTGGTAGGCAGTTATTTATTTTTTAATATCCGAACATTTGGCATTCATGCCTAATTCGTAAAAACTTTTTCTTAATTAACTTTTCATATAAAAAAATGAAGTTGAAAAAAACCTTTAAAAGTCATCGAAATAAATACAAAATATAATTAAAAAATAATCGTTAAGCAATAATATCACAAGATAAAGCAAATAATAAAAATTAAATAAATAAGTACATAATAATAAATATCTTCAATTCAGTTATATTTTTGAATCATATGATTTATATTATGGATTAAAAAAAAAATAACGCTAAACATACTTTCTACGTTGATCCAATGTGAATAATCTATTTTTTTTTTTTATTATTTATCTTAAGCTTCGGAAACTATGGAGATTAGCTGTAGGGTAGTTTTTGGACCGATAGGTATTTTTTTTTTTTTGAAACACATACGTGTGTATGGAGCATGGTTTCGTCGCTAAAACCAGTATAGTCACCCATATGGGAATCTAGCGACTCCGGACAATGCTGATCAGTGACAGCGGATAACCACTGCGTCACACCATGCGTGATATGCGTCACACTGCCCCAGTCTATATACTTATAATAACGAAAAATTAATAAATTTAATGAAATCGCTGCCGCTATAGTTATAACACAACACAATTTCAATGTAAATCGAAAATATGAAAAATAAGGAATTCATGAATATATTACCAAAAAGTTGTCCTTCTTCAGTTTTGTTTTATCCAAAACTATTTGGAATTTTGCATTTTTTTATTCAATCAATATATTTCGGACAATACAAAGATTAAAATGATTTACATATAAAAAAAACCATTGTTAACAAACGAGTTGTTTTTTATCTACTCAGAATCTAGAATATAATAATGATATTCAAACAAGATTATATTGTAATATGAGCGTTAAATTCATTTTACAATCATCAGGGCCAACTTCGAAAAAAATTAAATCTGATGATAGTATAAAGTAATTTCTTAAGAATTCAATTCAATTAATTATGCATTTGAAATTCTGAATGGTTTACAATGACGGTACTTATAACAGGTCATATTTCAAATTGAAGCACATTTTTTTTGAAAAACAGTACAAAACCCATGTACAAATTTTATTGTCGACGAAAAACAGCTGATTTTTTATAAATAAATCAATATTCTTTTCGACTCCTACTCAGAATTTAATTTATTGAATTGAATTATCGCGTTCGAATTTTAAATAATAATATTCTATTCTTTGCCGACGAATGTGAAGCGATTCAAGTACTATACATATGTACTTGAATCGCTATCCATTTTCATTTTAATTTTAAAGGTTTCAACATTCTCATTTTATAAATATGAGAAGAATATTTATGGATATGCATTTACTTTTATTCTTATTATTTCTTTAGATTTTATAATATTTATATGTCATGAAATTAATAAGATACTTTACAAAAGTTGACGAAATTAAAATGATATCTTATTTAATATTATTAAAACATTTAAAACATGTATTGTTTGATAAAAAAATATAAATATATTTTCATATTATACTAAATGTGTGTTTCCACTGACCACTTAACACATTTACAACATGTAATGACCTGTATTTGATAGTATTGGAGAACATACATTAAAAAAAACCTATCATAATTTAATCACACATACAAATTTTTTACCTCATACACGTTTCAGTGTAAAAACGTCTAGCTTTCAATTTAAATTATAATTAAATGCAAAGATAAAAACTAGTTTTCATAATTTCAGTTTGATCAATTATTATGATTAAAACACGAAAAACTTTTCTGAAAATTTAATTAGCTTTTGAATACATAAACCACGTTGAATACCTACATGTCATTAGGCAACGTGTGTCTAGAATTTATTTTTATAATAGATAAAAATAATAATATTAGTGCCGGACACGGTCGGAATGAATTGCATAGACACCCACCCAGAAAAATAGTACTCAATATCATAATATTATGATGCTATAAAAATCAGCAAATAACTTTTAATCATTAGAAATACTCATTTCAGTTGAAAAGTTTTCAAGTATAACTATAATTGATAAATCATTTACTCGTCATGAAAGCATCTTCAGTTTTGTTATATTTACACTTAAATTAATATTTTTATTAAAATGTCTATCCACAATTTTTTTTAATAATGATAGCTTGAAAAAACACGATGAAACATTTCGTGCTATAAAACTGATAAAATAAGCTGAAATATTAAAATTCTGTGGCCAAAACCAAGCTACATTAATAATCAATGCATTTTCGTTGTTTCTAAAACTACATATTAAATAATTTACAGCAGCAAGCTTAAAAAAAATCAATGTTTGTGTTTTATTTTTGTTTCTGAATCATTTTAAAATTATTTACAAAACTGTATTCATTCATAAAATACGATAATTTTTATTTTGCAAGTGTTATTAGCATAGGTATATCAATGAGACTAAATTACAAACGTCAACAAAAATGTTCAAATCTCCTCTGCAGTGTTTTATTTTATGTCTCTCGAGACTTCTAGGATATGATTAAAACACCCTCCGCTTAATAAATAGTTATATAAGTATAATTACTAATACAATTAGTAGTTGAAAAAATATTATTTATAGAAATTCAACAAGTCTATTTGGAATATTGTTTTCATAACATCATAGCACATGTAATTAACAATTGTCTTGACAAATAAAATAAAAAATATTATAAAATTTCTTAGAAAGCCAGTGTCAACTTGGACAAACAAATAAACGCTAAACCCTATGTGGCTATATTATCAAAATGCTATTGAATATTCACATGTCAAATACACACGTGTCCAATATATTACGAGCTGTTTGAAAAAGTGTGCAATTGATAGATAAAATCTTGAATTTTCTATTCTTACTTTCCTCATTTAAAATAAAAAAAAATATTCTTAAATCAATATATTGAAACTGACAAACCATTGAAGACCAATTATTCAAATCGTTTAAAGTGAAACAATGGCATAGATTTACGTACCTAAAACACTTTTTTGCCTGGTGACATTGGTCGCGTAATGAAGTGGACTTAATACTGCCGTGTATCTGTCCATAGCAATGACCAATATTGAAAATATTGTTGATGTTGCGACGAACACAGTTAGAGCTTTGTTGATGGTCTTTATTCCAGTTACAAGTAATGGACCAAGAACAGTCGATGACAGTAAGTCGGATGCAATTAAACTGCCAACAAATCTGTTATTTCATAAAAAAAAAAAGAAAAATGTCAGTAAGAAATTAATAACTTACAGTCAGTAAACACCATTTATAAAATTATAATAATAACGAATGTAAGCATGTATCGAAGTAAAAAATAACTAAATAATATTGATTAAACAAAACTAATCGTTTAAGTATAATATCTCAACGTAACTCAACGTTACTGTACAAAAATTAAAATGCTTATTTTAAAGTAAATATATACGGATAAACTGTCGGATGATCTTCTATCGAATATTATAAATAAAAAAAACTTAAATCAATTCAAGCACAAAGTTTCTTATTAAAATACTATTCTCGATAAATGAAAATAAATTATAATCTAATCTGTAATGTCGCAACTAACAATATTTTGTTGATGATTTTGAAACTTAGCCCATATATAATTTTAAATCAAATTATTTTTTGCTATAATTATATTAATATTTTTTAATCATTCTTCATAAGTTTTTCTTTAAATTTGTATACTGTTTTATTCTATAGTTTATATACATTTTTTTCTATTCATTATTTTTAGCTTTTATTTTTCTCTAACTATTTCTTTATAATTTTATATTTTATTATTTTAAATAAATTTTAAAAATATAATTCCCGGTACATATGTTATTTCAAAATGTTTTCAATATTGAACCTCTATCTGCCTTTATACTTAGTTTACTCTCTACAAACAAATTGTAACTAATAAATCTTAATTTTCTTTTTCGTAAGTTTAAAATTTAGACAATAGTTTTTGTTTGGGAAAATTTGACTAATGCGACTGGGTTGATAATCGAAATCTTGCTACATCAACTTGTGATGTCAGTCCGAAATAGGAATTTACACGTATTAGATGGTCAGTATAAGTCTTTCGTAATTTAATGCACAAGTTTGCCTTGGTAGGTCTTATAAAAGCTATAGAGACGTTGAAGAGTGACTTCCGTCCTATGATGATCACATGGTTTTTATGAAAAGGATTTTGTGAAAACACATTTATGCGTGATCTGTGACCAACCTCGCTAAAGCTGGTGTCTCGCTACGGATTAAAAGCCGCAAAAGCGATACTGCAAACGAAACAAAAATTAATGAGGAATATACGTAATCGAATTAACAATCAAATTGCATTTATTTCTCAATATGTACTGTATACTAATGAACAGGTCATGTTTGCCGTATAAAACAATTTATGTTCCGAAGTGCCCGTGTACCTATCCAATAAATACATTTTAATGGTTACAAATTATCGCGAAAAAGACACAAACAAATTTAAGAGCCATATTCTAAAAAAAATAAACCATCAAGAAAATCTAAATATTTTGAAGACCACTCTAAAGTCATACATCAAAGTAATTTTTAATTGTAATAAGAAATAGCTCTTCTTGAATATCAGTACCTAAGTTTGTGAAACGGCAGTTTCCTATATTATTCTCTTACTAACAATCTCTATTTCTACCACTGTTCTTAAAGTACAATTTCTTCTCGAGAGTTAAACTTTTAGCCTAGTTCATTAAATATTTAATTTCTCCTATAATTACTATAACGTATTGTACAACAAGCACCTCTAGAGTCGTATAATTTGTTTAATGACTACGATAATAATTTTGAACATGTTAACCTTTATATGACATTAATACTATGCATTTATAATTGATTCATTAAAATGTATATTATATTACGATTATAGCGTTTTAAGACAAAGAATGAAAATGAATTATATTTTCTTAATGAGAATTCATGAGTAAAATTCAATAAACCACCAATATTTTTAATTTATTAATTATAAGTTTGGGATTCAAAGTCAATGATTTTTGATAGGTACATCGGTAAACAGACACTCAAATGATGTAATATATGCATTATGTAAAACAACAAAAAAGGTATTTCTTCTAAAAATAATTAATTCAAATGATCATTATAATACATGCTTGTATACTGCAGTTAAACACTTAAACTAATGAAACTATAAAATGTTGGCTAGATAATGAACCCTGGAATATTTTCGTTTGTATGCGTATAATTAAAGTAACAATTGAAAAAATAAGCGACTTGACCTGTTTGAAGGAGATCTGAGTGAAGGCTTCTTATAGAACATAACCACAACGACAATGTTGAAAAACGCTCCAAGTACAGCTAATAACCCAATGCACGTAATTTTGACCACTGTAACAAACGCATAAAAAGTAATAATAATAATAAGGTTTTTTTTATATTGGATTTATTTATTATTCATAATACATTATTAACATCGTGATGGGAAATAGAGAAATCGAGTGTTTAAAGAACTTCTCTAACGAGAACAGTTCAATGGTTGTTTGATGTTTCTTGTTTACAATTAATAAGTACATACTATAGTTGTTTAGTTAAAACTAGAGTACCACGATTTTTATAGTTTAAGTTGATGACAAATTTATCAAACCAGAGACTTAGAAAAATGGTTATACTTCTGTACCAAACAGTCGTTCTCCGGACGTAATATTATGTAATATAGTCGCAGTAAAAAAAGTAATTTCAACCAACTAGTAAAATAATAATAATTATCCACCAACCACTACCGTATCGAAAGTACTAGTTGCCGCGTCAAAAAAACGGTTCGACCACAGTCCACGGGCCAAGTGAAAAGTGACAAATCAGTGTTCATTCATAAAGGCCAATTACCACTAATATACGATGATGTTCACATTTTCCGAAGTGCAATTAATTAACATCAACTGATTAGAGCAACGGCGATGAACTTAGAAGCACTTGTCACGACTTGAATGAACATTTCTCGCGTCAATTTTATTACTACTGTTCCCGGACGTAGAATGGTAGAGTTATGCAGTTATTCAACCATCTCAAAAGCGCTTCTGGTCGTCGGTTCCGGTCATACATCGTGCCTGTAATTTGAGAAGTGCCACCGCGGTACACGCGTACCGTCGCTGGCTGTAATAAACGGTGGTTCTTGTGGCTTCCAATCAATGGTCTCGGATGCTTATGCGTTTTTATTATAAGTATACACGATCACATCTTTGTACACAATGACTAACAAGGGTTAGGTTGAAGCAAAACGCCCAAGTGAGCGAGTAAATCTTTACTTCACGTCGGGAAAGGCGACATAGCAGCAAAAATGTGTTCACTGAGAGCCGAGGTTACACGGTATTGTAAATTAAATTAAAAATTTAACACTGTACGCGTAATAGCGTAGTTCGTGATAGTTAATCGAAAATCGTGATTCGTCAGCGTGAATTTGATTACGACCCATTAATATTACTTTTGTTTTAATTCATTTAAAAGAAGGCACAACTTAAAATTTGTTTCATAAAAATAGTAAAAACAGTACATTTCAAATACAATTTAAGACATGTTTAGAACTTAGAAAAAATAAACATACCTTGTTATTTTAAATTTTAATCCACTTAGTCTATAACTATCTAAGTCGATTTCACGACTTTTATTGGACATATATTACATAAATTATTCTGAGGGTAGAATGGTTTAAGGTCTTATTTCCCGTAAAAATATAATTTAATTTCATATATTCTACGACTGAATTGGCGTATTAAAATATCTCAATTTCACATTTTAACTTTTTGCTTCGAGAATCACACTCGAAGTACATAATACAAACACTTTTAATTATTAAGCTGTAAATTGAATCCCACTCAATGCCTTGTTTAAAAATAAGTTTTCTACTCATTTATCATATTACTGCGATGAATTACACAATTGTTTCAACATTTTAAAATGTAAAATTGCACAGTGTTCGGCATTGTAAGCTAGTGAAGGGCTGACATTAATATTTACGTGTTAAATGCAACTAGTTTCTTAGTTTCAGTTGATTATTTTAAGATAGTAACATACCTATATGCGTCAACGAAAAATATCTACAAATGTACTGTACTTTTCACGAAATAAATTCCGACAAAACATTCTGATCAAATGTAATAATAAAAAAAATCTAAATCATCATCTCAGCATGTTAAAGATATAGGAAACTTAAGAAGCTTTATTCTATGTCTTTGATGTTGGTACCAAATTAAATGTTCATGTTTAAAAAAATACGCTATCCAATGGAAATTAGACACCTGAAGGTAGAATATGCATTTCATTAGTTGTTTTAAGTAACTACAACTTATATACACAGCGTTAAATTTAAAACCAAATTTGTTTTATAAAAATATTTTTTTATAACCGTGTTTACTCTAATTATTAATAACAGCCCATGCACAAAAAATCATTATAATTATGCTTGTATAATACAATTTTTTTTTACTTAGTCTAAAATCAAGAATAATATTGTTTATACATTAATAAAATTAAAATAAATTAAATTTTATAAAGAGATAAAAGTATAATTTAGTAATTTATACCTTAAAATTGTATTTTATAATTTTTATATATTCACGCTCTTTTAATTTAAAATAACGTCAAATGTATTTTATGAGTGAAATATTTTCTATTCCATTAATAACATTTTTACGTTCGTGAATGTGGTTTTCGTTTATTTTTCTAAAAACATTATTGAATAATAAATTGATTTTTCTAAAAGTAGGTACCTAATAGTATAATACCTTTTGACACAAAAAACAAAAAAAAGTAAGAAGTGGTTATAAGTATATAACTATAACGCAGCTCACATTTCACTCGATATCAAAATATCCCTCGTAGAAATCCAATCAGTTAGACAGCCTGATTTTTATTTTTTAATTTTCAGTTCAAAAGTACAATCTCATTTTTTATTAATTTATTATATTATATCAAATAAAAAGAAAATCGTATTGAACACTCATCGGTGATGACCCAATTGTAAAATATCTAAGTTTTCTTTCTGGTGCATTTATTTACTTACGTACTCATAAAACGTCGTAGAAAATCATCAATAGACTAAAAAAATTTCAATAGTAAAGTTATAACCAGTATTTCTTATTCGACTGGTGAATAAAATATAAAAATATTTTAAAAACTAATGAAAACATCCAAGCTAAAATGTTCTAAATTTCTTAAATGTTTAAACTAAATTTCGGTATTCAAATTGCATGATTGAGTCTAACTTGAACACAAATAAAATCGTTAACATTTTTTATAGATTAATTGAACCGTCTGCGAACAAATTCAAGCCGATAATGATTTATAAGTAAATGTATCATTTAGTTAATCGTTTACATACATTCTCGCTTTAAAAATATTGTATACTCTCGTCATGAACTTACCATTGTACCAGTCCTGGTCAACGTGCATAATGAATCATCCGTGGCCAGTGGATGATACTCGGCATTTTTACTACTCGAAATCCTGCATTGATGATACCCTCTACATGAGATAAAATTGTACCTGCATAACAAAACAAAAGAAACACAAATGTAATAAATTAATTAATAACATTTTTACTAATAACTTATATTGCAAATATATTGTAAACACGCTGCCCTTGACCTTTATGCAAATTTATAGAAATTAAAAACTATAGATCATATAAGTACCTAATATTTTTGGCTTAGTTTTTCTGAATGAACATATTTCTTAACACGTTTTTATTCCTACATTAATTCATTTTATATTTTCAATAAACAAAATACGCTTTGAATTTCATTACTAGTGTTAATTTACTCATACACAAAAATTTCTTATTACAATAAAATCTCAAAAATATATAATATATAAAAAAAAAAATTACTTCTTACTCAGATAAATAATATGCGTCTTGGATACTTATTTTATTTCAAATATTAGGAATTCACTAATAAAAAAATAACATAAACATAAACTCGACTCTATACTATTTTATGTTGACAAGACAAAGCAAATAATTTATAGTAAGAAAAAAATGTATGGATGAATTGAAATTTGTCTACCATAAGGTTGTTAAGTTTAGAATTAAATGAATATAGTTTAATAGCAGGTACTAAAAAAAATTTTATATGTATATTTATACATTTATTTATGTATTTTTAACGTCTAAATTATATCCTCTTTTTTTATTTATTTTATATTAGCATTTAGTCAGCGATCATATAACAGCTCAGCAATTATTATAGGTATGTAAAACAAAATTATTTTAATTTTTATATATTCACGCCTTACGGCAATTTACAGGGTAAAACAACATGTGAATAAATTCTGCTTCTTATTTCCAATGGAAAAAAATTCCATGAATAGGTGTAAAGGTTTTATTTGGATAAAATGTATTGGCGTTTTAAGAACCAATTGACATGTAGTTTTCGAGGTACAATAAACAGCATCTTTGGAACACTCGTCTTGTTTAAACGACAGAACTGACAAATATATTAATCTCATTTCTAATTACAGGAACAATGCAATTTATAAAATCAATATAACTATAAAGAGAAGTGGTGGAGAACACTCAAACGAATTGCCTCGACAAACTATTCAATACGCGATCGTAGGATATTCATAGATATGTATTATGTACTGTTGATTTTCAGTAAATTAATTTAAAATTTATCAAGACTTTTAATGATGAAATGTAATTAAAAAAAAAAAGAAAAAAAAGTGAATAAAATAGAACACCACTCGGTTTAACAATATGTTTTTAAATACCATCGAGTTCAGTTGACCTTCAGTTACGAAAACTTTAAAATAAAATACATGTTTCCCAGGTAGTAGAAGTAGGTACCTACTCTAAAAGTTGTATATAAAGATTGAAAATATAATGCTGATAGTTATTTATTCATGTAATTTTCTGGAATTTCCCATTAATTTTTAATAAAGTTACGAAGTAACTTTAAAAGAACTGAAAAACAACTGGATTTTTCTCATAAATCATTTACAACTTCATTTTCACTGTTAGCTTGTTATCATAATCGACGAAAATAAGAACCCTATAAACACATATATATTAAAAAGTAATTTATTTTAGAGTTTGAGTCGAAATCTTGAATATAACACAACTACTCACTAGTTAAGCTCTCTAGACTCTAGTTGTAGTTCAAATATTGATATTATAATTAATACTATTTTAGTAACCGATATCATGTTTTATAGTACCTGATACTGCATTCTGCCGAACATTAAATACTATACACAGAAAAATATTACCTTATTTAATTTACCTCGAAGATTTTGTTTTAAAGTACACGTGTATAAAAACGTAGAGCAAACAGATGTAGCATTATGCTATCTTCATCAAATCATAATTTGTGAGTTTCATGTATACCAAACCCGAAAAAGCTTGACGCACCCAATTAAGGTTGAGTAACTGTCTATTTATATACATACATTTATAAATGAACAATTAGGATTGTACACAAACTCAAAGAGATTTTTTTTGATAATAACTGTAAAAAATCATTCCAAAATCATTAATCTGTTGTTAATGCTTAAATCTTAACAATTATACTTTACTTAGATTACTAAGAAATTATTTGTCACGGGTTATAAATAATTCAGAATGATTAAAAGAAAAAAAATAACCCCAATTTATGGGTTAAAATATTAGTTTGTATGATAAAAGCAAAATGTAATAATATTTCCGGATTGTAGGAGGTTTAGACCAGCCCTGGACAAAGTAAGGTTCGTATTCTTGCACAAAATATTTTAAAATCTTATAATTATTTCTCTAACGAAAAATAAAATGTATTTTAAAGAATTAGAAATCAAAGTCATTGTCATATTGGTACAACAACAAAAACTCTTCGATGCTAATTAAACATGAATCGTTTTTATACCACAAATACTAAATGGTTAATAGGTACAAATATTATTTTCATTGTCAATTAGTTTTGTCAGTATGTTTATTTTTTATGTTTTATTAATTTAAAACATTCGATCATACGAATATAATACGTTTATATACAATTTGTATAATAATAAATTGTACAATATAGAAAATTCAAATACTTAAAATGTTTTTTGATAAATGTGTAAAAAAAAAATACTTTATAAAATATGGGATATCAAATGTATAAACTATTATGTAATCACAAACTATTTAATATTTAGTTCAAAAACTAAAACTTATACGGTAATTTCGGTATAGCATACTACTAAATTCCATTCCAAACTTATATAAGTTAAAATGATCAGTCACGAAATCCAATGAGACAACAGATGTATACATTCGAGGGTTATCACTCAAATAACCTGACAAAATCCTAATTCACACGGATCCAGATCTTATCAAAAATAAAGCAAAATTAGACCAATAATAAAAATCGTACAAAGTACACAAAAACACTATATATTTCAACATATAAACCACGGAACGTTAATTATTATTATATCATAATGTTAAAAGGCAAATTTATGCTAAACTAGACGTAAAATAGAATGGCAAAAAATAAAAACAAATTTCGATACACCTGTAATAATAATAAATGAAATAACAAAGTAAACAAAAACCTAAAACTTAACTGATTATAAAGTAATTTAAAGAAATTAATCAAAAATGTATAGTTTCATTCACACAAAATGATTATCATACGTTGAACTTTACACGCGAACAATATTTTAATAGAAAACAAGATAAACAAATTAGGAAAACGATATTCTAAAAAAAGCCATACAAGAGTATCTGTTTGTCTGAAACTACAATAAGAAATAAATTACATCCATCAGTCGATATTTGATTTTTTGTAATTTAAAATAATATATCTTTTTCAACAACAATATTTTATGTATTTTAAATTAAGTAAAAAATATTGTAAAAATGAATAACATAATATATTTATATATTTTATATATATATTTAAATATATAGTGCATTTAAATGTAAAGTTTGAAAAAATAACGTTTCCAATTGAATTATAGAACAATTAAACTTATAAAATTAAATGTGCAAATTTATGTTTATTTATGGTATTTAAATAATAAATTTTAATTACATGTATATGAGATATTCTTAAACAATTATTTAAATTATTTTTTAAATTATTAAAAGTGGTTTATATTAAAGCGTACAACATTGTTTTGGAAATGCAATCTTACAACAACTTCAGTTCAGTGTTACAAATTAACTCAAAGGATAAATTTTAAATATCATTCAAATGTACAATACAATTATATTTAAATCCATTCAAGAACGAAATGCCAATTTTGTTATAAACATAATTAATATTTGATTGTTCCGAATGTATTTTCACAATAAATACAAAGTATTACAAAGTACACTACAATAACCATGGGATAATGTTGTACGAAAAATGAAATATATTAATCATAATATACAACAATTGAGATAAAAAAAAAAAAAAACATTAAACTACAAAATCAACGTCCATTTTAGTCGAATAGACCGGGAACTAACCTAACGATAAAAAATAAGTGTTAACATACCGCCGAGGATAACAATAAAACTAACGAATCAGATTTCAGCATTCGAAAAGCGTTGTATCGTAAAATTTTATACTCCCTTCCCTCCCGTCAGCGGCGAATGTCTATCTGACGGGTTTTTTCCCTATCAAAGTGTTCGCACACCAGACTTGGTGAAATCTTCACCCCTTCCACGACGAGTTAGGGAAAAGGGATGTTAAGACAGCCAGTTCGTATTCCAGTTCACATATATAAATTCAGGATTTCGTACAACACTAATATAGCTGCAGCACGTTAGGACTGGTCGTTTGGAGTTCATGGCCACCGATTATCCGTACTTTCAACTCGAACGCGAACAGAAGATAAAAATTGACAAAGGGAAGACAAACTATTATTTGATTGTTGTCGGATAGTAAAAGCGTTTCTAAAATATGAGCGTATTTTAATATACGATTACCGAAACCACAAAACGTATTCAATAAAATTATATTTATATGATTTTTTTTAGTTTAATTTCTAATTTATACCCAAATTTATGTCATAAGAATGAAGTACAAAAATTATATTTTTTTTTTGTGTTTCTTGGTTTTTACTTTTATAGACAAACAAATAACCAAATAGATTATAAATTTCAGATGTATAATTTAAACCTCAAATGATAGATAATTAACAAAATATTTACAGTTAAGTGTTAATAATATTGTTTATCTAATGTATATAACCTTTTGCAAAATAAACTACTTTATTAGAAATAACCTTAAGATCTTACAGTATTACAATATAACAATTATATAATCATGAACAATTTTTCATAAAATGAATTACGATTTATTTAATTACAAATTACTTTATCTTATTGATTTATTAATTAAGTAAATAATTCGTATTATTAAACATTTAAATTTTAACCTTTTCAGACCCAAATTAAGTGTAGCAAAGAAAAATTTTTTTTGATGTATATATGTTATAATAGGTACTTGATTATGATAATTTAGAACACCAAAAAACATATGTATTGCAACCATAGTTTTCATTTCAGATATAGAAGTATTTTTAAATTTTGTTAAATTTTTTTGAGCAGCATAAATATTTGTATATTTTGCCATATTATTATTTTACTATGGTAAAATTTTTGGAATTAAGTTGAATAAAAAAAACTCCTAAGTATATAAATTCGAAATTAATTATTTAATTTGATTATTTTTCATGTGACTATACATGTTCGAGTAAGTACACTGATTTCATCTAATTTTTCCAGATCTACATACATGTTTAATGGTCACGCCAATTTCTTTAAGCCTTATATCTTATACACGAGGGTCAAGAACAGGGTGTTCTTCTTTTCATTCACTATTATTTATCTTCGGTAGCCCTTTGATTTTAATGTAAATAATAAATATTTTACTCTGTACTACCTGCACATTTTGGGTACATGTTTTCAGTTTACCGCTGGTGTATTTGTAATGGGACCCCTAAAGGTTCGTTCTTTCACATATTTATTTGCTACAGCGTGTTACTTTTTAATTTGTAAACCAATCCACGTGAAACCGGTAGGTAATACAATAAAATAAGATAGGTAATTACAAATTATTTTGTTAATGTATCATTACCATATAATTAAACAACATTATTTTGTTTCATATTATCTTTATTTTATTCGTTTGCCATTAAATAATCGAACCGCTTCTTAAGAAATTTACCCAATTACTTGAAGCAAAAATTAAACATACTAGAATCGAAAAACATTTTGTTAAAATATCAACCATAATGTTAATTACATAATACTTTCGTTCAAAAACCACAATGGCAAAAACTGCCTAAATAACGTGTATCAAGTAAGGAACGACTGACATTCCGAGAACGAAACTTAAAAATAAAAATGAACAAAACATAACGGAACTTGAGAGATACATTTAAAGCTTTTAAACAATACCTACAAATTAAACCATAACAAAACAATCAAGAACGTAGCTATACTCATATGCACATAATTTTAGGTACATTGTAAAATTAAAATATAATACTATTTATTCATAACAATGTCTATTATTATATGATTAATAATAACAAAAATTGAACAAATACATATATATTTAGCCTTTTTGAAAAACATGGTTACAATATAGGTATAAGTATATCATTAATAAAATGTCACCAAAAAAATCGTTGAATACAAAAGCTAGTAAAAATATAATGAGGTGGACAAATAGTATATTATATTTTTAACATTTAAATGGATTAAATAGTAAAAAAAAACTGGACCGAAAATTAAATTATTAAAAAAAAGTCCAAGCCCAAGTATATTTACAAAGGTAGATAGATAAATAAAAAATAAAAATAATTATTGAATGCGTTTTCTATACCTACCTATTTATTTATTTAAAAAGTAAGACTAAAGTATAGATGTATTAAAATTGTTTGTATAGATTGTTTAGGTACGTAATAAAAATGTATATGCGCTATTAAAAAGCTGATACGTTGATCCAAATAAAAACTATAAAATTGTCTATGCTATATAATACGATAAGTGTGATATAAATAAACTTTATAGTTTGTACGCTATATTCGACTTTATTGAAAATGTAATTTATTTGTTATAAACGGTAAATTAAACACAACTTATGTACACTTGAAAATAATATTTCAAATACGCTACCAAATGGTTCAGGCAAGTGGCACAAAGAATAAATATTGATTTAACCAAGGATAATTATTTCGCTACATATTATATTATAACAACTGATAATAGTTTTATACTAGAATTTAATTACTGAGTCTAAAATAATCCATTATACCTATCGAATGTTATCATTTCGTACCCCTTAACTAATTTTATCACACATAACTATAAAACCAAGCACGCTGCCACTTCGTAGAGTATTTATTTTATCATAGGGAAAGTATTGGAACAACAAATTAGCTACAATGAAACAATTGTTTATCTAATTCATCTTAACACAATATTACCTACATATGTGACTATGTATTTTTGAAATAATAAATAATAATTACGAATATCGTAAGCAGTGTATGATAAATAATTGAAAAACAATACAATGTACGCAATCATTCACATATAATAGTTTGTACAGCATTATTTCTTTAAGTTAAAATGTAACTATAATTACATGATATAACCTAAAGAAATAATGTAAGCCAAGACTAAGTAAAACAAGATATTTATGTAAGTAATGTATCTACAATCGAATCGGCATTATAAAATCTTAGTTCTAAAAATAAAATAAAAGATTCGGTATACTAATAATAAACGAGTATTACCCCTAAGTAGTATAACACAACTATACTAATATGCTAAAGCCGACTTACAAGTTCAAGTTTTTAAGATAAGTCATCCTTGTATGAACTTAAGGGTCAAATTTCAGAAAAGAAATGAAGTAGTTTTGGCTTCCAGGACATGATGTGTTTTAGCCACATTGGCAGTGGCCAAAAGAGTGTATAAGGATTTGAGAGAAGTACTGAAAAACGGAAAATGTCTGATAAAATTATCTGTATTCTCAGTAATCATTAAATGTATTACACATTAAAATGTACATTAAGTGTATTTTACAAATAACTATTAAGTTTGAAGAGTAATTTAAATTTATTTTTTAATTAAAATTTATTTTTTGATTTTAAATAATGCAAATTGAATGTTCACTATAAGTGGATGATTATCAGAGCCGTATTATGAATATATTATTTACCTAACTTAAATTGTAAGTGCTAATAAATAGTTAATTCTGAATATTTGTGTAAACTCGAGTTGGAAAACAAGTTTATTGTTTTATATACAGATTGAGATTGGACATGACAAAGAGAAAAATGAAGACTGCAATTCGTTTCGTTTCGTTGACGGGCTAGTGGGAATACCAAAAGTAAAAAAAACAAGAATAAATATTAAATTCAAATTTCCTATGGTTGCAACCTATAATATAAACCTCAAAACCTGTATGACTGCATGATGCTTTTAGTTCAAAACTCCCAGTCAAACAGTCAAATATGGAATATAAGTATATTTTAAAGTCAGGCCAAGGTCTAAACTCTCAACAATTTTTGGAAATATTAAATGCAAATGTAAAAGTACTAAATATATGTATCCACTATATACTCTATAGTTTATACTAACAATTCGCAAAATGTGTTCCGCGAGACCTATAAGGGTTCCGTGGAACAATCACAAGGGTCTTGCAATATATGTTAATAAATGTCTTCAATATTATTTCATTTAGAAAAAGTAGTATGAAATAGCGGGTTCTAGACTCCCTGTGCTCTACCCCACCCCACAAACTACCCTCTGAATCGCTACCATCCGCGCCACATCAATCCACCGCCGTGTTAACCTAGCCCTAGGTGCTGGCTGTCGCCGTGCCGTCTTCATCTTCGCCTAGGCCGCCTTAACCTATCTTAATTTAACCTACCTCCTTGTCTCTTATCTACCTCCTCTTATCGAACTTAACTTCTTATCATACTCAACTCAACCCCTTCCCCGCCCGCACCACTAATATAATACCCTGCGGTCCGTGTTCTGCCGTGATGGCCCAACATGGGCCGACATCGTCTTAACGTACACCTGACCTGTACCTACCGACCTGCCGTCTCTTATTATTAGCCTCACTCGAACAGATAATATTATAACATGTAATATAGGTATGTGCGATTCTAGAATCATCTCATTTATAAATTACACTAAAGACTGCAATATATACATTTATACATTTAGTTGTAATTATATATTATGGGAGATATTACTTAACACACGTATACGATTTCAGAAAGTAATTACATTTACATTTTTAAAATGCATAAATGTGATTAACCGCAAAATATTTAATGACTATAGTAATATATGCATGTTGATACATAGCGTGTGTCTTATAGAATATAAGAATATATATAGCAGACTACCATAATAACGTAATGCCGATTTTAACTGATTATTTATATTTAATTTATTATTAATTCAACATTATAGATTTTTGTATATTATTATAACCTCAGGATATTATTTTCTCCGGACACATATATATTTTATGTTCACAGTGATAATAGATATTTGCAGACAGTCGATGCAAAATATAAATATGATGTTAGTGTATATAATGAAAAAAAAATTAGGTAAAAATAGCATGTAAATATCGATATCATTTTTATATCATTTCTGATGAATTAATTATTGTTGTTTTCACCACGCCCTACCCTACACCTCGCATGAATGCATAAATAATATATTTTTACGTCCAGCATATACAATTACAGGTCTGAAACACTAAACGTATATATAAGTATTATGTGCTTAGTTCATCTGTCATGTACGTGTGATTTTTGAAAACATATAATATTTTGTTTTAAAATGCATAAATACGATTAACTTATAATCACTTTAAAACTACTAATGGTTATCCTATGATTATATTTTATAATAATGCATTTCAAATAAACGGTATATGAGTAATAATTTAATTTTCGTAATCAATATTATTTTCTAATGAGCTGGTTTACCACTATAATGCGACGATTATATGCAAATTTAATAGGTACGATATTATTTTCGCTGGAGACGTATATGTTCGAAGCGATATTTGCGATTAAGTAAACTATGGAGAGTATGAATGTGATATTACTGCCGAGAATCGAGGTGGAGAAAAAAATAAGAGGTATGTTCTCCAGGGCTTAAATACACATGGCAATGCCGTGCTCGTCTACAGTGTGCGGTCATCTACTATATTCAACAGCACTCTTGATATCTACACTACTAGCCGTCACCGTCATCAGGTCTAACTCTTTCGACGTACCCAGTTCAGTTATAAGTGATCCGAACACATAAAAATTTAAACATATCTTACCTAAAATATGTATGGTATTATATTATGCGATATTTGTTGCATACATTTATTTATGCATGGACATCCGTATATTAATATTTTCACCTTATTATAAACTATGAACTCCATATTCACAATGTTGAAGAAGCAGAAACTAGCTCCCGATATGTTTCCGTGGGTGACCTACATCAAGATCGCAAATACCTAATTACCAAGCTAACAGGAGCAGAGACAAAATTCGGACCAGCCGTCATCGGCACGCTCCTCGATGACGAAGATAATCAGTTGGAGGAGTATTTCCCCAAGGCAATAAAGTTGAGTGATGAGCAAATTACGTCATACAACGAGAGAGCGGTGAAGGATCTCCATTTCGTATACAAGGGCAAACGTTTCGATTTCGATTTTGTTAAATAAACTTTTCCATAGGTAAGTATATGCAAACTGTTTTTCATACTGATATTTCTAATATTTAACGGGACACCTATAGTAGAGCAATAGTTCTCCTTCCCCTTAATAAGCTCAGGTTTTATTATCTCGAAGTAGTCAGTCGATTGTAGAACAACTCGACATATTTGGGTATAATATAATATATGAGTATTATTTTAGATCGACCTGGTGCACTATTACACCAAGTATCCCACCGGGATTCAAACAGAGCGATATCCCCCGTGTTAATAGAGATAATCAAATTCTGTTTTTCTTATGGAACATACCTAGCCAAAGGAAATTTTGTTGAATATACAACTTGCTAAACCTAAGTGTACAATGAAATTAATTAAAAAGTTAATTTTTTATCTTCTAATTTTTGAGAAATTATAGAGCTCATTTTTTTGAAAATGTCAACGGTTCAACTTTCAATTCTCATTGGATTCATGATCTTTAGTAATTTTTTTAGTTTCCAAAAAAATATTTTAAATTATTATCTTCTCGTAATTTTTCGCATACGTTTTTTTGTTAATGTTATTATTGCTTAAAATTGTGTAAAGAGTAAAATATCATGTAAAAAACCATGAAGTTAATGAAAATTGAAGGTTGAACCGTCAACGTTTTCAGAAATATAAGACCTATAAAATGGCTACCTTGGAAATTTATAAAAGTCATAATATAAAAAGTTAATTTTTTTACTTTTTTAATGATACACTTATATTTACCAAAATATTGTAAACATAATCGGCGGTGAAACATCATGTATAGCTCGATCTCAATCATCCTCGTATCTAAGAGTCGACTAAATACCTTAATAATAATGCACATGGTCATTACCTGTATTATAATATCTAATAACTTTAAAGTTTAAAATACATACTGTGAGTTCTATATATTATATAATTATATTGTAACTATTTTAACAAATAAAGGAATGAAATAATCGTTTTATGAATATACAATTATAAAGAAACCTTAGAAAAGATTCTGTTGTACATTTAAAAATTACATAAAATGTATATAAAATAAACTATTAGACTATTTATTGTTGATCACCACTGTTTATTGATTTTGGAGTTGATATTCAAAGCGCGTATGGTATCAAAAAGTACATTAGACATTTAAAGGAATTCGATTACAAGCTGTACACATTTTCAGTTGCAAAATCAGTTTGAGTGACACTATGACAGATGACAAATATTAACTGGATTTATGTATCCCTGCAACTGCAGGATACAGTATTATACGATACAATAAAATTATATTTTATAACGAAAGAAACGGCATAATACACCGATGTTAATGAACAACTTATTGTAGTACACTTATTACATAAACATTGTTATTGTTAAAAAATATACATTTTGTTATGAATTGCCATCAAGATAGTTAATTTGATTTTATATTTCTTAGCTACCGTAGTTTAAAATTTTTTTAATGCAATTTGTCAATTAAAAACCAATGTATGACTTGTTCTTAAGAACCATACATTTAATAAATTAATATTAATATTAGTATAATACATATTTTGAATTTTTTAGCACATATTTATGTACATAGTTTGATTCTATAAACTATAAATGTATACTTTGATTACGTAAATACATATAAATCTGAGCCATAATTATCACAAACGGGAAGCAGGGGTATCAAACACACTGTCAGAAGCACTTCACCCAGACAACATAAACCACATGATCACCTTTATAATTAAGTCTAATCTCATCAATAATATATAATCTGTAACTTGTATAATATGTAAATAATGTATCTTAAGAAAATGTGAACCTTAAAAACACACTGTATGCCAATGGCCATAGACGCCGAGGCTTAATTAAAAAAAAAAAAAATATCACAAACATTACGATGCATACTCGTATGCATTGTATTTATATTTTATGTGCCAATAGTTAAAAAGCCATGATAAATAATGGTGAAATCAACACTAAATTTGATTCAACTAAATCATTATAATTGTTTATGAACGCATTTCTAAATGCGACGGTTTGCCATCAACTATAACATATGAACACACCTGTAATCTGTATTCTATAACGAGTGCACCTGACAACACTAGAGCCAAAACCTAATATCTGTAGTTAGTACAAATTTTTGTCATTACCTATTGCATAAACTATATGAACTCTTAGTGAAAAAAATCGTCATTTCATTTATTTATTGAAAATTAGGGATTTTATTGTTTATATGGAATGTGCTTAACACAGCATTTAAACTACGCATTAACAATCGATTAAAATAAAATACTTCATAATAATCAATTCGCTTTGGGAAAAATATTTTTCTAAGATCCCTTGGTAGCGTATATTTCTAATTTATATCCATCTTTAATGTAAATTATTTTCAACCGACAACGTATATTTTGTATACATTTTTTTCACATCAGAAATCATTAATAAAAATATATAAGCATAAGCCAAGAAAAGCACGGGGAATTGATTTCCGGAGTATATCAAACAATTGGGACGGAAAACTATATACAGTCATGGGAAACAGAACATGTAGTTTTTAATCAAGACACAATTCTCGAGTAAAAAGGTAATAAACGATTTATTTGTGTTTATGTCAATACCCTTATCGGTCGGTATCTCTGAATTTAGATTAATTTCTTTACTACTCCCTTCTTTTCCTCCGCTGTCGTGACCGAAAACTTACATTTTTCCATCGAGAGTAGGTAACCTATTCATTATTATTTTATACACGTCCTATGTCTTTTGGGAATCAAAGTCCCAACAGGCATTAAATTTCACTTTTGTCAAAATTATTTTCCTTGTACGTATTATATAGTAAACAAAATTCTAAAAAAAAGGAATGCAAACGAACACGTTTTCATAATATTTTATGTCATATCTTTAAAAGAATAAAACAAGTTATACATTCATTTTTCCTACGCTTGTATCTAAATTTCGAATTTGGAACGTGTAACAACGCGAGTGTATATTTTATAATTGGAATACTCTTGAAATTGAATTGTGTTGAAAAAGGTCAAAGAGAAAATTACAACATGTGTAATCAGCTTAGCATTATTCGATACGATTCAATTTATTTATCAATTTATACATCAATAAGGTTACAGATTCGAACAAATTCCAACAAAGTTAAATCAGGTTGCCGATATAAACGAACATCTCTTTAAACTAAAATATAGCGTGCTACTAGGAGATAAACCACCGAGAAATTTTCTTATAAAATAAATATTTTGGCACTATTAACTATTTTAAAGAAAAATATAAAATAATTTTTATTGTTTGTTCCATTGTTTTCAAGTAAGCAATATTTTTTTTTTATAAATCGTGAAGAAGTTGTGAGATTGAACAATATCTAATAGGAAAGGGATGAGTAGAAATGCCTCGATATTTTCTCGTGGTAATCATAATTTTTTTTATGGATATCCGTCGAAGGATGTGCCGAGTTATGGTAAATCTCTTATTACAGCGAAGAATACATGAAAAAATAATGAAAACATTTGTTAAATTTTTAATACAATGATTTTTATTGATTTAACAACGATATTATATCTGTATATTTTGATAACATTTTTAATTTTAATTTAAAGTTATTTATAATTATTGCATTTTGAGAAACAAACCTCTAAATAATGCCTAATCTTTAGTCTTTACTTACTTGTATTACAATGGAACCATGTTATTCTTTAGTTATACATTTTTAAGGTTAAATATGAAACTTTACATTTTATGTCTATAAATATATATATTATGAGCTATTATGGTGCGTACAAGTTGTATAAACCGCTTATTTCTTCACTCAGAGACTAAAATAATAGTATAATTTTATGTTATAAGAAAAAAAACATGAAAATATAATGATTAATTAATTTATAAATTACTACAGCATCATAACAATTTTTATTCTTGTAAAAATACGATTGTTTAATTTATGAAACGATAAAACAACAAAATGTGTACCAACGCTTGTTGCACGTGGACGTGACCAAATCCGAAATTTAAGTTTCTAAATTTATTAGTATCGATTTCATTGAATAATGAACGACACTAAAGTTTCCCCAGCGGAATAATTAAAGACAGATTTCTAGTATTCAAACATCGAAAAGTCGTATTACACACTGGCCACACAAACCAATTGCATTTTCTTATTTTTGTCATATTAAAAAAATAATATAATGACCTTCATTTCAAACTTATAATTATTATAGCAATATTATTTTAAATAAACATGTATATAAAGTTTATAGTCAAACTTAAGAAATAAAATCTATTTCATAAAATATAACATGATAATCACCACGTTTTAGAGTATTTGTCATAAATAATGATCCACTGATTTTAAAAAAAATATTTTGCAGTATAAAATAAACGTGGCTAATCAATTTCAATAAATAACTAATTTTTCATTATTATATCACTTCACAATATACTATATATGATATCTGTATTAAACTTATTCATGTATTAAACATTGTATAGAAGTTTTAAACTAATACCACCATAAGACCTACGTAACTTATACGAATAAAAATAATATACAATTTTAACTACTAGGAAAATCTATATATTGGCTTACCAACAAATAATAATTTTAACTATCAAACATGATATCTTAAAAGAATATTTTAAATTCATTATAATATAATGAAAACATGGTAAATTAATAAGTAGGATGATGCTATACAAATTACCTTAAATACAATATTACATTTAATAAGATAGGTATGTTAAAAATTACCAAAAATACTTTGTAGAATAAGTGTTAAAAGTCCAGTCAGTAATTATCATTTTATGAAATAATAATCTTAAATTAAAAACGTACCTTAATTTTACAACAAAACATAATTTTCTTTTTTTTTATGAAATCCTGATATCAACAAATCAAATAAAATTAAGAATTAAGAGCCACAGCAATTATTAGAATAACTAGTTTAAGACAAACTTCAATTTATAGACTTTTAATCATTTCTTACTATCTAAAACCTTAATAGTTTTTTATTTTGTGTCAAATAAATTGATTTTTTCATTGACTACATTTCCAAAAGGCTGTAACGCCCACATTTATAAAATTATATGATGTGACTAAATTAATTGACTCTCAAATCTTTAGTTTCTTATAAATCTTTGAAACTAATTAATCCTTAAGCTTATTGGTCATAGCTGAGGGTCATATATAATTAAAACAATGGCTTAATTTATATTAAATTACTTTCATAAATGAACCTACATGGTCTTGGAATATTTTTTTTAAAATTGACATTGTGGGTATGGTTTTTAATATCATCATTGATGTACATTTAAACAACACAAAATTAAATTACAACAATGTAGCAATATTATTTTATAATACTCAAATTAATTATTTAAATGTTTTTTTTTTGGGAGGTTTCTCAATTAATATAGTGCAAAAACTTTAAATAAAAAAACCTTTTAGTTATGTCATAATTATTGCCGAGTAATTCAACCCCTTAATAGTTAAGTATACAGCTTGATAATATGCTCAACAATTACTACGGTAAATCTTTATACATTTTAATGTACGGATATAAAAAATTCTTAATAAGTACAAAGAAATTGATACGTACGATAAATATTCTTATGCTCGAACCATGATTAGTTTTTAAAAAAAATTTCACATTAAATCTGTGAATATAATAAGAAACTGTTTAATATATATTTGTATGTATATGAGGTTAAAACAAAAACTTAATAACGAATAGTTCGATGAAATATTACTGCATTTAGTTTTATTAATTTTAGTCTGTAAACGTAGCAAAATACCAATTGGACTTTAGTGTTTTACAATGATACGTTTTTTTTTCCGGAAAAATACACCGTAAGGCTATAAAAGTGGTCCCAGAGTTTCGTGTAGCATTATCTATTTAATGGAAATTGAACACAGAATGTACTCGTACTTCCAAGTCCTTTTCATCTTGTCGTCATTTCTTGAATCATATATGATACACGAGTGGTCATATTTATGATATCTCTATTTTATTGAAGTGTCGATTTTTACAATTGTCTATACTACCCAACGCATTTTCGTTAAAGGACATAAACATCGACATTCGATTCAGCTTATAATAATTTTTATGAATCGTGTTTATTTTCTCAATCGCGAGGATTTTTTTCGTAACCACAAGTTATGTATTATGTAAATTAATTGTACGTAAATAATTGTTTACCACTGTTTGATTATCTGCACTAATCGATTATACTTCCCTCCCTTAGTCAAGATTAGTGTAGACCGTCTACATTACCATCATTTAACGATCACTCTTTTTCACTCGTACTCCAATTAGTTTTTTGTCATATCACTAACACATACTTTTCTCCTTGGTCTTATCGTTTCGACCAAATGTATATTCCGGATCAATACTTTCGGCTAAATCGCAGCCGTCACGCAATTGTACTAGTTGTACATTTAATGTACAAAGATCTCTCGGGTCCGAGATAGGATTACTTAAGTTCCGTTACAATACACTACGTGATAGCAAATAATATTCTATTGCTTTCTTTCTCGATTTGTACTCAGAATTAGTTAATATACAACGAAATATAGGTAAGTATAGGTAACCTAAATATTTTCATCCCACAACGATTATATATGTATTATTAAAATAATAAAAATCCTATCATAAGCATAATCAAGCACATACTCCAAGAATACCTCAATGTAATAGACAACTCAATAAGATAATTTTAAAATTGTATTTTACACAATCTATCTGTTTTTAAGAGTTTGTCAGTATATGAAAAATATAGTATAAAATACCCTAACTCAAACTCTATCCTATTTCTTGAGAACTTAATTCCATTTTTTAATCTTACTTTATATACATTAATTTTACTACTTCCATAAATGTTTAATTCGATTACTAAGAGTTATATCATAATTATTGTTCATCAAAAAAAAAAAAAAAATAAAAAAAAAAACTGAAATATCACAATTTACAAGTTAGACATAGGATGTCGTATATCAGTATACTTATACATTTCGGTAATATCAAACACAAGATACAAAACAATATTACTATTATTTAATCAAGAAGCACATAAACATTATCCTACCTTTCTGTAAAACCAATAGTGTCAAAAAAAAGTTACCATTTTAATAATAAGAGTTATACTTGCAGTTAAGTTCAGTCCTCCACCACTTTCATCAACATAAACCAAAATCTATATTTTTAGGTATCCCTCTAAATCTTAAATACTGACCATCATGACAATTTATCATAAATTGACATATGTTTATAGAAAAATTTAAATATATTTAAAATACACGTGTGATAACAACAAGCAAATACAAACTTGATTTTCTCAAACCACACGTGAAAATGAACAAATAATGGTACATGATCAGAGTTTGTTATAATTTTAATATAAAAAATGTATATTTGTATAAATATTTGTACACAAAGTAACCATTTAAATGTTTGAATCAGTAAAAATATATGTATAATTTATTATTTCATAATACTCTAGCTTACTGAACAAATTTAATAATAAATTAAATGATAAAACATGCGTGTATTGTAAATGGTACCTACACGTAAAACATGAACTATAATGAAAAGGTAATTAAAAAAATTCACCAAAAAATGTAAAAAGCATTAAAAACACAGCGAAAATATAGGCGAAGAAATGGAATTGTTTTAATAAAAATATTCTAAAATAGGTATTTAGCGTGTAAAAATACAAAAGTATATTATTGTGGAGTAAGTTTTCAAATTTTTTACTTTCAAATATTGGGAAAAATAAAATATAAATTTAATCGATTAGAGTATGTGATATTATTGTTTAAACAATACCAAGATGTCTTATCTCGCAAAGCTCCTGTCATGAACACTCCCATACATTTTTATATAGTAAAATACAATTATTTTAAGATTGCGTTGAATGTAAATTTGTTTTCATACCTTGTTTCGCTAAAAAATGTAAATATATGTGAAAAAGGAGATGTTATTCCAAACCAAATGATCCTTGCGCTTTTTTTAAAAAAAATGTCCCGCAAGTGAACATACGAGTACACTGGGATAAAATTACATGAACGATTTAAAATAATTGATTGGCCATACTATAGTTTACTCTCAATGAGATTTAATTAATTTTTAAAACATATTATATAGATAAATGACAAGGTCACAAGGCTACAGGATTTGATAAATATTAAAAATTTATTTTTAGTGAATGTCAAACTACAACGTATTTTGTCGACAGTATACATAAGTATATAAATGTAACATTTTTTTAATATTTAGCATATAAAATATAATAGAGAACCAAATAAAAATTACATTTATCGTCCATTAGGTTTTAATTTAAAATAAGTACCGAACAATCATTATGAAATATATTTACAATCAGAAAAATCATTATGAAATGTAATTATTTTTAGAAAACGAATTACTCGTAAATTATCTATAAATCGAAAAAACACGTAGTATAAATAAAACGTAGGGCACAACTAGAATTAACGATAATTTTCATTAGTAAAAAATGGATGCTGAATAGATTGTAATTCATTTTTTTTTTCTCAGAAATATCTTATTGGATGTATTAATTTGACGAGTTTATGCCATCTATGAATTGCCATCTATAATATATTAGTGCAAAAACCATAACGAATATTACCTGCTAATTACTGATTTAACATCTATACATATTTTTTTACTGCTAAAAACATATCGAAATTATAACTTCTAAGAAAACATTCAAATTATTTGTTCATTTTTCAATATTCAAGTTCATAAAATGTTATTAAATCCAAATCCAACACGTATACAATATACAATACATTTTTAAGAACAATAATATCATTTAGTTAGTGAATTTACATAGTTAAATCGAGTAATATCACTATAGCTTTATACTACTTTATTCTCTTTCATTATTTCCTTCGTCTCATTCAAATAAGAAAATATAATTTAATAAGGTTTATATTTAATTGATTATTAGTTTACTTTTGTCGAAAGCTGGCCTTATAAATACGCCAATATATTTATAAAAAAAAAAAAAACTTTTTAAGTTTAAGAAATTGTAATCAACATATACGTTTTAACTAAAAAAAAACTAATATTATAAACACGTGCATATCTATCGATACTTACAAGGGGTCGATCAGAAGAAACGGCGGAAACGTGCGAACGGTGCCGGCAAACTGTCGCCCGAACCGCGTAAAAAGTTGTAGACTACCCCAACGAGAGCCAACAATCGTAGGCTACACCACCAGTGGCGCGGTAGTGGGTTACTACGTTACAGGTTAGGTTTGTGTATAATTTTTGCAACCATCACGTGTCTTACTAAAATAATAAGCTGTCCCAAAATCCAGGTCAATAAACGAAATGAACAACACTAGCTCTCTCTCTCTCTCTCTCTGCAATCGCCTCCTCATTAATTTCATAATTCATATTATTCGAGCACATAGCAATGAACCTATTGACATCACGGAATACCTAAATTTAAAGGATTTATAAATCAAAGACGAAATGAAATGATAAAATACTTTATTTTAATCTTCGATGTTTTGAAAAATAATAATTAATAACTAAATCCAAAAAAATTAGTAATTTAAATACTAATAATCAATTATTCCGGTAGATATTACGTACATGATAAATTTACTTATAACATAGAACACCAACTATTTCGAATATTAAATTAAATTTGTGATACTATTTTAATTATATTTTAAATACTTCTAAATGTATTCATAGTTTTCCAGTATGTATGCATTTCCATTTAATTGGTAATCAATCCTTAGATGCTAAGTGAAACAAAAACAATATTGTACTAACAATTTATTTATTATTATTCGATTTTTTTATACTCTTTTCTGGTAGTTAAAGTGAGCAAAAAGTTTTATGCACCAACTTTTTAAATCGAACACAGATGGTACATTAAAGAAGTTATTTTCAAATTTCCTCGGTGTTCCCTCTAAGCTTAAAAAACTTAAGAACTGTAAATTTTACGAAAATTGTAGTAAAAATGTAAACTTTTACTTTTTTAACCATTATCACCCGCTCTTTTGGCAATATTTTTTTTTAAGTTCAAGTTACCATAAAAGCTATGTTTTCCATTACTTTTTTTTCGTTCCACTTTAAATGTGTTCTGTGTAATGCGATTTTTTTCAAATGAAAACACCCTATTTTCACTGTGGTACCTATTTTATTGAGATTATTTTTTTTATGAATTTTGATATATCAAAATCAAAATTTGAAAGAGTAGTTTTTGAATTATTCTGATTTAAGTATTAATTAAAATAGTCTTATGATTCCTAATATTTTACGATATTATTTAGAGTTAAAGGCAGTATCTAATTTCTTCTGATTCGAGATAACACGAAATTTACAATTTTCATACAAAATTTTAAATTTGAATAATTCCGACAGTATTGGTCTGAATTTTGACTATGTTAAATCAAAAATTTCAGAATAATTATCTGAATTATATTTTGCGTAATAATTATGGTGTTCTTATTATTAAAAATAATGTCTGTATAGCTACAGGACACCGTTAAGTTGGAAAAAAAATTTTTAGAAAACATAAGTTTTAAGGTAACTTTAACATTAAATAAAATCCAAATATAATCATTAAGCAAACAAATGGGGTGCGAGTTTCGTTAAAAAATTACCCTGTATAGTATATGAGTCTATTATATATACGAGTATTTCAATGTATAATTGCACATTTTGCAATTTAAAATGTAAGTCTTATGTTAATTTAATTATATCCGTAGTATTTTAAATAAGCTTTAAGTTATAACAAGTACATATCAGTCTCAGTTAATTACAAAATATTCGAAATACATCCAAGCTCCAGCAGTATATATATACGATCATCATAAATTAAGAAAAGATATGTACGATTTTTAATTATAAAATTATAAACGGAACACGACTTTTTTATTAAATATTTTCCAATCTATTCCTAGCAATTATAGGTACCTACTTGGTATAGGTACCAACATGTTTCAAATGAAACATTAAATTCAAGTGCGTGGCATGTAAAATAAGACATTCCGAGGGTTATATAAACTATAACTTTTATTATATCGTACCATTGATTATAGATAGTATATATAATCAATGATCGTACTGTCAGGGAAAAGGATAAAATATATTATTCAATTTTAAAGCGATGTAATTACGTTCGAAGATTATTTTCAAAAAAATTAAATAATAACATATTGTGATAATTTCATTTTTGGAAAAATTAAATAATAACATATTGTGATAATTTCATTTTTCCATTTATAAGTACTTATACAAATAAAGCATACACAACAATGTTATAATATATTTTGTACAATATTACAGTACCCATTATTATTTAAACAGATATCATGGATGGCGTACATTTGAATGCAATGGTTTATAAATAAAAACCAAATAAATAGTTATTTTGAAAAAACTCGTTGAAAGTATTGTTATTTCATTACATCTAAGAGAAAAACGCGTGCGATTTATAAATGGATTTGGATGCTTTTTGAATTCGTTGAAAAATAATTTAAATAAAAACCAATATTGCAAATCGCGAATTGTGATAAGACTATATAGTACATACTGTGTCATATTTATTTGTTTTCATACATACGCACTTGCGTGTGTGCGTGCATGTGTGCTTGTGTGTGTGATAGAGGATTCTAAAGTAAGGCCCTTAGCCTTTAGCTTCCATTGTTTCCGGTGTACGGGCAATGCAACATCTTGCAAAATTAATTATTAAAATAGAACCGCCATTGTTTGCCTTCGAGTGTTTACACACCATTGAATAATAATCAACTAAATTATGTACTAACTAAGAGAAACATGCTCTTTATTATTTTAACATTATTTTCAGAACGTCTGCCCTATTTCGTCGTCTGATTTTCTAACCATTTTCGACAGTATACATGCCCGCATCTACTGTACATATTACAATATACCTACCACGTTGGACTGTTGTTTAATATCCTACTGCACTGAAGTGCAAAAAAAAAAAATTCACCAACAAGTTAGACATTTACATTTGCGAAAATTTGCAATTATTATACTGGCCTAATGATTATTATTCATATGTTTATTTTTTTTTTATACTTTTAAATAATTATAACCAGTGGTTCTTAAATTAGTAAGCTACAGTAAAGTTGAAATGAACGTTTTGACGTAGGATAAAATGTTCAGGTTCAATTCTTTCAATGCACTGTGACAATGTGTAACGCAAATACTTCCACGCAATCATAACAAAAATAAATATTGGTTAAACCGCAGGCATAAATTGTATTAAATAAAATATATATAAATTATTTATACCGTAGTATAAAATATATTCCCATCAGGATGGTTCCAAAAGAGTGCAACTGAGCGACGAAAAAAAAAACAGACAACGAAAAAGCTTCGAAAGACACTGATCGTATGGATAAAATTACAACTGAATTAATTTATGTGAAAGAATGGCGTGAACGTCAAAAAATGTAAACTCCACAGTATTTAGATATGCCACCAACGCCTGATACTCTGATGACTGTTTATAAATATTAAATGTTTGATGATTAATTTTATAATAGCGGATCGAGATAGTTTGAATAACGTTTTTTTTTACCAATCATTTTGGTAGAATAAGCGATATTTGTGATAGATTACGGTTAGGAAAAGTCTAACGTATTTATATTATTAAAAATTACAACAAGATAACTGCCTTAAAAATAATAAATTATTTAATCAAATCAAATGAATTAATTATTTGCTTATTTCTTTTTAGTGTAAATTATATACTTCATACAATAAAAGTGTCTGGTTCTTGTCTTGTGCATTTGTTTCAAATTGTTTAATCTTCTATTTTAATACTTAAATGCGTATTTTCTACACACTACGACTGTAAATACGAAGACAAATAGGATAATTACAAAATTGTTAAAGATCTATTCGATTTTTTCAACTATAGCCATTAGCTGTGGTTTGTATGATGGGAGTACTTTTGTGAGTCAAACTCGTGTTTTTGGAATAGTAAGTTGTGGGTGACGGGTTGGTGGTAGTCGGTAGATTCTTCTCTCCGGACGGTGTCGCCGCAATAATTGTTATTTTCACAATAACTTTGAAATCAGGAATTAACTAATACTTTAATTAACTAAAAGGTAACTCTTTTCGTAAACAATTTCAATGAGTGAACAAACTGGCTTTCATAGTCCAAGTCAAAGTTGCCTAACACTTCTTCGTCGTCACTTGATAGTGATGACAAATTAGAATCAAGACCAGTACCAAGTAAACTAATAATATATTGTTCTTGATTCATTGTAAATTAACTTAAAGTAGACTTATAAAATAAATAAAGTACAACAGCAAAGTATTAAAGTATCAGCAACTAAAAATTGATAAATATTAATTTATTATTAACGGCCATCAGATAACATAATATATTAAAAAATACATTGTAATGGACATAATTCAACGCCTTATACCAATAATTTAATAAGAGGTAAAATTATTTATATTTTATAATATTTTATAATATTGTGTAACCGTAATTTTGTGGCTACCAAGGACTCCAAGATAACTTAAGAGTGAAAAAAAAATCGAGAGACATCTTACTTTTCTTGATATTTTGTAGAATCTCACTGTGATAAAAGGTAAACATGCTTAGAGTTATTTTATAGTTATTATAAAATCAATGGTTATAGTCTAGGGTTGCCAGATTTTAAAATCACCAAACCGGGGTCCGGGACATCATATTGTTAAATAACCTTTTTTTTTTTAAAAAAATTAAAAAACCAATACATTTTTTTTACATTAAACTACATTCATATAATACTAATACTACTTCATCAAAAAGCTGATAGTGGTTTACAATTTCAATATAAGTCTCAAGTTTAAAGTTTCTGAAGCTTTTAAAAAATTATCCCATTTAATTTAATTTTCACCCACCCAAAAAAATGTAGATGCATCACCAAAACTATTTTCCCACAGACTGATACGTGCTATACATATAAACATATAATGATGTAATGATATTATGTACAATATTATTCCATATTTCGTTATTGAATAATACAATATTAAAGTTATTTTCGCTCGGCTTCCATTAACCGGGACAAAATTAATGACCGACCGGGACACCGGGACATGCTGTGAAAACCGGGAGTGTCCCGGTCAAACCGGGACGAATGGCAAGCCTAAGTGACTTATACCGAAATCGAAAATATCACGTGTTTAACATAATATGATATGTACAACAATTTTCGTCAATTTAATTCTTATCTGTAATTTTATATCAATTATTAAATGGTACGCACATTGTAATGTGCCTGGGGTCTGAAAGGATCAAATGTCGGCTCATTTAAGTAGAATTGGCCGTTTAGCTAGGCTGCCGCTGCAGATCAAGTCTAAACACGCATATGACTTAAATATAATCATGTTCTTTGGCGGAAGTCTTTAAACTTTTTTTTACATCGGGTCAATTTGAGATCCGCTTTGCCATCGCGGGTCAAAATATTCAAGAGAGGCAAACGCATATTTTGATAGATGACAATTATATTATCACCATTTCGTTACCTTAATTCACCTTTATATTTATATTATTAAGAGCAACGCCTAAAGAAAGAAATTTTATATTATTATTTAGGACTCTATTGTTTTTTTTTTTCAGTAGGAAATTAATAAATTGACGATCAACATACTTTCCAAGCATCAGTTAGTCTAGCGGGCCGGTTCAATAAGGTTGAAATGGTATGGCCGGTGGATGTGGTTGGCATGGGCGCACGGCTGTTGGCTACCCTAGATACCGGTGGCTTATAACCTCTTTGGAAGTATTATAAAAAACCTTTCCTGATAAAAAGCTAACACGATCATGTGATAAAAAAAGAACAACATAAATTATAAATAATAAATATTAAATATTATTAAGTATTAACATTCAATTCCGAATTTACTTCATTTATGGTTACCAGTGTGTATTTGTTGTGAATTTTATTCCATTTGTTAAATAATATTTACTACATTCTTCAAGTATGTATTTACAATTGATTTTCAATAAGTTTATACGAATATTAGAGTTATTTTTTCCACAAATTTTTCTCATGTTTACTTATTAATTGGTATAATATATTAATTTTGTTTTGTAGATATTGACATTATTTTTATTCAACTGCTTCACAATGTCGCTGGAATCAATTCCTAAAGATATGAGAAATGCAAGAGCGTGCTTAGTATGTTCGCTGATCAAGGTAATTTTAACTCTTGGTTACAAAAAATCTTATCTGACTTAAAATTTAAATACGCTATTTAATCTAATTACTTTTGGAATAAAAATTTAATATTTATAATTGATGTATCAATACCACTATTATATCACTTGTGTAATTAAATAATAGCCTTTTACATTTTTATGTTTCAAATATTAATTTCCTATGTTTGAAGCTTGAAACAAATTACAAGTATCTAAAATAAATACTATTTTGGATATTACAACTGAATGCAATCATTTCTGTTATAACCATCAAGTACAATAATTTGACAAATTAATTTAATTATAGAAATTATGATTAATTAATGATTTGGATATTAAACCTAATAACCCAATAAACCATCTAAATATATTTACTTTTTTTTTTTTGCTAAATTTCTATATTATGTTTTATTATATAATTTTGTAATGTTGATAGTACATATTACCAAAGTCTGTACATTTTGTAGAATCTATAAAATAAAAAATAAATCTAATCATTTAATTTTTGGTGAAAAATAATTTATTCCGTTTATAAATAGTAAATACTGTATGTTCTACTACATATTTTTCATATATATTTCCTATCAAAAGCGTAATTTTTTCCAATCAATGATTGTACCTGTACATATTACATGAATGTCAAAATAGACAATAATACAAATTATATTGTGATTTAAAATAATTTCAATATAAATCTTTCCATTTTGTCTTGTAAAAAATCCTAAACACAATTCTCAAATATTGTATCATAATTCATAATCATTTAAATTAAATGATAGCACTTAAATCTTAATTAAGATCAAAATGAGGATATTTTTATTATAACATCTATTTCATTTATATTATGATGGTTAAGTTCTCGTTATAAAAATACTGAAAATTAAATTGTATGTATAATGTGATTTATATATTTTTAAGTCGTTTGATCAGTTTGAATATGATGGCTGTGATAATTGTGATGAATTTCTCCGAATGAAAAATAACCGTGATCATGTTTATGATTGTACAAGTTCAAATTTTGATGGGTAAATATTACAAACCTTATAAAAATAATGTTGATCTTATTTATTTATATATATTTCCATAGAATGGTTGCACTTATGAGCCCTGAAGACAGTTGGGTTGCTAGATGGCAAAAAATCAGTATGTATTTATTTTCAAGTTATTTTCAAGTATAAAATACTTAATATATTGTCAATTTTATAGACAGATTTACCAAAGGAATTTATGCTATATCTGTTGCTGGTCGATTACCTCCAAATTTTATCAGAGAGATGAAAGCTAGAGGTATACCATATCGCCCTAGAGATACAACATTTAAATAATTACCTGCTCTTCTTTGATCTCATATTTACGAAAACAAAAAATTATATAATTATGTAAGTGTGAGCAATTTAGAAATAAAGATTGTAACACATTGTATAACTGATTTTTATAATTTAATAAATAAATATAGAATTTCCTTAAATTTTTATTTACAAGATAATTATATAAATGTATAAATAAAAAAAAAATAAAATTGTTAGTCTTTCATTTATAAAAATTAATTGGTCGTTCCTTTGTAGATGGCATAAATGACATTGTTCTCCTCACTTTGACTTGTGGTTTGATGTTCAATGTTTCTGTCTGTAAATAAAATTAATACTTAACATTCAATTTGAATCTTGTAATATATTTAATTAATTTTAACTGTAACTATTACTATACAAATTGTTATTAATGTAAATAGTATAGTATATTACAGGATCTATGATGGTAAGGGATGCTACTGCTTTTTCAGAAACACTAATTTTTTTTTGAGCTCTTGTCAATTCATCGTCAAGCCGTTGTTTTTCAGCTTCTAATTCAATTAATCTTTGTTGTGCTTCTATAACAATAAACCAATTATTTTTAAAGTTTTATAAGTTATATTTAAATATATTATAAACCTAATAATACATAACTAATATTTTATAATAACCTATTATGTTAATCTTACCAAGCAATTGGTTTTCTTTCTCCCGCTGCTTGATCTCAAATTCTTTTCGTTTCTCCCGCTCTTGCTCCAGTAATAATCTTTGCTCCTCTTGTAATCTTTCAAGCTCTTCTCTTTTTTCCCATTCTTCTCTTAAAACTCTAAAATAGATTATTTTAATTTGTTGACCATTAATAGTTATTATTGTTCTTGTATATTATGTTATTACTTCTTACCTTGCTTGTAAGTTACGAACTATTTCTTCATCGCGTTTTGCCTGTGTTTCTTCCTCAAGCAAACATTCTAGTTCTTCAACATGTTTTTCACTAGCTACTTTTAATTCTTTTGCTTGGATTTCCATAGCTGCTCTGGCCTGTACAATGTAATATTAATAACTAGAAATAATAAAAATAAAAATTTTACATACTTGTTTCTCAGCCTGTAATTGAACATCCATATCATGTATTATACTACTTCTTCTATGTTTTTCTTGAAGTTCCGCTTTTCTTCGTTTTTGCCTCCGACGTAACAATGTACGTTGATAGCCTTCTGTTCCCGCTGAATAAGCTATGGCCAGTTTTAAAGCAGATAACCATTGTAATCTACTCCTAGAATATATAATTATGGTTATTAAAATACCACTTACCAGTTATATTGCTATGGCTTGGTGCAAGAAAGGCCAATGTCACATTTTGATGGATTTAAGATTATTGAACCTATGTTATTTTTTTCCAATATGTTTATTATAGTAAAATTGCAAATTTTTACAACAAAGTTTGGTCAACTTACAACTAAGATAAGCCATTTTAATTGTATCGTCTTAATAAAACTTACACATTTATAGTTAAAAATAAAATGAGAGTCATATGACATACAATGAAATAAAAACATGTGGTCCCTACTTTAATTTTAAAATTGTTATGAATATCTAAAAAATTGGGCAATTTTTTTTTTAATTCCTGAGCATTATCACAGTATGACATTGGCCTTTCTTGTATCAAGCCACAGATTTGCAGACTGATGAAGAACTTTTGACTAACGTCTAACATGCAATAACTTGTACTATAAAATATTTATATGAAGTGTATTATGCTTTTCTTTATTGTATGATTTATATATATTATATATATTTACCTGTGATCCTTAGTGGCAAGTTCAAATGTTCTTTCAGTTGTGTGCAACATTATACGCTGCAAATTAGAATCCACCCAACATCTTGGATCTAAAACAATTGACCCACATTGCTCTTTTTCTTCTTCATTTTTATAGTACAAAAGCTGGCATGGTTTTAATACAAACCAGTATTCACGAAGTGTTGGCAATAAATAACCTCGCTTCGACAATATTCCCTAACAAATAAATAAATGTATTTTTTAAATCAACAAAATATGAATAAAATAAAAATAATTTTAAAACATCCCAATTAATTTTTATTGATTTAGACGTATATTTATCATTTTTTAATGGAATATAATTAATTTAACAATACGTCAATACTTCAATATATTAATTTCCTTACTTTTTTTATAATATCGTCAATGAATGTATTAGTAACTGCATTTAATGCTTCTACCAAACCAGCTCGATCAACATCAGTCAAGTATCGTTTTTCCAATAAAGTTAAAAATGTACCAAACTGAAATCCTGTAGCGTTTCCAATGAGCTCTTCAAAACCAGATTGATCCCAATCAGCCCCTAACGAAGTGACGATTTGTGAAGCCACCAATCCCACTTCTGATGTATCCATAATAACCTATGTTTAACATTTTGTTAATTCAATTAGAGAATGAGGTTTCTTTTTAATAATGAATTACTTGAAATTGATTTGGCCTTTCTGGATTTACTCTGAGTTCTGACAAAAAACAGAAAACCCTGAATAATTTATACATACAATCTTCTGGTAATACTTGGCATTTAGGAATATATTTTTTTTTACAAATCAGCCAACACGTCTCGTCTATATTTGACTCAAATCCTTGAAGCACCGATAATGATAGAACATTAGGTAACGATAGAAAAACCTATAACACAACATTTCTTGTAAAATGATCATAGTTTTTAATCAATTTAAATATTTATTTATACTTCTCTTAGTAAATAATATTTGTAATGTTGAAAGTTTAATGCTGTCGTACTTCTATAGTGTTCAAGGCCCTTTTCCACTCCATAAAGGTCAAGGAGAATACCGATATTTGCTGTTAAAACCTATTTATAAAAATATGAACAAGTTAATAGTTAGATAATTCTTTTAGGTAAGTACTTCATAAAATGTATAAATTACCTAACAATTATTTTACTTTACAATAACATTTATGGGAACACCAAACAATGTATTAGGTACTTATCGAGTTTTTAAAATATCTATTAGTGAGTACTTTCGGAATTTTGGTCTTTTAACATACATAGGTACCTATTTTAGAATATTTAGATAGATGTCAACACAATTATTACGAACCGTATTTTCAGTTTAAAATCCTTAGTTAATTAATTAATTAATTTAAAAAATTGTTTATGTTTTCGTAAGCATATAAAATATTGTTTTCAGTTTAAATTTATTTTAAGTGATAATTTATAGTATTTTTGTTTCAGAGAAATTATTTATAAAATATGATATACAAAAACTCCCAAAAGTTAATTGTTTCAAACATCCAAAATTAGTACTTTGTTTAAGTACAGACTACAGAGTACAGAGAGATTATCATACTAGCTATTAAACACTTACTGTCTTGTCCTCATCAAACCTTTCTTTGTGCGTAAGAGAAAAATACATCCAAATCTGCTCATGAAAACTACATATGTAGGTACCTAAGCATCCGAACTCACAGCACAGTGCATTTACTGCTCTGTACTCATTCTAAAAATCTCAAACCACTCAAAAATCCTTACATAATTCAATAAGAAAATGGTCATGGCACTAGGACTTTCATAAAAGACTGACGAATAATTTGGGATGTAGGATTAACGTGGTATCTAAGTAATAATAATTATAAATTATTCTAACGACAAGTTACAAGCTGCAAGTTTTATATTATTGTAAATTGGATTATCCTGTGGATAATGAGCTTTAAAAGAAAATAATGAGTTAATGGGAATGACTAGTTAGAATATAATTGTTTAAATGTAAATTTATTTGACAATTGTTTCGCTAATGTCAACACGTATAGGTACCTAAATAGACACTAACTAAATGAAAAAACTAAGCCAAAACGATAGCATACACTTTCTATATTAACTACAGTCTTATATTATTAATAGTAATAATATAAGACTGTAGTTAATATAGAATCATTATTCCACGATAAAGTTGTATGATGGTCAAGTAGGTAATAAAAAGATGATCCGCGACGATGTTATTTTAAAGTATATTATAGTAAAGTAAAGTATTGTATACCTACAGGCTACAGTCTATATAAAGTTAAGAATCTATATATTTACAATTAGTACCGCCGAACACTATGTTTAAGTTAGGCCATGGCCTGATGACTATTTTAAAAATGTGGCTAGAGTACCGAGTGGGGCGAACGGTTATCGTTTAACGTTTGCAATTCAGACCGGGATAATTTAAACATGTGTTGTAAATAATACTATGTATACATGTAAATACTTCATATTTTGAGGCTTGGGGCTTTACAAAATGGCCACAGTACTATTTTAGAAGTTCGACGCCCCACTGTTTACAGTTAACATGAAAGGGTGAAAGTGTAAAACAATGTAGTAATTATATAATCACCCATCATTATACCTCGATGATTCCGTAGCTAAATCAATATTGTAATTTGTTACTTAAGTAGAATACATAAGCAATTACGGGCGAGTATACACTTATATTATACGCACTTACACCAACAATCGTTTACACGCTAACACAACGACAGTAGCTTCAAACGCCACCGCAGAGTCGTATTTGTGGGGGGAGGAGGCTAAGAGGGCTGCAGCCCCCTGAAATTTCAGAAAAAACAAAGTGAACCTAAGTATTTTTGCTAAAAAATAGTACTATTTTATTTTGAACCTCACCAGTTATTACCACTGTTTAATTGGGACGGAAAATTTTAATGAAATAATAATGTAAATAAAAATAATAATTGCTTACATTTGGATTCATTTTTAATGTTCAAGTTATCATAAAAGCTATTCTAATTATAGTATATAAAAGCTCGCTCCCATAACTAATTTTTTTCATAAGGGTATCTTGTGGTGATACAAACTTTTTTTTAAACAGAAATACCGTTTTTCACTAAGGTATTTTATTAAGGTTATTTTTCTGTGAATTTTGATATATCGAAATCAAAATTCGAACGAGTAATTTTTGAAATATTGTTATTTAAGTATTTAGAAAAATAGTCAAACGATACCTAATACTATGATAAAATTTGTAATTACATGTAATAGCTAATTACTTCTGATTCGAGATAATGCGAATTTTATACTTCTCATACGAAATTTTAAATTTGAATAATTGCGAAAAATAAAAGTATAGGTCCGAATTGTGTGATATAAAAAATTCCAGAAAAATGAAAAAAATGAATATTAACTATGGTATCCCAATTGAAAAAACAAAGTTTATATAGCCACAGGACATCCTTTAAGCGGCATGAAACAAAAAGTTATAGAAAATATAGGTTTTATGGTAACTTGAATATTAAAAAAAGTCTAAAGTCAAACATTATTACGTACAAAAAAAGTGGTGAGCATGGTTAAAAAATCCCTCTGTATTTTTAATACAATAAATAGAGGGCTTAACATTTTTACTTTGTTTTTATTTTCATTTGGAACAAAATATTCAAGCATTTAGCATATAGATCTTACTCTGGACTCTGGAGTATTAAGTATTATAATATATATAGGGTCCAATGTCATTACTCATGAATCACGATATTGAAAAACTATATTTCCTTCGAATCGGCTTTGAATGATTCACCTCTCAGTACCTCCGCAATGCTGAGTCAAGCTGTGACATTTCTCATCTCCTTGATTGCCCTTCTTTAGTATCCCGAATAACAGCTACTTCTCAGTATTCTCTCTCTCTACTTTACTCAATGGCCATAAAAAAAAACCTATTGGCACTGTACTCGTATAGTGGCATGCATAATCTTATGTACGAACGGTTTCAGAATATTGTAGTCTTTAGACTTAATATACGACTGGAATAAGCAAATATAGAATTTACATTTAATATATACGAGTATATATAATCTAAATATATAAAAATATCTACAGTAAAATTAATAGTAAATTGATTCTAAAATATACGTTTAAATTAACTAAATCTGAATAATTGAGTTAATGAATTGTTGAAATTCATCGGTATTATTATACTATAACCGAAAAATATTATAAAATATAACAATATTAGTTTTATTTTTGAATACAGTATTCTTGTTTGAGCTTAAATGATTATACACTTACAACAAATGCATCACACTTTTGCACCTACAATATATAAACAATTTTGATTTTAAAATTTTATTTTGTAATCAGCGTATTTTATATACTTTAAATTTAACTAAAATGTGTAAAAATATGCATTAGTAATGTAGAGATTAAGACAAGAAAAATAAGAATACGCCTACTGTTTATATACATAATTGCGTAGTATTATTACAATTGAACTTGAAGTAGGTAGGTACCTACCTTCATTGTTAAAACTATCGTAGTTATTATAAAATGCGTCAATGTATAAATTCTGTTGATTACCCTAGTAATAATCCGAATACATTTTTACCATATCATTATGCAATTCTAAGAAAATTATATTTTTAAAAATAGTTTTTAGTTTAGAGTAATCTTTGATTAACATATAATCTCTGTTCTGTGCATTTTACCATACTATTTCCAATTGAATAATTCCTAAGGTTCCTAATATCTATCTTATCAATTACAATTTTCGTTTACTTTTAACCATACCACTATTTTTAGTTTCAACCTACTTATATTTCACATTCAACTCAATCTGAATATAGTAATGAAAAATATTAAAATTACCTCAAGCTCACTATTAAAACCATCCAATCATTCATCTAATCAATCATAAATCTAATATTTGTAATAAATTTTTGTGTTGTCATTTCAATATTTATCTATATTATACAGCTGTAGAGTGTTTGCGTTTAATAATACTTCGTTTGGGATTTTAAATAATTAGTTATCATCAATAAACATTAAAAGCGATTCGTCACCGAGCTTAAACTCAAACGTGTACAGTGTACACTATAGGTACATAAGACAAATTATTATACATTTATATTTAAATTTTCATCTGGTGAATGAAACACGCCTAGGTACCCACCTAATACCAACTATAATATAGTATATATTACCATGCATCACAAACAAATGATACCAGTATTAAACTATAGTCGACGAAATGTGATTGTAAACTGTAATTATGAGATTTGATTTAATTATCCCGACCGAGTGCCGTGGAAATATTTTATTTTCCAACATGTACTTCTTTAAGCGTGACGTCATGCGTGATTGCAAAGGCAACGCTATTGCTGCGGCGATTAAGAACATAATTTAAAAAGTGACGTCACCTGGGCAATATGGGATCAAAACGATTAAAATGCTATTGATACCAAATACAGACGTCGGAGGACGTGCGCGCGTAATCCGCATGAAAACCATACGAATCCGAAAGTTTTTGATTCGAGTTCAGTTAACTGCGGCGGTCCGCCTTAACGAATATCGCGCTACCCTGTATCTCTATCCACTGCAGGATGAACTGTATATAGTCGCAACTGTGCGTTTGATACATGTGTCATTGTATTACATCATACATGTAGTAATCATACTACTGTCGTTTCATTCTACGCGCAGTACACGCATAAAAAATATTTTACCGATTAACGGCACACGATGCTGCGATGTTAACGATATTATCTCCGAAACGTGATCGACTTGGTAAGTTACGACGATATAAGCGCGAAAGAAGTTTGATCCTCGGTCCTTAAAGACACCTGCAGCCGCAGGTGCAACGCACCCCTGCGGACGCGTGAGCCCTGCGAAACAGCTCGACCCCCCCCCCCCACACCACGCGAGCCACGGCCGGCCGCGTCCGCGCACCCCCGGAATGAGTACTCACTTTGAGCTTGGACTTGACCACGGTGCCGGCACTGCCCGCGTCCAGCGAGTCGAACGCGTGCCATATGCAATTGGTGACGTTCTTCAGCAGCGTCGCCATCGTCCGCACCGCGAAGTAGTCGGCAGGTAATACGCCGTCGCCGTGCACTGCTGCACTCGCCCGGCTGTTGCACGTCGGGGGAGGTGCTTGGGGGGGTTTGGGGCTGTATAATGATATTTATATTACCCGCGGCCGAGTGTCACAATAAAAGCGCTGCGGCGTCGATAGTTGACACGGCGGCGTGCACCGGTCACGCGACATGAACGAACGATATCGCCGTGAAGTCGCGCGTGCAAAAACTAGAGCGACGCGTGCACAACTGACTGCGGCGCGCACAGCTCGGCCGCGGAGGTCCATCGCGCGACGAAGCCGCCGCCACCGCCGCCGCCGCGTAAGGCCGTCACCACCGTCGTCGTTGCCGCCACCGCTTCCTTGATCCGGTTCCCCGCGCCGCCGCCGTCGCCGCGCGTGATCGTCCGGCACGGCCGTTCCCCGCGTCCACGGTCTTGACCATATATGAATAAGCATTCAATGCCGGCGCGACGCTCGCGTGTGCCCGTCCAACATTACCAATAGACATACGCAATGCGCCCGCGCGCGTTTTTTTTTTTTCCTCTCTCATTTCTCTTTCATCTTTTTCTCACGTCGCCGTACGTACACACGGTGTTGTTGCGGTACGTTATCGTTACAGGCGTTACTATTGTTACGCGCGCATTCGAACACCGTCGTCCAACGGACTCGACGGTTCTTCGGATAAACTCCGAAAGAGAACGAGGTACAATATCCGAAACATTCAGTATACGTGAATATAAATAATTTGTCTAATAACTTTGTGAAACAATTATGTCTGTACAATAATAATATTGTAATCGTACACGTCCTGTTGCGCGCAGTAACAAACGTATGAGTAAACTTTCGTGTGCATGTACATTGTACACGTTACGACGCGTATCAGTGGCGCCGAGCCGCCGAGTTTCGAGAAAAAGGTGATTCAATTCCATCCGGAGCCCACCCACCCACGACCCACCTAGTTAAACGGTCAAAAACTGAAGAAAATATTTTAAACACCAAACCACACAAAAGCTACAAAACACAACTGTACCATAGCACATTAGTTGAATAAATGCACTTTTTTATTTTATAAAATATTAGTCACTATTCAGTACTCGCATACATTTTGATTAAAGTAATACCAATTTATTGCATCAAGTAACAAATGTAAGATTATAATAAATATACATGAGAAAAAAATGTAATCAGATTCATAAAAGAAAAATGTATACTTCAGTTAAAATAATGTTTGATTTTTCGGTATCACGGATGATACTAAGGTACTGGAAAACTAATCTAAGACCTGATTAAAGATCAATATCCGATTCAAACGAAATAATCATCCATTGTTCTAAGCGTTCCGGAAAAATTGTTGTTCTCAAAAAATTTGTGTTATTTTTTATTTTGAGAATGTTCGTTCTGGTGTGAATACGATTTAAAAGGCCGTGTATAATGTTGGGAAAATGCTTTATAATCCGGAGTTATAACATAACTGAAAATTACATTAAAACATTCATTTAGCGTTAGGTACTTATTACACAAGGTATAAATTATTTATAGATCATCCCATGTATTTGAATGTGGTCTAAGAAAACAACCAAGCTAGGACAAAATGTACCTATATAAAAGTCTTTGAAATTGCATCTTATTTGCTCGGACCAGCCTCCTCAAATTATTTCTGCTGTATCTTGTATTATTTCATTTTTGAATTTGGTCACTAGGCGATTGTAGTTTTAAAAAATATTAATTTTTCTCCGACCTTACTGACGTCGATTCTTAATTAATGGGTAACATTTTTTTTTTAAATTGTAAACCTATGTGTTTTTATACGAATATCGAATCCAATACAAAATAGAATTGGAATCGTAATAAAAAAGGACGTAAGCAGTGGCGAAAATAGGGCAGCGATTTAAAAAGGTAAAATAAAACCTCGGGACCGGTAAGTAAGAAAATGTAGTCGGGCCATCCATGACCAATCAAAACACTGCATATTTCTATTTCGTGTTATCGATTGATATATACTGATATAATAAATTTGTCTTAAAACTTTCTGTCCCTACTTGTCCTAGGGATTGGTAAAGGAACATTGGCACTTTATATTTGATTCTGGCTTCTTCTGCGACTATCTGAATTCGGTGAGTAAGTGTTTGGCTGTTAATTGTAGTCCATATTTTGAGAATTTGCTTGGGTGTTATTTACTCTTAAGGTAGCCGTGCGTGTATAAGGTGTGTTCTATTCTTAGACGTGTTGAAATTACTTCCTTTCAGTAAAAGTTTATTATTTTTATTCGTTCAGTATTTCATTAAATCTCACTTAATTTAGTTTCTTTTCTTCTTGTTTTCAACATTTAGTTCCAATTTTGGTGTATTTAAAAGATGTCTTCATGTGTGCATTGTTTTATGTTGGTTTACTTTAGTTCATTATTTGCTCTTTCTGTTGCAAGTTTGTCAAATGTCTCGTTCCTTTCAATGTTGCTGAGCCCTGGTATTTTTGATTTTAGGTCACTTTTGTATTCATGTTTAATTATACTTTTTACGGAACTTAATGAGTCTGTGAAAATGATGATATTATAGCCTTGATGACAGTTTTTTATGTACTAAATGGCAGAATATATTGCTAAAATTCCAGCTGTATATATACTACAGTTCTCATTCATTTTTTTGGTTACTTGATGATTGGGTGATATGATAGCTATTCTGTTACTTTTTTCGATTTTTGATGCGTCGGTGAAGGTATGTCCATAATTTGGGTGTTCTTCGATTATTTCATTAAATAGTTGAGTATATCTTTTTGTGGGTGTATTTTTTTTTCTTATATTTGACTGGCGATATATTAAAGAAATTTTTATAATTTCTCATGGTGTCGAGTTAATTGATTATTCTGCAGATTGATTGTATTAGTTTATTGTTGTTGTCGAAAGAATAATTTATTTCATCTATAGTTCAGTGAAATATCACCAGCCATTATGGGAATGCTTGATAAAACTTTATCATATACAAATATTAGGAAAACCAAAAAACTGAGGAAAAATTTGTGTTCAGTGAAAAAACTTTTTAAAAAAAAGAAGAAAATAGGGTAATAATATAAAGTAAAAAAATTATCAATAATTTAAAAACATCAGAAATCAATGTAATAAAATAAGGTAGTCATCAAAAATAAAATTCAAACGTTATAAGAGAAAAAAAATGAAAAAAAAACAGAAAAACTCAAAATAACAAGAAAGTATATAAAGTAAAAATGTAGGAGGGAAATTAATTAATCAGAAAAAAACTGGCGAAGGAGAAAAAATCAAAAATCAATAATTATTATATATCACGTAGATAAAAACAAACTGCACCTTCAAAGAAAACAATAGTATAAATCATAATTTACAAAATTCATTACTTTTAGTGGCCAAATATTCTGCGGTTCTCTCCAGGTAGGACGCGTCAGCATCCAGTTCGTTGGACCGCGACCGTCTGCTTTTCTGGCATCCGGAAGCCAAATCGACTTTTGTAGATATCGCCGGTCCGAATGGTCTGTTGTCCTGAAACCCATCAATAAAAAATATCTGTTAGAATGCGAATAAACAAATTTTCAAATTCTAAAGTATGATTTCATTTCATATAACATCACGCGTTATTATAATCTTATAAAAATAATGTTTTATTTACCTGACGCAATTTTAGAAACAATTCGAAGCAATTTGGCCATCCGTCGATCGAGACGTCCTCTATCTCGACTCGGTCGAAACCCTCTTCCCTCGACAGTTCTATAAAATATAGACGCTGTGATACGTCGATGTTCGACACGTGTAGCACGGGGTGGCGATTTCGCTTGCCATTCTGAGGACGCCGACCAATCCTTCCCTTATGACTTACGCATCGTTTAGACTTTAGACAGCTATGGTAAACTGCCATCTCTATAAGTACCTACTTATTTTACGTTTCTTCGTAGGTAACCATAATAAGCTCGCCACGTTCGGATGATTATATGTCTCCTATATGTTCAACGTTGATATCATTATCGCCTTAAATATATAGGGAAATATTATGGTTCATACAAACGGAAACTCAAAGTCCGAAAATTTTAACAATATTTCAGTATTGAAAACGTAACTTATGATCGGATACACTATTTTGAAATTAAACCATGACAATGGGCATGATAATCATTCGAACATTTTAATTGTTATTTAATACTGCTACTATCAACTAATACTACTTACGAGTGACATTCCTACACTTCGCTTTTTGTTTAACATTGTTCTAAAAAAATAGTTGACTCTTTTCAAATGTTCGACAAATATTTGTTAAAATATACTTAAAAACGCATCGCGGGCTTTTTTCAAACTCTCAATCAATTCTTTCTGCCACTGTTCCACAAAGTATGTAGTAAACAGCAACAATTTACTATTATCTATTTTCTATTATCAACATTATCCCATTGGTAAACCATACTGGATAGTTGCATAGAATGTTTCCAGAAAAATAATCCGCTTATTTTTATGCAAAAAAAACTCTGTGAACCCGGTCATTTTTGAGGAAGGGACAAGCACCAGAAATATTTCTTTTACTTTTGATAATTTCAATACCCATCACTGTTCTTAAAATAAAATGGTATCCAAGGCAATTGTGTAATATGAGAAATACTTTTACATCAAATTAGACCAGTGAACAGTCTCCTGGTAACAAAGCGATAAATTGTATAAACTTTAAGGCAGTGGCACCTCAACAACAAAACAGTATCTTTTTTAGTATTATTATTTTATTCTAACAATAATTATTAACATTTGACATTTGACTATAAAAAAGTTTATCTTTAGTCAAATTACCAATTCAATTTAATAAAAAAATGTCATATAATAATTCTTGAGTTCAAATGTTCATTTATTATTTTATAAAATTGATAAACATTACCACTCTTCAATTAATTTAGTTTCTAGATGTTTTGAAACTTTGATATGTTCTGAATATCAAATTTGTTATCAAAGATACAAATATTTAACCATTCTTATTTTCACATACATTTTAAACATATTCTAAGTAAATTTGACTATTAAACCTTATATGTGCAATATTATCATGAATTCATGATCTTCGGTGTTCAAAATCACACACCCTGACATTTTTTTAATACCCTTAAAATATCTTTAAATAAATGTTCTTAAAATTAAACTGAATTATTAAAGCTATTTAGAAAAAACATGGATTAATTTAAACACGTTTTATGAAATAAATAAATAAATACATAATTTTAAAATATATGAGTATTGATAACCATAAAAGTTAACTGTAAATAGGCTCTAAAATTATCACCTATGACCTTATAGTTAATACAATTCCAAGTACCTACAATTAAAGATAATACAGTTTAGTCACATTACTTTTAAATAAATATAAATGGAACATAATATATTTAATATTAATACAATAAAATAACTCAGTTATTGTAAAGTCCAAACATACAAAAACTGTTATTAATTATAATTTAATCTATAACTATTTACTAAAAAACATAATTGGCTCAAAAAAAACTAATAATAATTAATATATATGTATAAATAAATTAGAATCATTTCATAAAGAAAAAATACAATATAATATTTCTGAGATTAATTAATTCAAGGTATCAATAATAAAATGTTAATTTAAAATCATGGAACATCACTTAATCGGTTACAATAATGATGTATATCTCAGATTAAGGGTTTTGATAAATTTTCACCAGGATTATAATTAGCATTTGAAATTAATTCAATTACCTACAGAAAATATAACAGTATACATTAGATCAAATAAATAATGGGAGAACCAAACATAAAAATAACATTAATCATTATTTAAATGATAATTTGACCTCTTGTATACCAAAATTAATAACACAAATAAAATAATGAACAAAATCCCACTAACTTAATTTACGGCTAGGTTTTTGTTTTATCTAAAAACATTTTAATATTTTCATTTGTTTATATAAAGCGCATAATATGTTGTACTCAGTAAATGTCTTTTGAACGAAATACTATTTTACAAAAATTGTCATACTTAAATTACTCAATGAACAAGTTTTAAATTACAGCTTTGGATCAGTGAAGCATGCGCCTTTTACCAGCTGAATAGGGTCATATGGTGCTGATTGAACAAGCTCTAAGACTTTATATTTCTTTAGTACCAGAACAGAATAAAACTTTTGGGCTGCCTGTAATATAAATAAAAGCATAAAATTACAATTTAATATTTAAAAATATAAAAATTAAATTCTACTAAATACACAGAACTCACAAAAAAATACATAAGCTTAAGATATAGATTTATAATTATTTTACATAATTGTTGTATTATGAAATCAAAATTTAAAACTACAAAAATGTATTAAATTTATAAATTATTTTAATTATTTTTAAATAAATAAAATATACTTCTTTTCTTCGATTTCTGTAAGTAAGATCATCAAAAACAAGGGTATCTTTTAGAGCAAATCGCGTCTTAATTGTATGATACAACTGATTAGCCCTTTTGTTCATTACTCGTTCTTCATATTGTTCATTGGTTTCATTTGGCGCTTGTTGCTCCTCCACCTAAAATAAAAAATTATTGTGAGTACAAATCAAACAAATACAAATTAAAAATATAGACATATGGCTTACAGGTCCAACAGATGCAGGGTAATCATAATCTTGATCACGCCAAGGTGTTGCACTACCTCTTGGAGATGGTAATCCTGGTGTAACAGGGGCATTATGGTGACCATCATATCCCATATTATCCATTATGACAGGATTAAAATCAGCTGACTGAAAATAACCATTTACGTTCAAAATTATAGCTTATGAAATATACTGTAAAATATTTCTTTAACTTTTTAGGAAACTCAACAAATAATAATTACAAACAAAATTTATATAATATATACATTATTTAATTTACTTACTTGATTTACATGATTATCATATCCCATATTTTGGAATTCTGGTTGGATTGACTGATTGTTTACAATAGATGTATCAACTGATGGAGGTGCTTGTAGATCATCAAATTCATTTATACTCTGAAATAATTAAGTTAATCATTAACATTATTATTTATCAGAATAAGATAAAACCAAGTATACAAATATCAATACTTTATTAAGCTTTTTCAATAAGAAAAAAATTAAGATAATATTAATATATACAATATATAATATTGTTCTTTAAATCTTATACAATTTCAGTAACAGAAAAATGATTAATAAGAAATACAAAATATAATATAATCAATTTACAAATTGTAAATCATATCAGTCATGTAAAAGTTTCAGTTGAATAATTTTAATATATTTACTAATTAATAAGTACCTGATCTTCGTTAATAATTGGTTCATTTGACTTGTGTACTGGTGTTCCAGGGGGTAACATTTGGCCATCATTTAATGGTGATGTTATAAATGGTTGTTGTTCAACTGGTTGTTGTTGATTCATTTCAATATTTTCAGTTTCTTCAGGTATTGCTGGAGTAGGAGGTGCTACTGACAAAGGTGCAGGAATTTCAACTTCCATTGATTCCTAAGAATAACCATACAATGATTTAATATATTTATGTACATCTACATATTAGTTATATGCACATCAAAAAAAGGTATGAAATGTACTTACAACTTGAGGAGGTACTTCAGGTATTGGAGGCAATGCATCTTTTTTTGTAGGTCTTTGATTTTCATCATCTAATGGTATTTTTCTTTTACGACCACGACGAGCAGGAACTGGACCAGCTAAAGCAGGTAGTACGTTTTCTTCATCTCCTTCAACACCACCTTCACCTTCAACTTCTTCATTAGTCAAAGTCTTTGCTGTTAAGTGTCTTTGGTAATTCTAAAATTTAAAAAAGTAATAATAATAGTTAATATTCAATAAAAATATAGTAAAAATGTAATTCAAAAGATTAAATAGTATAAACATTTGAACCTACTTTAGCTAATGGTATAGCAGGTATATTTTTTCCTGGAAGAGCAAATAACTTTTCTACACCACCCGTCTCCTTCCAATGCATTAGTCTTTTAGTAGGTGGAGCTAAATCTAATGTTATTACAATATCTGTTGTATCACTTAATTGCGCTTTCATTTCTTCACCAGAAATATTTTTCACTTCATCTACAATAAGTTTTCGCTTTCTTTTTGTCTTTGGCAATCCTCTTAATGCACTAGCATCAACTGGACCTAAAGCAAAACTTTCTTCTTCATTTTGTACTAATGTAGTTTGATCTACAGAAGGATCTACATTCTGTTCATTTAATGGCTCAGGTTCTTCAGACGTTTGTATATCATGCATATCATGCATATCAATATCTGGAGGTGGCATCAATGTTTGATCATGGGTTGGTGATGGTATGAGACCTAATGCACCTGCATTGGGGAATGGTAAATTAACAGGTGAAGCTGGTCTTGAACCATCAGAACTATGTCTTCCTGGACTATGAGGCATAAAATCATCGTCATCTTCATCATTTCGAATAGGTGTACTAAATGGTGGAGGACTGGGAGGACCTTGACCATCATCCATTTCCATAGGAGCGGCAGGCACATCATCAAATAAGCCTCCGGCTTGGAAAAAGTTATCTGGGATCACTTGACCAATATTACCTCCAAACCCATCATCTCTAATTGGAGCATCTATTCCTAAACTATTTTGACTTAACATTCCGGACCCACCAGATGTAGAAGGCATGGGTTCTTTATCACGGTTCATTAAATGGTCAACACCTTCACTAAATAATAGAGAATGTTCAATCCCATGACGAAGTATGTCAGAGTTTTCAACCTCAGAGAATCCAAATCCTTGATCAAAACCAGAGTTTTTAGAAACCATAGAGCTAATATTATAATCTTCATGCAAAGTAATTTCCTCGGCTCTGGATTGATTAAGAGTGAATTGAGCTTCAATGTCAACATCACTAAATATTTATAAAATTAAAAGTATCAGTACCTAATTAGTTTATTTTAAAGGTAAAAGCGGTATTGTAAAAATAATAAATTACTTTAAATCGGGCATGGCTGTATCAAAATCATGAAATACTTCTGGAAGCGTAATAGCATTGGCTGCTGCAATATGATTATCTTCAGGTAAGTCGACCATACCTGGCCTAAAGGCCATTTTAATCTTAACAAAAGCTTCATTACAATCAGCTAATAGATATTTAGCCTTGCGTGAATATATTCGAACCACACCCAACAATAGATGTCCTGAGGTTCGAAGAGCCATTTTCACCTAGAAACAATACGATTAGCTGCATGTTTCAAAGTATTAATATAGTAATATTGTGACTCACTTTTGGCTGTAGTATTCCATCAACAGAAGTTTCAATATTGGTTTCAAATACTTGGGCTTTGGTTAACTTCTTGTCCCAATGGGCAGCTAACCAAATACGGGCAAGCGGCCCTTTCTTGGACAGCGAGAAGTGTGAATAAAACATGATGAGTGGACGTCAACTGGCTCGCTACAATATCTGAAACATTAAACGATAGCGTTCACTTCGCAATTCATTCGACCGAGGTATCGAGTTTCGATTTAAAAAGAGAAATTTAAGCCATTATTGTTTACCAGTGGAATCCCCAAGTCGGTGATAACGGTACGTCTCTTTTTGGTGCTGACGCTTAGACGTACATACGGTCGGGCTTCACGACGACAAAACGCATCGTTGAACGCGGCATAGGGCACGAAATAAAAATCACAGCACAACGTGCGATCGGTGAATGCAATTAACGTAAAATTACGAAAAAACAAAATAAACGGTTTACGTCAACTGATGAACGGATATAAAGGGTAAACAAACGACAACATGAATAATATGGCGGACTGGGCGGGAGAACGGCAAACGTTGGGCGGGAAACGAGTTCGGTACATAACACAAAGGATTGGTCGAGAAACCACGTTGCAGTGCGTCGTAACTGAAAGTTCCCTTATCAATACTATCAACGTCGTCGTCACTATTCATCATTGTCAACCACGAATTTTACAAGATAATACACATTCGTGTTGTCAACTATTGCGCGTACGTGTGTATTGAGTGTGTGTGTGTGCGTGTAATCCATTATTTTTATTGACCTAAAGATTGCGGGCTGCGGGCGCTACGGCTATAGTATTGTACTTAATCGTACGGCACTGTTGCGCTGTCCCGCCGATTCGATTTCTGCGGCAATAATAACTGTCCGTGGTCAACAATCGCTAAACCTTTATTCCGCTTTACCGTTAGTCCAAGTTCGGCTGTTAACCGTCCACTCGTAACAAAATTATATACATACCACGTACAGTGGTAACCGGCGTCGTGTCTTTTTTCTACTTACGTTTTCCTGGGGAAAATGTCTCACCAAACAGGAATTAAAGGTACACCCCTAAGTCTCTCTGGCGTTTACGATCCAACAAGACCGACGGAAATTGACGATTGATTGATAAAATGTACGTTGTGCTTGTTTCAGCTAATGATGCATTAAAAAAATTCTTCAGCAAAGCGTCATCGGACAAAAGCATTCGGGCAATCAAAGTATCCATTGTCGACGGTTAGTTGATCATTTAAATCTCAATATAATAACTAATATAATAACAATATAATAACTCTAGTATTATAGTTTTTATGAGCTTTTATGACTTTATAAATATTTCACTGAAATAGAATCATTACTTTTTTAAATATATCATGTTTCCTATGTTGGTCCAAGTCCAATTTATGTACTTAGTATAGTATATTACTCATAGGCTAAATTAATATATATTTTTTTGTTTCCAGAAAAAAAATTATAACATTTCGCCATTGTTTTTAATAATTTTTCTAGCAGCTAGGTATTATCAATTATTTCATAATTTATTTGGTATTCAATATGGATAGTTAAATTGCTATTTATAAAAACATTAATCTCATTTAATTTAGGAAATTTAAGAGTATATGATTATTTCAGTTTATCAGTTATTAACTGCTATTATAATACATTCTAGTGCAGAGAATCAAGTATGACTTGATACAAGTGGCCAATCCAAACTGCCTAACATAAGCATAGCAGACAAATTGTTTTACTTATGCTCAAATATTTTAAGTAAAAGTTTAAAATATATATATTGAATATAACATATAAATTTACTAATTACCCAACTGCTAGAATTTGTAGCTAAATCCTTAAATTTATCATACCAAAGTCTTTCATATAATTTTAAAAATTATTGAATAATAAATATAATAAAGTAATTTATAAATGTATTCTTTTAACCTTTCCACTGCTGCATTATTTTTTGTTCTACAATCTATATGCTATATAAAATACATTGTTTTTCATATTTTTGAATTAATAGAATAAGTCCTAAAACAAAACTTAAATGTTATAAAATGTTTGAGATCCAAATTGACGCAATTATTTAAGTTTTAAATAATGCAGAGACAGGGTTTACTAAAATTAAAAATGATTATTTGCAAATGATAATATGCTTGGTGTATAAATAGTATGACTGGAGTAGTGAAAAGGGTAATTATATTATTTCCACGGCTGAAGTATCGCCAATAGGTGGTTTCTCACAAAACTCCTTCAACAGCCATCATCAGCAACTTCCTTGTTATAAAATAAATTGTTTATAGATTGTGTAATAAAAATATTAATAACATTAATATTATTTCCTTTATTTGTTTAGAATTTACTTATAATTTATAATGAATAATTTATATGGTTATTTTATTGTTGATATATTTTATAATGAGAAACTGACAACTAAGGCCTTTTCTTCCCCTTCCCTTCCTCCATTTTGGTTTTAGCTCGGTGGTAGAACATATGAACTCATGGGGTTGGTAACCGCTACCACTGAATTTCTTCTCTCTAGATGGTAATTTTTCTTGGAAAGTGAAACTGCCGGTAGCTGGATTTAAACCAGTGACTGTAAGCTTAGAAGCTGCATCCTTATGCAGTCTGGCATTAAAGCCCTTTAGAGATTATTTAATTAGTTATAATATAATAGTATATAACTTAGCTTAGCGTTGAGTCATTATTATCGTTTTCATAATATATATTATAATGGATAAAGATAAACTGTATTTAATTACTAATAATGCTATTTTATTGTAGAAGAACTTGCTTTGTCGGGTCATGAAAAATATCATAAATCATGGAAAGATGATTTTGAAAAAATTATCAAACAGTTTATATTACCAGAAATACCATGTTATTTATTATATAGGTATATTTAATTTCTTTTTTATAATTTAAAATATAATTTCTAAGTATGTATTATTTGTAATTTATAATATTTTAATGTTTAGATTTGATGTTAAAAGTGATACCAAAAATTATGATTGGCTACTTATAAGTTGGTGTCCAGATGTAGCACCTATTCGACAAAAGATGTTGTATGCATCTACAAAAGCTACTCTCAAACAAGAGTTTGGTAGTGCTAAGATAAAAGAAGAACTACATGGAACTATTATGGTAATTAAATAATAAATCTATACATTTTGAATCTTTCAAATAACATTATATTTTTTTTATAGCTTGATGTTACTTTGAATGGATTGGAACAAAGTCAGTTGTCTCAAAAAGCACCAGCACCATTAACAATTCGCGAAGAAGAAATTGCTGAACTCCGAAAAGCTGAAGTTGGACATAGTACATCAGTATCAATAGATAGTCGCTCACAGGCAGTATCTGGTGTTAAATTTCCTATGTCTGTTGCTGCAGTTACAGCACTTTCTATATTTGTGGATAGTTGTGAAACAAACTATGTTCAGTTTTACATTGGTATAGTTATTTATTCAAATAACTATTTTGCTTATACAGTTATCTTAAAATTATCATCCTTTTTAGATATCACAAAAGAGAGTATTGAATTGGCTACTTCAGATAAAATATCAGTATGTAATCTTAATGAACAAGTTCCTATTAATGATGCTAGATATCATCTATATATGTACCAACATAAAAAGAATGGCATACAAACAAATTCTGTCTGTAAGTATATTATATATTATGTATAATAAAAGATTTGAGATTCGGTTTTTTGATCTAATTAGTGTATTATTATTTAAAAAATATTCTACATAAAATAGATAAAAATTGAAAATTAATACATAATAACTTATGAATTATAATATAATAATGTATAAAGTTGTAAAATTAAATATGACTAATTTATAAATATATTGTTATTTGAACTAGTATACTATTTACATAATAAAAATTCATATCAACTAATATTTCTATATTTATATAATTTTAGTTTTCATTTACTCAATGCCTAGATACTCATGTCCTATAAAAGTAAGAATGTTGTATGCTAGTTGCAAATCACCTTTTATTGAAGAGTTGGAAAACTTATATCAATTAAAAATTCATAAAAAAGTAAGAATATTATTATTTTTAATAAACTTGTCATTTTATTTACAATAAATTGTGTTTATAGTTAGAAATAGATAATGAGGATGATATAAATGAAAAATATCTATTGGATGAACTATATCCAGAAAAAGAATCAGATAAACCAAAATTCAGTAAACCTAAAGCACCAGGAAGAGGTGTTCGGAGAATTATAAAGTCTAATGAATAAGTATTAATTTATTAAGTAAATTATATAAAAAATAGTGTAACAATTATTTTTTCACCTTTAAGAAACTTGTCTTTGATTGTTTGGTCTTCCAGTTTATTTTATTAAATTTAATGAACTATTTATGTTTAATTAATGTGTTATTAAGTATTAATTCTAAAATTATATTGATTGTTTTATTTTTCATAAATTATTGATTTAAATATATGTTTTTATTTTTTGTCTTCTCCATTATGAATGATTCTTTTACAATATTCTTCGTCTGCTGTAAATTGATCATTAGAATTGCTAAACAATTTTAACCTGGTTCTTTCCTGTAATAAAATATATATATATATAATATTATATGTTAATACTATATAAAAATGTATATTATAAATATCAACATAAACATCTACTATTTGGGAAGCAATTAGTTTAATATTTTTAACTGTCTGCTTAAACACTTCTTATGACGTAATTATTAAAAAAAAAAAATTTCTTTAGTACTTTAAATTATTATGTTATAATGACAGAATATTGAAAATATAATTATTGACATTTTCAAAAAACCATCAATTATTAGTTATTTGTTTGAAGTATAATCATTTTAACTCAAAGTTATCATATCTGTATTTGAGCTTGTTTAATCAGTTTGGATTTTTACTTGCAATTTTATTGTAAGTTATATATGAAAAAAAAACTAAAGCTATAAATCAAGTATGAATGCATTTATTATTACTGTTTGTATAAAAATCTACATTTTAAGCTCAATTTTATACATTTAAAATATACTACTCAATGTTTCACAGAAAAATGCTGTTAGAAAATGAAGAAATTGTGTTATTTATTAATTATTAATAGTGGTACTAGGTACTACACAGCTCCAAAATTAAAAGTAATTACAATCAAATTTCAACTTAAGACATTATTCAGAATTGTATGATTTTTTATAGAACAGATGTGGAGTAAGTTTAGGTCAGTAATTACTTTATCATTTTATTGAGTATCAAACTTCAACAGTCTTATGCAATTGATTTATTGAAAACTATAACTCATAAAACATGGAAATATCAAATTGTATTAAAAAACGGGAGGATTTTCTCAATCAACTCTCTACTTGGAAGACGTAAGCTTGTTCTTAATAATAATGAATGGTCAAAGTCTTAAATTTGATATTCACTAATTTAAAAACATTTGATTAATTTATGAAGATGAATCAGTCTGAAATGTTATCTCAAGTATTAGGATCAAAGTGATTTAGTAATTATGATGATTCTGAAGTCCAAATAGTCAAAACGTTGACAATTTTAATTGTTTTTTGTGTCTAACAAATTGAAGAAAATTAAAATCAAAATTATACTTTATTAAATAGTAACTAACAATGTTCTATAGATATATAAATAAATAAATTTAAAAAAAAAATAACATACTTCTAATAAATAATTAATTTCAAAATATTGAAGTTGTTTATTAAATCCTTCATTAGGACTTGCTATTGATCGACATGCTTTTAGAAGTCTGAGAGCGTGTTTTAATTTAATAGAAGTAGCTGACATTACATAAGCAGCAGCTATTGTTACGCTTCTTGACATCCCAGCCAAACTGAAATAGTGAAATGTATAGTAAATAATTCCAACAAAAAATATTGCAAGAAGAATCATAAATACTACCAATGAATTAAAACATTTTGACTTTTAAGACGAGCTTTATGTATAAAATCATTGCATATTTGAAAATATTGTATTAGATTTTGTTCAGGACTATCGATTGCTTCAATACACAAATAGTTTAAATCCTGAAACGAATAAAAATTAGTAAATAAATCATTTGATTACATGAAATACTAACTTGATGAATTTTTTTTGGTGCATCTAATACAGAAATTATATGTGTTATTTGATTATTTTCAAGCTGAGCAAAATCTTTTGAGTCTCTGAAACTGCCAATATACAAGCCTGGGATCACCTATAATTATAGAAAACAAACCAATTTTTAAATACATGTTTTGCTTTTATGTTTGAATAATTCAATGTAATATTTTCACCTAGATTTTAAGTTCAAAGTTCAATTAATTACTGTTTAACTTTGAACCATTTTAGTCTGTCTACTCTTTTCAGCACTTAATCATTGATGTAGGTAAATATATAATGCAGCTATACAACTATTCTACATATTTTTATCTTGGTAATTTATCAAAAATCAAGCACATCATAGATTTTTAGTTTAAGGTTTATTTTTAAATTTCAATTTACCTAGGTATAATATTAATTCTAAGCAAGAGTTAAGTTTCTAATAAATAATATGATTTTTCAAATTTGAACTTTTTGTTTTATTAGCTAGCCGGTATCACTACTTCAAGCAAAATTTAATAATAGGTATATGTACAAAGTTATGAAATTAAAATTAGTGAAAATTTGTAATCAACTTAAAATGCAAAAATGCAACAAATACCTATTGCTCTTAATTGTACTACTGCATAAATGTGATTAAACCTACATTTATGTAAAATATAGTTGCTCTCTTTTTAAACCTTTTGCAATCATAGATATTATATCATTATATTATTTTATTTATTTTAATCATGGCTCTTGAACTTTATTTAAGTAATTAAATATTTGGAAACACAATAAAAATATTGTGATTTTATAATTATAAAATAATTTTTACTAAAGCACCAAGTACATACCTACCTACCTATTAATTATAAAAAATAAAATACGTTAGGTAGGTACCTATGAACAATAATACATTTTCTTGACGCTGAATATAATCTTGAAAACATTTCCGGCCTTTATTAAATATTTTATATCTTTCATTTTATAAATAAATAATATATAATCATACTATTATTAGCTTCATTCTAAATATTCCTACCCATGCTTCTCGCCGTCGCGATGCTGACATATTATTCAACACATAACTCGAAGTTTCTATCGATGCCCCAGATCTTCTTACAACTATTAGATTCTGTATCCCCCTATATTCAACTTGCTCACACTCCTTATTCCATAATCCTTCTCATCACACTAATTACAATCATAATCATCCTATCCATAGAATGCTTCATCTTCTCTAATCAAATAAAACTAACACCTTCCTTACATTTTCTTATATCTTTACAACACCTACCATCCACTTTACGCCAAAAATTTGTAAAATCATTCTATCACCATCACTGCTATCATACCTACCATCATATTTTATAAAAATCATTAGGTTACAAACATAGTAAATTAGTAAATATTATTATTATTCACTGTACTAATACTATTTAATCTATTCTATCTCCGTACTTGCCGAACATTGTGTTAAATAAATAAATAAATAGCGCTTATAAGTTAATAATTCGCGCGTAGGTACATCGGACTTATTATATAGTAAATTCGTAAATATATAGCCATATAGGTACCTATAGACACTACAATAATAATTATTTATTGTACAACTTTTGATCATGTTTAAAATCAGTTACCCATAAATTGTATGTATAATTAATGTTAATTATAATTGCTATGTGAATATAACTATTTTATAAAATATTTTTCAATACTTCCATAGATATTTATTTTCTTTAATTTTGTTACAGTTATAATAATATATCCGTATTCCGTAATGATTCGTATCACAGTCGTAACAATCAATTTTAGCCTTCGAATAATATCAATTAAAATCAATGTCAGTTAAAAACAATAGTATGTATATGTGAGCACTTTGATCAAATGTCATTTTACAAACATGTCAGCTAAAAGCTTGTCAAACTATATTATTTTAAGTCAATATTTTAATATCACTATATCAGCTATACCTCTGTAAAAAAAACTGACGAACTCCTATTATAGCCTATAGGTCAGGTGAGACTCAATGGTCGGGTGGGGTACAGGTTTGGATTGGTCTTTTAAACTTGAAAATGAATTGATACCAATGTGGATACAATTACTTCCGAAAAAATGATTCTGAGTGAAAGAGGTCCGGTGGATCAGCTTATATTTCAAAAGATGGTCGATATACCTAGTATATAACCAAATTTCTTAGTAGAGCAGGTTTAACTTTTAATATTCTAACTTTTGCAAAAAAAAAAAATGTTTCGAAAATTATTAAATGTCTATAAAATTCTAATATAAGTACTCGGTAAATGTTTCGAGATGCTACCATTTAAAATGTAATATACTAATATCAACCAAATAACTAAAATCGTATAATCAAACTTCGTTGAAATATCAAATTTTGTCAAAATTAAACTTTCTAACGCTTATAAAAGTTAGATAAAACTTTCCAGCAAACTTTTTTTTTATTGGCTACAAAAAAAAATCCTATAAATAATCTTGAATCCATGAAATAAATATAAATGTGAGCAAGTCACTCAAATGAATAGTGCGTGACGGAACATATCAAACACTAGACGGTAAAGTGTTCAATTCTCGATTTCGAATGAAGCTTATTGCAAATTTTTCACTATTTTTCTCAATTATTACTTAGAGAACTGTTGAGAAATTCAAAAAATTACACACTTATAGTACCAACCATTACCATAACTAGACGAAATTTCCTTCCAAAAAAGGAACAGGTTAGGTTAAAAATAAACCAATATAGATATTCCACGTTTCACTCAGAATCTAAAATGATTTAATATTTTTCCTTTATCTAGTATAATAATTATGATGATTTCATCGACAAAAAATGAACTGTCATTATTATTTTTTTACTATAGATACGTATTAACTGTAATTACTATATCGTATCAGCATGTCACAAGTATCAACTAACAATCACTCTTCGTAAAATAACAATAAGTGAACTATAGTCTACAAATAAAATTTAAAAATCTTTGAGTGAAAACAATTTATCGTATTACAAAATTGATAATACAAAAACGACAAGTATTTTATTATTAGTGTTATATTTTTATGGTGCATTTATGGAGTTCAATGAACTATATGAGCGATTTAAATGTTTTTACAATTATATGTAAATATGTTTCTCTACTCACATCCTACACGTAACGCATATAACTGTTTGATGCGGTAAAAATAAAATGTTAATTAAACTTTTTACAAAACCGTAGTAGATAGCAAAATAGGTACCTATATAAACCATTTTCACATGTACCTATAGTATGCATGTAATAAAAATAATTTCGTTATTGTCTTTATACTACAGAAACGTTAATAAAATTTTTATTTATTTTATTTCTTAATTAATCTTCTTTAGTATAAAACGATTGACTGTAGTCAAGATATTTAGTAGAATAAGTTGTAATTTTCGTGTCATTTGTACATCAAGTCAGTAGTCACCAACGCGGCAACCCATTAATTATTACACTACACACCAATTTTTACGGAGCTATACCATATAAAATCATAATATTATAATGTGGTATACCCAGTGTAATGGTATAGTCATTAATATATTTTAATATTTTCCTACAGAAGGTACGAAATACCGCGTATTTATATGTATAATGTATAACATTTAGTGCACGAGAAAGTAATAAAATGCCTTCCCTTGAAAACTCGCGTGTTTTTCGTACAGCGGCAGTATAATATTTCGCAAGTAGGTTTCGTGATTTTAAAATTCACAGTATACATTCGTGCATTTTAATATTTTCATTCTTTGTTCAGTAATAAAAAAAGGAGTTTTGTGTATTTTATTATTACAGGTTGTACGCGCTGAACAAAATAATAATATATTAAAAAGAACTGTATTTATTATTCTCCGACCAAAATGTAGCGATATAGACGCATACCTATAATGGGTAGGTGCCACATAGTGGCCGACTGAGATAAATTAAAGCCCGAGGTGTAGAAATTATTTGTACAGGTGTCAGGATACCTAAAAAAAGACCCATAAAACTGATATCTGTGTGACTGTGTCTGTTTTATTAAAATCTATATAGTTACCATATTTAATGCAATCCACCAGAAGTCAGTAGTCATCAATAATAGTATAATAAATTATACATATTCATGAAATCATACTGATAATCATATACTTTTATAGAGTGATCTATTTAATAGAAACAATAATCAATAAAACGAAAAAATATTAAAATACACTTTGTTAAAATTAGGTACATCAAAGTAAAATATACATTTTTTAATACCTATGCTATATTATATTATATTTGTTGTTTTGTGTGTACACTGTACCTACTACATATTATGATGAAACAATAATTCAATTTTCAAAAATAGTAATAGAAGTATACTAATGAAAAACCAGCTATTTTATCAATAATTCGTGTTGCTGATAAATAGGGCTCGGATTTATATGTAAATACATATTTTTACTGTGACTTGATAAATTAATTTAGGTAAGTGATAAATTCGTTTCAAACGATTTCCAATGTTTATTATACTATATTTTATTTTACTTATTCTTACATATTTTGCCTAAGTACATATATTTACATATTTTTCAATAATTAAATTTTTTCCTACATATTTTGACAATTTGTTCATTTACGATTTATAAATAATTAATGTTTGACCATGTTGAATGCAGTCAAATACTATTGCGAAAACTGAGAAAAAATAAAGGATGTTGTGTCAACGTTTGATTCTTCTTTGACAGTTTCTATTCAAAAAGCAAAACATCTATTAAATAAAGATGATATTCAAAATAATTGAATTTATATATCTTTTAATTTTGGATTTTTAGAAAATACAATAAAACAACTAGAAACAAGAAAAATGACTTTAGTTTAAAGCTCAGGACTTATAGAAGCTGAAAAATACATAGAACAAGTACAAGGACCCTTGTGAGTTGCAGTAAAAGAACAAATGCACAGTGTATTACATTAGGTTTTGGCTGTATAAAATTAATTAGAGATACATATTGCGAAATGAATGGGGTAATATTCCCGGCTGAACTCACTCCTTTGGACATTGCAAATATGAAATTTGCACCCATTACCTCAGTGGAAGTCAAACGCTCCTTAAGTCGGTACAAATCCGTCTTACGACTAAACCGTAGATCACTTAATTTTGACAATTTGAGCATGTATATAGTGTCTCATTGCTTTTAAGATCAAGATCAAGATGAATAATGTCGAAGTAAAATAAATAAATTAGATAAAAATTATATTTATCATACATATGTAATTTTCAATATTTTCTTCAGTAATGTTTTGTAATGTTTTTGAATTCCATATTTTCATTTTTTATCACATATAAAGCGATCTTTTATTACATATATATTTATTTTTATATATATTTTGGTTTTTTTAATACATATAAATCCAAACCTATTAATAAATAAATATATAATTTATGAATTGTATAAATATGTTAATAATTATTATTCGTACTATTGTGATAATTATCGTAATGTAGGAGTAATAAATACAATTATATTTTATATATTATGTACAGTGGCAATTTTACTTCATATTAAATTTAGTGTAAAGCTGAAAATAAATTAATGCATTCATATTATTATTGTTAAATTCACCAACCCTTATAAGGTTTAAGACAACCTGTACACATAAATTTAGTATAATCGCCATTCGTCACTTATAATGATATATACTTAGTGGACTCATTTTGGTACCAGGCCAATTAACCAAATGAGTCAATAAAGCGAAAAATACACATACGAGTACTGGTATGTATTATTTTTTCGAAAAGTTAAATCAATTTAAAATTTTTGTTGCGATTTCAGCTTAGTAAAATAATTATATGTATATATTAAATTTGTTTAGAAGTACAGTACATGTATTATGTCTATAGTGTTTGAGTCAAATAGAAATAATAACATTTACAATAATAAAATAATGGTTTCAATGTATGGGTCCAATACAAAATAAAAACATTTGTATCAATCGTCTATCGCTGACAAAAAAAAGTATTTTTTTTCTTTGAGAATATTTGCTCTGTGATATACTTAAATGACTCTAAAACGATAATACCTATGTGACTATATCCTATACGGCTATACCTAATTAATTTTGATGGAAATCCATGTTATTGTTAACAATCTAACTGTCAATTAATGATCCCGATTTCCATTACATCCCAAAGTCTAATTTTCCGTGTGTTATTATAGGTGCAAATAGGGACAGCCTATTTTAAGTCTAATAGTCAAATGAGTCAATTTACTGTAAGTTCAATGATCAGGTATTTTACTGAAGTTATATTATATTATTATAATTATGATTTACCACCCCTCCATCAGGAATAATATTTTAGATACACCTAGTAGGTCTGCTGTATAATAGAGTTAATATCTAATACAATTTTATACACATTTAAAAAAAAAACAATAATTTAGCCCAAACGTGTTTAATCTCTAGAGAAACGATTCCAATAGTCTTTTTTTTTTGTTGTTTTTTCTCAATGGTTTCATTTTAATGACGTGGTATCGATCGACCGCTTTTACATAAATTCGGTACTGATGTGGATTCAAACGGGTCAAGAAAAACATTTTAATCGAGAGGTTTTAAATAGGTTTATTTTAATTTAGTTAGTCCTCCAGCTTTCTCATAAGATTTTCAATTATGTTCTTTTAGATTTCTTTCAATGGTTTTATGAAATATTGAACTTTTATTTTTACCAAATACTCCTATGACCTAAAAGTCTATCTTGCTATGCGTGAAAGTACGATTAAAACCAAAAACAACGAGTGTTAGAAGCTTTCAAATATTATTTTTTTAAATAATCTTATTGATTAAAATATACTCGTACAACATATTTATTTAGCAGTTATGCTTTTCACTTATTATATTATATATAAAAGCTAATATATATACATTAAATTTATATCAACATTATATCGTTACTATTTAACTTAAATTAATTACATTAAAACACCATAGACTAGTTTAAAGCCTCATGTACGGTATACCCACACTCGTTAATTCTCTCCACATTAATTTTAATAGTTTTAAATTTTTAATTAATCTTACATTGGTTTCTATTTAAATATTTTTTTAATCCTTCACATTCCAACACGCATTCTTATGATGTTATGTTTTAATATTAATAAAATATTATAACTATTATATAAATAAATATGAGATATGCATACACTTTTTATATGGGATTTTAAATTGTTTAACAAAAGGTATTCCTAGTGTACCAGCTACCAGGTGTCCAGCAACATCACATTTTGATTTTTTTTCATCCTAAAAATATATTAAATACACTTAATTTGAGCAATATAGAAACGGACGAGAAAGCACATACAATAATATAATACCAATACACATGTTTGTAACCATAATATTATGCAAAATGTTTTTTGATATTAGATTCCTAAGATTTCTGTTTTCATTTTAAAGTTTTTTTTTCTTTTGTATACGAGATTTTCCTCAAATAACCAAAAGATGAAACGTATTTTTCCAAATAAATTGATTATTCAAATGAACCATAGGAGGATTTAAGATGGTCTGTAAAGACTTATATTAAGATTGAATAAACCATTGTATATAGTTAATATAATATATAGGATATTATGTTAACGTGGATTTAAATGAGAATAATGTAGTGTTATTTTATATACATTTCAAACTCGATAGTGTAAAAAAAAGATTAAATACTCCTACAGTATGTAAATACAAAAAATATTTGTCTAACCTATATTTTTATTTTAGTAAAATATTAATTTACAATAGGTTAGGTACAATTATGACAGATATTACTAGAAATCCAATTGAATATTACAATATTATGTTATGGGATGACTGATGCCTGATGAGTGACGACTGTTGAGTTTATGACAAATATTACACAGACTTTTATGATTTCATCGTATTTGTTTAGTAATACAGTCACAGTATAATGTATACACAGAAAAAATTATTGAAATTTTTTTATTTATAAACTATAGATCATTTTTTTGTTGAGCTCTACATTAAAACACTCTCGTATTATAGCGGTACTTGATGTAACTATGTATAAATACTACATAATAACTATAGCCTATATACAATAATCAATAAATATTTAAAGAATTTAACAGCTATTCAATGAACTATTTTTTAAGCATTTTTAAAATTTAAAAACCTATAAAATATGAACAATAATTAATGCATCCATGTGGTAGTTAAAATATTTTTTAATAAATGTAAAGTTCAAACTTTTCCGGTACAAATTAATTATGAATTAAAAACTTGTTTGATTTTGAATTCCGTGAATTGACTTTGTATTTGAATTCGTTGACTGATATAATAGTTATTTGTTATCTTATGATATTAAATGTCTAATAAATTTTTACAGCGATATTTTAAAATTAATAGTTTTCCCAACTCTTTAAGAAGAGTAAAATGTTTTCAAAATCAATAAATATACTTGGTCTTGCATGCCTTTTTATCATACTTCTAACAAAATAAAATATTGTTACGGAGTGCACAATGTCCTATCAAGGAAACATTTGTCTCTACATTTTAATATTTTTACGAGGAGGCCTACATCCTTTTATAACACAAACCATAATTTTTAAATATTTTTTAAAAAATAATGTATCGCCATGAATAAAAAAATATTTTGGTTTTAAAATTTACTAACATTACATCAGTTGATAAATTTCAATTAATTACAGTATTTTATATTATGACATATAGTGATTAAAAAAAATTTTGGTGATTTTGAAGAGTAAAAAATGTTTTTCTTTTAATTAGTATAATTGATAGAAATTTTAATATACTTATATATTTATCAAAATAAAAAATTATTTCTTTAACATTTTTTTTAAAAACATTGAACCAGCTGATTACAATAGAGAATAACAAGATAAAAATCTTTTTATAAAATGTATTCAACATAAATCATTTATATTTTTATTTATATATTCTTTTAATACCGTATGGCTCGTAAGTACCTACCTGAATAAAAACACGAAATACCTACTTTAAATTGTTAGTCGTAATTTTGATTATATTGCATTAACATGCTACTCGTGACTAAAGAACAATTTATTTTTCAGCTATTTTTTTTTTCTTATTTTTTCTTTATTAAGAGTAAATTGTTTTTTACCTATCATGGTTTTTAGAAAGTCAACAAACACGGACAAACCAAATGCTCTATTCCTGTAGTATGCTCACCATTTTGAAAAAAATTATAATAAAACTTTAAGTATACCTATAGCATAATATATATAATAATCAGCTGGTAAGCACTAATTAGTATAACTACTCTTAGTGACCATGTAATTGGTAATTAATCCTAAATAAATCAACTTATTTTATACATAATTAAATTTAGTTTTGATAACACTAGGGTTAATTTTCATAATTATTAGTAATTTAGATTATAATAATACATAATATAACAAAAAAATATTTAAGAATTATACATAATTTGTCTACATCGTTATAAGTTATATCAATCATCAAGTAATATTAAAAAGTAAACTGTATGTTATTATTAGGGAACGGATTTAAATGCTTTAAAAAAACAAGAAAAATGCCTTAAAAAATACGATTTAATGCCTTAAAAAAATGCACTAAAAAATGCCCTAAAAAACTTTAAAAATGTATTTATATTCAATAAAAACAGAATTTTGAATTTAAAACTTATAAAAAAAACACATTACTATGAAAAATCTGATAAAAAATATTTAAATACAATAAAACTTTAATTAATTAACTCTCAATTATCTTCTGTACAATTTAGATAAATAGCTTATCTTATCTTTACCTTAATGCGGGTAATAATCTATTGTAACTTGTATGTATATATTTTGTGTCTACACGTGTCATCAATAATTTGGTAATATCGTAACATTCATAAAACATATTTAGGTATTTTTATTTTTTTTAGTATGAATGTTGAAAAGATGTTGAAAAAATGACTTAAAAACCATAAAAATGCACTAAAAATGTCAAAAAATGCTCTAAAAATGTAATAAAGTCTTAAAAATGCAAAAAATGCAAAAAAATGCAAAATAAAAGTTACAGTTTTTAATTCCTTGATGTATGAAATGAACTTTTTGCTTGGAAACCAATGTTTTCGGACATTCAGAAAAAAATGCAATTTGCATTCAAATCCGTTCCCTAGTTATTATATATGATTCAATAACAGGACGTTTTAATATATTTATGTGAAATTAAATATTTACCAATTCAATAAACAACTTAATGTATAGACGTATATTTATACCTATATGGTAATCCCTGTGGTGTTTCTACTAATGTAAATTATATCGATTAGTTTTGTTTGCATGCCTATTGGCAAATCTTATATAGGTATGTAGAATGTATATATAGGACCTTTGTATTTTGTATGTGCAGTCTTTTACGAAAACAAAGTTAGAATTTTAAATTCAATTCTATATTCAGTATTAAATATTAATAATAATCCTAAATTATTATGACAAATAAAATATATAATTAGGTACACACAAACACAACACTTTCAAGTTTCTCTATATGTATATAATATATATATACCACCTAGTGCACCTACGAGGCTACGAATAAATAAGCAAACTGAACCAGATATGTAATCAATAAACATTGCCCATTTGTTGACTAATATTTATACTTATGTAAATGGTAAAAGTACAATTATAGATATGTAAGTGCAGTTAACTCAAATACGTTTTAAATTTAAGTATGTAAAAATTGAATCCAATACTTTGACGAATGAATGAATAGACATATTTCATAAATAATAGTTATATGTACATTTGTGTTATATTCGTGACTGCCAAATAAACAATGACGTCTCTCTATTTTTGCAATAATATCACAACATTTAACAATAACATTGAAATTATTATTGTTTCCATCATGGATTTATGTTTAACGTCTTTTATTATATTTGTTGTTTTTATTTATTATTATAATAGTGGTATTTTTATAGGTAATCATTATACAGACTATATACAGTAACTACCTACATAGAGTTTAAGTTTGGCAAACAAAATATTTATAAAAAGTTGTATATCCGTCTCAAACTCTCACCATAATGTACTCAACATATTTTATACTTGTTATAATAATAAAAATAATTATATTATAATAATAAAATTAATAAAGAATAGATATTAAAATATTTTCATGGGAGATATTTCAATTTGAGATATTTTTTCTGAAGATATTTTGACTAGAGATAATATATTGTTAGAGTTATTTTGACTGGTTACCACTGATTTAGGTTACAAAATAATGCATTATATGAAATTAGATTAAAAATTAAAAATAGACTCTATGGACACTCCTATTTATTTAATTGTATTATACTATTACAAAATATTTTTCAATTAAATACTTAATAATAAAAATTAAATATACTTAGCCTAAACAATAATAATTTAATTTAACTTTTGTATATATCTATGAAAAGTAATTTTGTAAAATTCATTTATACAGTACTAAGGTAATTCTCATCCTTATGGCTCATAGGTACTTTGTTTTCCGAAAAAGTATTCCCCAACCGGGATTTTCCCAGATAGCGTGTTTTACAATGATTATTTTACAATGTAATTAGTAATAATATTAATTAATAATTACCTAATTTATATTAGTTTATAATCTATTTTTTTAAAATAAGTATATATAAGAATAGATTAAATTCTAAAGACGCAAATCGTGTGTGTAGTGTAAATTGATATGAAAAATGAACACTATTAATAATACTGAATTCAATTTTTCACGTCATTTAGCATGATTTTTTTCTAACTTTTTTTATATGTATGTCGTAAAATATGATATGTCTTATTTAAATCAAAGTATGAACAAATCTATTTTTTAATACATATTTATAGCTATATACAATAGTAAATACACAATATAAACACATTTATTTTCAATGATTAATGCATAAAATCGAACTTTTACATAATATAGGTAAAACATTTTTATTTTTTTATAGTATTTATACATACACGAAGTTCATGTGATTAATGGACAATCTATATTATATTATAATATATCTATATTTTTTCGATATATAAATTATTATGAACGCATCTGAAGCGTGGAGATTGAGCCAGATACATTTATTTCAAATACAATTAAAATAGGATTGATAAAAATGTATAGAAAAAAGCAATAATTATAGTATAGGAATTTCAAAATAAATTTGCTATATCTATATTTTTAAATTTGATAACTCAAAACTAATATTGTTACTTGTTAGTCATCCAGTACTTCAAAAATTGGGAAAAAATTAGGAAGCTAAGCTTTTTTTGGAGGGGGGGGGCTTAAATACATAAAATAAAATTTAGTATCTCTAGCTGTGCTTTGTGTTGCAAATAAATTTGAAAAGATTATAGTTCTTATAAAACTGGGGAATGCCAATATTTTGATGTAAGTTTGTGTATACTTTATTGATATTTTAATTTCAAATATATTATACAAATTATTGATCATACGTCTATACTAAATAAATCTGTATTTAATTTTATAATAATGTGCTCGGTCTTATATTTTTTACTATTGTATTAAAGTAAATCAAAAATGTAAACAAATCATTTTTATTCGAGATTATAAATATAGTAGAAAAAATGCGTACTTTATGTGATAATTATTGAGAATTTATTAAATAATTGTACAATTGATATAGTTAAATGAGAAATGTATAAAGAAAAACACATATTAGGTATATAGAATGAAAAGAAAATTAATTGTATAAGGAAAAATATAAATATAAATATGTAATTTCGGTGTATATTTTAATCATTAAATATAAAGATAATATATACCATGGATAAAATGTTTATATTTACCAATTTCGGTTACTATACGTTATGCAGTTGTTTAATTGTCTTAAAATTAAATTTAAAAAAAAAACTATAAAAATTTAAAACTGCAGAAAAAAATTAAAAATATCCAAAAATTTCCATTTATCCCAAAAGTAGTTAAATATTTTGGAAAGATTACGGTAATTCACAAGCTTTATTTATTTATTTATTTATTTATTTTTAATTATATAATTTTGAACTACAAGAACAAAAATAACTAACGTAGATTTTGTTAAAATTCCTTTTCGCGTTTTACGTTTTCATTGTTTAATTTTATTCATAATCATGTTTTTTTGATATTATGAATTAACGATCTAAAGTAGGACTGCAGTTCATATTAAAAGTCTAATTATTAGTTGATATGTGTACCTATCCCATGCGTGCAATTTTTGGCGGTTATATTGCTTTAAAAAGTTCTTACATACAAAAAAAAACATACACTATTGTCAAACCAATACATTATTGACTTCACTCAGAATTTAAAACTAATAAAGATATTGTAATTACTCACCTTGTCCATGACTACTCCAGCAAGGAAAATCAGCAAGCGACGAACGAGCGTTTGTTTTGCATGTCAAAACCAATCTGTTTGTGTTCAATCCCTTCTACAGTACGAGCTATTAAGTTTCCATTTATACTTTCGTACCTTCCCATGAGCAGCAAGGTACCGTGTGTTATTTATTTTTTTCGTATATTTTTTTTAAATCGCTATTTTGCATGTCAAACAAAACAATACTTGATAAAAAAGGATATACTGCCGCATTCAGTCCGTAGTGTAAGGTGCGCCCTTTATTAACAATAATTTCAACTCTGTTAAACGTTATAATTATGAAAATTACATATAGATAGAAAGCATTCTAGATTTTTTTTCTATCGTTGAAGCGATTATTTTTAGGAATATTTACTTTGAAAATATAGTTGACCCATTTTATAAACTTCGTTATATAGTCATACTGAAAATGCGCAAATCGTTATCCACATTTTATAACTGCCTGTTTATAATCACATAAAAATATTTAAGATTTAATAAACACCGTCAACCTATTTGACGCTAAAGCAGCCATAAGTGTTTATTTAACAATAGTATAATGCGTATGCTCAAATCAACTTGAATGTTAATTGGTTAGGTATAAATTAATCATCTATTAATTTATTGTGAATGTTGAATACAGTTCAATACGTAAGTAATTATAATTATAATACGCAATTATTGCGCATTTTTATATCTTATTCACGTTGCATATCCATTCTGAAAATGTAAATAACTATCAATATTAATGTTATCCACGTGCTATTTTTTTTATTGTGGTTCGGATTCCCTAATAAAGTAATAACAACTAGCGTACTACCATTAAGTATGCTAAAATATAGAATACGAAATTATAGAAAATAATTGTATAACATATACGCTATAATATAATAAAGAAAAAATATATGTATTATAGTTATAATAATAAAAATACTACTCGAAAACTAAAATATTAAATAAAAATATGAAGTATTTTAGTTTATTTATTAAATTTACATAAACTTTCAAAATTATTAATATTTTAAGATTTCTCAAACTCCTATACAACAGAGATAGATGTACACAGTTGCTGCCTCAGGGCAACTTATTTTTAAGATCCATAGTTAGTTGTTTCTGCAACCCGCGGGTAGTAAAAAATTAACATATTATTGTCATACAAATTTTAAAAACTCAAGTAGTAAAGTAGTAGCTCTACTTTGGTAAATTATTAATTCTACATATATAGCAGTGGTCATGGACGCAACTAGGGGGGAGAAGGTTATAGGGAGTGCTTAGTACTCCCAATATTCAAATTAGAAATCCCAGATTTTTTCATGCAATGTCTTAAACGAATCTATACATTTATAAATTATATAAATTAAATTAAAAAAACAACTTAGTATACCTAATATTTCTCATATAAATCACCTACAGGCAGATATATTAATATATTATATTATTTTACAAGAAGTGAGAGGACATTTTCAAACGTAGAAGGGTGAAAAATTAGCTTAGAACTAGAAGGTATAGGACAAAATCGTTTTTTAAATCTTTCCACGTCCTACGATAAGCATACTAAAAGATACTTAATAAATAAAATAAATACAAAGACAATTTTAACAATAGTTTTCTTAATTAATCAGGAAATTAGTTTATGGTAAAAAAGTGCATAGGATAAAAATAAAAATGTTTATGAAAATATAAATTATTTAATATTGAATTGTTTTGCTAAACAGTGGAAGCCCTCGCGATTCACTTTAGTATACAATAATTTTAGCCCTCTCAAAAAAATTAGTCTATTTATTGTAGTCATGTTTCATGTATATTGTATAGTCTAGTTGCACCTATGCGCCTTGATCGTCCAATTGACCAGTAGTTATCAAATCATAATTAATAATTAGCTAATTAATATACTTTCAAATTTTCCATTTTTACATAATATGTAATATCTCAACACATAATATATGAAGAAATAAATAATACACGATATATTATTAAACAAAAAATAAATATTTAAAATGTAAACTTGGATTAAAAATGTTTACCTAAGTATATATTAATTATAATATAAATCTAATTCAAATTTACCGACTTTAAAGACTTGTGATCCTATATTCCTATGTATAGGATTATCGCTTGCATGATAAATAATATGTATGATATAGAATCGTATATATATTATAAACTATAGAGTAAGATACAAATATCGCGCACACATCGAATCAAACATTCCATAAATATTAAAATGCAGTTTAAAAAGTTCCATCGGTAGATATCATCGTGATATTAATTAACTTAAACGGCATTTTGATATAATGATGTAGCATGTATGTATTAGTTGGTCACACAAATAGTCACGACGTCTACAATAATGCCTACCTATATAAATAATTGATTGACAAACATTTCTTTTCTTCAAGAGCATGCGTTTTAAATACAAATTTGTAGTACAAGTTAAATGTAAATGTTACATTTTAATAAAAATGTTAAACATAAATAAAATAAAATATTTTGGTCTTACCCATAAGGCCATAACTCATAAGTTTATAAAATAATTTTAATTTACTTTGACGAGCACGACTTCAGGATCTCAGAGTATGGTATTATACTACTAGTATGTTACTATCGTGAATCTTCAATTGTAGATTTAATTTGTCTTACTCTAAAAATATATTTCTTAATGCCTAGGTGGTAACATTGATTATAAATACCTAAGTATTTATTATCAATGGTAATAGGTATAGGTTGCTGGTTGGTACAATATAAAAGCCATCCCTTCCGAATTTAATAGAATGTATACTTACAAAAATAATCGCCCTTCAAAGTGTGATGACAGTCCGATCTTGCTACGTATTCAAATTATAAACAGTATAAGCCCCACACGCAGGCATTGTTAAAAATTGAAATATAAAATTGCTTTTTTTGAATATTCACCTCTTAGATCCAAATAAGAATGTCTCACTTTTTTCTATTGGGTGCAAAATAAACCTTCGACTTGTATATAATAGGTTAGTCAATAATAAACTGACCCTTGAGGCTACTTTATTATTAATTGTATTGATCTTAATTTTACGGGTTCATAAACCTGCTGCAAGACTGACTTTTAAAAGTAATTTTAAAAATGTTAAAATACTAATAATCATAGCTTGGTATGTCATACCAATACATTTATACCTATATAATTTAAGTAACAACTACAGTGCTGTAGCCAGATACAGTTTTAAAAAGTAAAAATTAAAGGCAAAAAGCATCCTCTATAAATGTCAGTATTATGTAGGCAGATACAATTGCTAACACGGTAATACGGTATAGACACTCAGATTCTATTTATCTTCTAAGACCGTATGTATAACAAAATTATAAAAAAACACCTAAAACGATCTTATAAATACACATAGTCATAACTATAATATAGTGAACAATTTTGGAGTTTATGAAAAATATAAATTATACTAACCTGCAAGAACTACGTATCCATATTTTTGAAAATTCACTGCAACTTGCAAGTAGTAGTGTCACCCTCGCTCTTCCATAATAATATAATATACATGTCACTGTTAAAAAATTGATGACTCAAATTCTTCTGAAAAATCGTACCCTGCATGTAATTTTTAATGCTTACACGGCTACGCCATACAACAACCTAGAGTTGCAACTTGCAACTAATGTAAATGCCAAATAATATTATTTTAATTATTTTTACTGAAAAATGATTTTAAGATCCCTTTTTGGCGTTTACCCAAAAAAAAAAAAATGTCCATAACCATAATATGACGACAGATTATTAATGTGAACATTGTGAACATACGTCATACCTATAGGTACACATATATAAATACATATACATATTAAAATCAATAATATGAAGATAAAAAGATGTGTCTACTGTCTTTGTTTATTTTTAAAAAAATTAACATAGTTTAAAATAGAATAAATATGCAGTATTCACTAAACGCAGAGATGCTAAGTAATAATTACATTCCAATGAATTGTTTAACGTCTATAATTATATTGAATTATTAAATAAAAATAATTACGTGTAGTATGGTATTGAATTACTTATTTTTCAGGTGATATAGCCTAAGTAAGCATACCTACTATATTTTTATACGAACCTGATACTCGCGAAGACGCAATCTTGCGTATACTATTTAAAGTAGGCTTGCCATTCGTCCCGGTTTGACCGGGACAGTCCCGGTTTTCACAGCATGTCCCGGTGTCCCGGTTGTTCATTAATTTTGTCCCGGTTAATGGAAGCCGAGCGAAAATAACTTTAATATTGTATTATTCAATAACGAATATGGAATATTATTGTATATAATATCATAACATCATTATATGTTTATATGTATAGCATGTATCAGTCTGTGGGAAAATAGTTTTGGTGATGCATCTACATTTTTTTGGGTGGGTGAAAATTAAATTAAATGGGATAAATTTTTAAAAGCTTCAGAAACTTTAAACTTGAGACTTAAACTGAAATTGTAAACCACGATCAGCTTTTTGATGAAGTAGTATTAGTATTATAAGAATGTAGTTAAATGTAAAAAAAATGTAATGGTTTTTTAATTTTTTTTTTAAAAAAAAAGGTTATTTAATAATATGATGTTCCGGTTTGGTGATTTTAAAATCTGACAACCCTAATTTAAAGTACCTATAATATTATAATATATTTAAAAATCCAAAACTGTAATAAATAATAATTATTGTTATGAAAATTAATATATTATCTATAATATAAAAATGAATCGCTGAATGTGGTGCAAAGAGCAAATCTCGAGAGCAGCTGAACCGATTTCGCTAATTATATTTTTATAATATTCCTTGAAGTACGAAGATGGTTCTTATGGAGAGAAAAATTTTAAAAATTATCTGAAAAAGTCTAAAAAACTCTTTAAGAGCGTGGTCGGCGACCATCTTAATACAAAAACGATAATATATAAGTATATAAATATATATTTAACCAATAACCATATTATCATGGAAAAATTAATTAATTATCTATGTCATAACGCAAGCATATAATTACTCAAAAACAATAGTATGATGTAAATGGTCTATTACTACTAACCTCCCATTGACTCACTCCATTAAATTCGCATACGCTGATGACCTAGCTATCGTAACTCAACATAAAGACCTCAATGAAACAGAATGGATACTCACAGACGATCTCATCACTCTAAGTAACTACTTCCACGCCTGGAGACTAAAACCTAACACCAGTAAAACAGAAGCGTCCTGTTTCCACCTCAACAATAAACTTGCTAGAGCTCAACTAAACATAAATTTCAACGGAGACGCTCTAAACCACAATTGCCACCCCAAATACCTTGGCATAACACTGGAACGCACACTCTCCTTCAAAACTCATCTCGAAAATACTGCCGCTAAACTTAACTCCAGAAATAATATAATACATAAACTCTGCGGTACATCTTGGGGTGCTTCGGCTCACACTCTGCGATGCTCGGCTCTTGGCTTGGTCTACCCAGTAGCTGAATACTGCGCATCCGTCTGGCTAAACAGTGCTCATGTGGCAAAAGTAGACACCCAACTAAACACTACCATGAAACTAATATCTGGTACAATAAAATCGACACCTACTCACTGGCTCCCAACATTAACAGCAATTGCCCCCCCCCCCACTACTTCACAGAGCGAGCGCCTTAGTCAAAGAGCTCTCAAAAATAAATCTCAATCATGAACTGCCCATTAATAATTTTATTGACGATGCGACCAAAACACGATTGAAGTCTAGAAACCCCCCTCCAAAAACAGCTAAGGACCTAATCAACGCAAACTTCGACATGATGACGCAATGGGAACAAACGTGGGCAGCCGCGGCAGAGAATGACAACATCCTAGGTAACATATCACCAGGACATATACCCACAGAATTTGACCTACAGCGAAATCTGTGGTGCACACTTAATAGAATACGAACCTCGCACGGTAGATGTGCAGATTCCTTACACAAATGGGGCATGAGAGACTCACCAGAATGTGACTGTGGAGCTGAGAAGCAGACCATCTATCACATAGCTTTTGTATGTCCTATCCACGCCTACCAAGGTCCCAGAATCGACTGCCTCACAATCCCTCCAAAATTTATTAAATGGCTGGAGGAACTAGAACTAGATCTCTAATACCTTATCGTTACTTTATTAATATTACTCATATTTTCTCTTATTTTACTTGTTACTGTTTGTTTATTTTTATTTTATTCATCTGTTATATATTAACTAATTAAATTTACTGTACGTTACCATTTTATAACTCTAATGCATGTAACCACAAACCATACGCTAAATAAAAATGGTCTATGGTCTATGGGTTATGGTAAAATGTAAATTGTCTGTGGTAAATCTATAATCGTAATATCTTACATATACGTATAAAAATGAATCCCAATTTCCTATGGTCATCGCATCACGCGTGAACGGCTGGACCGATTTCGGTAATTCTTTTTTTGTTGTGTTTGTCATTATAAAGGAGAAGGTTCATATGAAAGAAAATTTTTGAAAATCTACTGGAACGGAAATTCCAAACGTTCACAGGTATACTTACGGGTATCCTTGGTAACACGGACGAAAAAAACAAAGGAGAAGGCAAAAATCTAAGGGCAATCACCAAGTATTAAATAATAACTGTATTAAACAAATATTTCGTTTCCACAACAGCAATAAATTAATTGGTATTTTGCACAGAGGTCAATTGCAAGCAATCTAATATTTTGAAAAAGTATACTTTAATTCTACGACGTGAAATCATCCTATATTTATATATTTATATATTCTTATATACATTCTACTTTAAACTTTAGTCGCAATTTCCAGTGCGGCTAACATTTGCAATGTCGATAAATAAATCACAAGGGCAGTCGCTAAGTGTTTGTGGCATCAATCTTGAAAATCCATGTTTTTCACATGACCAGTTATATTTCGCCTGTTCCCGTGTCGGAATACCAACAAAACTTTTATATACACGCAAGAAAAAAAACCTAAGAGTGTTATATATCAAAGCATTAAAATAATAAACACTTTTTTTATTGATTATACCGATTCCAATTCAATATTCATAATTAATACAGGATAACGTCTGTCGGGTCAGCATTTGTAAAATGCTAATTTAATTAAATTGTATTTGATAATACTGCAGTTTGAGGGCTAGATATGCAACTCATAAAGTATATTTTGAGTAGAAAACAGCATTTTCCTTGTGTTATTATTAATGAATTACTCCACCCCCTTTCAGGTCAAAATTTTGGTTCTGGGCCCACTTTAGGGTATTCACTTTTTCATCAAGGCCCCAAAATCCTAGTTGCACCTGTGTTGAATCACGTTCGACTTTAATATATATTTATATCTCACTCAAATATGTAATTGCTATAAATTTGGACTATCTGCATGGAGGCATGTTACACAGGTGCAACCATGACAAAAACATAAAGAAAAACTACAATATGTTCTTATATTTAATATTATATGAAAATATTTTTAAGTTTAATATACATATTATGATGAATATTATAAAAACCAATCTAATTATTCATTATAAAAAAGAAAATTATTAGTCTACAGTTCTACACAAAACCAAGGAAAAGACGAAAAAGTAGATGGAACCATGATATGAGTTTTCTCCATGACAAAAAAAAAAATTAAAACGTAATGATGGTAACATGACCTATACTACTTAGTACTTAGATAATTTAGTTAAAACTTATTGAAGTCCTAAAATATTTATGTCAGGAACAATTCAGTTCTCTACAGCAGATGTTCTCAAACGCCGTTCCATAATAATAAAGGAACCGGTTAGTGTAATATTGGAAAAAATTATATTTCCAGTGTAGTGTTTAAACATTAAAGTTAAACCTTGTACATTGTAATCAGATTTTATACTTGGAATATACCGGTATTGTTATATTTTATTTATATTTATAAATGCTAACTTTTTATTAAATTTTATACCCTAATCTGCAGTCAAAACTAAAAAAATAAAGCATAACTTTTTTATTTTTTGAACCAAAACCCAAAGTGGTCCATAGTCCAACTAAAAAGCCATCTAGGTGGTTCGCGACAACAAAATGTTTGACAGTACGACATACAGCATGACTGAAGCTATTGCAATTTGTAGAAGAAATATTATGTCTTCTGTTAAAGTATATTCATACAGAGCTATCTCGTCAAGCACATGTATCATAATTTATGTTTCTTTAAGTTTCCAAATTAAAAGAAAAGGATGAGTAGATGAAACATGTCGTTAAATGATAAGTAACACATAAATATTAATTTGTATTTACATTTTCTGTATTATAGTCAATAACATTTTGAATACAACAACTAAATTGAACAAATATATAAACACAAGTTTTTAGGTCACTTATTGTGCTCAGGAATTTCATACTCAAGTATGTATATAATTTCAAAATATTTAATGAGATCATTTAGAATATATTTATAAAAAATATATTATGAAAAAATTATTTATATTAATTTTACATAATAATTTATTACAAGATAAATGAAATAATCTTAAGTCAATATAACATAACTTATACGTAATTGTTTCAAATAATTAGGTTGTTTTTTTAATAATTCACATTTATTAATTATTAACAATACAATTATACATAAGTACACGATAAAATACAATAAATATCCCCATTAAAAATTATTAAATCATAGGCGGCAAGTCGACTTTACTCTGCTTGTGAGCAAATGTTAAGAAAGTTAACGATGATACTGCACTTACTAAGAATATAACATCAAACCAACGATGGTAAAAACTAAACTGTAAATCTCCAAGCACTTCTGTAATAATAGCTCTATACTCTGCTGGCATGTTCATACGCATTAATAGTACAGATGATACAAAATACATGCCCATAAGTTGAGCAAATATTAAAACAATAATGTTTGATGATTTGCTACTGGAAAGTGCATAAAAAAATTTTGTTAATGTTAAAAGGAGACCTCTTATTGATGTGAATGCTATACATCCGACTAATAAAAATGATACATGTTGAGACCAAAATGATACATCAACATCAATGCCAACCCATTCAACCAAAATTTCCATTCCTCTGGTAACTGGATCTTTTTTCCCTACTCTCTGTAACATTATATTCAATGTGGACATAATAATTTTCCAAACACAATATAATGAGAAAAAATAACCAAGAAAATTAAAGTATTTCCCTTTCCATGTCTTGGCCCAAGCAGTACGTTCTAGTGTGTTGTGTAGATCATGAGTATCTAAAAATAAATGTCTGCTAAGTTCTTCCAAGGCTTTAATATCGCTTTTGATTCCTCTTAAATCACTGGATACATTTGACTTAACTCTTTTAAGCATATCCATAAATCCAAATGTACTAACTCCAGCATTTGTTTCTGCCAGTAAAACCTTTTTTTTCTTAGCAACAATTACATCCATTGTCTGAAGTAGTTGTTTTTCCACATTCACAACATCATCTCCAGTCACAGCTTTTATGAAATATGCCATTGAAGTATAAGGGTAGTTTACAGCACCAAAACCAGATAATAATGCCATAACTGTAACACCAATAACACCAATTCTGCTAATACAATTTTCTATAAATAAATGACCTTTTTTTTCTTGAGGTAACATAGGAAACGGATCACCAATTTTCCAAAACAAGAACAAATAAAATATCCAAATAATTGACGCTAAAATTCCAACTTTTTTTTGGAAAAATGGATACATATTACTCAAAGTAAAATAACATAAGTAAAATGGTATGAGTACAACAACCATAAATAACATTTTATACAGAATTATATTCCAAAATATAAAACGCGAGCTGGGAATCAATATACCAACGATTTCAAAGATGATTAATTCAAACATAGTACATGACAGACAAAAAGTGACTGAAAATATTAGTTGGATTGTTTTGTGATGCACTTCATAGTCTTTAAATAGTTTCTTGACAAAATAAACCCAGCCACACATAAAAAATACTGTTTGCGATAGTAAAATTACCGAGACATCAAACACAAAATGTGAACTGAACTCCATATTAACAGTTTGTGTTATTTGGTACAAATTATTTATGTTACAATTTGGCAATGTTCACTTTTTCTTCCATCATCCTCGTATTGGTGTAAATTAAAGTACATTTTAACTGCAAACGGGCGAACATAATGGCACTGTATAAAAAATAAAAATACATTTATTCATTAACATATTTAATATTTTCTTATATTAAATTAAAATGTTACTATTAAATGAGTAAAGGAATTAATTTTACATAAATGTCGGAACCTATAAAATAAATATAATTTTTAAATTATGTTTTTTTTTAACTAAATATGAAGCTGTTATATATTTTCCATCAATTATTTAAGAAACATTTATAATTATTACTACTTATTACCACACAATGTGTAACGCTCAAATGTGATGAATTTAACGTAATAAGTAGAATCATGTCCAACCAAGACCCAGTTTTGTAAACCTTTTTACAAATTAGTACAGGTACTGTATTTTCAAATAAAATATTATCCAAGAAACTATTTAAAAAAAATGTTAATTAATTTTGTGATAAAATTGTTCAAACTTTAAAAACTAGATATCATACGTTTAAACAAATTAGCATAGTAACAAATACTATTATTTACAAGCACAAAACTTTTAACTATTTGAATGTTTAGAATATAACCAAAAATCAATACATATAACAAGAAAATTGATATTTAACACCGTATTGAGTAAAGTTAATTGTAATTTGCATTCAAATTCTAAGTATCCATAACTTTATTAGGTATCAAGCAATGTTTTGTAGCTATTGTAAATTGTTTCTAAATATAAAAACTAAAAAGCTTGAAGAATATAATCTTTTGGTACATATTAATAGAAGTACATATTGACAAGTATAAGTTTATTTATAATTTTAATTAATTTGCAGGCCTCACCTAAAAATTGATCCATTTAATTTTCAGTGAAAAGTTCATCATTTATACAGGTCGTTTCATACTTTCTGTCAGATACATCCATTTAGATTACTAATACAATATAAACACGATAGCTTTAAAAAATTATTAAATTTAATTCGAAATCAAAAAACCAAAATTACTAGTGTTAAGGACTTTCAGAATTTTAATAGCTCAGTAAGTTAGTTAAAAGCACGGACTAAGATAAAATCTTAAAAATTGAAATAAAGTCTGTGCTGAAAGTGTTTACGTTACTCGCTATCACAACTATGAATGATAATTTTTTTGTTTGATATGCCGGTTTTATTATTATCTGATACACCATACACGCCCAACGAGAAAGATGAGTTACTTTATCCATGAAAATAATTTAAAATAGTTCAGTAAATACCTATTAAATACTATAAATATTATTTAGACATGATTAATAATATGTTTATGATTAATATTTAATACTTTATCAATTATGATTATTTTATGTCTCTATGATATTGGGACAATTCATTGTCTCAGCCATATTCAGGATTATAGAACGACGTATGATGTTTCCAAAATATATATAAATATAAAATAATTGAGCTTTGACAGTTTGACTATAGAATTATGTATAGTTCCATGGTTTGACCTAGGTGGATTAATAAACCTTGAGTTTAAAGAACCTTTAATCATGATTTCCGCATTGTACTATGACCAAAACACTTGTTAATTAAATCATTCACAATAAATTTAATTTTTTTAATTTGTAGTGTAAATGGTAATTTTATTAAAGATGCCGCTGAAAAAATTATTTATCTCCCTCGATTTTGTATTATTCAGTTTAAATCTTGTTTAGCATAATTCAAATCTTTAGATAATTTGTTTTCAATGTGATTCGTTTTAAATTAATCTTATCATCAAAATGTATAGTATTATATACTTGAAAAACAATTCTCCTCATTACTTTGTTTTATTTTTAATATTAATGTATGGTGTCCCACTGGGATTTACACAGAATGATATCTCCTGTGTTAATAAAGATAATCAAATTCTGTTTTTTTTTATGTACATCTCGGGGCAGACAATTTTGTAAACAAAAGTTTTGGCAAGTACAATAAGTGTAAGTGTATTATTAAAGAAGTTAAAAATTAACATTTTATTTTATTACTTTTATAAGTTTCAAAGATATTCATTGTATCAGTGCTTCTTTTTTCTGAAAATGTTGATGGTTCAAGTTTCAATTTTCATTAGCATCTTGATTTTTAATCATTTTTCTAATATACTTCTTTAGTAATTTGCTTATATTTAACAAACTATTGTCAACAAAATTGCATTTGCCCAAGGAAACACATAAAAACAGAATTTGATTAACACAGGAGATATTGCATAATGTAATCCTGGTATACACTGTAGATTGATATTTTTTCTTTTGTATTTTATATATATTTTCACATACCAGCAGAATATATTTTTAAAATTTATTGTAATAAACCACAGTATAAAAATTATATTAAAAGTAAACAGCTGCAACCCAATCACTTGTGTTTTCACTCCTGGCGGAACAACTGCCAGAATCCCCTACAGAGTTACCTTATAAACTCCACTTATTACTTATGTATAAAAACCTTCAACTACCATACCAAAAACGTATGTGGGCGATGATCATGGCCTCAGCAATTGAAGCCCTGCAAAAAAAAAAGAACAATATTTTGCAAAACTAATTAATACGTATTAGTTACTGATATAGTATATTTTACTTTAAAATAAAAGTAAATAAGATATTAATGGTTATTTTTAATTCAGAATAATATATAAATTGAAGATAATAATTATAAAGGCTTATTAACACATCCATAGTTTTGGAAAAATTGATTAAGAATATTTTCATTAATCATTATTACTTACATTTATATTATATCTTAATACTAGGATGCTTGTAGACTTTGTTTTCAAATAATAACTCAATTAAACAAACATAAACTAATTATTTCTTTAGCAGATATTATTGACAAATTTATCTTTTACAATATTATAATTTTAAAGTACAAAAGATTAAATTTCAAATAAAAAAATTAACAGAAGATGCTCATATTTATTAATCAAAATTTTTATCTTATTGTTAACACTTCAAGTACAAACTAATATCATGAAATACAATTACAATAATTAGTTTTTAGATACATAATATCTTATTATATTGGTTTATAATCCAATTTAGATTCCAAATTTTTATTGTCTGATACTTTTCTAACAGCTTTCATAAAATCTTCATGTGTCACATAATCTTTTTCAGCACGTATGGCAAATAAACCAGCTTCTGTGCACACATTACGCAAATCTGCCCCATTGAAATTGTCAGATAATTTAACAATCGCTTCATAATCTAAACAAAATAAATTAAATTGAAAACAAATAGGTAATATCAAATATTGATGGTTAATATACAGGGTGTCCCAGGTCTATTTGACTAATGCAATACCTTTTTTTCTATTCAATATTTTTAAGTTTTTTTTTTTTGTAATGATTTGTAGAAACCTGCGCTATAATTTGTATATCTTATACTTTATTTTATTTTTTTACAACAAAAATAAATAATTTAAATTTTGTATTTAATATTTTTCTAATAATCCAAGATAGCTATTTCATAAATAAGTATTTAAAAACAATTTTGGCGTTTAAAACTTTTAATTTGGTTAAGTCGCTAATTTTTAAACAATTTTCAAAGTTCTGATCAGCTATCTTGGATTATTAGAAAAATATTTAATACAAAATTTAAATTATTTATTTTTGTTGTAAAAAAATAAAATAAAGTATAAGATATACAAATTATAGCGCAGGGTTCTACAACTCATCACAAAAAAAAAACTTAAAAATATTGAATAGAAAAAAAGTTTTTGCATTAGTCAAATAGACCTGGGACACCCTGTATATTTATTTAGATTTTGAGCATAACAAAATAATAGATATTGATGTTAAAGCTTATGAAATTATTAGGTTTCCATTTAGACACCACCTAACTTAATCTGCCTGCCCTAATCTCATTTTAAATAAGTTGTGAAAAAACTTAGTATAGATGAATTCTTACCAATATCTCCTTGTTTAGTAATAGGAGCTGCATGTATTTTTAAAATATCCAAACGAGCTTGTTCATTAGGTAGTGGAATTTCAATTTTACGATCCAACCGTCCAGGTCTTAATAAAGCTGGATCTAATGTATCCGGTCGATTGGTAGCCATTATCATTTTAACCTTATCATAATTCATCAATAAAGAATTTCTTATACAAAAATTAACAATAAAATACCTGGCCTAATGAATCAAAACCATCCATTTGATTTAAAAGTTCCATCAAAGTTCTTTGAATTTCACGATCAGCAGATGTTCCTTCAGAAAAACGACGACCACCAATAGCATCTATTTCATCCATAAATATAATACATGGCTGATGATCTCTAGCATAATTGAACATTTCTCGAATAAGGCGAGCACTCTCACCAATGTACTTATCAACAATAGCACTTGATACAACCTAATTTAAAATGTATTTTATTTTGAATACATAATTACTGATTGTCTTATTATTTTTACATATTAAAACAGTTCGATATTTTTAATAGTATTTAACAACTAACTTTTAAGAAATTGGCATCAAGTTGGCTTGCTACAGCTCTGGCCAATAATGTTTTTCCTGTACCAGGAGGACCATAAAGCAAGCAGCCTTTAGGAGGAGTTATTCCAACACGTTGAAATAATTCTGGATTTAATAATGGTAATTCAATAACCTGAGAATAAATATCAATAAATTGAAATAGAAACATAACAGCAAAAATACAAAAATACATACTTCTCTAAGTTCACGAATTTGTTCAGATAATCCACCAATAGCTGAATATGTAACTTCGCCTGGATCCTCATGAGACATTTTATATACCAATGGATCAACTTCACGAGGCAAATAACGCATAACTGTCAAAGTAGTCATATCTAAAGCTACTCGAGTACCAGCTTTTAGTTTTGCTTTATCAAGCTGACGTCGACAGCCGACTACATAACGGGGGCCATTTGTTGCTTTCACAATAACTAATAAAATAAAATAATTATTATCGTCCCACAAACTCGCATTATGGAATGTTATACGACTTACACTTATCTTCAGTTAACTGCTTTAAAACTTCACCAACAATCTAAAAATAACAAATTGAAACAATAATACCTATACTTCATTATTTATAATTAATTTATTGACTTACTTGACCAACACTTTGGAGTGCTTTTAGGTCATTTTCAGATTTATCATATTGTTTTGTTAGCTCTTTGGCTTGTTCTCGCACTAAATAAGATAAAATAAAACTATGAATATTACTCTAAATAATGCACCAAGATATGAAATATTTGTTATTGTCATGTTTGTATATTTAACCTTAGTAATAGATAGTTAAAATAAAATAATGTACTGAATAACTTCTTTCATATATTTCTTAGATTAAGGCATGTTATGAGAAGAAATTAGACATCCAGTAAGAGATAGGTGTCGTGAAAATGAATTTAGAAGGAAAGGTACAGAAAGTAAATTGGTTAGATGTAATTAAAATTTGAGACCGACATGTGATAGGATAGCTGGACCTATATGAGAGAGAAGGCAAGGGTAAAAATGAAATTGATATTCATTTGATTAAAATTAGATAAATTAATAACTTAAAATTATTAAAACAATAAATAACAAAAATAAAAACAAAACTTACTTCCTTTTAATCGACTAGAAATTTCTTTATGTTCCATAAGTTTCTTACGATTTTCCTGAAGAATTTTCTCCCTCACTGGATCAACTGGAATTGCTGATGACATGTTGCGGTAACTGATTTACCCAAACAACAATAGAAACACAGACTTCGGAATAAATAATTCTAATTATCCAAAATTTAAAAAAGACAGAAGACTTGACGGGTAATGAACCAAATCATGTAAAGATGAAAATATTCCTAGTTCGGCTTATCATGATGACAAGCATAAAAACAATGCAAATGGTTATTCATTTTAACTGGTGCGTGGTTATGTATACTCTTTGGAATTTCATATTTATGTGATAAAAACTATCTGGGCAGTCCGCTTAATAAAGTTGTTGTATATATTATATATATATATTACTGTACCCACGAAATACGAATCACGATCGCTCACAACTTACAAGTCTCTTTTGACTACTCTTGTCTCTTTTGACTACTCTTGTCTCTTTTGACCTATGGTTTCTAGTTCGTGATCACGAACATCGCCACATCGGATTTTGGAAAATACCGTTGCATCAAGATCTCGATTAAAGATATACATTTAATGGTGCTAACGATCGTGATTATACTCTAGCCGTGATATTACAATTTTAATTAAATCTTGGGTACACGAATATGTTGTTAAAAAAAAAGAGTAGGCAGGGACGGCGCCAGAATTTTTTCCCTAGGGGGGCAATAAAGGGCGAGTTAATTTTTTGAAGGGGCAAGCTCATAAATTTTACTTCTGTCAATAATTATAAAAAAAAAATTAATGATTTATGTATTAGTTATACAGATGACACTGTAATTCTGTAAAAGTCCATTTTTACATACAACATGAATTTAATACTTATTATTTATTAGTAATAATAACTTATTACGTAATAGTTAATAGTAATATTTAAAAATAAAAAATTCAACTCAAGGTAAGATTTTAATATGAAAACATTTTTTACTATATAAGTGCACCTCTGGGTAATATAACATAGGTACATTTAAAACATAATAGTAAATTTAAAAATAAAAAAAGTTCAACTATAAGTAAGATTTATAATAAATGAAAATATTTTTATTTTAAATAAGCATTATTTTTCTGTTGTGATGAGCAGCAGAAAACTTGTCCACAACTTTCTCCATATCCAGATTTTTGGAAATGTTTTTTCCAATCGAAAGAATTGCTATATCTGATAGTCTTGTGTTCATCATTTTATTTCTTAAATAAGTTTTAATTTGTCGGAGGCTAGAAAAAGTTCTCTTTACCCCCAGCACTGGAAGGCGGAATAATTGCTATGGTACATAATAAATACATTTCAGAAAAAGCCAATTTGTAATATTCTAATAATTGTATAAAATCAAGGATAGTGTTCATACTTCATTATTAGTTTTTTTTTCTGTCTGTTGTCTTTTTATGAGTTTTGGTATTAACTAATTAATATACTAACGTATTTACTAATTTACCAACCATATAACAATAAAATAATAATACAAACGTAATGCGACTATGCACAGACCCACGCCACACATAGACACACGTCACACACACACACACACACATTTTTTTTTTTTTATTATTAGCTTCTAATTATACAAATTACTACAGCTCAACAATTACAATTCCTTAGGACAAACATTAGCAAAACAGGATACAAATACAAATACATAAATTAAAAAAAAAAAAAAACTGATATTATACATAAACATTAGTTGATTTAGGTAAATTAACGTCAAATATAGAATCCAGCATTTTGAATAAAATTTAAAATATTAATTACTATGGATCTAGAGGAGTTTAAAATTATATGCGGATCTAATGACCGGATATTATTTTTGCGTAGGAAAGTCAGTAATTCTAACCGAGAGCTATGGAGAGAGATGAGCAATTGGCGAGAATATGGGTAAAATCAAAAATAATTTCCTCGACATGGCGAGAACACATGGGAGAGTCGTTTAACCCAAGATGGAAGGCATGTCCGGGAAGTAGGTTATGTCCTAATCTGAGCCAGGAAAACCGAACGATGTGAGACCTGTCTAAAGGTTGTTTGAGAAACCAAGGCTGGGAAGGGATTATAGGGGTTAAGGACCTGTACCAAGCAGCAAATTCGGGAGCAACAGAAGTCCACCTATTTTGCCAAGCGTGCTTAACACTGGTTTTTATTAAATTTAAGATGTCGGTTGGCGGAATCTTACGAATATGAGGTTTAGTGCTGTGTTTGGTAGAGGTTGCGAGGAGATCAGCTACTTCGTTGCCTAATACTCCAGCATGGCCGGGGACCCATAAAAATTCAATTGTAAAACCATGTGTGTATATGTGGAACAAGGATGCTTTTATGTTAATAATGAGAGGAGAAATGGCTGCAGAGATCGAAATGGAATTAATGGCTACAGAACTGATTGGGAATCCAAGATGATCAAACATTTTTTAATGTTTAAAGATTGTATATAACTTAGGGCTAACATTATCGCATAACATTCGGCGGTAAAGGAACACGTAAAATGGGGTAAGGTATCAGAGTAATTTACCAACAATTTAGGGATATGGAATGAGAAGCCTGCTGATAAGGTTGAAACTGATCCATCAGTGTACACCAAACAATAATTATGGTAATTAGATTCTATAAATTCATTAAAAATTTGGTTGACGGAAAATTTGGGCATATTCGTTCTGGTACTACTGTCTTTGCAATCCTTAAATAGGTTCAGTATATGAACTCGAGGAAGATGTAAAAGAGCTTCAAATGGAAAATCAAAACAATGAAGACGGTTTATCGGAATAAGAACAGAAGGGATGAAAGGATTAATAGAAGTTGCTACAGAAGCTAGAATTGGTAAAGTTTTAGGTACATATCGCCAACAAGAAGCCAAAGAGAGAAACATCTTAAAAATAGAATCATGCGAATTCGAAATGTGCTTCAGCAAAAACTTCCCTGCAAGTTGTCGTGATCGAATTTCTAATGGCGGACATACACATTCAACTTCCAGACATATGTTCGGTGCAGAACGAACTGCTCCAATTACTGTACGGAGACAGGAGGTTAACAGAGCGTTCAGCTTGTTACGCTGTGTTCGGGACGCGGAAGAGAACAAAAATGAATCGTAATCAAATTTTGACCGAATTAATGATTTAAAAATTAATAAAAGTGACGAAGGGTGAGCGCCCCACCAGGTACCCGTTAATGCTCTAAGTAAATTAGACCATTTGGAAATCGTGGTTTAAGATAATTGAAATGAGGTACCCATCGGAGCTTGGAGTCCAGAATGAGGCCAAGGTATCTGACTGAATTAGACGGCGCTATAGGCCTGTTATCAATATAAATAGTAGGAAAATCAACGTAACGTTTTCTGGTAAATATCATTGTTTGGCTTTTGTCCGGAGCGACTACGAAGAATGAAGAGGTAAGTTCTTTATTTAACGATTCAAGTGCAGAATTTAGGTGGAGAACTGCATTATTGAGCAATTTGTTTGCTGAAAAAACGACAATGTCGTCGGCATAGAAAAGGCATGAATAATCGTGAGAATATAAGCCTTTACATATGGTGGTCATATAGACATTAAATAAAATGGGACTGAGACAACTTCCTTGAGGGAGTCCCCTATAAGATGAGCGAATGTATTCAGAACCCGATGGAGAGGTGAAATGTAAATAACGTATATGTAATAGGGAGTAAATGTACTTACAAAAAAACGGTGGGAACGTTAAGATCCTGAAGTCGAGATATCAGAGTTGGTATATGTATAGCGTCGTATGCACCTTGAACGTCAACGAAAGCAGCCGTAAGAAACTCGCGGTTACAGAAAACATTATAAATAGGGCAAATGAGTTTAGAAAGGCATTCCATGGTACCGAGCCCACGGCGAAATCCAAATATATTATAAGTAGGGCCCGGAAGTTCATGCATTTGCATGTTTTTAATGAGTGCATCAAAAAGTTGCTGGATGAGCTACAAATTTGAATCACAACCTGATGAGTTCAAAAATGAAATTTTAGTTTGCATATTTTCGCATATTTTGAGGTTTTTTACATAATATGCATATTTTTAAAAAAAATTGCATTTTACTGCATTTTATTGCATTTTACCTTTGATATTTTTTTTTTTCATTAATATTTTATAGAAATTTCGGTCTTAGAGTATAAAAACCTGTTTAAAATTATACAGGTAATACTTAAATAATTTAATATTATGTAATTACTAGGGCCCGGAAGTCCATGCAAATTAATAAAATGGTTTAATGACTGTCGCGATTATCGTAATAGCACGATACAAGAATGTATAGTGAGAGTCCAAGCACAAGGTTTAGTCGTGTGCGATCGTCCTATAGTGTTGTTTTTGTTTTACATCGGTTTCCATTAATTTTAAAATGCCAAAAGTCGGAACGAATCGAATTTTTAGTTATGTGGCCGAGTTTGGTGAAAATATATTTGCATCCGATGGAGGTGTTTTATTTTGTAAAATGTGCGAAATAAAGATGAACAGTGACAAACGTTTTTGCGTAACTCAGCATATAAAAACTGAGAAACATGCTCGAGCTGTTAATCGCAAAACTAAAAAAAATAGTTTAACGCAACTGCTTCTTACGACACCATCATCACGGAAATCTGATTTTAACAAAGATTTATGCAAAGCATTGTTAAAATCAAATATTCCATTGGAAAAACTAAGCAACACACATTTTCGATTTTTTTTAAATGCATATTTAGCGCATATTTTATAGATTTTAAGCGCATATTTGCATGCATATTTTGATAGTTTTTTGTGCATGAACTTCCGGGCCCTAATTATAAGGAATAAGTTTATTAGCTTCGAGATACCAATCTAACCGATTTTTTAACATGAATTCTGTTAATTTACAAAAAGCTGAGGATAGAGCAATTGGACGGTACGAAGGATGTTTGGCAGCAGGTTTAGGTATGGGAATCACTCTAAATTGTCTCCAAGACTCAGGAATAATGTTATTTAACCAAAGATCGTAAAGTAATTTTAAAAGTATATCGAATGCTCTGATCGGGAGATGTTTAAATAAAATTGGAGAGATGTCATCTAAGCCCGCGGCGGATGACTTGCGTGAAGATACAGCTAGTGATAATTCCTGACGATTAAAAGGAGAAGAAAAATGAGAAGAAACGTGGTTAGGTAGTTGTTGAACGTTGATCGGTGTGTTGCAATAATTCTCCGCTTCGGAAGGAACATAAGATGGAGATATTTTATTACAAAAAGGCTCAAACCATTCGTCGTTGGTGGCCGTAGAAGATGAATTAATGGAGTTTTTGAATTTTTTCGCGGTGATCCAAAAATCGGCAAGCGGCGTAGAAGGGTCTAAATTAGAGCATAGTTTTTCCCAAGAGGCTTTTTTAGCTTTATTAAGGACTTTTGCTGTGTCAGCACGGGCCTTTTGATAATTTATAAAGTCGTCAAGAGAGCGTGAAGTTCTGTACTTATGGAAATAAAAAGAACGAGTCTTTACAGCAATGGTACACAAATCATTCCACCAAGGAGGGCTAGGAGGAAATGTCCTCTTGTTTATAAATATAAGTGGTGTAGATTTATTTGTTGCACATAATAATAAATTCACGAAGTTATTGTAATTAATGAGCGGCGAGTTCTCCAACTTAAAAGATTCTAAAAGATTAGCGACCTGGTAGGTAAATTTATTCCAGTCAGTTGCACTGAAGTTGAATCTGGTAGGGGTATTTTTTCCAATATGACATGTATGTGTAAGAAGAGGTCTACAAGGTATAGTGATAATGATAGGGAGATGATCGCTGCCGAAAGGATCCGACAATACAGACCATGAGCAAGACAGCGATATGTTAGGTGAAGATACAGTAATATCTACCATAGTATCGGGATATGGTGGGTGGTTGATTCTTGTGGCATCGCCGTTATTAAGAATACAAAGACCGTAATCTGAAAGTGCAGAAAAAACCAAATTGCCCCGAAAATCGGTATTTGCTGATCCCCAACCTGGATGGTGTCCGTTAAAGTCACCACCTATTAAGGATGAACGATTCAAGAGAGAAAATATATTATTGAAAGTTTCCGCAGAAGGATTTGATGAGGGAGGAATATAAATTGACCATAAATTAAGTTTCTTATCATTGATCATAACTTCTATGCCTACCAAGTCGATTGAATGGTGTTCTAGCAGATGCATAATATTGTCGTTTAATAATATACGCTTACTATTAATGGATTGATGTGTTACGATGGCAACGCCCCCGTATCCATCCATTCTATCTTGACGAGTTACGTGAAAATTAGGAATCGATATACGCGAGTTAGGGAAAAGCCATGTTTCAGAGAGCAATGCGCATTGACATTTGTTTTCCGCTAACAGGAAAGAAATGTCATTAAGACGCGCTCTAAGACTACGGCAGTTCCATTGAAAGATCTGGAATTCGTTTAAATTATCATTAATTTAACCTGCGATCCATTCTGAATGGAGGAGAAAAAATTAATAACGTAAGACTCGATTATATTGTTAAGAGAAGATTACACACACACACACATAATAATGAAATATTTCATGCCTTGACGAGTCGTTTGGATTAATAAACGTCAAAACGAGTTTGAATGAAGTGGTCGAGTGAATCAGTTTATAATTCTAAAGATATATAGTAGTCCTGAACTTTTAATGTTCTAACTTTTCCAAAAAAAAAAATATTTCGAAAATAATGAAATTGTTATTACATATATGATATATGCTAATATAAGTACTCAGTATAATGTCGATGTACACTACGGAAATCTTATAAAAAATCTTGTATAGTTGTATCCATGTCCCATCAACCTATAAAACGTATTTCGATCCCAAAGTACATATTTTTGAAAAATAGTTTATCCAAAGTGTGCTGCGTCTTAAAATAAATAATAATGTGCCACAATTGAAAAATGTTAGGGACCTCGGTGATAAATTATGTAATTATTGCTTAGTTATAGGCAATAATATTTTAAGTTATAGTTATACTCATAGAAGTAGGTATTTAATCTTGGCTGTGGTTACATTGTGGTCATTATGTTGTAAATAACTGTAAATTTTAATTACCACGTATATTGTGGCTGAAATATCTTGATATTTTCACTTTTGATACTGGACAGTGATCAGTACTTTTTTTCGCGGTATAGGTATCCAATCATAATAATGATAAAAGCAGAATTCAAGAAAATAATTTTACGCAATACATTCATATATTATAAACATATTTTAATGTTACATACACTTAAATGTATGCTATAATGTATTATATTTAAAAAAAAGTTAAAGTTACTTTGTACAATTCAATAAAACTACACTTCTTTTACTCAGCTTTTATCATAATTACTGGGTTTTCAGCCCTATTTCCAAAGTTTTAATGATCATTTAATTTATAAATTTAAAAATTTTTGGATGAGTGAATGAATCTAGGTTTCTTTGGCTTGCCCTGTGGGTATATCTAAGCTTAAAACTTAATAACTGTATTTACCATGGATGTATATTGTATATACTATCAATACTTAAAAATAGCTTAGGAAATGTTGAATATACCCCAACTATGGACACAAAGTAGATTATTTTCCAATTGCATTACAAGATAAATTACAATTTAAAATTACACCACTCTGCCTTATATATAGGTAGAATCTTCATTTTTCGTTTTATGAACTACATAAAATCACAATGTAAATGTGTTCTAGAAGTGCACATCTTATATTGAGTTTTGATATTTTAAGATAAGATAAATGTGATATTTAACATAAATGTTGTTTGTATACTAGTTTAAAATATGTTAACTATAAACTTCTGCTGCAAAATGTGGCTATTACATAACTGATATAATTTGACTGTGATTGTAAAAATTATAAATACCTATACTATTCAGATTTGCCTTCAATTTTATTCTAAAAAAATAACATGAAAAAAATTATTTATCTATTAATTACATGGTATTATAGTTTCATCAGAAGACAAAATTCTTAGTTTCTTAAAAGTATCAATTACATTAATAGAACATTGCAATCAATGTCATACGTCTGCTAATAATTAAGACAATATATTATGGATGGTTTTTACTTTTTTGATATCTAACAAATATCCACAATATACAACAACAAATAATAACAAACAAAAAAACATTAAATAATTTTTAACTATATAATGTAGTCGTTTTCACAATTTAATTTTAAATTATTTTTATTGATAAAACAGATGGTTGATGAATTTGATAAATTAAACACTGAATCCTAAAGAGTGACAGAAATTTCTATGTAAATAGTATGAGTTTATGTAACAAGTAAAAGCAAAAATTCATTACGAACTGTGATGTTTATCTAAAGTAAACAAATAAACATAAAATAACGAACTTTGTATTACATGTAGTATGTATCAGATTTGTTAAGTAAAATTAAAGTTGAAGAATGGCAAAATTATTCAACCAAAATTAATAGCTTTGCCAAAGTATGCAGCCAAATTTGCTTCTCTTAATGCTTCTGAACAGGTCTAAAAAATAAATCATAGTTTTTAATAATAAATTATGGTCAATATTTCTTAAATTTATAAGTAAAAATTACCGGATGTGCATGACACACTCTAGCAATATCTTCACAAGATGCTCCATATTCCATTGCTAAAACAGCTTCATTAACTATCTCTCCAACACCCTGTACATTTAAACATTGATTTATTAGTACAAGAATATCATTATATTTTTAATAAATATTACTGGTCCAATTAAGTGGCATCCTAATAATTTGTCAGTAACTTTGTCACCAATAACTTTTATGAATCCATCAGTATCATTGTTAGTTTTAGCTCTACTGTTTGCTGCAAATGGGAATTTTCCTATTTTGTAATCCACACCCTGAAAAAGAATGTGGTCATAATTAAAAATTTAAAAATAATATATTCATAATTTAGGTGTTAAATTACTTCATTTTTTAAGTCTTCTTCAGTTTTTCCAACCCATGCTACTTCTGGATGGGTGTATATAACTGATGGTACGCAATTGTAATCAATATGTACTGGTGCGCCTGTTATACCTTCAACACAAACTATTCCTTCATCTTCTGCTTTATGTGCCAACATTGGACCATGAATACAATCTCCAATTGCAAATATACTAGAAATTGATCAAAAGGGATAAGTTTAAAATATGAGTACAAATATGAAATAATACAATTTTATACTTAGGTATAACAGTTTGGAATCTGGAATTCACAGGTATTCTTCCTTTAGCATCTCTTTCAATGCTATTTTCTTCTAAACCTAAATTTTGGGTATAAGGCCGGCGGCCAACACTGACGAGTAAAACGTCACATTCTAACTAAATATTAAAAACCAATTAAAATATTTTATTAATTACTTAAATAATAACTTACTGTTTCTTTTTTGGTTGAATCTTTCGCATTTTCTACATCAACCAATATTTGACCTCCAGATTTACTTGCACTAATTACTTTAGTTCCCAACTTAAAACTTAATCCTTGCTTGGTTAATATTCTTTGAAATTGTTTAGACACTTCACCATCAATACCAAGACCACCAATTGAAGGCATAAATTCAACAGCAGTTACTTTGGATCCCAAGCGACTCCAAACAGACCCCTGAAATGCAACAGAATATAATCATAACTTGGAACATAATTTATAAAATATGACTTACTAGTTCAAGACCTATGACACCAGCACCAATAACAATCATTTTTTCAGGAACTTTTGAAAGTTTTAAGGCTCCTGTAGAGGAAACAACTGTTTCTTCGTCAATCTAAAAATAACAAAAAAATTATTTAAGTTATAAACATTTTTTTTTTAATATGCAATTGATAACTAACATCAATTCCTGCAAATGGAGTAACTTCAGAACCTGTAGCTATAAGTATATTTTTTGTTTTAATATCTTCTGATGAACCATCTTCTTTCAATACAGATACTGTATTTGGGTCCTTAATTTTACCATGACCGCTGGCCAATGTCACTTTGTTTGATTTAAATAAGTGAGCAATTCCACCAGTTAGTGCACTGACTGCATCAGTTTTTGTTTTCATTAATGCTTCAAGATTAAGTTTGACATTTTCAACTATAATATTTAAGAATTAAGATTTAGTATAAAAATTATTAAATTTTAATAAAAAAATTGAACTTACCTTCAACTCCTCGAGAATTCAGTTCACCAGAATGAGCCATATGATAATAATGAGAGTTATTCAGTAGTGCTTTAGAAGGAATGCATCCAACATTCAGACAGGTGCCACCAAGTGTGGCATTTTTTTCAACACAAACAGTCTATACATATTACATAAAAATTTGTTGAAATTAATAAATTGTTCACTTTTCAGAGAAATATTAAACAAGTTCATGCCAGTGTAGTTTTATAGAGGGCACTGAGCAGAAGAAGGAACATTTATACATGCGCTGGAGCCTAGACATATGCTATTTCTATGTATACCTATAACCAATCATTTTCATGACATTTCAGAAAATCAAGATACCAAATTTTAATGTACACCTAATTGATGTTCTAATACCATCTTTAAAATCACTATAGTTATAAGTTATATTTTGTACCTAATATGAAAAAATAAAATGTTACCTAAGGTAGCAACTGCTAGACTATAGCTATACATTATATTATTAATACTAATATTTTTATTTCTTGAGGAGTTACTAAATGATATTATTATCATAATAGGGTTGGTAAAAGGGCAAATCATCTTTTGAATGCTGGCACATAAATTTCTATCCCTTAACACAATGCCAGATTTTAAACCTAAACGGTTAGTACTTACATTCAATCCAAGCTGAGCAGCTTTGATAGCAGCTACATAGCCACCAGGTCCAGAACCAATAACAACTAAATCCACAGAGTCACCACTTGCATAACGACGATTAACAACTGAGAATAAAAAACCGCACTCAGCATGATTGGATTTTCTTAATATTGTTGGCTAAACATAAATTTTAAATTTGGTTATAATTTTAATTTTCTTTCAATATTTAATATAAAGTATAAATGTATAATAAAGATTGGATACAAACCTTTACAGCTGTTGACAACCTACTCAATATATTTGACTGCATTTTGATGAAGTTAATGGCAATTTTAAAGTATTTTAGATAGAAAAAACTACTAGAGAACTTTCAAAGTCTTAATAATAGGAATGAAATGAAAAAAAAAACGATGTGATTATGGGTATAAATTTTTTTGCCCTTCAAGATGTCAAAAATTATATCTATTCTCACACCTCTCAAATTATCGAAGTAAATTGATAACAAAAACCGATAGTTTTTATACTATTACCTTGGTATACAAAGTCAGCTGTATCTTCGAGTAATCAAATCAAAATGGCTACGATGTGAATGTGTGATTACACTCGAACGTGGCGTTTACACTTTAATAGTGAATACTATAGACGATATTTCTATTTTTTAATATTTTTATTTTTATTTACAATTCATAAATTGTTAATAATTATATATATAAATATATAAATACTCAATAAAATAATTACACTTTTATTGTATTTTATTGCAGTTACCGGTTTGTTTTTGTATAATCATGTTGTAGTGACAATTGATAGTTAGTACATATTGCATAGAAATTAAATTAATCATTAAGTATGTCGGCTTCAGGAGATTTCGGTAATCCTCTAAGGAAGTTCAAATTGGTGTTTTTGGGCGAACAAAGTGGTACGACTAGTAATATTTTAAAAAAATTGTACTTTTATGCATTAACTATTGAACTAATTATAGTAGATAAATTGTTAACTTTACATTATTTTTATAGTTGGTAAAACATCACTCATCACAAGGTTTATGTATGATAGTTTTGATAATACCTACCAGGTAAATTTGTATAATTTTCTTAAGACTAATTTGCATTTGTATGAAATTTTTTTTTTTTATTACAGGCTACTATTGGTATTGATTTTTTGTCTAAAACAATGTATCTCGAAGATAGAACTGTAAGTGTCATTTTATATTTGTATTAATTATATACAATATGTTAACTATTTGATGTATACTTTAAGAAATTAATAAAATCATATTTTATTTTAAGTATAAATTTGATGATGCAATTGGAATTATAAGATTATATCATACTACTTATAGATAATAGTTCTTTTACTTATCTCACATTTCAGTTATTACTTTTAAAATATGTCTAGAATAAAAATATTAATACATATATTAATAATTATCAATTAAAATTAAATCAACTATATAAATCAAAAATATACATGCTAATTTTTCTTTCAACAAATATTTTACTATTATGTATTACTTTATATTAAAATAGTAATTTTCCCAACATAAATTTGTTTTTCTATTTGACCATCCAGTTAATCAAATATTTATGATATTTTAAAATAATACACCTTTAAATTTTAGTTTTTAGAAAAGATTGAATTTAAGAGTAAGTTATAAATTATTTTAAATGTATTATATTAATTCAGGTGAGATTACAATTATGGGATACAGCAGGACAAGAAAGATTCAGAAGTCTTATTCCCTCTTATATACGAGATTCTACTGTTGCTGTTGTTGTGTATGATATAACAAGTTAGTTATTTCTTATTAATCTAATATAAAATTAACTATAACAACTAGTTCTAAAATATTATTAATTATAGTTTTTGAATATTAAAGAATAATACTGTAATTTTTTTTCAGATGCCAATTCTTTTCATCAAACTTCTAAATGGATAGATGATGTTCGAACTGAACGTGGCAGTGATGTTATAATAATGTTAGTTGGTAACAAAACTGATTTAACTGATAAACGCCAAGTGTTAGCTGAAGATGGTGAACGTAAGGCTAAAGAGTTAAATGTCATGTTTATTGAAACTAGTGCTAAAGCTGGTTACAATGTCAAACAAGTTAGTTATAATTTACAAAAATTGTAACATAACATTTATGATGCATATGGCTTATGTATTTTAATTATGTATTTAGTTATTCAGAAGAGTAGCTGCAGCATTACCTGGCATGGATGTAGCTGAGAATCGACCACCCGAAGACAGTATCCTTTTAAAATATATTTTTGCTTTTCCAGCACTGCATGATTATTTTAATTTAATTTTTTGCTTTCTTGTTTATAGTTTATTTTTAACATGTATAATTATATATTTAAATATTTTATTTATTGATGATCATGCGTATCCTAAAATTATAAATAATTTATATAATGAATTTGAGTATGACTTATTAAAAAAAAAGATTTACAAAATACATTTTTCTACTTATTTAAAATAATAAAGTTAATTCATAACCACTCTTCTTTAACTTTAACTCAACCTAAAATAAACTTAACCTTAAATATTTATGATAAATTAATTTTATAATTCAAATATTGGTATTTTTTTAATTTTTTTTTTTTGCGGCATGTTTGTTTCCTTAACTATTGCTTGTTTTCAGTGCAAGAAGTCGTGCTTAAAGATACACCAAATGATGCAGCAAATCCAGAGAAGAGTTGTGCATGCTAATATATAATTTACAATATAAATTAAATAATTGCAATCCATCCAATTTTTTTCCATGTTATAAAATGAAGTCTAAAAACGTACAAACAGAAGACTAACTATTTTTTTTTTTTTAATAACAGAAGAATCATATTCTAATACAATGATTTAATATAATTGTGTACATAATAGTGAAGTAGGTCCAGTAATTAAATTAATTAATAGAAATAAAAATAACTTCAATCCAAAAATAAGAAACCTTATATTATTAATTATAATCTTTTAATAAATAAACTGTGTATGAATAACTAATGAAAATATTTCCACCTCGCTGAACATTCCCAGAGCTTTTAATGAATGCTATATTATTATTGTTTTGTAAACAATTATTTTTATTTATTACATTGTTATAATTTTTAACTAATAGTAGAGTGGTAAACGTAATTGTAAATATATTTTATAATTTTGAACATTGTATGGCATTTATTTTTTTCTTACGATCCTTAACACATTGTATAGCTGTTGATTTACAGAATCATGCGGCCAATCAGGGCGACTCACAAGAGTCTGAAAGCAGCTGTATGTGTTAAATTTTTATGTTAATTTTTATACATTTGTAATAATTTGAATGCTTTTTATACATTTAACTATGTCATGTACATAGGTGCACATTCAGTCTAAAACTTGGAAGTGCTAAAATTATTTACTGTAAGGTAAACCATGAGGTGCTTTGCTCCCCCCACACAACTTACTAGACTAAAAATATTTTAATTTCAAAATAAAATTATTAAATATAATACTAAAGAAAGTCGTGATAATGAGATCAGCTTTTTCAATAAATATTACCTTATTATTTAGTGTGTAACCAACTGATATGTTCCTTAAAAATATTAAATAAATTAAAAACATCTATTTTATTATATTTATGAAATATTATCAATAAGCTTTTGATCAATTCAAGTTCAATACAATTATTTGAAATCATTACTTGTCTCATATCTGTGTATAGCAGGGGTGACCAGCATATGTTGCGAACCATATGGATAAATACAATGACATCAAGAAACAAAATGTTTATAAATACATTTTATATATTTATGTAATCCATTTTTAATAAATGATGTTGAATATCACATCCTATTGTAAAGATAGATCTCTAAATTGAACACATTATTCATATTTATTTATTAAACTAAATTTATTAATTTATTATACATTAAAACAATTTTTTTTATAAATATGAACCAAATACATTAAAATTCATAATAATAATGAATAATTTTTAGTTTTTAAAAATAAGATACGAGTCACAAATTGGCCACCCCTGGTATATGGTGTTGTTACTTTGACAATTTTGTTTATTTGTATGACTAATATCAACTGGAATAAACTCATTCTCGAAAACAAAAAATAGTTCTAAATCAATATTTATTAGTACAAAATAAATGAGCAGCTGTGACTTAGGGGGCTAAGCACCCCTGTATGTGCGCCAATGGTAATGTATGACACTAAAATTAGGAAAGTTGCAATTATTGGGTGAGGGTTACCCCTTGTCAAATACAATATTTTAATCACTTATATCTACCCTCATTAAGGCTAGTCACATAACACTTATTTTTTATGTTGTACAGTAGTATTTGGTTATATTTTTGAGTTTTTAATTATATTTCAATGCATTTTTTTTATGTATTGCTGTCCATTACATGTTACTTGTTGTTAATGCCTCAAATATAACTCCAAAATGAGATATAGTACATTTCCTAGAAATTAATTACATTTTAAATATTTTCTGTTGTAAATTAAAAAATATTATAAATATATAATTTTATTATGTAAATTATTTAATACTCATTAGAATACACATTTTATTTAAATTATAGTTAAAACATTTTTAAAGAACAATTTTGATTGTACTGTTATTTTTTATCCTATGTTGTTAGGTTTTGTCTTGTCTTTAATTATAATCTATAATTAATGGTTTTGTGCACAATACAAACTTATATTTATTAAAATATGAAAATTTACAAACCATAACAAGTATGTGTAATAAGCAAATGTGGTAAATGAAAAATAGTTACATCATAACTTTTAATAGCATGAGGTGGCAGGCTGCCCAGTGTCAGAACCTTGAAGGTTTAAAATTACAATTGTGGTTCTGATAGATCTCTGCACCAGTCTTTTTAAACGACGGGGATGAATTTCTCCACTTTGAATGGAAATGAGTGAGTTGATATGGCTGGATAGCTTGGAGTGAAATTTTTGGTATTGTTTCTTTATTTTATGAAGTGATTTATAGGTAACGGTTCAAGGGACAGAGGTTTTTAAACAAAGGGTTTATTTTAATTTTAAAATAGCCAAAAAAATTATTACTTTGTCTAAGACAAATGAGAGGTTTGAGGGATACGATTTGGTTAATAAATAGAGTGGAGCAATTTGGGAGAATTTTTTTCAGTTTAAAAAGTAGAGACAGTACTCTATTGCAGGGGTGGCCAACTTTAAAAGGTTTGTGATCGAACTTTGAGATTTTCTAGGTCGTCCAAAAAAAAAAAAAGTTTGTATATAAATAATTAAACCAAAAATTTTGGTTAACAATTATTATATTGTTATATTATTATTAGTACAACAATTATTTTGTTTTCTGAAAAAAATTCAATAAAATGCGAAAGGGAGTTGCGATCGACTCAAATTCATCTTGCGATCGACCTGTTGGCCACCCCTGCTCTATTGAATGCTTTAGGTATCCATGTCAAGTAAAACGCCAGAACAGATTTTTTTCCTCAAATGAGGAGGATATTTTATCAATTATTCAATGGATTTTTTGAGTGGTAGATTGTTTGGATTTAAAACCAAATTGAATATTGGAAATGACATTTTGGCTTTTGGGCTTGGGCTACTGATCTAATTCTGTTGAGCAATATTTTTTAAAATAATTAGGCTAGAACTGATAATAAACTAATTATCTGATCTGAAGAAGCTTAGTTATTCGTCTTCTGAATAGGAATTATTATGGAGAATTTCTAGATTAGTGGGAAATAAATTATCTTAGCACTCCATTATATAAGTAAGCATTATGAATTTCATTTGGAACAATAAAAACTTATAAATTATTTTTTAAATAATAACCTGTAATCATGTTATAACAGTAAACAATTCAAACTAATAACCTAAAATGAATATGTTAAATTTAAATCATATATGATTCAAGGCATCACTGTTTATAAATTGTTAGATCAAGTTCCAACAAATTTTAAAAGTTAAGTTAATAATGTACTTGACAAAACCATTAAACCTTTCACCATTTTACTCAAGTTTAAGCCTTATTGCAATAAATATGTACTCCAACTAAATTATTACATGGTGACACAAAATGTATATTCATATTTAATAAGTAACACAATTAATGAATAAAACAAAAAAACTATTAAATACATTAATTGAACAAATCATATTCAAAACACAGTTGAATTTATATCTCAGGAATTTCTTCATCTTCATCAATTGTATTTTCTTTAGAATATTCTTTTTCAAAACCTAATTTTCTTAGAAGATCTAGAAAAAAAATTTCAGGTTAAAAATATTTGTATTGAACAATGTTACATTGATATTAAATTATAGTTCCTTCATGTATTTTTAACCTAGTTTCAAATTAGTAGTATATTTATATTAATAATTTGCAATTTATACTTCTCTAATAATAGTTATATATTATTATTAAAAACTGAATTTTGATTAGGTTATAATGTTGAACAATTGAAAAATGATGATTTGTGCTTTGGGTTTGAACAAAATATAATTGTATGAATATAACTTCATATCATTTAAATGTTTACTTGAAAGACATTTGATAGAGCCAGTGTTAGGTATTATAGACATATTTAAATAAAATCATTATAACACATTTAAGATAATTTGTTTTTAAAAATCTTTTGTCAGGCTAACCAAATACTATATTTTCCTGGCAATCTGTTATCATGGCAAAAAACAATGAAACAATATGCTTTATAATTTTACCAAAAATTTCATAATTTCTGATTACGACTCAAATATTCATATACCAAATTTAATCTGTAAAGGTGGGTAAGACAAACGGCTGTGACATTCAGAGTACCTAGTTCATAGTTGGCTATGGATCCTAAAATATTATAATAAAATATATATATAATAAATAAAAAGAGCCATTTACAAACCTTTATCAATATAAAAAAGTAGATTATCTTTTTGTTGAGAACGAGCCAATAACTCATGCACCAATTGAACTGCTGTTTTATTATCACCTTGAGTTGTATAATATTCAACCATCATTGAATATACATCTCCATACCTAAGTATATCCATATTTGGAGCGGACAAAATTTGTCGACATAATATCATTCCTGAATCACCATCACCATTGTCAATTTGCCTAAATTATATAATATTTAAAACCAACTGATATACTCATAAATTTAAGTTAAACTATATAATTTTACCTTTTGATTTCAAGAAATTTTTTTACTAAAGTAATTTTTTTAGCAATGTCTTCTATTAATGTTTTATAATGATCACTGTCCTTTGACAATACTTTTAATGCTTCCGATAAAGCACCTACAGCCTTACTGTAGTTGCGATACTCATCAACTTCTAACTATTCACAATAATAACAAAATTATGTATGAATAACTTATACTAATAAGTTTATAAATATTAACACTTTTTTACTGATTTATTTGGGTTAAGACAGTTAAAATTTTATAATTTTAGACAAAATAGGAAACTAACTTTGTTTTACATAAAAGTAAAGTCAAGAAAATTAAAAGGCAATATACTGTATCTCATTATCAGTTGCAAACATTAGTAAGATAAAAAATGCTAAAAAATCATCTAATTCACAAATTCTTACTTGAGCACAAGAAACGTAAAAGTTGGCCAGAAGATGAGGAGCCTTTCCTTTATTATAAAATGACACTATAGTTTTCAAAAAGTCTGGACGCTCCTGCCAATCAAGTGTTTGTAAATAATTTGCAGCCATAATATAGATTTCATGCTGTCTAGAAACATTTGCATAAAATATAATTTTTTCTGTGTCTCCTGATTTCAATAATGCTTTCATGGCTTTTATCTAAATGAAAAATAAAAAGTATTTACTATTTTATAAATACTTTTAAAGATTCTGAAAATAAAAGAGAATAATTATGCCCAATATGTATTAAGTTAGGCTGCATTAAAAAAGTGTATTTTTAAATATTTGTAGTATATATAATGTATATGTATAAATTATGTTTTACCTTCTAAGGTAATGTAAAAAGATTACTATAAGATTTTTGTAACATTATTACTAATTAGATTGTATTATGAAAAACCTACTAAATAATAGTTTCAATTGTAACTGTTTTTAGATAATCACTCAAATTATATGATCAAATCTAAAATTTTTTTTTTGTGTGTGCGCGCATCGGAGAACAATGACGGCTTATAAGAGAATTAATATATTTGGAAAGATATGATTTATTTAATTTCAGATCAGTCAAACAAATATTGCTGTAAGTATATTAATGTGTTGCTTCAAATTTAGATAAAAATTGTCTCTACAAGAAAAACCATATTTTAGATAGGTAACCATACTTTTTGCTGTGATTTATGATATTATTTAATATAAATAAAATATCAACTATTATTAATTAACCTTCTGTCCAGCTTGGGTAAATTTTTTTGCTGCTATATGGTAATTTGCTTGCATCAGTGCACATTCAGCAAGTTTCTCTAAAATAATTATACGTTTTACGTGGTTAGATGGAGGAGTTAAACGATCAGCAAGTGTTTCAGTTATAATAACTTTATGTTCTTGACATTGATCTACAGCTTCTTCAAACTAAAATATAACAGGATATGTTAGAGATTATTAAATTAATAATTATAAATTATAAATACTTTGTTAGCCATTGCTAATAAATTAACAGCATTGTCATAATGTCCTTGGATCATGAAAAAGTTTGAACATTTCAATAATAAATTGGAATCATCTTCGATATTCAATTCTTGAGACATTGTAACAATAGCATCATAATTTTGACACCTAAAATGAATATAATTGATACATAAAGATAGTATGATTTGGAATGTGCTAACTTAAAAGTTTTTACAAACTAAAGTATTTGAGCTTAAATCATTTTAGGCCATATAAACTGTAAAAAAAAAAAATTAAATATTTGAACAGATAAAATGTGGTATGCTCACCATTATTTAAAATATTTTGTCCTATCCCATATACAATAAATAATAATGCAAATAAACAATTTAATTTTGTTAGTGATTGATTTATTTAATCAAAAATATCTTTGAAATTGTTGATTTTAGGCAAAGTGCATAATGATCATGCAATAAAAAAATGAATATTTGTATTTTTTTAGTTATTGGTTTTCAATGACTTTTGAGAAGTATAAAGAGTAAATATAGCTATTTAACTGGTTAATATAATAATAATAATAATAACTTTAAAGTAGACTAATTAGATAAGTAGAAAGATTTTTTTCAGTAATATTTTGAATAAATTGATTAATCATTATTTTAAAAATGTGTAATGCTGATATATTTATCAATAAATAATAATATAATCTGTAATTGTGATACAACACTATTTTTCAATTATTTTTTGTTTTATGTTAACTTTTCAAAACCAATGCATTATTAACAGAATGTAACTATACAACTTACTTAAATGCCAAATCAATAGCTTTATGTAAATAACCAGCTTGATGATAGAGTACAACTGCTTTATCAGGTGAAATTTGTTCAAAATACTGGGCTACACCAAGTTTTTCTCTTGTATCTGCTAATAAAGCTATATTCCAAAGGTGATTATCAAAAAATTGTTCCTAGAAAAAATAACAATAAATAATTTAAAACTAAAATGTATTATTTAGTCAATTATTTACTATTAATACACAGAATTATTTGAATTTTATCTCACCTTGCATAAACGAATAGCATTTACATAAGCAGTAGCATCAACATACATCTTTACAGCTTCTTCATATAGTCCTTGTACTTCATATGACCTAGCAAGATGACAACAAGCAGCTTTATCACTAGTGTTCATACAAATTTGAGCGGCTTGTTCTAAATGACCAAGATAACAGAATATACGGACTGTGGACAAATCATCATTGGCTTGTTGGTAATATTTTATTGCGTTATCCATGTCACCACTGCCTTCTAAATATTGGGCCCACCATTTCAATAAAACTCTACAAAAATAATCAACATCGATTTAAGTTTAAATAAATTATTACAAAAAATATAATTATCATACGGATTTTTATTTTTAATAATGTAATTTTCTAAAGTGACAGGATCATCTAACAACATCTTTGGTATAGAAAACCCATGTGTTTCAGATTTGCAGTACATAGCAGCAGCACCAGCTACATCTCCTTTATTTTCAAAAATCCGTCCTACATTAAAATATGTATTTCTAAGATGTATACGATCTTTTGTCTCAGCGACATCCAAAGATGCAGTTATTTCATTTCGAGCTCTATAAAATCTATTGAGAAGATCATAACGATTACAGCATCTATATAGTTCCTCAGCTTCATCCTAAAAAATGTATAAATAAGAAACATATTAACACTACAAATACAGAAATATACACTTACATACATTCCTAGATGAATAGCAAGACAAGCTACTTTTGCATCCAACTCCTCTTCTTTATTAACTGAACGTAATATGACTAATCCTCTACAATCATGCATGTGACCAAGACATATTTCAGCTACATCTAGACGTTTTGTTTTTACACACATTTTAGCCAAACTTGTCCAAACTGCAGAACTATACAGTACTTATAAAGAACCGTTTTATTTCAAATATAACATAATACAAATAACAAAAATAAAGTAATAACCTTTTAATATTGCTAATAAAATTGAAAGCAAGATCTAAGTCCCCAAGACATAAATTATAACCAAAATTTACAATAGCTGCTCGAATATCAGAGTTACAGTTTTCAATGCCTTCAAATTCTTTCATAAGTAGGCGTTCAATTCGCATTTTCTATAACATAAATTTTATATTAATTTTACACTATAAAAATATGTACAATTATTATTTATAATAAATGACTTTATTTACAGCATTTGTATTTCGTTTGCATAATATTATGTAATAAGGAGCATCAAGTCCTAATAAAGCATAAAATTGATCGGGACAGTGAATAATATCCTGTATTTGAATACCTTTTTGTTCTATAAAGAACATACTGAGGATAACCTAAGCAAATAAATAGTAATATTAAAATGTTAAGCATATAATTAGTAATAGGACATACTGAGGAACCATTCAATTTAGTTTTTTTCTGTTTATATGCTGTGTATAAACTAGGTTTTAATGATTTCTTCTCTGGTTTATCAATACTCTTAGCTTCACAAAATAATAAATTTGGCTCATTAGTATCCCAATAGTGAGAAACAATAAACCTTGTATCAATATATTTTCTATGAACATTAAGTATAGATTATTTCATAGTACATTTAGTAAATAATATTACTACTCAGTACTCACATTTTATCAATATCCAAACCATTTTCAAAATGTTTTACATATATTGTATCCAAATCTCGATCCCACACATATAACCTTGCCATTGGTACTAAATTTAAGTTTGCTGCTGTAAATGATACTTTGGTACCATTGCTATTCAAACGCAATTGAATAGCTTCACCAAAATCAGTTATATCTATTGTTAAATCTTTGGGTTTGCACATGGATTTTGCTTCTCTATAAATTTAAATTAAATATTGTATTTATTTAAATAAAACATTTAAATTACCTTCTATTTAAATCCCAGATATGAATAATTCCAGACAAAGTTACAACCGCTAAATAGTAACTATTTAAACTGAGACAAACTATTGGTGTTTCAATATCCAACGTCTGTTTAATAGTACCTTGAAATGTTCTTATTTGTAATTTACCACTATTTTCGGCAACAATTAAGATTCTATCATAAATGCATGCTTCTTGCACGTCACAATTAAACATTCCGACCATAACTGGTAATTCCTCAGTTTTTGTATTATAAACTGATATTGATTTACCTTTAAAATGTTAAGATAATAAAAATAATCAAAAAATATCAAACATCCAATTTATATTTACCATTCCATACACATATATGTTCTTTAGATAAAGCTAAACCTGTTACTTGGAAATCATTGTTAAAACTAGATGATTCATCTTTAGAACAGTGAAACACATTTAGGTTGTTTGCGGAAGTTTGTACAACAGCCATTTCTTCTTTATAACTGGCCAGTAATGCATGTTCACGTAAAATATAAATTCCATTTGTTGCATGTACTGCAAGATTTAATGGACCCCAAATACAGTGTCTTATACTATCTTGGATTTTACAAGATCCTTGAACATTCCACTGATCTTCAATTTCTTCATCAAAACGCCAAATAATAATATTTCCAAGATTTGTAGCAGCACATAGTAATCCTGCAAATAAATAAAATATAATGAATAAAATAAATTTTCAATTCAATGAAACAAATAATTACCTTTTTCTTTTGTGAAAGAAATATTTATAAATGTTTGTTTGGGAAATGAAGACGAATAAGGGATTGGTGCAGATATAACATAACTGTTTCCAGATTCTATGTCCCAAAATCGAATAGACAGATCATTAGTGGTACATGCTAATAATGATGGACCCGTCCAAATTATGCATACATCTTCTTTTAATCCATTCAACTTAACCTATATAATGAATAGATTGTCAAAAATTAACATAGGTACATCTCTAGTATAGACTATATAAAATATATTAAATTTAAAATTAGGCATGGGGAATAAAAAAAATTGATATACCAATTAATTTCATACAATAAGTTTTGTAAGCCAGTCACAATTTTTTTAGTAATATTATTTGTATAAATTTATAATAAATGTATAAATATTATATCATCACATTCAAAAAATGATACTTAAGGAAGGTCAGTATACAAAAAGTATAAAGAAAAATTTTATTTTAAAAATTATAACTCAAACCAAGGCCAGTTAGGAAGATTTTCAACCCACCAAGTTTTCGTATTTTACCAACTCATTCAAAATTAATGTTTCACTTAAAAAAAAATTATATATTGGTAATCCAATCGCCGATCATTCATTTTCGAAAATTTAAAAAAATATGGGGTCGTAGCATGTAACACACGTAGTGAATGTGAATTAAAAATTTCATTTTATTTCTCAATTATATTATATTATGACAAACAGCCAACCACTGATGTATTTCAATAAATAAATATTTTTTTTGTAACTATATTTTTATGTTTATCTTATAAAAATTAAAATACAAATTTTAGCATATTTTGGTAAATAAAATGCATATTTTACAATTGTTTATTCCATACAATGTATAGCCTTGCTTATTAGTAGTGGACATTCCAATAAAGCATGCACTAAAGAAAAATATTCACACTAGGTCTTTACAATTTTTACTGATTTTAAGTTTACTGAACAACATAGTAAAATCAAGTGGCAATAACTCAAATTTCAAAAAAAATGTTGTTAAGAGTTATAGTTTGTAATGACCTAAATTTTATTCGAGTTTTCACAACTTGACTGTACTGTAAAAATAGTAAAAGTTAATTGCATCAAATATAATACTAACTTTTGAAACTTCAGTTAATGAACCATTTTTATGGCACTTATAATAAGCTACAGTTAAATCCTTGCATACTAAAATACAAATGTCTTTTGATTCATGACACAAAATTCTTAGAATTATTGACTTAGACATAAGTATAATGTTAAATTCTCCATCTTCATTAAAATAATATAATTCTCCTAGGAAAAAATTAATATTTCTAATATTTCTAATTACAAATTATACCTGACATAGAGATTACCTGTCACTGCAGCACAATAAAATGATACATTATCTGTAGTAACTGTCTGTGGACAATGTGTTGTTGTACGAGGTCGCCAGGAACTAAATATATCTAAAGCACTTTGATCACCAGCTACTGCCATTTTAGCTAAATTAGAAACGTCAATTGCAGCTCTTCCTGCTCTAAATGAAATTTCTTTGGATAAACTAACATTTACATTTGATTTGAATACCATTTTAAGTAACCCTCGACTATCTGATTTCCATCCAACTATAATACCAGTCTATATCAATAACATCAAACTATTATTATTTTCATGATGAATACTTAATTAAATTATAATTATTAACCTGATCACCAGTTACTAAACAGCCTCCAAGTGATGACCATTTTGAAAATACAATAGGTCCTTCATGGAAAGAATCCAAAGCAGTTACTAATCCGCCATTCCATATACAAATTTCACCACCGTTTGAACCAATAGCTAAGGTCCGCTGAGTGGGATGCCAGCAAAATGAAGTAATGTGACCTTTACAGATATTTGGCCCAGAATTATGCAAATTTTCACCCTACAGATAGTAATATGAGAAGGTGCATGTTGAAAACTATACATTAATACTCACTAATTCGTCACAAATTAGAATTTGTGCTTCATCATTTTGAGTATAAGATAGTATTGCCAATAACCCTAGTTGACGGTGATAACTTATACCAGTAGTTACATTATTTGGATTCGTTTTGACTTTATATTCAAGGTACAAACTCATTTTCAAAATTTTCAGAAAAAATCTGATACTATATTTTACATGCAAGTCTAAATAACCATGGCAACCAAATTATAAAAACACAGCAATTTAGTAATTTACTACTAACAGATATTTTTAAAACATATTCATAAAAAATATGTCTATTCATTCAAGGAACATTTATCAATAATTTACATGCATACTTTGAAATCAAAAAATAATTTTAATATTAATATAATACTGTTCACTACTTTATAAATTAGAAGTTAGTATTATTTGGGATAATTCAAATTAATTTGATTACTATTCATTACAATAGGTACAAAACAGTGGGGATAACAGGTTGTACAGTAACACCATAAAGTCATAATAAAATATCCCAAAACTATGCTTTGACATATAAATAAAATCATTTTTTATTTCCACATTAATTAACTTACATTTTTTATAATTACAATGAAATGAATATTTTTTATTATTGTAAACTTTTCATGTGTTGTTTTACAAACAAATCAAGTTTCATTTTAAATAATTCACTCTCAATAGGTTGCCCCATGATACATTCAGTGTTTTTAACAACATATTCCACATAAATCTGAAATATAAAAATATATTTAAGTTGTCAATTAAATCTATATTATATGGAATTTACATTCAATACAATAAGGTATTTCAATAAGGATGCGGAATAATGTATCTGCAAGTTTCTTTTGATTCATATTTTTACAAATTAATTGTTTAGCAACCAATTCAATAAAAGAAAAACCCTTTAAAATAGAATATGTTTACCAAACAATAATAGCATCAATGTCTAATTGGTGCATTGACAATTCCTTACAAACAATAAAAAAATGAAGTAGACAATTTAACATTAATAAAAATTAAATTAAATCTTACTTCTTTATACAGTTGCTGCAATAAATCTCTAACATTTTTTACTGTGATATCAGTGTTCAATATAAATTTAACACCAGTTAAAGACTCGTAGTAATGTAATGCATATTTACTAGTCTTGTAACACAGAAACCCACGTTTAGGATCCAGTGGCGATATTTTAGAAACAAATGACTTGATAGAGAATAACATACCATACATCAATTTTGCTTCCTAAAAAATGTAAAAACAATTGTATATGCTCTTAGACGAATTTAACTTCAAAAGTTCTTATTTACTTCTTCACTACTCATGCCCGATTGTTTGAGACGATTCCAATTAGTATGATATAATAATGTACCCATTCGATCAAAAATATAAATGTTGTAGATGGTCATTTTCGAATATTAAATATTTACAAAACTATTACATCTTAAGAAGTGAAATAATTTATACCTTTAAAAGTTTGACAGAATATAGAACATTTTTGATGATGGATATTTTATTTTTTTTTACATTGTTATCAGTTTGGACTATTACTGATAAAGTTAAAACCCTAGTCCAAAACAGGGGTGGCCAAACTGTTGACAATTGACATTTGACACCACATAGTAATACCACAGAATAAATGAATTTCATTTATTCTGTGGTAATACCATTAAATATTAATTATAAATACTATTTATAATCAATGATAATAATTAATACCCATGGCCCATGGGCCATATTAATACCCATAGGCCATGGTCATTTTATAGTACCACAGAGAAAGTAGAACTTTATATAAGTGTATGAGTATGATTGACGATCACTATAAAATATTGTAAATAATTTATTTTTATCTATCCAAGTGTTAAATGTACTTTAAATCCAGTCTCCCAAGACCATTATTTAATCAATGGTATTTCCGTAATAAAAAAACAATCTCATTTCTCAATATCTTTCAAGTCAATGTGGAAATGGAGTACTGCCCAACTCACAAGCTCTTTCAAGTCGTACCTCAGAGATTACCACTCAGATGTATATAATGATCTTTTATAAGACCACGGTCCCTCATGATTTTGCCTTTCCAATATCCAATAATAATCATAAACTTGAACTTTGAAAACCATATTTAAACTTTAAGCTACGGTTTTAGATATTGTCTGTCTTCTTATAAAAATATTTTTTCAATTGATCTATACTTAAAAGTTTTGCTGTCCAGGGGCCTACAAAACAAGGTCTACAACACAAACCACGATTATATGTAGATATTATATACGTTGCAGATTTTCTACCTATAATCGGGACACATACTCATCTATAAAATTTAAAAAAAAAATAGTCTATAAAAGCTGATTTATTACTCTGTGCATCATAATGAAACACGGAATAAATGAAATGTAAAAGTGAAAGATTCGCTTTATCTCGAGTTAGTAACAATAAAAGATTATATGTAACTACCAATTTAAAATTATATCTTAAATCTTTTAGGAGATATATAAATACTTAAATTTAAATAATTCTGCAACTACTCGTTTGAATTTTATTTTGATACATCAAAATTCACAGAAAAAGATATTAGTCTCCACTCTCCATTGAAATACCGCAGTGAAAAAGGATATTACATGAAAAAAAAATGTGTCCCATAGGAATGGAAAATAGCTTTTATAGTAGGTAACTTGAACACAAAAAAAAATTAATTATTTCACGGCTAAAACGTAGATGAGCTTAGTTAAAACGTCACATTGTATATCATGAAACAAATTAAGAAATGGATTGGGTATCTACCTAAGGGCTAAGACATAAAAAGAAGAGAGATATCCAATAAAATTAGTTTAACGAATGGTTTCCACCAACTAAAGAAAAAGAATTTAAAGCTATTAAATAGGTATTGTGAATCGTTATGATTGCTAAATCATTTGCCTTAAGAACAACTTATTAAACTCCAAATAGGAAGTTGTAATGAGTATATTTGGTGTTGATTGAACTGGTTTTCATCTACGTAAAATAAGAAAAATGTTATATAATATTAATAGGGTATTATAATTAGTTAACAAGTTAATAAGTATTAGTTTTGTGACTAATGGTTTGGAATTTTTACCTAGTGCCCCGATGATGATTTGCAGTACCTGTCATAAACCTCTGCGCACGTCTATGCTTAACATTGGATATTACCATATACTATAGACTTTAGAGTATTCATGTAACTAATTTACTATGTTATTGTTTGCACATGGGATGTTTTTTGATTATAATTTTTATCTAATCTGTGTCTCTAGCCCATAGAGTAATTATAATAAAAATTAATCTATGCTCTAGCCTCTACCTTTGTATTTAATCAAAATCTCTACAATCTAGACCATGTTCTTAGTAGATCTTCTAAGGCCAAGATCTAGACTGACCTGCAATAACTATTTAAGAAAAACTATTCTAACTATAACAATAATTATAATAAAAATTTAATTTTAAAACACATTTTATTCTTAGGTAATATTTGATTTTTTTGATTTATCTAATATTTGTTTAAGAAGCTACTAAGTTCATATTTTTTCTGAAAACCGTAATTCACTAAAGAATTTAATACATACAATATACTCAAGATTAATCATTCTATTTATGAATTTAATTAAAATTCTTATATTAAGTCATATCGTAAAAAATTACTTAAACTATAAGTAGTTATTAGTTAATTCTTGTGATTACGTATTTATAATTTTTTTAAATTACTGTACAATAAACAAAATATAGTGGAATATTTTTTTTTTTAAATATTTGAAATTTTAAATTATCATGGATTAAATAGTATTACATGGAAGAAAAATGTTTTGAATTATGTGTAAACATTACATAAATGCTTTAAAGACGGCCATTTTGTCTTAAATTTTTCCCTGCTCAGTACCAGTCGTTTGTCGTTCGATTTTTCTTTTGTACAATCGGCTATCGGCATTCGGTTTTGCTATTAGGCATTAGCTATTCTCCATTTGCTATTCAGCATTTGCTTAAGTGAACTACGATGCACCTTTATTGACGGGCTTAAAACATTATTGTGTTGTAATATTGTGTTCGTTAGACGTTACCTTTGACGGTTTTTGTGTTGTGGTATATTTTACCCTCATATGATTTCTACCACACTATTTTAAAGTTATAAATTGTTTCTTTTACTTAAATTTTAGATAAACAAAATATTTTTTAACTATTGCTACATATTTGTAACAAACATAAACAATTAAAGGTAAAAGTTTTTTTGAATTACTACTTTATAAATAGAAATTTAAATCATTTTGTATAGTACATAGGCAATAAAAAAAGATGAATCAACAACAGCAGCAACCGCAGCAGCTGCAGTCACAGCCGCTGCAGCAACAGCAACAGCAACAACAACAACCACAACAACAACAACAACTACAGCAACAACCACAACAACAAATACCTCCACCAGCACAGCCACAAATTAATGAAGACCAAAAAAGATCAAATGAAGAAAATGAAGATGAAAATCAGTCTAATGAAGGGTTTGTTGTGAAGATGCGTGGCCTACCATGGTCAGCAACAGCTGATGATATAATCAAATTTCTTAGCATATTAGGTAATATATTAACAAATAATAGGTTTCTGTCTTAGTTTTAACTATTAATTTTAGTAAATTTTTGGTATTTAAGATTTTTATTAAAACTTTGGTATAAAGTTTTGAGTTTAAAATGATGGGTCTATATTTTGTAGATATATATTAGGCCAGTGGCGAAGCTACCTATGAGACAAAGAGACATTGTCTACCCAGTTTTTGATTGCATATTTAATATACTATAATATTGTATATTGTAAATACACTGGAATTTTACATTTAATTTTTCATAATTCCATCGTTAAATTATGTTTATCCTATATTAAAATAATATTAATCATATAAGTATTTATATATACAGACACAATAGGCATATTATATAGGTTTAATTTCGGCCGCGGAGCAACAAGTCCAAACAACCAAGATAAGCCCTCTGAGACACGGAAATAGTATGTCTCATACCCATGGCCGTGTGGTGTGGTGGGCGACAAATAAAGGGGTACCTCATGCAAGCCACTAAAGAGACATGTCTCACGAACAATTTAATCGAGAATTGTATACCTATACATTGGTTATCCTTATCACTGTATTAAGAATTTTCCTATTTAATATATTATATATGTGCTTTATCATCTCATAATCTGTAACAATAATGTACACGTTATTACTATCGCTATCGTGATTGAACCGGGATATCCCCAAAAACAAAACGTAATCAAAATTTCAAAACCAATTATTATATTATATAATATAATAAAATAGAATAAAATAAATATAATAAATAGTATTTGTCACTAGTCAGTTATGAAGTACATAAACTGATAAACTACATACTGTAGTAAACAGTAAACATAATTTATTTATGTTATAATACATTTAGTTGTTATTTCCCGTTGGAACGCGAAGTGTTTTAAATTTAATAATATGGAGTGTTCGGATATAATTAGTGAAATTTTAAAAGTAGGAATTCACAACTATTCTTTCGAACATAAACTTCAATTAAAAACGAAAAAACCAACACCACGTTTAAGTTTGGAAATGGTTGATGGGAAAACAATACGAAAATTTCAAGTATCATGGTACACAAAATATGCGTGGTTAGCTGGAAGTGAAAATCTAGGTAACGACTGGGATCCAATAACTATAAATATGGCATATGGTTTATTGCATAAGCTATCAAATCTTAAATTTGTATATATTTAAATTTGTCTACCCTAATCCCGAACCCAAGCTTCGCCACTGTATTAGGCTTATTGTTTTTAAAATATATGATAACTCTGTATGAAATTTGTTCTATAATCATAATTGCACTGTAATACTTTTTGTCAAGTTATATGATTCTAGATACATGATCGTTTTTATAATGAAATATATTAATTTAGAGGTTCTTGAGGATTTAAATTATTGGTGGTTGAGCTTTTAAAATCCACTATTTGTAGGCTCTAGAAAATTTAATCTTAATCAATAAAATAATAATTAATAACACTTATATATTTTTTACTATGGAGTAAGATGTTGATAAATATGTTAAATAATTTTATCATATAGAAGCGCTTATTCATCTGACCTACTCGTAATCACTATAAATTCAAAAGTATAATTTACCTTTATCAGTCGTCCTACTATATCTCAACTGATCTAAGTTTTCGCTCTTTTTTATGTCTTTTACTTCTAAATCAAAGTTTTTGTGATTTCCTACCGATAACCATTATGTTAAAATTTTATGAAAAAAAAAAATTAGTGTGTATTCTTTAATTAAATTTGTCATATTAATTTAATGTTAGGTGAAGCAAAAGTAAAAGGTGGGGCTGCTGGAGTACATCTTACCATGGCTAGAGAAGGACGTCCTAGTGGTGAAGCTTATGTTGAGATGGAATCTGAGGAAGATCTCAAGGCGGCGCTCAAGAAGGATCGAGAACACATGGGCAATCGTTATATTGAAGGTATAATTATAATTATATTGTATAACAATAACGGTATACACTGGATTCTGTTTTAAATGGGCACATTAGGATTCCAATTCCATTTATCCAGATTAAGCGGTTGCCTACAAAAATCAAAATGAGAATAAATGTCAAATGTTTCAAATATTGCATTTAATTTCATCTACTGTGTATACCGTAAAATAAGAATACTGTTGAACAAAATGAATAAAATAATTCATACTCGTTTATTTTTGCTCATACATATGTTTCAATTAGATATTGTCTTATCATTCAGGCATTGCTTTTCTGCTACAATTTCGTTATCATTATATCTAGCATTTTACTTTCACTATTTGTCATTATTTTAAATTAAGACTTATATTTGTGCCTGCTGTTCTGAAGTTTTTACATTGAGAAAGATTAAAAATGTTCCTGCTCTTTAAAAGTTGTCTACTTGGGAGGGTTTTTTACTGTATATTTAAGTAAATTATGAGTTAGTTATTTAATTATATTTAAAATCGATATACATTAATGAACTATTATACTATTAATTTAATATATCTTGAATATCAAATATTTTATGTTATGTTTTCAGTTTTTCGTTCAAAACGTTCAGAAATGGAATGGGTAATTAAAAAAACTGGATCGACACTTGATAGTGTATTAGATGATAATTGTGTCCGTTTAAGAGGTCTTCCATTTGGATCTACAAAGGATGATATAATACAATTTTTCCAAGGTATATTTTTTATTTATATTTTGATTAATTAATTAAATTATTTGTTTTCTTAACTGGGTTGGTTATAAATATGATTTTCTTGGCGATTCAATAAGAACTTTAAAAATATTGATAACTTTTGTGATATATTTATACAGTAAAAATTGAAATGTATAGGTACTGATTTGATGGTTTTAAGGTTTCTATAGTTAATTATTTGTATACCTAAAAACTTTTGTTTTTTATTTATGGAGTACCTGTAACTTAATTAATTGGTTTAAAAATTTTTCTGTCATTGTTAGGTAAATTTTTAAAGTCTAGTAACAAATGAGGTATTTGAGTCTTATTTTTCATGAGCAGTGGCGTGGTGACTGGTGTTAGCCTGATGCAATCGCGCCATTCCTAGAAATGTATGGTAGGGGATAGGAACCCTCGGGCTGTAGCAAAAACCAAATTGAAAATAAGTCCTAATGTACCACAGTCCTTATTGTTTTGATCTTCAAATTCAGGAAAATTAAAAACATTTTAACAATTCCAAATTCTTGTTTATATGGGTGGGGTGGTTTTTAATTAATACAATTGAATTAATTTAAATATTTGTGCCTAGGTCCGAGATTTTGTCACCACACCACTGGTTATGAGTTGATAATTGTTGATGATAACACATTTTAATACTTAAATTGGTTTTTAATTATTCATTTATCATACAAATAATTTATTCTTTCAAATTCAGAATTTTCATATATTGTTAGAGATGAGTATTAATGATTTTATAAATTAGTTTCATTATTACATAAGAAAAAAATTATTTTGATATTTAGTCCTTTTAAGGTTTTTCGTTAGTATTTTAAGAATAAATATTATTTATTTGATTACAATTCTGATATTAATTTTTTTTTTTTTTGTAAATTTAACATTTTATATCATTGTAATTTCTCTTCATTAAGTAAACATTTATTATTTATTAAAATATTTATTAATTTTACCTAACTCTTCAGTGTAATAACTGTTTGGTTGGTTTGAAAACAATAAATTCCTTTTCTAATTTAAAACTGTCATGTACTGCTTGAGAAAGTTATATTCCATCCTGGCTTGTGTGAGAAGCCATATGTGACCTTATTTGGTCCACTACGTTACTGTCTATCATCGAAAAAAACATTTTTTAGACTTTAAAAATCATTAAAATTGCAATTCATGATTAATTTTGTTATAGTACAATAAAATATATCTGATAAACATGGTTTTTGAAAATAAAATCTTTTACACTAATATAATAGTTTAATGTGCAATGCACAACATTAATGCAAGTGTAGGAAATTTTGATTTCTGACATGTATGAAGTATATGAATCCATTAAAATGGTAAAATAATAATTTTTTATAGTTGGGCATATTTTGTTTTAATTTAATTTATATGGAGTTAAACGACTATTTACTGTTTAGGAACTTAAATATCACAAAAAATGTAGTGAACCGTTTTATTTTATTATTTATTAACCTTAATGAATTGCCTTATATTTTTAATATTATAACATGTTATATATTTCAGACTTATTTATATCTATTTTTTGTTAATTAAAATGTTTGTGTTTTTGGTTGTGCTAATGATTGGGTTATCTATGATTGGTTGTATTGTGGGCAACAGGGTTGGAGATGACAACGGACGGTATAACCATAGCAACCGACTTCACGGGGCGGAGTACGGGGGAAGCTTTTGTACAATTTGTAGACAGAGAGAATGCAGAGAAAGCTCTGCAGAAACACAAGGAGAAAATAGGACACAGGTGGGGTGTCTTGCTCTATTAATCCCGGTGAAAATTGGCGGGTAATATAATCACATGTAGTTAAGCAAAGGGAGGCCGGGAGGGTAATCCTTCGCTCCTCCTTATTTGTGGTTTGTTTTTTAAATTAATTTAAATGGTAATTTATATGTTCATTATTTTTTAAATAATGAACATTTAATTTTTATTTTAAGTTAAATATTTTTAGGTATTTTATTTTATTTATATATTTTTAAGGTTAATACTTATTATATTAATAATTTTTTTTTATGGTTCTTTAGATATATTGAGATATTCCGCAGTAGTTTAGCTGAAATTCGTAATCAAGCATTACAAAGAAGACCTCGGCAAACTCCGTATGATCGAATGGATCGTTTTGGTAATAGTGGTGGCAGTGGAGGAGGTAGTGGAGGACGATACTTTGATATGCCCATGAGAGCTGGACGTAATATGAAGTCATTTGGAAATAATGGTTATGATAATGGTGGTGGCCCATGGAATAGTGGTAGAAACATGGGCGGACCAAGAGGAGGAGGTGGAAGTGGTCAAGGTATGATGGGAGGTGGTGGTGGAGGAGGATGGAATAGTAATAACTGGAATGCTCCTCCGAGTAGACCTTTATATGTAGTTCATATGAGAGGATTACCTTTTAAAGCACACGAGGATGATATTGCTGCAGTTAGTATATATTTATACTTGCAAATTTAATTTCAATTAATTTTTATAATTGTATTTAATTTCAGTTTTTTGAACCATTGGTACCTGTTGAAATAGTAATTCTTTTCAATAACAATAATCGACCATCTGGCGAAGCTAATGTTGAATTTTCTAACAAAGAAGATGCTATGCGAGCTATGTCAAAAGTAATAATTTTATTTTAATTACTATATAAATAAGAATTTAATAATACATATTTTGTTCTTAAAATGTTAGGATAAAACATATATGCAACATAGATATATAGAACTCTTTATGGATGGACCAGTTGGAGGCGGACCAGGTGCTGGCGGTAATAATTTTAGTATGGATGATATGGGACCACCAAATACTGGGAACAGTGGAAATTTTGGAGGATTTGGAAACAATTCATTTGGAGGAAGTGGTGGAGGTGGTGGTGGTGGAAATTCATTTGGAAACAATTCATTCTCCAGGCGTAATGAAAATTCTGGTCCTCCAAATACATTCTTTTCAAATAATATGGGTGGTGGTGGATATCCTAGACCATCAGGACCTAGAAATATGTCTGGACCCGGACCTAAATTCAATCTCTTTTAGAATTGATTAATATAACTTAAAAATTTGTATAAGTATTATCATGCATTAATTAGGAACAGCTTTGTTTTTTATCCTTAACGACATAATTAATTATAATTCGAAGTTAAGTACTAACTGCTGTTATGTATATTACTATTAAAGTTTAAAATTAATTTTGACCACTTAATTTAATTATTTACACAGCAAAATGTTTTTTGTAATATATTTTTCTAGGATATAACATGATTGCTAATTTTTTCAACATTTAAAATTATGTATTGTATAATAATTTTCTTATTTGTTAGTATAAGATAATTTTATGTTGTGGAAACTTTTTAATTTCAAATAAACGTTGGTATCATTTAAAACATTCTTTCTCTTATTTTAAATTCATGTTTTGCATAATTTTCATTTTTTATGTTTAAATTAATTTAAGGTAACAATTTTATATTGATTAATATTTTAGTAATTATAATTAAGCTTCTGAAAATTACAGTAAACATTTTTAAACCATATATTGTTACATTTATTTTAAAGTATTCATTTTTACAAAATGTCCAATACCTCCTATGTTACTTTGTAAAAACATATCTGTTCTTATAAAATTCCTTAAATTGTTTTAGATAAATGATTTCAAAATCTTAAACATTATTAAAATGTACAACAAAAACTGTTCTGTTTATATTGCTTGTAATTTGAAATGTCTGAATAAAATGTTTTGTATACTTAGTTTTATTTTATCTTTTATTTATAATACTTAATAGTTAGTATTATGTCCGTGTATATTTGAATTATCATACTTAATATTCTAACTTAAATATGTTTACAAATCTCATTTTATTTTTTTATAGTAACTCCATATCTGGATAAAGATGATCAAAAAAAACATTCAGAGATTATATATTATAATTTATAATGGAAGCTTTAAGCTTTAGGGATATATCATGCTTAAATATTAATTGAAACCAATAATGAATATAGAGAAATTTTTAGATAAAAATAGTTTTGAATCTACTAACTTTATTTTTAAATTAGTTATTTAGCAAATCGATGACAACAGGAAGAAATGTTAGAAGACAAATACTATGCGACATCACTATGCTTTGTATATGTTAAAATATCAATATATTAAACATAATTTATAAATAATATTAACAGACTACAATTTCATTTTAAATATTATCTCTAAAAAATAAATATATACAAATACAAAGAAAATTTCAATTAACTTTATCATTTGGTGTTGATTGTGGTAATCTAAATCCAATCATGTCTGCTGTTTCCTGCACAGTCTTCTCACGTCTTTGATGTTTATCGGTAAGTTCACGATATACACGCTGTGCTCGTATATATTGTAAATATGTGTCACCAATCCATGCCATCTCATTGGGTCCACGACAGTATTGCGCCGGGGTTACTACATTGGATCGGTATTCAGACAGGATCCATCTCATCAATGGTTTGTTTAGTAACTTACCGTTGGACGTGAAACACCGAAGTTCACGAGCCAGGGACCGTAGGATAGTAAGAGATGATTTTCCAAACATGATCACTCGTTCCGGTGTTAACGAGAACGAAATAACAAATTAATTACGTTTTACACCTCAAAAATTATGTAATTGTATAATAATCGAACGATATGAACCGCTATCACTAATCAGCTTTATCAGTTATCACGCACAGCGGCCTTATTGTTTTTTATTTTTATCAGATCTTATTTGTTTTTTGACCGGCATATTGACGTTGTCAATCGTAATTCGCAAGACACATCACGAATTACGTTTATTTACGTATGACGTCACTAACATCATACCGTGTTTTCCTAAGGAAAAGCCACATAATAGTACCGGATTGGTCGATCCGACGTTCGTGTAGCGTTTTTATTGGTCGGTGTTTATATTTATAACAGTGCGGCGGGTGATGGTGTACTACAGTTGTTCCGGTACCCAGTAAATTTGTGGTTTTAGTGAATAATCCGATCTTCGTGGCGATATTAGTACTTGGCTTACTTCCGTCTTGACCGTTGAACTTGTTCAGTTTCATCAATTCTCATTAGCAATATTCGTTTGAATCTGTTGGCCAAAATCACGTCAGCATGTTGAAACTCAAGTATTTAATACTTGTTGTTTTCAGCTTATCGTTTTCGCTTGGTAACCTACATTTTTATATACTTCAGCAATCTATTAAATTTTTGTTTATAATCATTTTTCATTGTTAATGCACTTTAAAATCTAGATCGGTGTGTAGCCGAAAGCTTAGAAGATGAAGGAGAAATTTTACAAGAGTTTACGGTTTCATCAACTGTTGAAGGTGCTAGCAAAGAAGGAGCAACTACTGGTAATTTTTAACTGAATATCTATAATCTTCTATATTAAATATGTATTAAATATATATAAAGCTTTCCTTGTTAATTAATTAGTACATGCATACCTTTCATAAAAATGTATTAAGTATTTAAAACAGACTGACAGAAAATGTTCATATTTTGAACAATTAGTTTTGATCGTAGGTACTTTAAAAAAATATAATTTCTTATTTCAAAGTTTATTATACGCATAGATAATATATTTATTAGTTATTAATTATGATAGCTGGTATTAATATTAAACTAATAATTTTTCTTCATTTGAACCCAAAAATAATGTAAATATCAATCACTGCTTCTAGTGTTTAACAATTAATTTCTTCGTAATTTCTTTAATTGCATGTACTCCTTATAATATACTTATGGTTTTAGCTAATGTCTCATATTTATTCACATTAATGCATTATGGAATGAAAAAAATTATATATGTCTAATAAGCTACCCATTAGAATATTTTTAGTTTATATTTGCTAATGTGATGTTTGAAAAATATCTGTTAGTAACAGAATTATTGGTACTTTATTTTCTTCTTTTTTATTTTATAACTTAACCCATTCCTTATTAAGTTATTGTAGCAACTTATATAGCAGCTAAGAAACTTATTATTTTAATTATTACATTTTCATGTAATTTTCAGGAGACCATTTAATCTTACCTTTTGTAAAATACACTATGCAGTTAAATTTTATCATACATTTTTCAATTCTGTTGAAATATTTTTTCAGATGATAATGTAGCAATAAATGAAGAAGAACGAATTAAATTAGATGGCTTAAATGCTGCCCAATTACGAGAGTTAAAAGAACAAGCTGAAACTTTTACTTTCCAAGCTGAAGTTAATCGAATGATGAAACTTATTATCAACTCATTATATAGAAATAAAGAAGTGAATATTATATGAACTGCCCTTATTTTAGTAAAATAATAATTACGTTTTTATTAATTTTTAGATTTTCTTACGAGAGCTTATTTCCAATGCTTCTGATGCTCTGGACAAAATTAGGTTGTTAGCATTGTCTAATTCTAATCTTTTGGATGCAACAAATGAACTTTCAATCAGAATTAAGGTAATTACATATGATTGGTCTTTTTTTGAATTTAAATGTTATTCTTCTTACAAAACAAAGTTAAATGTTTTATTCTTACATAATTTATTGTGTAAATGTTATATTCTTTGTTAAAATATAATCCATATTTATAAAAAAAAAGATCAAGCTCTTTCATTACATGATATCACTCATTTATTGATGGTAATTTAAATTATTTTAAAATGCTATGTTTAAAACCAAATTAAATTTTGTAGAACTATAACTTTTTTTTTATCTTATCATATTAATATCAAAACTTATTATCACCATCTTTTTTATTTACAGTTAATGCATTTTGACTTTTCTAATAATTAATTTATAAATTAGGTAAACAAAGAATCCCAGATGTTGCATATAACAGATACAGGTATTGGTATGACTCGTGAAGATCTCGTAAAAAATTTGGGTACCATAGCTAAGTCTGGTACAGCTGAATTTCTAAGTAATTTAAATGGCGCTGATGGTCAAGATAAAAATGTCAATGACATGATTGGGCAATTTGGTGTTGGATTTTATTCTGCTTTTCTTGTTGCTGACAAAGTTTTAGTAACAACTAAACATAATGATGATAAACAATATATTTGGGAATCTGATGCTAATAGCTTTTCCATTGTCGAAGACCCTAGAGGACCATCTCTCAAGAGAGGCACGCAAATTAGGTTGGTTGGTTTATTTAATCTAATATATTCACATTTAAAATTATATTAGAAATTGTATTTTGTTGTTTTATGTATTTTTAGCTTACAATTGAAGAAAGAAGCTCTTGATAATTTGGAATTAGATACTCTAAAAAATTTAGTGAAAAAATACTCACAATTTATCAATTTCCCCATTTATTTGTGGTCAAGCAAAACTGAAACTGTTGAAGAACCAATAGATGAAGAAGAAGAGACAGAAAAGGAAGAAAAATCAGAAGAAGATGATGGTGCAGTTGAAGATGCTAAAGAAGAAGAAAAACCAAAAACCAAAAAAGTTGACAAAACTGTTTGGGACTGGGAGATCCTTAATGATCATAAACCTATTTGGACTCGAAAACCTGATCAAGTGGAAGAAAATGAGTATACTGAATTTTACAAAGCACTTACTAAAGATACCAAAGAGCCATTGAGCTACACACATTTTAATGCTGAAGGTGAAGTGTCATTTAAATCATTGCTGTATGTTCCTTCTGCTCAGCCATCAGATACATTTAACAAATATGGGACAGTGACTGACAATATAAAACTTTATGTTCGGAGAGTTTTTATAACAGATGAATTTACTGATTTATTGCCTAAGTATTTAAGTTTCCTTCAAGGAATTGTAGACTCTGATGATTTACCATTGAATGTATCAAGAGAAGTATTACAGCAACACAAATTGCTCAAAATTATTAGGAAAAAACTTATACGTAAAGCTTTAGATATGCTTAAAAAATTAGATAATGAATCGTATAAGAAATTCTGGGCTGAATACTCAACAAAGTAAGTACATTTTTTTATGAAATTATGCAAAAAAAAATTATTAATTAACAAACAAAAATAAATGTTAACCTCTACGTTTTATAGTATTAAATTGGGCATAATTGAAGATCCGTCCAATAGAGCTAGGCTAGCAAAATTGTTACGTTTCCAATCATCTGTTGAAGACACTCCTACATCATTGGCAGACTATGTGAAACGTATGAATGAGAAGCAAGAACATATTTATTATATTGCTGGCTCTAGTAGGGCTGAACTTGAACGTTCTCCATTTGTTGAGGGAATTATTCGCAAGGGATATGAAGTGTTGTATTTAATTGAAGCTGTAGATGAATACACATTATCTGCTATTCCAGAATTTGAAGGTAAAAAGTTCCAAAATGTGGCTAAAGAGGGTGTTTCACTTACTGAAAACAAAGAAAAGGCTGAAGAATTGAAAACTCAATTTGAACCACTAACAAAATGGCTTGGTGAACAGGGTCTGAAAGATATGGTAAGTTTGATATCTCATTTAACATTTAACCGTCTTTGTATGCAATCTATAAAAACTTAACTATTTTTCATTGGTTTCAAAGTTTACCTAGACTTTTCAAAGGATTATAAAAATGGATTTTATGCTCTTCCTTAATATTAAAATTACCTCCGTTCTTATGCACAATAATGTATATATAAAATATAAAAAATGACGATGACCTATATTTTAGCATTTCCAACTATCTAAAAATCAGTTTGTTCATAATATTAGTATTGGATTTTACTGTATTTACAAATATGGAAAAACAATCAATATTTTACCATAATACCATGAGATCTTTCTGTGAGATCCATACAAAAATAATGTGTTAGTTTATTACTGACGTCTAATTTATTTTTAGTTGTATTGATTTTACAAACCCCAAATAATTATTATTTATTAAAAACCCTTACCCAAACCATCCATTTCTAATCATAACTTTTATTTTACAAAATATATAATGTTAGTTACAAACCCTAGATTTTTATTATTTTTTATTGTTACTTTGGTAGTTACAGTTTAGGAGAAGTAAACCATGCACCTTAAGTTTGATTTGTAGGGTTCAATATCTTTATATAATTTTGCCGGAAGTAAATTATTTAGGATGGAATTTATACATTTATATCTGTAAATAAACTAAAACATCACTGTTTCGTCAAGATATTTCTAATCAGTATCTATCAATTGTATCTATGTATTTTTTGTGAACAATACTATATTAAAAAGACTGTGTATAAATAGATAGCTGTATATTTTTTTATTGTGTTTGTTAATATAAGTTTATGATTATTTAGATTTCTAAAGCACTTGTATCTGACCGTTTGGCTGAATCTCCGTGTGCCCTTGTTGCTGGAATGTTTGGTTGGACTGGAAACATGGAAAGATTAGCTTTATCAAATGCTCATCAAAAAGCTGATGATCCACAAAGGGAGTTTTATTTAAAACAGCGGAAATCTCTTGAAATAAACCCTCGCCATCCTCTTATTAAAGATCTGTTAAGAAGAGTTCGAGATGATCCTGAAGACCAAAAAGCAAAAGAAATTGCTGTAATGTTATATAGAACAGGTAAATTATGTTATGAAATTTATTATTTTCTGTTACCAATAATTTGATTTTTTGTATTCTATTAAATTATTTCTTTAACATATTAAAAACTGTAGAAAATGTTAAATTTAATTGTTATAATGTATTTTGCACATTATATTTGTTTGAAAAATAATTAAATATTTATTTTTATTATTTAGCTACATTAAGATCGGGATTCATGCTCCAAGAATCTGCAGATTTTGCTGAAAGTGTTGAAGCTTTAATGAAACAGTCATTAGGAATTCCATTGGATGAGAAGGTTAGTTATGAAGATGATGAACCTATTACTGATCAGCTAGTAGAAGAAGAAGAGGAAGAAAAAGAAGAATTACAAGAACACGAAGAATTATAAAAGAGATAAATGATATATATTAAAGATGAACTGTATCAGTTTATCTAATTATAAGTCTGATTTGCGACATTTCTGCATATTATACAAATAAGTAATGTATTTATTATATCATAAAATTACCAGTAGCTTTGTATTTTGTACCAATTTTTGTCTTGTGGAGTATTGTCAAAGTACATATTATATTTTGTAACATCATAATAAAAAATCTGTAAACATTTATAATTTTCTTGTGGATAATAATTCAATATGCTACATTAAGTTTATTGTACAAATTATGAATTATAAAAAATATTTATTTGTTTAATTTATTAGTATAATTTTCTTATAAATGTAATACAATTTGTTTCAAAAACTATGTATGTACATTTTTTCTAATATAGTTCTTGTTATGCAGCTATTAAAAATTGAAAACTTAGAACAATAGTAAATAAAAGAAAAAGAATACATAAATATGCTTCTCAACAAAAAAACATATATTAAATAGGAATAAAAATTGTACCATAAGGTGAAATTGAGTGATTTGAGAAGGAAAATAAAATCTGGAAATGATAGACCGGCTGTCTAGTTGACTCGAAAATGTAAAATACATGCAGAAATCACATTTATGTACTTTTTTTAATAAGTAGCCACAAACACATGTGTAGAAATTTAATTCAGGTCACCGAAGAGAATCATAATTTTTTGGAATCTATTGGTAATGGTTGTACATTTTTTGTGTTCAAAATGAAAAATTAATGGAATAGCATCCACCGACCACTGTCAATTTTTTACTAGCAGTAAATGTATTCTGTTGCTGTATATTTGTATGCTGACAATAACACAGTTATATTCATAAAATCACTTATAAGTAAGATTTCCACGTCCAAGGTCCTAATCCATTCAATGGATTTAATTTCACAAACATATGAATTCCACGTCCAAGGTCCTAATCCATTCAATGGATTTAATTTCACAAACATATGAATACTGTATATAATATATTTAAATTTGAGTTAAAAATGTATTGGGTCCACACAGAAACAAAACAAAATTAAATTTTTTTTTTTATTTTATTAAAAGATAATCTACAATCTATACATACATTTTGTACAATTAGTAGGTTTGATATGCGGTAAATAATATAAAAATAACAGTGAGTAATTTGAATTGGGAGATTACCCAGTGGTAACACCCAGAAAATCAAAATTTAATTATACAGTGTTTGTGTTAATGACGGCAAATTAATCAATAGGTTTTTTTCTTAGAACACCCTGTGTAACTAATTATTTAACACTAATATTAATTATAATTTTTTTATAGCCCATTGAGACCATATTCACCTTCCTTCAACTGTGACTATAAGAAACTTTTTTCATTTAGTCCGACCTTTATTCAGTGTTGGGAAAGTTCCTTTTAAAAAGGAACTCGTTCCCGTTCCTTGTTCCTACTGTAAAAAAGGAACTCGTTCCCGTTCCTCGTTCCTGTCGCGAAAAAAGAACGCGTTCCCGTTCCTTTACATATTTTTTACAATTTGAGTGGTGGTCAATGGTGTTTTTTGTGAAAAATTTTAAGTCAGAAATAATCGGACCGAGAGAGTTAACCGATTATTTCTGACTTAAAATTTTTCACAAAAAACACCATTGACCACCACTGAAATTGGTTAACTCACTCCTTCCTAGGAGCATTGATTTTTAACAAAAATGATTTGTCTTAGGTTTATTTGTTATAATTCAAAAGTTGTGTAGCGTAGACTTGAAACTTTCCCCAGTAAAAAGTTTATTATTTTGACTAAAAATTCACTCCTTCACTTAGAATTGTTTATTATTTAATAATCGATATAAAATATAAATATATAATGTGAAGTATTAACTATTCTACAAAATGGAAATGAAGAATGAAAAAAACAATTCATCAATTTACTTGGTCAAAATATTTATATATTATTTTTATTTATAATAATGATGAAAAAATATTTTTATACTGACATTTTGTTTTATTTGAGAACTAATTTGCTAAACGTATGATTATGATATCAGATATAAGTTTTAATTAATTTTCCCCGAAAGACGACGACGGCGACGGCGATGCCGATTACGCGGCTGTGCTATTTCCGATAATAATATATTAATATCATATTATTATTTTCATTGTTACTATAATATTCTGACGAAATAGAATTAGTTTATTTTAATAATCTACAGGTGTATCTTGCTCGGATGTATAATAACATTAATAACAATAAGTGTATATTTATGTTCGCAGACTATGGTATACCCAATATTCATATTTTTACATACCGTTTATTATATATTTAATTTGATTTCCATTTGTCTACGACAAAATTATTATTATTTGGTATTACAGATTATTTGTAAAACACATCAATATTTCGAGAACGTATTTCGTTTATTGGTCCATGGCGCACGGAACCGGTGTCGACACGTAGTCGACCGACGGCGTCGCGGCTCAGTTTTGGAGCGGAATATATATATGCCCTTCATAAATACTGTGGCACTCAACGTGTTAAAAATAACTATTTTTTTTTTTTCATTATTTGAGGAACGGAAATTTTCTTTCAAGTTCCTTCAAAATAGGAACTCTTTCCCGTTCCTCGTTCCTATATTTTAAATAGAACGCGTTCCGAGCTTCGTTCCTATAAAAGGAACGCGTTCCTTCCCAACACTGCCTTTATTTATAATTTATAAATTTTTTTTTAAATTTTTTTGTTATCACTTATCAGTAGCAATACTAATGTGTTATAATTAATTTCAATTCATTCGTTATTTCTGTTGAGAACCTTGCTGTGTATCCTAATTATAGAATGGTTTAACTCAAAACATTAGATATTTGTTTAAGCCTTCATAACAGGGATCAAATGACATCATGGTAAAATGGTAATCTGAATTCTGAACCAATACATAAATTCATGTCTGGTGTTGATTGTTTGATTGTGTTTAACTGATTGTTGGATGGTAGTTGTTGACTTTTATATATATAGAGACCATAGAGTATACCTGTATACCCTTTCTCTTTATACCACACTAATGTTATCAACTTTGTTTTTCTTCCATGTTTTTGGCCATATTCCCGGCGTTTGCGCGTGCGCAATTACCATTTTACTTCAATCGACATTCGACAAGCCGTCTCTGGTCTGCCGTCTGCGGTCTGCAGTCTGCACGCTAATATACAATTTTTTTTTTTATTTTATTGAATTTAGTTCCAATTTCATATTTCGTTTTAATTTTTATGTTATATCTTTGTGTTTGTTAGCTTGTTCGTACATAATAGAGTACAATATAGTTTCGTTTGTTATGGTTCCACTCATCTACTATATCTGATTGCTCGTGTCACTAGTAAAACATTGTAGGTATAAATTTTTTTTTAGAAAATGTATAAATTACAGGCATATATAGAAGCCATCTTGTAACGAGTTTTTCAATTTATACCTTACACTTTTTACATTTCTAATTATACGCATTTGTAAAAGAATAAAATCAAAACAATTAATTTAGTTCAACTTATTTATTTATATAACACCTATCAGTAATAATCTATGAAACCCTACCAATCATTTATCATTATCTTTCTTATAAATTAAAATATATTACTATCAAGAAAGTAATATCGGAATTAATTTTATATCTGTGGACTGTAATCATAATAGATTATATTTTATGCAAATGTTTGTTTTTTGTTATTCATTATAAATTATCAGCAATACCTATATGATTTATTAAAATTTGTATAAATTATAATAATTTAAAAATAGGTACAGGTATTGCTTAATTTAAGTGTTATTATTAATTATATATTGTGTATCAATCATATAGAAACTTATATTTGTTGGTACTTTGGTAGATCTGTGGTAACAATACCTGGTATTTATTTACTGAAGTATTAAAATTGGATTACGATTTTTTTCCCGTGTTAAATATAATTTTAAATATGATAGTGATAAATATACTTATAAATTTAATTAATCTGTTTTAAGTATAATAAAAGTTATGTTTATTTATATTTAAAATTCATTAAATAAAAAATATAAAAACACAAACTAAAATAACACTTTTCAAGTATAAGCTCTAATAGGTAAATATAATATACTTCAGAGAATGGCCTTAATTTAGTCCCACTTTTTATCAATCATTCATGAATTATAGAGAGATAGACAATTTATTTTCCAACCGATTTGTTGGTAGTCTTTGTTCTTCATACTAATCAATTTTAGGGAAGTATACATAATCAAAAAGGTTTTAATTAAATCTTAGCTGTTAAACTATTAATTCTATTACTTTAATTTTTATGACATGTAATTAGCCTAATTTTTTAGTAAAATTCTATTATAAAAGTATTAAAAATTTAATTTTCATATAGAATATTATATATTCATTTTATATGTATATTATATATTATTAAGAGTATAATGTATATTTTTTAATAATTTGTATATAACTAATCTATAACAAATCTACTTATTGTGCTCAAGTAGTATAGATTGTAGGTTGCATTTAAAAAATATATATATATATTTTATATATTAATTAGGTCTTGAGATATCTTTGGTGAATTAAGATCTAAATACTATATTCTACAACAGAGTGATAATCCTGTTATTCTAAAACCTAAAGACTATCAGAATAAATAAAAGTATCAATTTATTGGAAAAAATAAAATTAAGTTAATTTAAAAAAATTATAATGATGTATATGCTTATCAATACCTCCCACAAAGAAGGATGTAACTCAATATTTTCCTTTTTTAGGTTTAAAAAAAATACACCTGGGGGCCTACTACTCTGCGTCATCAATCTTACTGTTAAGTATTGCAACTACCCAATCTGGGGCCTGTGGCTTTTGCTGTATCTGAGAATGGGATTAGAGTGATGACACAGAAAGGTAGAACTCTCATGTATTTTTTCTAAACAAAAAAAAATTGAAAAATTGAGTTATGTCATCTGTATATGAGGTGTTAATATGTATATTTTATACACACAAATAACATTGTTTAAGTATTCTACAGTCGTTACACACATACTTTTTTATTAAATTGAATACCGATAATAACAATAAATTATAACCTATGATTATTGATATTGACTGAAAGTTGTAGTTTTGATAATAAAAAAAATGAACAAAATGATTAGACATTTCATACTATTACTTAATTTAATCACTATATTTGTTCTTATATATATATATATATAATTATTTTTTTTATACTTTAGTAAAAGAAAATGGGTGTTGATAAGCTTTTGGAATATCTAGACAGTGGAAAAATAAAAGGAAGCTGTGTTAATGTTAATCTAACTCAATTGGGACATACTGTATCTCAACAACTTGCTAAAAAAATGGTTATTAGAAAAGTCCATCCTAATTTAAATCAGATGCAAGTGTCGAAAGCTCAATTTTGCCTATTGGTGGATGCAGAATGTTGTTTAGATCGTTTGTATGGAGGATATTATTCAGGTGAATATTTGTATTATAAATACATATTTTAAAAATATGAATAATTATTTTATGTACAGATTGGGTTTGTGGTGGTCAGTGGAACCGAATGGTATCATTTTTAACAAATTTTGTTAATAGCTTACGACAGTCTAATGTTCATGTCGTTGTGTTCTTCAATGGTGCTTATGAAGAAGACCGCTTTAATGAATGGGTTCAAAAACAAGAAGAGACTCGTAATAGAGCTAATGCTGTTAGTTAGTTAAAGTAATTTATTTTTAATTATTGATTATTAAATTATAATTCAATTAGGTCCTAAGACATATTGCTGCCAAAGGAACACCACCACCTAAAGTATGGTGGATACCTCCTGTTTGTTTACGAAACGCTGTGAAGCTTTACTTTCACCATTTAAAAATACCAGTGGTGTGCTCAGTTAAAGACCACCATTTAGAATTTATTAGATATGGTAGACAACATAAATTTCATGGCTTGATGGCTGATGATGCTGAATACTTAGCATTTGATCCACCTCGGTTTTTCTCGGCTCACTCACTCAAGCTTACAATGCGGCAGACATTAGAAGCTAAAGAATATATTGTCTCTCAATTAATTGAAGATTTAAAATTGACCAAAGACAAATTATGTGCTCTTTTATCACTTTTAGGCAATTTTGTGTTGCCTCAACATGAACTTTTTGATTACTATAAACGTTGTGGAATTAATCAAGTTATTTCCAAGGTTAGAAATTAGCATATACATATGATAAATTGCTCTTTAACTGCATACTGCATGATAATCATAACTATTATTAAATGTTTTATACAATTAAACACTTTAGGTTTCAGGTGAGGAGGTTGTGAAAAAAATTGTAGATTCTCTTCAGGGATTACCTCCTATTAAAAACAATTTGGATGAAATAGCAATTCATATATTAGGACATAAAGACGATAAAAGAGTACCAAAATTGAAAAAGAGCATACAATATTATTTAGATGGTGCCAGGGATAATGTGATTAAAAATAAAACTAAAATCCAAGAAAAGAATAAAAATGATACATTTGAACCCACAGTTGAAATAAATAATTTTAAAAAATTGGATTCAGAAAATCTCAGTTCTCAGGTAATCTTTATATTTTATGAATGGCCAAAGTATATATCTAAATTAAATTAAAAATATTAAATCTGGTTCATACAAAATTTATATTTATAAATTAATATTTTCCCTACATTAGATGGACAATTTGTTATTGTTTGATGATAACTCTGAATCTGGTCCAAATACATGTGTCAACACTCAAGCACCTTCATCTAATCAGCTATCTTCAAATAAATCTTTTGAGTTCCATATTCCTGAAGTTTCTGTAGAAGTTGTAAATACAGCATATGAGCGACACAACTCTGGACTTATGTCTACTTATTTGTATCATATTTTAACAAAGGTTGATAAAATACAGCTATTTTAACATTTTTTAACATAAGTTAGGTAGTAAGATTTCTATTTTATTTGTTTTATTAATTTACTTTTAGGCCGAAATAAAACTACCTGTCGTCCTAGAAGACGAAATGAATCATGAGATTCCAAATATTCACTTATTTTATAGACAAGCTCGTCAAATGGTTTATGGTATTTTATTTAATCTTCATCATGCACATTATTTAGCAAAATCAAATAGCAGTCATAAAGGTATATTGTTTAGTGTAAATAGTTGATAAATAATATTATCGTATATTGAACATTATTTTATTAAAATTAATTATATTTATTGTATACATTTTTTAGTTGGGTTGCCAATAATTCAAGTACGTGAATGGATTAGAGATAAAACTAATTTGTATAAACGTTATCATTTAGTAAAAGCTGAACCTTTAGGGTGGGGAGTTCCTACTGTACATAGACTTTGGTTTGGGTTAGTTTTAATTAAGTCTTATTTTTAATTTATCAAATATTTGATACTTAAACATATAATTTTATAATTTTTCTAGGACAACTCCCGAAGATAACATAAGACGTTTGAGAGCTTTTCTCACTTGTATGCGTTCAGATACTCCACTTATGTACAACACGGACTATGTTCCTCAGCATACATTAATCATTACATCTGTCCTTAGATATATTATGACTTTTACAGAAGTACCTATTCTTCAAAAGTATGAACTTGATGCATTTATTATAACAGCTGTTGCACCTGAACTATCAAAAAATGAAAATACTCAGGAATTACAAGTTAGTATTGTGTATAAAATTGTATACTATAATATTTAGTGATGTCTAATTAAAAATAAAAATATTGGGTTTAAGGTTAGATTCCTTTAGTTTTGTAAGTCTTGCCACAGTAAATTTAAGTATTTATTTTAAACATAATAAATATTTAGTATAATACAGATTCTAATTTATTTAAAGGGTTTTTTATTATATTTACATAAAATTATCAAAACTTATCATTGTTTTTTATAACAAAAATAAATAATATAATTTTCTATAAGTAAAACCATACTTACCATCAAATTTTATGTTTATCTGTATTATTTCTATTTATATATTATATATATTTATGTCTATATTTTATATTATAATATTAATCAATATAATCATTGTTTTAAAATTATCCAAAAAAAATTTCCTGTAAATTATGTTAGATTTTTGGGACAATTAGGTATCTAAAACATTAAATAGGACTTTTTTTTTTTTGTAAATGTCTTTGCTATAGAATATTTTTCTTATAATTAGATATTTTGTATATATTTTTTTTTATTATTAAACAAATATGAACTAAACTTAATGTCAAGTATCTGTCTATTAATAATCTGACATAATTGTAATTTTAATTTTAATTTACCAACAGTTTTCCATGGTATAAAATAATTTCTTATAACATTAATTGAATGTCATTTCTAGGGCACTGTTAGTGTGAGAGGTGTACAATTAGCAACACTTCTTATGTGTGGTATTGAAACAGCAATGTTGGTCAATGATTCCTGTGGTGCACCTGTGCCGTGGTTAATGTCATGTCCATGGATGTATTTTGATGGAAGATTATTTCAGTATCATCTAGCTAGAGCATCAACTGCGAATAAGCTAGAAGATTTGTGTGAAAATCATTTTTCATTGACAATTAAGGTTGAAAAGATGAGGCAAGCTATTTTAGAAGGATTAGGTGAACGTTTTCAGTCAATTCCAACATTTCAAGGATCATTTTTGGGTGCTTTATTTTTAAATATTTTTCATTGCTAAAAATTATTTGAATTTTATCATTTATAGACACAATATTTAATCAAAGAGGAATGATTCCTACGCAAAAAATAGGCACAAACATGGCTCATGCTAGTATACCATACCAGCAGCAACAAAAGCTGAATAGATTAGTAAGTCAAAATCCTAGTCGTTTTCGAGATATTCAACAAAATAGTCGGCAAAGAGCGATAATGAAACAATCATCTGGTGGCCAGTTAGAAGTTGCTGGAGCCGTTGTAGGTATCTGGGGTGCAAATTATAGTATGGCTGCTACTGGAAACCCTTACATGGGTCGTGGTAATGTGCTACCGTCTCAACATGTAAGATTTGATGTTTGAAAGTATTTGAACACTACAACAAAATCAATAACTAATTTATTGTTAGGTAATGCCTCCTGTTAGTGGCCCAAGTTCTTTATATCAAAGAGATCTCATACCAAAACCTGTCTTTAATACCCGCAATTGTTCAAAAGCGGTCCGTGGACGTAGTCATGTACAAAAATCACATGTACAAAAATCACATGTACAAAAATCACATGTACAAAAATCACATGTACAAAAATCACATGTAATATAGATTTATTAATAATTTAACCATTCTATTATTTGTATTAATATTATTTGATTTACAGAATAAAAAAAAAATTACTCATAATATTGTGAAAAAAGATAATACCATTAAAAAGATCCCTTCTAAGGGCCGTGGTGTATCTGCAGTAACTCCAAATTCAAGGTAATTCTTAATTTATTATTAAATATTAACGAATTATTATCTGTTTAATTCATGTACAAAACTTTTATAAGTATAAATTAGTTTATAGTTGCCCATTAACATAAATAATCCTATAAAAATAGTTCAAATAAGACCTCACTGTTTTGTGAGTTACAGGGGTGGATCTATTAAACTTAAAATCAATATACCATTGCTATCAAAGAAATGATTCTGAGTGACAGAGGTTGGTTAGTTTGATCCACCCAACCTCTACTAATATAATAATATAGTATATTATATTATAATATTGTGTAATTTGATTTCTAATGCTTATAATAGTTGTTATCGACATTTCTTTAAAAAATGTTTATTAGATACTGAGAAAATCTTATGAAAAATCTTGCATCCATGTATATACTTAATGGTGCTGGATTTGATTCTCAATCTCGATTGAAGTTTCTTTTGCAATTTTTAAAAAATTGAAAAACATTTGTTTACAGAAAAGTACCTGGTTTGTATATTGGAGCAATCTTTCTAGTCAATATTGTGTACAGACACAAATAAAAAACACATGATAAAACCCCATATATTCCTTGTTTGCTCAGAATCTAAAAACTATTACTACCTATTTGATATAACATTGGGAAAATTGATTCTGAGTGAATTTAAAAATGTCATTTTTTTTTTATTTGTACTACCATATTTCATTTGTGAGCCCAGATAGGTTATAAAATATAGTTAACCTATATCTGTTTCTTATTAATAACTTGAGTTTTTTCTTGAGTATACTATTTAAAATAAATCACATTTCTTTGCTAACCTTAGAATATGGGTGCATTCAAATTTAACCAATTTATTTTGCTAATAATTTTAATAATTGTTCATACTTTTTATTTTTAGTAAAACTATTTTAACTTCTGAACTTATAGAAGAATCTAAATTGTCTATATTAAATAAAGAAAATGAAGACATAAAAACAAATGGGTATGTACATTTTTATGGATTATTAATGAACTATCTTATTTGTTATGAAATATTTTCAGTATTGTTCAAAGCATTTTGCCTTTAATGAATGGCAATTTACCAGTCGAAGAACAATTTGAAAATACTACTCCAAATGGTGAGAACTTAATATGTATTTGAAAATGTAGTACTTTTGTTTTTAGAGTTCCTGTTTTGCTCTGATGTATAAATTATACAGTTAATGTTTATAATTCATTCAAAACTGTATTTACATATATTTTAACAAAAAAACATTTATTTTTTATTTATTTCCAACTCTACTAGTATTATGGTGTATAATTAACCCTGTTGTTCGTTGGTTAAAACATTAATGGATAGATATATTATAATATCCTTTTTGGAATTACCCATGTCCTCAATGGCATTCTGAGATTTCAGACCTGTTGCATGTTCTATCTTTGTAAGCATGTTTACTGCTTCATTATTATGAATATTCTAATGTCCCCTTAGTGGGAGCAAATATATAATTTATTTCATCAAATAAGTATAGTATGTAATACTGAAAATTAAACCTAAAATTAATATTCTTAAAATTTTAATGAAGATACATACACACATATCTATATTTTATCTTTTTATTAATTTTTTGAAATAGTAGACGATACATGTATAATAATATATTTTTAGCACTTTTTTTAAGTTTTTAATATAACTGTCTGTGCATACTGTTTATTTTAGAAAATGGTGTTAACTCTTTATCAGAAGATTCATCATCCAAAATCATTCAAAAACCTACATTGGAGATTGAAAATTGAATTATTGAACGTAAGTAATTGAACTATGTTAACTATGTGTATTTATATAATTATTTATGTTCATTTTTTTTTTAAATATATTTAGAAATTTGATAATATATGGTATTACCTTTAAAGTTAATACAGAACTCAAGTTTTTTTCAAGTAAATACTATTGGCAAACGAAAGACGTTGAAAAACGTGAAGAACGGCGCTAAATGTTAGTCATTATTATTAATTTTTACATATTGTTTTTTTTTATGTAGTTTTTATTCTTTATTTTTGTAAATTATTAACAATTTGTTATCTGAAGGCGCCCACGGATTAAATTTAACTATCCGATTTGTGAAGATCGAAAGACTGATATTTAAAGTGTTGCAACAAACATATCATTGTCTGGTAATTGTTTGTGCAGCCATGGTGATAATAATTAGTTATTAACGTTACTATATTTTTAAATCAAATGAAAAAATAATACGAATCGTTATTCTTTGACTGCTGTCCAAAAGTATTATTGTCGCGGTAATTGTTTTTAATCATATTTTTGTAATTTGTTAACCCAGATACTTTTATAATTTCATAATACTTAATATGATTTTTAATTGTATTTTCAAGCATGTATATGTTTATATGACTGTAAATTTACCATTTCTATGTCATTGTTAACAATTTAATATCAGGCAATTAAAAATAAGGGCCGCCAAAAAATAAAATATACATATATTATATTTTAATACATAAAATCTTTGTGGAAGTATATTTCACCCTGAATGATTATATTAAACTATATTATAATACTACTTCAACCCATATATGTGACTTATTTAAATGAAAAATTAAAATATCATACTAATGCAACAATCTCAAACTGCTGCCAGAATAACATGTAATTATCAAATTTTCTTATTTTTACCCTCATGGGTATAACTCTAATATCAAGAATTATTAGTATTTGTGTGTGTGATTATTATTTTCACAATTTTATTTCTTTTACGAATATAATTAGCTTTTTATTTATTTAATTAATTTTTTTCTCCACAAACAGAGAAGTAACTTGCATAATATTTTTTTTTCATTAACACTAGAAATTAGAATTTTTTCTTAGATTTTAATCATTAAACTATGTTTTAATTAACACAAAATATTTACTTAAATTCAATATAAATAACATGTACTCTATATCTTTAATTTGTCTTTTCATATCTTAATATGTATTTCTAATACTCATTAATTGTTTTGTCTTAATAATGTTGATAATAGTATCAATTATTAATAATAATTAAATTCTTGTACTTTTGATGAATTGCCCTTTAATATAAAATTGTCGGCCCTTTCAAATTTTATTCACATTTTCATAATAATCACTCCTTAAGATATAAGTAAATCAATGTAAGTGTATTATTTCAACAATAATATTTAAGTTTTAGGTGTAAGAAATTAACTATTGTGAAAAGTTAAAAAAAATTTAATTATTATTATTCTTTCGTGTTTTTTTATTTTTCTATGTTGGCCATATTTATACCAGTATCGTGATTTCTGAAATACCCTATTCATTGATATATCAAAAAAAAAATCTATGTATTATACACAATAAATAAAAACATTTAAATGGTAAATGTTAAATTTAGATTATTGTAATGGTGTATACCAATTCTAAATAAAATAAAGTTATATTACATATTCATTATTCATTGAAGTTAATTATTTATCCGCCAAAATCCTGAAGAAAATTTAAGAAAACAATTTGGTAATAACTTTTATGGCTTGAATACTGTTACATTTAATACCGTATTGTAACATAGTAACATTGATTATAGAATAAACTAAATTCTATGGTCAAAGATAGTAACGAACACTTAAGATTGTTAGTTATTTTAAAGTTTATTGTTCATACTTGTGCAGAAGGAAATCAAGAACAATTGACTAAATTTGAGGTTAGTCATTGGTTTAAGTTGGTAAATGAGAATCTTACAATTAGTTACTATTGTCTTATTGTTGAAGGTTTTGGTAAAATGTCCAAAATATCACAATCATAATCGTCAACCAAAGACATACGGTTAATTTTACCCGTTTAAGTATTGTGTGTTAGACAAATCAATTAGTATAGTGTGGATACTTCTTGTAGTTTAATTGTCATAAGAAAACTTGAGGAACTTAAGCCAATATTTATCTATGATTGTTGGTAACCATCTTATATCTCAGAACTAAGCCTTGCATTAAGTTTACACGTCATATAATAAGTAAATAAAACATATATTGACAAATTGTTATTTATTAAAATACACTAAGTAACATTTGAAAAAAATAGAACAGCTCAGACTTTGAAAAATAATAATTACATTCTTCCTCTACCCCTATTTATGCACGCAATTCCTTTTCTTATTCCTATTGGTATTTTACATTTAGGTGGAGGAGACTTTGGTCTAAGTACCTCAATACGATCAGTACATCCAGTTGTTAATTGACCTTTACTAAAATATCCATTATACATATCAGTGTTGAAATTAGAATTAGTCAATTCATTTCCTAAAGTTAGCCATCCTGGACGAATAGTACTGTCACGACCAAACAAATGTAATCTTAAAATAAACATAAAATTTGTAAATAGCATAATAGTCAAACAAATATTTGTGTACAATACCTTCTTTTTCCAAGACAAAAGTGTTCAATAATATGAAATATTTCAACAGGTTTTTCTATTGAACCATGTTCGTTTTCTTCACTTATTATTAAATCAATATCAACATTGGCATGAATATAATCACCATCTGTAGATCGGCGAACTGTTCCTTTAATGCCCATTAAACAATGTTCCTAGAATAACAGAATTTGATAAAATAAAATACTCCTACAGTATAATAATATTAGTAACTTATAAACAACCTTTGTGCGTTGAAAAACAGCATTTGGTTCTAAATTTTTTGAATGGCCAGGATTTTTAGAATTTGTTCGGATCCAACAAATATCTTCGCAACGTCTGAAACCCCAACGTCGTAGACAATCACGACCTTTGTCCAACCCATCAGATGAACCACACCAGAGAAAAATAAAACTACGATTCGCAGCTAATTCACCCAATTCTAGGTCCATTATCTATAAAAATTATAAAAACTTAAAAATTTGTACATGAATTCAGAAAAATGAGATAAGAAATAATTAAAGGTAAAAAGAATATGCAGAATTTCTTATTAAGAAATGGTAAAGTTTTCTATTTTGTCAAATACATCATGACAAAACTTAAAGGATATTTAAGGTTAATACTTAATTATGAATACTTAACGTAAGCTTTTTTCAGATACACAACATTATAAGAAAATAATTTTCATATTGTCCCCTTACTCAAAAATGTTTAACTTTAATTATAAATTTATGATTTTTTTCCTGATTACTGAAAAATGTATAATTTGACTTATTACAAAAAATGCAAATAATTCTAATATTTTACATACAAATTTTTAAAAATTTAACTGACAGTTAAAGAAAAATGAAATACATATTTAAGTCGGGTCAGAATAAGACATTACCCAAAACCGATTACTAAACTAATTGGACAAATCATTGATACACAATTGTATGTATTTCATTTAGTATTTTGGTTAATTTATCCTATTTTATAAATTTAATTTGATTATTTGTACAGCGGAAAATATAGCATACAATATATTTAAAGTATTACTAATACTTTTAAAGTTTTCATTGTTAAATTATTAAAATATTAAGAAAACTAACTTGTTTCCAATTCCATAATTTTGTATTTGTTACACCCAAGGTTCTTTGATATTCATCCAGAGGAGGCTCGACAAGGATGACATCAAATTTAATATTTAATGATTTTAAATTGTATGTGCTAAGGTCACATTTCAAAAACATTGGAGGGGTAGCAGTTTGTTGTATAAGTTCATCCTATAGATACATATAACATATAAAACAAAATAATTTAGAAAGAATGACATTGTAGGACAATTATTTTAACAAATAAGGATAATTAATAGGAATAATAATTAAAAAAAATAATTATAAATGGTATTATTGTAAAGGCATTAGTAAATTTCATTATATTAACTAATATTTACTTAATAAAGTAATAAATTCATATTTTATTGAAATCAAAGTTATTTTAAATGGCTCTATTAAAAACAAATAAAAAATTTACCTTTAAACGAATTAACTCCCTTAGTTTAGGGTATTCTTCAAATCTGTCAGTAAGACCAACATCTCTAATAAAATTTTGAGGACGTTGGCCAGTATCAACAAAATGTTGACAATAGTCATTGTGTGGATTCGAAGATTGTGTACCTTTAAGAAATGTTGATGAATCATTGTATGTATGTTCTGGACTGGTTGGTTGAACATCAAATTTATTTATACGTAATAAATTAATTGTCGTTCGTTCCCTATGTGTATTCAATGCACGACGAAACTCCTGAACGTCTGAAAAACCTAACTGTAAACAACGTATAATTTATAATTGAAACATAAATTTACCAATGTAATTGTTTACCGTTTTAGCCAATAATTTTTTCCTTATTTTTGATTGTTCTTTTAAAATTTTTAATGTCTCACTCATAATTGTTAATCCTGATTTACATACACATTAACTATACCTTCCACTATAGATTTCATAAATTATTGAAGAATCAAAATTTAAATATTTAACACTAGTTTGAACTTTGAATATAATATTTTGAACATAGATAAATGGTGATTAGATATACTATCAATTTATCACGTGTTCGCTACTTATCATAGAAGTCATTTGGTAAATTGCCAACCTAATTTTAAATTTAAATTTTGAAAACTAAAAAAATATATTCAAAGTATTTTTCCATTAAATGAATACTTTTTTCTTAAAATAATATCGTTTGATAAATTATTCAAATATTCTTAACAAAATACGTATGTGAGTAATTAATTATCTGGTGTATTTAATAATTTGATAAGTATACATCATTACTTCACGTGTTTATCACGAACACACTGTAATTTTTTTTTTTTAATAAATAAACAAAATACAATTTTATTCTTGCTTAAAATAAGTAATTACCAATTTTCGGATTATCAAGTTAACATTTGATTGTAATATTTTTTTATTTTATTAAACCTCATTATTTTGAGTTTTAATCGTTAATTTGTTCCTTTTAGTTTTGTTACTTGTATTCAAGTGTTATTACAATGAACGGCGAGTGCAAGTTGGATTACCGCGAAGCGGATATCACCCATGCTGAACGAATGAAAGAAGAAGCAAATGTTCATTTTTCTGCTAAACGTTATGCTGAAGCTATTGATTGTTACTCTAAAGCTATTACAATGTGTGAGAGTTCGTCTACGAAACCTCAAAATTTTGCGGCATATTATGCTAATCGTAGCTTTGCTCATTCCAAAACTGAAGCATACGGTTATGCCTTGGCTGATGCGTCGAAAGCTATACAACTTGATCCTAAATACTTAAAGGGGTATTATCGAAGAGCAACAGCATACATGTCACTTGGCAAATTTAAGGAAGCATTGAGGGATTATGAAGTGGTTGTAAAGTCATTACCTAATGACAAGGATGCTAATCGTAAATATACCGAATGTAATAAAATGGTCAAAAGACTGGCTTTTGAAAAAGCTATTTCTGTAGAAGATTCTAAAAGCGTTTCAGAACAAATAGACATTGAATCTATGTCCATTGAAGATGACTATAGTGGACCATGTTTAGACAATGATAGAGTCACTCTAGACTTCATGAAGGAACTTATTAAAACTTACAGAGAACAGGGTAAGTTACATAAAAAACATGCTTACAAAATATTGTTGGATGTTAAAAAATATTTAGAAAAACAACCAACTCTCGTTCATATAAACATTAAGTCTGATGAGAAATTTACTGTATGTGGTGATATTCATGGTCAGTATTATGATTTATTGAATATATTTGAACTGAATGGATTACCTTCAGATACAAATCCATATTTGTTCAATGGCGATTTTGTTGATCGAGGATCATTTTCAGTTGAATGTATTTTTACTTTGTTTGGATTTAAACTTCTTTTCCCTGATAAATTCTTCATGTCTCGTGGTAATCATGAAAGTGTTACTATGAATAGGATGTATGGATTTGAAGGTGAGGTTAAGACTAAATATTCAGTTGAAATGGCTAACCTCTTCACAGAAGTATATAATTGGCTTCCACTTGCACATTGCATCAACAGACGTGTCTTAGTTATGCATGGTGGTTTGTTTTCCAAAGATGATGTTACATTGAAAGACATTGAAAATATTTACCGAAATAGACAACCACCAGAAGAAGGGCTAATGTGTGATATATTATGGTCAGATCCTCAAGATGCTCCAGGACGTTCTCCTAGTAAACGTGGTGTTGGAGTACAATTTGGGCCAGATGTTACTAATAAATTTATTGAACTGAACAATTTGGATTATATTATCCGCAGTCATGAAGTTAAAGCTAACGGGTATGAAGAAGCACATGATTCCAAGTGTATAACTGTGTTTTCTGCTCCAAATTATTGCGATACAATGGGTAACAAAGGAGCTTTTATCACCCTTGAAGGACATTGCCTTAAGCCGAAGTTTACAACTTATACAGCTGTACCACATCCACCAGTGAAGCCTCTAATGTATGCAAACTCTCTAGTAAACTTGTTTTGTTAGCTAAATGAATTTTTTTTGTAATTTATATACAAGTTATTCTTGTTGATTTGTTTGCCTTACATAAAATAAAATACATTTTTGTAATTATTTTTATTTTTAATCAAAAGAGATTTAAGTAGGTTTAAAAATACATAATTATAAGAAATTGTTTTATTGTTGACGCACGACTGAACGGCTTCGATTTGGGGTATTTGGTATTTTATAATATCGCCGCAAAATGGCAGTCAGTCTGAATCCGTTTCGGAAAGTTGAAGATCTTCATCTAAAATACGTCCTGGATCTACAACACGACCTTTAAAGCCTTAAGTAAAATAATCATAAATTAATGAATTTAAAATTAATATGTGTTGGTTATAAATACCATTTGTGTTTGGAGAATTAAAAAGAGGTGAAGGATGTTTTTCTACATTCTTTTGTGAAGGAGGAGGTGTTGTTGAGTCATCACTATCACTGTCGGATGAACTACTTGATCCTGAATCACTAGAAGATTCACTAAGTTCTAAACTTCTAGCAGCAGGGACTAATTCATCATAGGACTAAAATTTAAAAAAATACACAAAAAATGTGAAATTTTGAAATGTTAAAACATTAAGATGAGAACATAATCATTATTAATGAATAAATAAATTATGTAGTGTGTTGGTAATTAATGATTACTGAAAGAGTAACTATTAGGCGGTTTGATAAAAAAATATTTGCTTAGTGCAAGGTTAATAGTAAGTTTTACTAAAATTATAAATATTCAGGAGACAATTAATTTTTGACAAATAAAACTGTGAATACAACAATCAAAAATATTAAAAATTTAGTTTTATTCTTTTTTTTTTACTTTTTAAGTTGCATTAAAATGTGATATCCTTGAATTAAATTTTAAGTTTTTATAAAAAATTATTACACATGTTATGAAAAGTTACATTAAATAAAATATAGAAAAGGTAACATATGGTAATTGGTAAAGGGCAATATCACCTAAATCAAATAATTGTTAAATATATATTATGTATTTTAACATTTAAAACATACAAATTGTAATGGTAATGGTTTCACAGTATAATATCACTCATCTAATAAGATAAATTAGTTCATGTATACTTATTATACAAACTCATTAATTAGTAATAAAATAAAAATAGGGCATATTATATTTTTAACAATATAGTTACAGTCGTAGGAATTGTTGAAAACTCAATACCCAAGCATTTATTCAGTATATAATTCAATTTAATTTTTTTGTTGTTAACATTATAGTTTCCAAATTTATTTTAAACTAAACCATTATTTTTAGCTCTCATAAAAATTATATTTTAATTATAACTTATATATATATAACATATATATAGGCAATATAATTTATAATAAAATATAAATTAGAACAATATAAAACACTAATAAATGCTTTTCTTCTACTATTAATTAATTATATTTACCAATTAACTACCATACTAAATTTTTGATTTGTAAAAAATAGAAGATTGGAAATACTTTTTAAAATGTATTGTAAGGTCAGGAACTTATAAGTTACAGAATAATTAGATAATTGGGGGGTCATGTAAGCATACTAACTTAAAAAATATTTTTGAATAATAAAAATAAATTAATGATAAAAAATAAAACATTTTAGGAAAAGATATTTTTTTAAAAAGCAATACTTATGAAAAATAAAAGTAGTACAATAAAAACTTACTTCTGTTTTAATTTCTGTCTTAATTTCCGTTTTTATATCAGACAATGAAAAACTGGGATGTGCTTGGGAATCAAACCCAGTCATTGAGCAATCATCATCATTCAGTAACGGAAGACTGGAAGACATTGGAGATTCCGACCTGCAACAATTAATTAATAACAATGTAGTGACTTAATGACTGTATTTTTACTATTAACAAATTTAACATTTTTATATGTGTACAAAACTAAATAGAAGTTAAAACTTGTACTGTTGTAACAAAATATAGTATATAATATAATACTTAAGTATATGCTTGTCATAATTACATGAAAAATTGCGGTGATTTATTCATATGTTGAGCATTATTTGGTGGTGATAAATTTGCCAATTTAGGTGACAGAGGAGCTTTCTTGGGAGACTTTTTAACCTGTTTTTTTTGTTGAATTTTGCCTTTTAATCGTTTATCTACAGTAGCTGTCCTATTTTTTTCAGACAAAACTGGATTAATCGGTACTATAGGTTTTTGTGGTTTTTCGACTGCATTTCTGTAAATGTTTTACATTCATATAAGTTATAAAGTATTATACCAAAAAAAATAATTAAATGGATCATTACCTAGTTGATTTGAGTTGTACATTAGTAGTAAGTTTTTCTAATGTAATTTCTCCAGTCGTATGGTCTATAATAAGAACACATTCTTTTGTGTAATCTTTGTGCGACCCTTTATACACAGTATGTGCTGAACCAGCACCATCATAGTTAGGTACTTTTACTGTAACTTCACGATTTGCTGAACTTATATCAACACTAGCTGGTTTATTTATATCTATACTGGCAGGTTTAAAATCATCTGAAAATATTTATCTAAGTATTGACAAATTTAACAAATTATTAAACAAAAGTTCCCTAAAAGTAAAAACATGATTTTAAATCAAAAATAGTTTGATTGTGGCTTAAGTGCTAATTGCATAATATAAAAATCTTAAGCAAAGGTACAATCAAAATACTGGGTATCGATTTGAGCCATACGCATTGTATAGGTAGTAACAAAATGTAATTAATTTTTATGCTTTAAGGTTTAAAATATTTTTCTCTACAGAAAGTCTGACAATTTGTACATATGTTTTGTAAATTTTGTTTAATTAACAGAACATTAAAAGGAAAAATTAATTGAACTCAACATATTAATGTAAGAAATAATTTGTTCAGTATTGTTGATGTAAAAATGTAATGGTTCTATGAAAATGTTGTACTTACATCGTAGTGTATGGAATCCAGGGCCTTTGCCGGAAAATGTCGAGCCAAGTTTGAGTTCGGCTGGCTCACTACCGAATGATTCCAATGAATCAAATAATTCATCATCCATTAGATACGTGTCGTTTACAAACGAAAGAGTTGAAATGAACAAATCAAGTTCAGTGAACGATTCTACAATCTCCATTCACCGAATATGTCATTCGTCGTATGTCCGAAATTCCAAAACGTTTTGCGATGAAACGAAACGATACGGTGCAATTGATAACCTTGAAGTGGTCGTATCAATAATTCGTCATTTGGTAAACAGCGTTCTGAAACGTTGCAGCACGAAAAGAACGGAGTGCAACAATAGCATTCGATGTTGAAATTCTGCGTATCGTACGGTATTCTATTATCAAAAATTTAATATGCGAAATATTATATAGATAGCTGTTATCACAACCGTAATGTATCGAAGTTTGAACTTTGAACACGAAGGACCATCGTTCATACGCCATACGGCCCACAGAACAATACGTTATTAAACTTCCTACGATCCGTTATACTGACACTATAAAAAAAAATATAGTAACTACGATTAACGACGGACTCAGATTATTTATTGACTATTGTTACTATCCGCAAGGTCTAATACAATGTTAGTTTTGATCATTTTTTGATTCATCTCAATAACGTTTCAGTGACAGAATGTGTGACATTAAGTTCGTAGTTTCGTAGCAAAACTATGTACAATTAATTTTTATAGACGACGTCCCTATGCAAATATATATTAATATGTGCTCTACGCTCACTCCACGTATTTATGATGTTTCAATTGATTCACTCGAGATGACGTCATTACAGAAATGTAATAAACAAATCAACTACTAATATAGTTAGTATACAATATACCTTCACGTCTAATGGTTTTGCGAGTTTGCGACTAGGTACTATAAATTAATATACGATTTGGGAAACAATAGTATTGAACAAACATTTTTATTGTATATATTTTATGATCTGGTAGAGATATCTACATTCAACGATTGACGATAAATGTAATACCTAATTCAATAGTACCTAGGTGTTTTGTATTAATGTTGCTAAATATTCCTTAAAAATGTGAAAAATATTTTCATCTTTAAAATGTAGAGATTATAGTATTATAGATTAAACAATATAGTTACATGACTATACAGTATACAGTATAAAATAAAACTATAGATAGGTACTTGAAAACTTTTGGCAGATCCTTTAAATTCCACTCTGTAGACTGCATTGCTGATGTTACTCACGTCTACTACAGTACTTACTACCAAACTCCATTGCAGATGACTAGGGCTCAAAAGTTATAGGAGCTAAAAATGGCAAAATATGCACGAAAAAAATGATTTAACATACTAAAAAAAAATCTTGTAAAAAATGACATACGAAAAGAAAAATGTATAATAAAAGAAAATGATAAAAAACTGAATGGCTTTTGTACAGAAGAAATAGATAAAAAAAATATATTTTTAATAATTGTGAAGTTAAATAAAAAATAAGTAAATGTTTCATACCTGTTAAGTTGTTACATTGAGCCACCAATATTTCCTTAAGATTTTTAATTGGAAATGACCGAAGGTTATTTGAATGGAGAAAAATAAATTGTGTTTATTGTTGAAATATGCATAATATGCGTATAAAATCAATGAAATATGCACTTTTTTAACTAATATTAATGAAATATGGAAAACATGCATTTTCAATTTTCGATTTTTTAAGTTCACCATTTTACAGCTCGGATTTTTAGATTGTTTCGCTATAAATCGAGAGCATATATAACAATGTAATCCCTACAACTTCCGAGCCCTACAGACGGCCATTCGATGTGTTGTATACGTCACTCACAGGTAATAACCGTCAAACAAGCTTATAATGAAAAACCTGACAAAAGGTAGGCCCACACGATTATTTTCTTAAGTGACCACGATAACGAGCACTGCTTAATAGGATAGTTAAATAGGTCTTTTCAGGGTTTATTTTCGTAATAACTCTAAGGTTATTTTACACTCGAACAACTGACCACGAACTGGATGAGGTTCTAATACAATACCGTTTAAAATAGATTGAAGTGGTGAGCCTATGTCAATAATGATTTATATTTTAATTGTTAAATAAACACACGAAGGAGACTAAACGAAACTCTCAGCTCTTCTACTGTCGTACATACCCGTACGACAAAAGTGAAGAGAGTGCCGTTTGTTCGCCCTCCTATTATGTGATTTAAATACTATTTAAAAACTATTGCCTCAGCACATTTTGCTTCACGGGCTTAAACTTAAATTGCAGTGCTGACAATTTTGATAGAAATAAAAAAATACAAACAAATATAGATATATGTATATAATATATATACATGTATACAACAGATGATATGTAAGTACTAAGTGTATATCAACGACACCGATTCGAGTATTATAATTTATAATATTTTACTTCAGATCTATAGTTTTATTTATAATCCCAGACATCAGAGATATTTTGCATGATTTATACTTTAGCCCATTTTTGTTCAAGGTTCAACCAGTGATTTTGAAATGAACTTTTAAGTCAATGTCGATGCACTATAAAATATAAACTTTTATTTCTCAAAGACTCAACAACTTTAAGAATCGAAACCTAGAAGTCTTTAATAATAATTTATAATAAGCAAGGGTAGGTAGGTGATAGGCAATAGCCAACAGGTATATAATCATAGAATATGTCTTATGCCATAATAAAACAAAATTTTGAAAAAAGTACAAGGATATTGTATGTTGAAATATATTAATAATAATACTAATAAAAATAAATTAACAGTTAATAAACTAAAATTCTGGAGGCGTTTACGTAGCACAATTATTGTATAAGGGTAGATTATTTTACAATTATTTTAGAATTATTTTAGAATTATTTTAGAATTATTTTATAAGCGTAGATCATTGTAATAAAATGTAGGAGTATACAATATACGTGTACCTACCCAATATAATAGCATAATGAATTATTTAAAGTTCGACAATTTTAAAATTAATATAATATCCGGAGAAACCAAAATGTAAAGATTTTTCTTCATAAAAAAGTACCTATGTGTTAATGCATAACTAAAATGTTGATCAAATGTATCTACATATCGTGTTTTCTTGTGAAATGAACATCCTTTCCAGTTAGTTTTTAGTTTAATTATTATCTAAAATCCTTTCTAAAATGACTGAAACTATTTATGGGTAGATGTTAGATATTTATTTCTTACTGTAGAAGTTTTTTTGTGAAATCAATACTTTTTTAGGTAATTGGTTTTGAAGGTATAGTCGACACAGCCGCATAAGTAATAATGGTATTAAATTATTAAAAAACGTAAATATTAACCGAAAAAAATTGTATACCTATATATGAACTAATAACATCGCATTTAATTTAAGGAATAAATATACCTAATTAACTTAAATCTATTTTGTATTCCCTTTATCAATTGTAGTTTTTATAACAAAAATAACGCTCCTAAAATAGATGATGGGGAGTTATGGAATTTCTAATTTGTCTCACCAATTCAAAAAATATTTTTCGCTGGAAAGTGATTGCATCATCTAAATCAATGTATATTTATAATTTATACTATAATATAATATATTGTATATAATATTATAGATTATTATATGCTCAAGAAAAACTGAAAAATGATCTACCTATAAATATCTCAATATTCATTGAATGAAACAAAAATTCGAATGCCTCTCTAAAATAAAGCCGAAAAATATTTAAAATTTAAATAATTCACAAAATATTTTATTATAAATTGTTTCACTTTGTATGTTTATTGTAAAAAAGTAAAATACTCCATGGCAGTAAATTATTATAAATAAATATGTTATATAAAAATATAATAGATATGGAAGTTAGATAATAGTGGGAGGCAATCACGAAGAATGAATTACTGAAATACTGAATTCTAAAATCTCAAGTCTACGTGGATATGAATGCGATTTCCGTTTGGTGCTGAAAAAATGATTAGTTAACATCACGATTAAAGAGGTGTTTTTAATCGTGGTCAACATTGTGACTGTCATAGTGTCATCAATTATCATATAATCTTAAATACTTAACTGGCTGCATTTGGATTATAATTATTTTAAAATAAAATCTAATAATCAAGGGTGGGGCAATAGTGGAAATTCCCCTCCCCCCCTGTACAAAAAAAGTATCAAATATTCTATTGGAAATTAACTATGGCAACATTTTTGTTCATGCAAGTTTTTCATGGAATATCTTCTATATAATTTATACAAATACACAACTATACCGATATTCAATAACACTTTTCGACTTTCGATCAAAATGCTTTTTTAAATATGGTTTAGTAGGTATTGATTTAAATTTTAATTAAGTTTCATACTCGAAACTTAAAAGTTTTTGCGTTCTAAAACGATGAGACCCATCACCAGTATTTCAGTTGAGAGTATGGCAGACTTCTGTACCCCACTAATTTAATGTCGATAAATAATTATAAGACAATTCCCATGTTAATACATTTTATTAATTTATATATATCTCCCCCCGCGTTTAGGACCTCTGTATCCGCCCTTGCTAACAATCCCTAACATAATGTACACAATGCTTCTGTGAGTATCGCTTCAGCCTTCGGGTGAGATTCGCTACGGATGAGGATGATGGGCATTATGTTTCACTATACAATATGTTACATGATTCAATAATATTAATAATCATATTAAAAGCAAACATTTTGTTCGATCACGGAAAACGGGTTAATTAATTTAAGGTGGATATATTTTATTGAAGCATCACGGTCGAAGCGCACAAGGAAGAAGAGCGCGATAACTTCAGTAACAGCTGTTGCGGGGGAGAAGCAAAACGTAAAAGTCTACGTAAAAAAAATGAGGATTTATTTTGCAAAAGAGGTCATGCTGAGCCGCTGAGGCGTAAGCGCCTTAGGATTATAATAATTTTTAATGCTATTATTTATAAATATTAAATTATAGCTATTTTTCATAAAAATAATTTACTTAAAACTTTATGAAATTTTTTTAAATATTGCTTTACGCGTAATAATAATATTAATATATTATTATGATCCTATGAATGAACATTGAACGTGGCATTTTGGTAAAAGTGACATGTCAAAGAATTCATTCTTGATAACATAAATGTAAATGTGAATGATAACGATAAGATAAGAAATATTTACCACAAGCATCTATGAATACAATTAATTGAAGTAAACTTAAAAGGTGTTTTCTCAAAATACCTGTATTATAATAATTTATGGTTTGATTTTTTAAAATGTTCAAAAGACTAAAGGGATCTATTGGAAAAATTGATGAACCAAAATCATCAAACTCCGTACCACAGGTAAGGTATTTATTCAAAATCAAAATGCAAGATATAGTTTTGGTATATTTAAATAAAATTTAGAATCGTCCGGCTTGGAGTGGTTTTTCTACAATATCGCCAATGAATTCAGAAATGGAAGATTCACAATTTTGTATTGATGATGACATTGAAGGTAATTATTTATGCACTTAAGATATTTTTTTCTTTATTAAATTTTCATTTACAGAAACACCTAAAAATTCACCAGCTCGGGTTGCTGTCAGTGAAAGTACTACTGTTGATCTTGGAAAATTTAGTCAATCTTCATCATCATTATTGAATGATCATCTTTCTTTTCATGTAAGTTGCTATTTAATACGCCTAAATAATAATAGCCATCTGGAATTAATAATATACTATTTTAGACCGATATTGAATCAGCGAGTGAATTAGATGATAGTGTTAGTGTTGTATCTGAATATGCAAATGAAATAACAAAAGAAAATTTATATGCTGCATATAAGAAACTTCATGGTCGTTACCATAAACATAAAATTAAGTATACTGAATTACATAATAAATTTAAACAAACAGTGACATCTCATGATAAAGATAAGGTAATAAACACTGAAATAAAGGAACGTACATTTTTCTAAGCTTAGTTCTTCTTTTATTATTAGAAAACTATGACAAAGGCTCAAGATAAACTTCTTCAAAGAATTACCGAGCTTAAAGAACAGTGTACATTAGAACAAGCTGCTAAAGCCCATATGGAAGATGCATTAAGAAATGATATAGAAGAAAGGGATCATATAATATCAACTCTAAATACTAAAGTAAAAGTTTTGTTTATTTAATTAATAATATTATAAAATTTTAAGCGCTTAACTATATTTTTTGGTGATATGAAAATATTTAACAAATATGCATTTTCTTGTATTTCAGCCTAATTATATTATTATAATAATACTTTACAAACAAAATACTATGTGTAACATTATACTGTACAAAGTGTAATGTATACTTATCCCTACAATGCATACTGTCGTTTGTGAACAACAACTAAATTGATCGAATATGTATAATAAAACATAAATTATCACAAATGCATGGTATCATTCTTGAACAACAACCAACTTTATGAACTTTAGAAGTGCAAAATCAAGATATTAATTTTTTTATTATTTTTCCAGCATTTAGTGTATAGATTTGTACTAAAAAAAATTAATTCATGCATTGTAGGATTATTATTCATGTGCTATATTTTATAATTATTTTATTTTTAGGTTGATAATTAAAAAATAACTTTTATTTTATCTTGTATTTCTAGATTGATTTATTGAGGGAAAATACTGGTGATGAACGTGAATCAACACCTTCTTTAGATTCTGTTAATTTATTGGTACACAAAATCTATTAATAACTGAGTTAAGAAAATTCAGTAACATACTAACTGTGGTGTTAATTTAAAGGCTAAATGTGAACGATTGAATGAAGAATTATCTTCAACAAAAGCAGAATGTGTATCATTAGAAAACCAAATTGAACTGCTAAAAAAAAGTGAAGAAACCACTCTATTAAGCTTAGCAGAAAATAAAATGGCTATTCATAAAGAACTTGAAACCAAAGAAGATCAAATTAAAAAATTAGAGAAAATTATAAATGGAATTCAAATGGAAAATAAAATATTGTTGAAAGGTGATTAATTTTTACCAACTTTGTTATAGTAAAAGTGTATTATTAAATCAATTAATTTATGTAATTTATAGAAAAAGCTGGACATTCATCTACAAATTCATATCAGGTTTTATTATTTTTTAAATTTTTCATTCATATTTAGTCTATAATATGTATATGTATAATATATATATATATGTGTATTTGTATATTATAATTAGGTAAATATAAATCAGAATGTTCAAGAAGAAATAACTAAGCAATTGAATGAGATTGAAGGAGAAATGTCTTCAGCATTTGAATTTAAAGAAAATGAATTGAAAGAATTGAGGAATCAAGTTAAAGTTATAGAACAGCGTTTTGAAGTACAAAAACAAACAAATATTTCAATTGAGGGTGTTTTAAAGACTAAAGAAAGAGAAATAAGTGACCTCAAAATAGTTATTTCACGTTTAGAACAATGTTTAAATGATGATAAAGTTTCAAATTCAAAAAAAATTGATACATTTTTGAAAGAAATTGGGGAAAAATCACAAACAATTAAAAATTTAACAAATAAATTAAAGGAAATGGATAAGCTTAAACAAGACTATGAAAAAAATGATAAGGAAATCCTTGATTTGAAAAATCAAATTGTTCAAACTAAGAAAGCAATGAAAGAAAATGAGTTGCTGCGTGTTAAAGAACAAAATAGATGTATTGAAGAATTAAAACTAAAATCACTAGAAGTTTCTAATTTAAAAGAAGAATTAAAATTATTACAATGTACATTAAAAGAAAATGAAATAAAATGTTTAAGCCTTCGAAATAATTTTGATGAAATAAATGTAAAAAACTCCAATCTAATAGAATCTGAAGAAAAATATAAATTGGAAATAAATTATTACAAAAAATTAAATGATGAATTACAAGAGTCGATTAATGTAATAACAAATGAAAAAGAAATGATCACTGAAACTATGAATTTAAAAATGAAAGAAAATAAATTAGAATTTGATAAACTAAACCAATTGCACAAAGACATGTTAAGCCAGTTAAATCAAGAAAAATTAAATAAAATTTCCGAAGAGCGTAGTATTGAGTCTGTTATTAAAGACTATAATCTTCTTACTGAAGAAAATTCTTATTTAAAAAAAGAACGACATAAGATGCTTCAAACATTCCTTGATATGTTAAAAAAATTGAAAATTGATTTTGAAAATCTGAAGTCTTATGCAAAAGATCAATTGGCAGAAGGGTCATTAATGTTTGTCGAACATATAAAACAACTAAAGGTCGAATACTTAACACAGATTAAATTGTATCATACTAATTTGATTGAAACAAAACAAAAGTTTGAAGCTATTCAGAAAGCTTTTTTTATTGTAAGATCAGATTGTATTCAAAATCTAGAATATTTAAAAATTGAAATTATTGAAAAATATAATGAAGATATAATGAATAAATTGTATCAAAATAATGAAGAACTCGAGAAAAGAAGAAAAGATTTTGTTAAACTTCAAGAAGAATTTGACCGTAAGTATAGCTTTTAATATATATTTAATAAATCAGCGGTTCCCAACCCATGGGCGAGCAGCATGGTACTAGGCCGCGAGCCATAGGTATAATATTAAATATTATATATTATAAGTTTATGAAAACGTAAATAGGTATGCTATGGGTGGGCCTCAAATATTTTTTTACAAAATTAGTGGTTCGCGAAACTAAAAAGGTTGGGAACCGCTGTAATAAATGATTATATTATACATTATTTGTTCAATTCAAATAGTATATATAATGATATATGCTAGCTTTTGTGTGGCCCTGGGGAAAATATACCACTCGACCCTTTTATAAAAAGGGTCCCCTGACCCCTCTCCCCCAAAAATATTGATAAAATGTGAGCTATGAATTAACACTTTTAAAAATTAGATTATTTTTAAATTGTACCTAACTGTGATTGAATTAAGTTAAATTTAAAAACAAGATTAATAATATATGTTATAAATGTATGCTTCTACTTCCTTATACATACATAATCAAATAAATACTATAAAATCAAAAATGTTATTGTCCTTGGCAGGGAACTTAGGGAGGTAGGGTACCCTTCCCATTCCTATTTTTCAGTGTGGAAAATATTAAAATGTCAGCCATCTTAATTTTTTTTTTTTACAATTTTGTTCGTTATACTATAACATAACAATCATTTTGTGTAATTTTTTTTAGGTTATTTACAATATAAAAAAAAAGGAGTCCGTGTATAAATTCACGAAAACCATAATAACAAATCTGTATGATAATGTGAAACTGATTAGTGATATTTAAGTTGAAATGTTGAATGATAATAAGTACCTTTAATTATTTCCATACAAATCAATAATTTTTTTAATTTTACATGCTTATAGAAATTGTCTGAAAAATAGATGTGGAAGTATTAGTTAATTTCATTTTGGTTTGATATCGTACTTTGCAAAATAGTATTTCTCAAATAGTTTTCAGCTTTTGTAGTTTCTGAGAATCGTATGTTGTAGAGTACAATGGTACATTGATTTCAAATTTATAATACCCAATCACAATCACAGTAATGGGTGCCTGTAACTCACCTTTTTAATAATGTTTATTTTTATGAGGCCCTTGAAGGATTGAAATAATTGACTTGAGAGGGTTAAAAGGTTGCTGACTCTGTTCTAAATTATTATACCAAAGCTCAAAATATCTGTATATTTTTTAATATTTAAAATATTGGATATTGGATGGATATTGAATAATAATTTATGTGTTTTATTAGACTATAAAAAGAGTGAACAACGGTCAGTGAAAGCAGAAGTGAAAGAAACTATTGAGGAACTACAAGAATGCATAGAAGTACAAAAAAAAACTTTTACAGATTTACAGAATGAATATTCTCACTATCAAGTGGTAAGTTTAAGGAGTTTATTTTATTATAAATTAATTATTATTCATTTCTGATAAAGTTCAAATATTTCCTGAAATAATTTTAATAGTTAACATATGGTTTACATTTTAGAACTTGAATGGAGTAAGTGTAAGTATGAGTATTTATTGTTTTTAAAAACATACAATTATGGATGTGACTTATTCTATTTTTTACAACATATTTATTGTACACATATTTTGAAGTTTAAATTCGTAGGTACCTACCATAATTTAGTTGGAAATTTATTGTTTTCAAGCAGATAGTTAAACACATTTTATGACAAGCTAATCACCATGTTTTGTACATGCATCTGTTAAATTGTTATAGTTAATTTATGATGAACGGGAATTGCAATTCTAAAGATGTATGGTGGCTTCTGATCCAAAATTAAATTTTACAATGATTGCACCATTTCTTGCATATATGTTGCAACACACAGTTTGAAAATTACTTGATTTAAATTCAATTTTATTTTATTTAAATGTGAACAAATTGAGCTTATTCTACTTATTCTAAATTCTGTATAGTTCTAAAATAATAACTTACCAATAAACTAGGTATATTTAAAAATTCATATTATATTTAAAAGTACTTGAGAATAATTTAAAATATTTTTATTATAGTTTTAGTTTTATATTTGTGGTATTCTATTTTTTATGATATTAAAATCCAAGCAGATTAGTACATAACTACATAACCAGATAACCTTTACCTATTAACAATATTTACTAAATACTCAAATAACTTGTACCATTTTTGAAATTTGGGAATTAATTATGACTGAGTGGTGCAGTAATAGTTTTGAATATGTTCTAAAAACAATTTATATTCTGAATCGCTTTAATAATTTAATTTTTATAAGTACTCTTTTGTGTTATTTTTATTTTTAATTTATTCATCCCATTAAATGTGTTTACAATGTAAAACATAGAAATGTCTCTATCTAGAATTATGGGAGATCATAAGTCCAATTTGAGATTTTTAATAGGGGGGCTAAAATTTTTCAAACATAATAACAATATTCTCTGGCCTTTATCAAAAAAAAAAAAAAAATGGCACTACATTTTTAAACAAACCAAACAATCATAACTATACAATTATAATATGCATTTATATATTCAATATATTTTAATTTAAACATTCAATACATTTAAATATTTTCTATAAATTAAAATCTATGATAAATTAATTTATAATATTTTCTGTTGATATTTTAACGGAAATATTGTATTCAAATTTAAGGATGTATTTAAAAAAAAATTAAGTCTATAAACTCAATCAAAACAAATTAAAATTACAAAAATATAAATAGTATCTAACAGATAGTATGAGTCATGGCATAGGCGCAACTAAGGTTACAATTCTGGGGGGAGCGATATTGCCCTCCTACCAAAACTGTTAAATTTATAAAATAAATGTTATCATTTGTAATACAAATATGTTTACCTGCAACATGAGAATTATGAAACGTAAATTATTCTTGTCAACTTTATTTTTATATTTGAATACATCAATGGTATTTTTTGTTTATTAGCACTTTAAAATGGGTTTAAAATTTCTGTATTTTCAATATTATTTTATTTATAATTTTACTTCGAAACATTTTGCGTTATGACTACATATTTTAGATTCTGTGTGAAACAAGGATTGTATTGGTTTTATCATGATGTGTAATTTTATTTTTTTTGTCTGTCTATAAGATTTTGACCAGAGGGATTGCTCCTATCATTACAATCATGGGAGGTGATTGATATGAAATGTTGTCTAATTGTTTTTTTAAAGGGGGTCATTTTTTAGGAAATTACCAATATTTTTTTAATAATTAAAAAAAACTGATGAAAAAAAAAAGCTGGCAAAATATTGCCAATCCATTCAATCCACCTGACCTCTTTCACTCAGAACTATAAAACCAGGTACTTCTCTGATAGGGATATATGATAGTTTGATATCTTTGGTTATGTTTTTTTTTTAAATTTCTCAACAGTTTCCGAATAATTGAAAAAAACAAGAGAAAAAATTGCAAAAAACTTCAATATAGATTGGAATAGAATCCTTTACCCAGTACCATATAGTATTTTTGTCATACACTATCCACTTGTGGTTTCAAGTTTAAAATACCTATTCCTGTATGTCACCCGATCTAGGAGTTTTTTTTTTTTTCAAATGACAAATTAATATAATTTAACAACTATTATGTTAAATCAATCAGTTGTGCCTATGAGTCATATGATAACGGTAGTCGAAAGACAGACAATTGAACTGTTAAAATTAAAAGCTCAGATCACCATGTGAATATATTTTAGTATTTGTGCAAAAAAAAAAATCTGATTTATTATATAAAATTTTAAATGTTAGTAAAATTATTTTTTTAATTAATAACATTAACTACCCTCTTAATTACGCTTATGCATGAGATATTAATTAATAAAATTTGTTTTCTTAGAATGAAAAGAAAAAATGGACGGATAAATTAATAGAAACAGAAAACAAATGGTTGGAAAAAATGGATAACTATAAAAAAATGATGGACACTGAACATAGAGATGAAGTAGAAGCTTTAACTAATGAATGGAATAATGAAAGAAAAGTTAGCAAAACTATATATATATTTCTCTGCATTTTCTTTAATTTTTCTTTATTATTTTGATTTTTTGTTTCATTTTATTTATTTCCAGCAAAATGCACAGTTAAAGAAAGCTGAATATAAAAATGAAGAGGTGCTTTTTATTATTATTTTATTTCTTTTGATTATATTTAAATTTTAAATTTTGAACTGTTAAAAAATATTTTATACTTATATTATTATTATATTATTTTAAAATATCAATTCATGTCCTTAGGCTCTTGAAAAAATAATTCAAGAAGTTGAAACCACTTCAGAACGTGAAGAAGCTCTCCAACGCCAAACTACTAAACTTAATAAAGAACTGTCTGAATTAAAAAAAATTTACAGGTTAATTATTTAATAAAAATTATAATATTCATTAATATTGTATTTTAATATAATCAAAATGTACTTGTTTAGAAATGAAGTTCACAGTAAACATAAAAACAATGATGGTGATGATGATAGTGAAAAAGGTGGATGTGAAATGGAATATTTAAGAAATATTTTGTATGAATACATGTTGGGAAAGCAACCAATGGTAAATTAATAAATTATGATATTAGTAAAATTTAAAAAGTATAATAATAGTTATATAATATTTTGATCAAAAGTAGTTACATTTTAAGTTAACACTTGAATTATTTTAATTCTGAGCTTTTTAACATTTTTATTGTTTTATCCTAAAAATAATTTTTAGGAGATAAGTTTTTGAAATTTGAAGCATACCTTAGGCTCATATAGCTCAAAGCACTGTATAAAATTGGGCCCTTAATATCAAACCATTTTAAAATGGGATCACAATTTTTTAATTAAGTTGTTCTGTTTTTATTTAAAAACTAAAAAATTTCTACTTTTTTATTTTATAATATCCATATCTCTAATACTTCTAATTTTAAAATTTTGTATTTATGTTTTAAAAAAATTATGTTTATTTTTTTTCATTTCTCGTTGCTATTTAGGTTTTGGCAAAAGTCTTAGCTGCTATAGTAAAATTTGATTCCAACCAATTAAATACAATATTACAAAGAGAGGAACAGAAAGTTTCTTTGGTAAATATAACATTCTAATACATTTATATTAATGAAAAAATAGTTATAATATGCTATTAGAGATGAATGATACATTTTTTATTTAAATGCTCAATACTTTTTTTTCAAATATTTACTTTTAAATTAAAATTACTCTAAACATATCTTGTCATATTATTATATGGAGATACATGTTTAATATTATGCTATGATGTTTAATTTCTGATTATTTATCATAATAATATGTACATATTTTTAAATAATGAAGGTCACAAAGAATTAATAAATGGTACATTCATAATATACTGAAATCAATATTAAAAGTATTACTTGTTCCTTGATACTAAGCATTAGTTTCAATGAATTGTAAATAGTGTCATCCATCTTGTTTTACAAATAAATTCAATATATATATTTTTTTTCAAGTTAAAAACCCTTGGACTGTGATGTTAACTATCCAGAAGCTGTAAAAATGTTATATTGTCATCTCAACAATTACTTCACCACATTATCATTATTCTTTACATATTTTTTCTTAGGCAATCTTTTTCTTAGTGCAATTATTTTATGGTAATTTTATGTTTTAAATTGTATAATGATATATGGTTACCAAATTAGGTAATTATATGTTAATATTATTATAGTATTTATTTTACGTAAGGTAATCTAAATAATGTATTATTATTTATATTGTTATTTATTTTTAATCAAACAAATAATATCAAATAATTGTATGAATTAGCAATTAAACAAATTATATTATTATTATATTAAATAATGTTCTGCTGTTATACATTTATAAATAGGGCCAGAAATTATATGCATTTGTACATTTTTATTTATTTGTTTAAAAAGTAGTTAGGTAGGACACAAATTGAATCCAAGCCTTATCAGTTGGTATACAAGCTTTAACTTTTGCATATTTTGACATTTTTCTAAAATAAAATGCATATATTGAAGAAAAATAGTGTTAAGTTAATAATTATCTGTAACGAAAAACATATAATATAAGCATTTTTATTTGAAAATGTATTCAAGTATTTAGAAGTCAATGGTAATTATTTAGGTAATATTTAAAAAAAAGCAAATTACATTATATTTTTTATTTATTTACATTCTTGATTTGTATTTAGAAGAGTGTATATACAAAGTACTATGTCCAATGCAATGCGTTATCATCTATCAGTGATAATTTATCCAAATTCTGCTATTATTTCAATTGTTTAATTTATTTATTTTATGTTGAATATCTATCAATTATTTAAAACATTATACATTACAAACTTATTTTGATTAATGAATATTTTTTTTTATTTTTGTATATAATACATATTTTAATGATAATAAGTGCATATTTCATACATTTTGAGTGCATATAATTCAGGGCCCTACATATAAATAACATATATGTATATTATATTTAGTTAAAAAGTTTAAGACAAAATATTATTAAGATATTTGTGTCTATGTAATGTGGGTAACTGCTAATTACAAAAAGAAGTCAATCACCTATTAAAACTGCCAGTTCTAAATCCTCAAAATTGAACGAAGTGACGACTAGATCATTTTGGTGATATTATTTTTACTAGAAAATACTGTGTATAAACTTACAAAAATATTAAAAAAAGTTGATCGCTTTGCTCAACATTATTTTTTATTTGGAATCAAAAATAAGAATAACAATGTATAAGGATAGATAGAGGCGGATTTACATATTTATGTTTTTAACTATAGTAATGAATAATATATTATGGTACAGAAAAAAATAATAACTGTTCAATTATATCAAACATTAACTCCATCTATATTTTGCTCCATTAATAAATTACAATACATTACAACATGTTAAAATGTTTGAAGGTTAGTTTTTTATTACAATTTTTGTATTATACAAAAGTAAGCTAGTTGATTGTGACAAAGTATTTATTCAAATGTCAAATTAAATATAGTCTAATCAAAAACAATGATTAAAAATAATTTTTTAGACAATGTTATTTTGAAAATTAAATATGACTAAATAGTAAAAACCAATTAAGATACAATCAGATACATCCCTAGAAAAGTCTGTAATAATTAATAGAAAACAAAAAATATTATCTCAACTATGATTTTATTACTTTATAGGTGTTTTCTATTTATCTAAAATAATATCAAATCATATTACAATTTAGCTTTTATTGTTTTCATTATTCAACTTCTTCTCGAGGTATGCTTTCCTATAAGTCAGGGGTAGTTCTGATAACACTGAAATTAATGCAAGTTTATTTCCTTTCTCAGAGTATACCTGATCCCCATTAGGTAAAATATCTCTTAGAGCTAAATTTCTTTGAATCAGTTTTTCATAATACTCTATTCCACCATTAATGTATTCTTCATCAATATTACAAAGTTTTTTATCAGCTTCACTTTGATAAAAATTTTCAATAACAGTACGTACAAATAAACATATAAATACACCTAAATTACACACTAAAAATAATGCAAGCGCTCTAATTTTAATTTGGTTTGATGGTAATAAGTTTATAATAGTATTTCCGAAAATGTACATAGGAATTGAAATGATTGACCATGAAATAGACTTAAAAAATATTCGAAGATTATCTGTAAGAATTAATTCTCGAGCTATACTATATTTTTTAGCAGGTTCACTCAGGTTCAATGAATCCATAAACTTTTGGCTAGATTCAGAGTTCTCTTTCATAAGAGAAATATAATCCTGTAAAAAAAAATAATTGTTATAACTAATTGAGTTTTTTTTAAATAGAATGAATACTATATTATACTATACTATATTAAGATTATACTATACTTGTAGTTCTAAATGCTCATCATTTGGCTTTGAAATATCATCTTTTGAATCATAATAGCTTGGAATGCCTATATAACAACCAGTACGGAAATTCAAACAACCAACATTTATTGGATCAAGTCCTTCAGCTACAAACGGTGTTGAAAATGCTTTTTGGAAATCTGTAAGCTTTATATCACGAGTTACATTATCATGTAATTTTCGAAGTGATTCACTTAGTATGACAGTTTTATTATTTCTGAAAAACAGTTTGAACAGAATTATTGCTTTTTTTTCATATACATTTATCTATCTATTAATCTATTATATATCTAATAATCTTATTATCTATTATTATATCTTTAACTTTGTTACCATATATATAAGCCGATATGTCATATGCATAAATAAAATAATTACAAGTATATGCCAAGAGACAAATTTGATAAAATATTGAAAAAACATTTAATATAGCATTGATTAAATAATAAAATATGAGTGTAAAATTCTTAAATATTTTTTTCTAATTTCATAAAAATAAAAATTTAAAAAACTGATATTGCCACATTATTTATTATTATTTTTCAAAATTTCTACTAAATTCAATGAGTTCAATTTTTTAAAATTAATTCCAATAGAAATATGACATTATAATGAATTCATTTTTTTCCCTTTAAATTAGTAAAAGGTTAAGGATTATTTATTTAAAAACGTACTTGTTGGCTTCTTTACTAACTTGAACGTATAATTTATTAAGTAATATATTGGCAGTAAATTCTGTAAAGCCTGCACCAATCGTTACAGCACATAAGCTATTTACTAGAAAATCTGAAGTTACTCTAATATTGAATTTATTCATGATTTTTTAATTCGAATATAATTTTAATTTGAAGAACTTCAATTATAGTTATACTGTAACCTGCAGGTATCAATCGGAAATGTTATCAGTGTTTTCACTAATCACTTATCACAAACATGCATTTAGTGACTTGTGATCCTAAAAACTAAATTAATAAATTTATTTATTATTTTGTGATATAAACAGTGGGATTTTATCATATCTATATTTTTTTACAGTTTAATTCAAACCCCGGGAGCACGATTCAACATATCTTAAATCGTGCCCTGAACCTAAACACTTAGCACCTACTATCTACCACACCACATGTCCACATGTTATTTTTATCAGTATTGAAAGTTTGGTTGTATCAATGATTAGTTTTGGTTTGTTTTAAAACGTGTTTTATTTATCTTAATATTCTTTTAAATCATCATAAATGCAAAATAAACAACTCTTATTACCTAATTACTAATTAATTCTAATAAAATCGTATCAACACGCCACCTCACCATCAAAACGGTCATTTAATGACTTAATGTTTTTATATTGCCTTCGCCTACTATCGATGAGATCATCCACCTTGGTTACCGGCCGGCCGGCACCCCTACCACTTACCACAACTCCACCCATAACCATATCGTACCAATGGTTGTTTATCATTATGTTTTTTTTTTCTGGACTTTAGGTATTAGTGTACTTTTTAGTAGAGTGGTTATTTAACCGCCCATACCTTCTCGATTTTCGACTCATTTGTATTTTGTAATTTGTTATAATTTTGTTGCTATTGCATTGATCATTTTGATCAATGAGATTTTAATCTTTTTCATGACGGTTATTTTTATACTGTAATACGCATAACAGTCGTACATATAAATACGTTCGGACATCCGGGTTTGCAGTTGTTTTCACGGTGTGTATTTGATGGATGATGACTGTTGTTAATCACCAGTGGCCGTTGGTATCGTAATGTGGGTACTTCGACAAGTTATTGATGCCTTCTGGTCGCCGGATATTTGGTTGCCTCCAAACACCAAATGGTCGGACTTGGAACCAAATGATCGGGTGCAGTACACTGATCACCGACATCTGTTCTATCCACTTCCTATGGCAATTGTTGTGCTACTTATAAGATATCTTTTAGAAAAGTAAGTGCTATTTTATGGACTCTTTTAAAACTAATCAACAAAAAGCTTGGATATTATGACAAATTAATATTTGCAGGCATTGTTTTTCACCATTTGGTGTATCTTTGGGTATTAAAAGTAATAAACCAAAACGGGCTCCAAATAATGATATATTGGAGGATACATTTGCAAAAAATAGCAAATGGAACCACAAAGAAGTTATAGGCCTAGCTAAGAGGCTTGATTGGACAGAACGACAAGTAGAACGATGGTTAAGATTGAGGAGAGTTCAAGGCAAGCCATCAACACTTATCAAATTCTGTGAGAGCTGGTAAGAATAATTATTATTGAAAGATCCTTTAAATTATTATTCTAATGATGATTGTATCCCTACCAATTCTGTTAATCTACAACTTGTACAGTTATTTTTTTTATTTTCTCATAATTGTAAGATGGGTTATAAAACAGAATTGTGCTAATAAAAATAATAACATTTAAATTATTGAATAGATACCTATTGTTGTAATACTTGTACTTATCATTTGAACATTTGTTTTAAATTTACTTTAATTGATTAATTTTTTTTTTTTGTTTTATTTATTGTAACCAAAGTCAAAGGGCAAAGACTTACTGATAAAGAAATATTTAGTGTATGGCATCCCTTAATTAATAAAAATTAGGTTATGGAGTTAACGTGTTGAATACAAGTAGTGTTCTAATTAGAAAAATCAGAAGATAAGACATAAACACTAGAGACGTTGAAATTTATTGAAAACAAATGTAATGTCTCTTTATTTTATGTAGTTTAATATTATGTAGAAGTATGATAGCAATCTAGAAACAATATTTGGTTATAACTGTTATAACTATTGAATTATTACTTCCTGTATCAATAGTACTAAGATTAATTTAAGTGTCTCATCTTACATTATCACTTATCAGTAAATTCATTTTTTATAATAGGATTTGATTTATATTAGCTTATATATTTGATATTATTTATTTAACAACTATACAAACATACATTTGTACCCATTGTATTTTTATTTTAAAATTTACTGAACAGGTTTATTTATTAATATTTATTGTTAGCTTTATACAGTATAGGCTGTAAATGGTCAGTTTATATCAATAGTTATGAAAAATAACAGTATTTGTAAGGTCAGAAGTACAGTTACAATAAATAAGACTAAAATGCGTAGTATGATATAGTGTGCGTTTTCTACTACTATAAGCGTATGTTTTATTAAAATCAAGTATTTACATTTTTAATAAAGCATTTCTACAACAATAAGATGTATTATATCAAAATTAATATCTTTATTTCTTGGTGGCTCATAACTAATTTATATACTCTGTAATATTTGTTGGTTTTCAACTTGAATAGATCCCACTGTTGTGATATGTTCTGATGATAAAAAGAAAAGGGTACATTTTGACTGTAATTAAATATGAACAAACTAAAATAAACATTTCAAATAATCTATAATTCAAAATAAATGATAAATAACTTTTAATAATTATTATATAACTAACTATTAAACTTGATATTATGCAGTGAGTCATGGTTCAGGTGACACCTTCTCTCCCCTATACATTTCACTATATGTATAAAATATGGAAAATAAATTGGTGTACATTGCATGTATTAATATGAACTTATGAATATAGTAGAAGTACCTTACATACACTAACCTTTTATATTGAGTAATTAATACATTATTTTTATCAAATAATACATATACATAGACATACAGATTAGTATTTTATGAATAAATAATATATGAAAATTAAGATTATGTAATATATTTTTAATCTATGTTTGATTATCTGCATGTCCCTTGGTTTCAATTAGTACAGTAAATCAATACTAATCTCTGTAGTAAAAAAAATAATGACTAACAGGCTTGCTAATTATAGGCATTTTATTTAAATATTTCTAATTATATAACTAATTTGAAAAATTCTAAGATTATTAGCTTTTTTGATTTACATTTTATACTTTTTTAGTAACAATTTTCTCAGTTGTTTAGTAAAAAATAATTTATGTTTGAATTAACTATACATTTTAAATATATTAAAATCTAATTATATTTACAATTTTTTGTTATTTTAATGAAGTTCTTTATGTTAAAAGTTTTAATATTTTATAAATTATTTAAATCTAATTTAATCATTAACTATAAAGTTCTGGCAATCTGTTTAAATGACTACTCCAAACATATGATTTATTTATTTAAACAAGGATTAATTGTTTAGAATACCAACAAGTTTGGAATGTTGGCATTTTTTAATATGTTTATAATTTTTGGTTCATTCATCATTTTTGTATACCAACAGTTCTGGATAGCAGTGGTCTTCTAACTGGTGGGTCACGTAAGCTTTAAAATTGGGCCACGATAAGTCTTCTTTTAAAAAAAAAAAAAAATTAAGTTCATAAAATTATATAAAGTATTATAATAATTTTTCAATTATTTAAAGTAGAGTATTAACAAATGGAGTTACAGATTAAAAATGATTTTAATATATTTTATATGTTTCAACAATATTATATAATTTATATTCTATAGTATCATATTAAAATGGATATCAAATCGCACAGTACATGTTTTGTACACTAGTACGATTTTACACATAGTATGACATTGGCCAAATAATTTACGATTTTTGCTTTTTTTTTTCTTTTTCTACAAAGCTTATGTGGCTATGGGTCACAAAAAATGTAGTCCTAAATAGTGGGTCGCGAGTCTAAAAAGGTTGAAGACTACTGCTGTATAGTATTCAATAATATTTATTTAAACTTTAAATTATAATATGTATTTTTAATGTTTGACCATTAAAAATTATCCACAATATGTATTAATAAAAAAATAAAGTCTTATACATATTTTCTATTAGTATACTTTACATTTATTGTATAGCATGATTGCCATATAGAAATTAACTGCAAATTTAGGCTATATATAAATTATAGTTTTTATCTTATTGCATTTAAATGTATAACAATAAGTGTGTTAGGTAAACAAGTCATAATATATTTTACAAATTTGGAAAAATTCAAAAATTTATACTTAGTATAAGAAAAAAAAGTTGGTTCTATATGAATGTCATTTTATAATTTTTGAAAATATTTGAATGAGATTTTTAGGTAAACATGTAATATTTACTTTCTGGTAGAATAAAAAAACTTGAAGATATATTTATACTATTTATGATTTATAATTAACACAATAGTCATCATTTTTTCTATTGTTTTTTCCTCATATTTTATTTTTTTATTTACTGTATAAATAAATTTAACTAACCAACTCTAGTTTACATATAATTTTATAAGTATGTTACATCTACATTTTCACATAAAATACAATATAATAATTATTTGTATTAACTAATTGATATAAAATTAGTTTTTAAGATAAAAAAAAAATATTTATTAATTAATTGGTTTTATGTCTTTATCTATAATGTATAGCTTATAGGTTTCAAATATTCAACCCGAATCATGTCATGCTTTTTAACAATACATTCAATTTATTAATTTTAGTTGGCGATGCTTTTATTACACGTTTTCATTCCATTATGGTCTTGTATTTTTGTGGAGTAAACCCTGGTTATGGAATATAGATTTTTGTTGGATTGGATACCCACATCAGGTAAACTATCTATTCAAGAGAAAAATTTTTATTTTGATATTTAAATCATTGAAAATAAAAAAAATTATAAAGAGGATTGCTTCTTTTTAAAATAGTTTTAATGCTTATATTTTAATATTATTTTATTTTCAGGGTGTCACAAGAGATACATGGTGGTACTATATGATTTCATTATCATTCTACTGGGCATTAGCTGTTTCTCAATTTTTTGATGTCAAACGAAAAGATTTCTGGCAAATGTTTGTACATCATATATGTACTATATGTTTATTATCTTTTTCATGGATATGTAATTTTCATAGAATTGGAACTCTTGTACTTTTAACACATGATTGTGGCGATATTTTTCTTGAGGTAGTAACATATTTTTTAATTTCCTATTGATTATAAGCATTAAGTTTTATCACATGAAATAAGAGTTAATGTAATAATGAAATGCATATGAAACAATATCAATTTTGAAGCTTATAAGATCATAGGTCAAATAATAAAGATAATTATATTCTACACAAACTAAAATAAAAGTATAAAATATTATTTGTTTAATTAATTTAGGTAGAGGTCATATTAATGTTTTAAAATACAATTTTGGCTTGTCAATATTTTTCGTATTATTATTTTTTTAATTTTTTGGATATTATCAAATGTCAAATATTGAAGGTCATATTTTACAGTAAATTTAATAATTTAGGAAAAACTTTAAATAATGTAGATAATGTATTTGTTGTATCCCAAAATAATGATAAAATAATTTTTTTAACCTTCATTATGTATAATGTTTTGATTTATGTATACAATTGGACTGATATGGGTAGTAACAATGGTAGAATTAACAATTTATAGTTATTTAAAATGCTACTAGCTTTAGAAGATTTATTTAGTGAATTAACTGATAAACAAATTTTAAAAAACGTATTGATAATTATCAGATTTTTTTCATTGTATAGTATATACATAATAACCACATTATATTGAAACTAATTTCTGCTTTGAAATAATTTCCGTTTTATAATTAACGGTTATAAAAATATGATTTGAATAAGCTTATATTAAATATATTATAAAACAACATCAGGATTAGGAAATTTAAGCAAAATAAAAATGTTATAAATTTCTCAAATAACGGTTATGTCATAACTTAAAAAATATTATTTTCTAATAAAAATAATAGGCTTGTCACTTTTTTATAATTCTTTGTACAGATTTATCTCTTAATTTATTTTTAATTATAAAATAAAATAGTCTCATAAATTGTATTTATATGAAAAAAAACTGATTATTATCTTGAAATGGGTTGTTGGTAGGTTTTGTTAGTTGGGTGTATGTGTTAGTTAGAGTAAAACTCGTGTGGGATGGAGTTATTTGTTGTCTTGGGGCAGTCATTTTTCCCAGAAATCACACCTAGGGACGGACCAGGTTTTAACTGGCAACTGTGCATTTAAAAATTGCATTTCGCTTTTTGGCCATGGCACCCCTGATCTATTTATTGTTTTAGTTGAGTTCATGTTCTAAGAAAAAAAATTATAGTCCGGGTTTATTATATGTTTTCTGTCAAAATAAGCTTTTAACTAACTAATGATGTGTATGATAATCTATTTCATGTTGATTGTTTATTTAATATGAATATATTTGAAATTTATTGTTATAATGTTGATAATTTTAATGGTAGGAATAACAATTTTGGGATTGAATAATGTATAAAAATGCACTTATACTGCGCAGATAAAATATTGAACAAATTATTAAATATTTAAAAGCAAAAAGTTTGTAATTTTAGATTCTATGCACAGGTGAAATAATTTTTATACAATTCAAAGTTCAATGCATTTTAAACTTATTCAATAATGTTATTATATTTAATTTTACAGTGTGCAAAAATGGCTAAATATGCCAAATATCAAAAATTATGTGACTTAATTTCAGTAGTATTCATTGTAGTTTGGTTGGTAACCAGAATTGGCCTGTTCCCTTTTTGGATTCTATACAGGTAATTCTTTTGTATTAGTTGTACACTATCAAATACATTTTTAATTTTTGATTTTATTTTAATTTAGTACGTCAGTCAATGCACCAGAAGTAGTAAATCAAATGTTCCCAGCTTATTATATATTTAATGGATTACTATTTCTTTTACTGGGTCTACATCTTTATTGGACTCATTTAATTTTGAGAATTGCATATCTATCATGGAATTCTGGAAAAGTGAATATTTTTATACTCTTTATTACAAATAATATTTTTTTTCATCTAGTTATCATCAACTATATGTATATATTTCAATGCAATTACTTATTTAAAATATTTTTTTTATTGAACAAGTAAATTCATGTATAAATGAATATTCTTCTAATAAATATTAAATTATTTCAGATGGATGGAGACATTCGTAGTTCTTCTAGTGACGAAATTACACTAGATGATGATTCCAATACCAAAATAGATGACATTAATGATGCGTTACCAAATGGCACAACTTAATTGTACTACTTATATTTCATCTTTGTTTTATCGAGTTTTGTTTTGAATCATTTCAAAAGCACTTTAGGTATTCATGTAAATATTTTTGTGTTCCAGAATACTAATCATTTTATTCCCTATTTAACCTTTTAAGACAAAAAGTGTTAACTTTATCATGAACATCGCTACTTAAATTAAAAGTTTACATATTATGAACAATTAAATGTTTCAGATTCAGCTCTAGTCATCTATAAGCAAAAACATTTCCTACAAGAAATAAACCATAAATATAACCTTTTATATGCAATTATTTTAGTTTGCTAGGTTTTACTTTCTTTTTTTTATAAATATACTTAAGTCTTAAATAATACTTATTCATCTCTCCCTCCCCTTCATAAAGTAAATAATGTAAAACGTTTTAAAACATTTAATATGATATTTGTATTTATTATATTATATTATTATTTATAAAATAAAACAGTTTTTTATATGTTTTAAGTGTATTAATAAATGTGTCTTGATCATGCTTTTTGAGCATTCCTTAGTACAACTTTTTCAACCACTAAATTATTGATTCAACATTACCTGGTACTAACTGGCACCAGTACTGCTACAGATATTGTTCTAGTAACACTATTTTTTTTTTTTTATAAGAATAAAATTCAAACCTTATTTTAACAATGGGGAGCAGTGTAACGGAATCAATGTCTTCAGATGTGTTAGATTTGACAAATTTTGAAACATATGGACATTTGAGTCCATTTGTATTGACTAGCCCGCGATCATTATTAGCATGTCGAAAGGCTAAAATTAAGGTAAGTCAAGTTGTGTATGTTTCTACATTTATTTTATTATTTTAATTTTCATAGCCTAATGAATTGTTATACAAGAGTGCAGCAGACATTTCTAAAGATCTTAATGTATCAATTAAATTAGCTTATCCAGTTTATCAGCAACACGAAAAAATTAGGCAAGGTAAAGTTTTTATTTATTAGAATGGAAAAATATTATGGATATAAAAACTTTTTGAATTGATTAATTAAATAAAATACTTAAAAAAAATTAATATTGAATAAAATTTAGTATTAATTCCAGTTTCAGGTTTTTAGGGAAATAAAGCAATTTTACTATAATTTTTAAAAATGTACTTATCGTAAGTCTTTAAACCATTTTACTAAACTTAAAACAATTCATCAATTTGGTCTTGCTTGAGTCTTATATAAATAATTTTATATAATAGTTTTAAAATTATAAGTTATACATATGATATGCATAATTGATAAATTCTTAGAAATATTTTAAAAATAAAACTAGTCTATTTTCGACTCTTAATTAAAGTCCTGGATTTTGTGTTAAGAGTTAAGACAACAACTGTACAAGCATATACTATAAATTTGTTATGTATCACAATCTAGTTATTAGAAGAGGTATAATACATATGTCATGTACTCACTCATACTTACAAGCACACGTTCTTAAGAGGCTGTGGCGCCAAATTTGAACAAAAGTAGTCAGGAAATTCCCAAACTTAGTAGACTGAAATTTTATGGGCTATAGTGCACTTCTAAGCACTTCAATTTTTGAAAAAGTAGCCCGGTCAAAACCACCGTCCGGACTTCAATTTCACTTCGAAATCTATTTATTTGTACTTTATTGAATTTTATTATGATAATTATTTGTTCCCTTCAACATTGCCAATTAAATATTTTTAATAATTATATATTATATTTAATTTTCAAAATGCACAAATGGACAAACGTCAAATTGTTAGCGATTTTGAATGAAACGAGGAATGTATTGGTCTTATCATTATGTGTAGCCGTGTAGGTACTTATTTTTTTTTTTGTTTGTGCGTACACGATTTTGACCTGAAAGCTGAAAGATTGCTCCGATACACAGTCTTAGGAGATATGGACTGGAGTTGGAGACATTTATATCCACGAATAAATATACTTGTGTTTATGTTAATCTGTGTACTTACCTTATGTGTCTGCCGGTTAGAGGGAACTTGTTGGTACCTACTAAAATTGTCCGCCATTTTAATAGCGCGACCCATCGAACTTTGCTTTTTTTGATTGCAAATTTACATATTTTGCTCACCTATTCAATATTCTGAAATGTTTTTTAGTATACAAATCATAATATTATTCTATTTTGAACAAAATTTTGCAATTTTTTTTATTTCGATTTTATTTTCTTAACCTCAATACATAACTAGATCCTTTATTATGTATCATAGCCCATAGGACATAGGTAGAGTATAGACTATTGAGTATTTGAGTATTATTAATAGTTACTCTTTGTTCTATATCCTAAATAAAGTATGATTACTAACTTTGGTAATTAAAAAGTGAACCTAATCTGCAATCGATTTTTCATTGGAAAATGCATCAATAATACGAGTACCTATAATCATAGACAAAAGTCTTCGCAACATTTTTTCTATGGTTAAAACAGCTCAAGAATTTATATATTTGTCAGTTAGTAGATCAAATCATTGACAGAAAAATACCTCTGAAGAGCAGTGAGAAATGGGGTAGGAAAAAAATATACATCATGCAATTTCCAAATACCTATGGGCTATGGATAGAATCATTCAAATCTTAAAAATTATTTTTTATATTCAGAGAGCAGGTACATTTTAACTTTTAAGTTTATTGTTGGTGAGATGTTAATCAAAAACATCTAAAATGGACCCATTAATTTGCAAATTAAATACGAAATTTATTCTTTGTGGTAATACTTTTGTAATTTTACAGCATTTTTATAAACTTCAGGTGGTATCAAATAAGTAATATACAAAATCGAATCAAAATGCTTACACTTTTGAACTTCGTAGCAGTTATTTGTGTTACCTTTAATCTATGCATGTTACGTGATAAATCATGACCACATCACTCAATCATATACAGAGTGTCCCACCGGGATTTATATGTAGCGATTTCTCTCGTTTTAAAATATATATTATCAAATGTATATCTTTCATATTTCTATTCAAAATTAGTGCAAAATAATTAATGAGGTTCAAAATCATTGAGATTTGATCTTGGTATTTAATAATTGTTTTTTAAATGTATTTAGAAAAACTTGAAACATGTAGACAAGAAAGAAATAAACTTATAAACTATGAAACTATTGAGGGTACATCGTTACGACCAAAAAAAAAAAAATGTACGAGAAAAGAAATGTCATTGTACCGAAACAATATTGCTTCAAATATGCGACGTACAAAATCTATTCAAAATAAACTAAATGAAGATGAAAAGTAATTAAATTTACTAATTATCTTATAATAAATATAAGTACTTAATATCAAACCAATATAGGAACCTATCAACTATAAAGATTTAAGAATATACCTTAGGTAGTTAAATTACTAATAATGTACCACCTACTTTATTATACATATAAATATAATTGTTTAATCAAGACTAGTTATTTTCTATTTCATCCTTATACATTTTTTGGCATTAGTAGATACCTCCCTAATAAAAACATGTTTATCGTAAAATATTAAGTATTGGGTAGTGTTTTCAAATGAAGTCTTTTCGTAATCATTTTATTTCAATTAATGTTATTATTTATAATATGCATGTCGTTTCTAAATCATTTTCAAATAATAATTAACATTTAACTGTTGTAATTTATTTTAGAGCTAAATAATTGTAAAAGCTTTATCAATTCGTAACATAGGTACGTCATACATATTACAAAACTATATAGTTTCGAAAATAATTATATTTACTCTTTATTTTTAACTTAATTACTTCTTAATCATCAAGTTGAGCAAAGACGAAAGAGGTTTGGATGCGCTAAGCCACTCCGACAAATTTTTATTTCCAAAAGATTTCACTATAAATAATCCATCTCTTCTTTCTTTAAGTTAATTTGGAAATGTGCAAAATATATCATATAAAGATCAATCTAAACAATATAGTTGCATATCAGGATTCAGTAATTTTAATTATTTTAATTATTGTACATTATATAACTTAATAACTGTATAACTGTATAAGTATCAAATATAAAATAACAATAAATATATTTATTAATGTGTCAACAATTATCAATATAAATAAGACAATTCTTCTAAAGCCCTGAGCAGTTATTTTAACATCAACTATTTATTATTTAACCTCCTGGAAATTTTTTTTATTTGAGGTATACTATATTTTAGCATTATGTAGTCAGACACGGAAATGAATGAACTCATAACAATACAATCAGGCAACAGTTTATAATAAACTATTTTTATACTTATTGCATTAACACATTTTGTGATATCCCTCAAAAAATATAAAAATGAACAGAAAAATATTTAAGGGTTGGGATAGTAACATTTCACCATTCTAAACATTTTGTAAGAAATATGCTTACAAATTATAATATAAATTAATAAAATATATATGTTAGAAGTATACATTTCATAACAAAAAAATCAAAACATCGTTGTAAAAAATCGAAAAGTATCAGTGATTTAATGGATTTAAAAGAACTATGTAAAAAAGTTGATCGGATTGCAATTCATGAGAGATATGAACCAGATTATACGGTTGTTAAGCGGAAATCTATTAAAAAACGTTCACGATCCGGAATTACTTCTCGGTACGTACTTTATTTTTTATCTAAATCGATTATTATTGCAATTATGAGTTAAGATTTTTATTTGTTTTTTTTTTACTTTGTTCGTAGGAAGGGATATTAGGAACCAATAACAGTATAATAATATAATATACTCACCCATAAACTATGATTTTTGTTTTAGCAACAAAAAGTAAATGTGATAATGTATGAAATATTTGGGCACATTTGGCTGTTCCAATATCATTGTATAGAGTGTTTCAGTTATTACCCAGTTTTTAAAAATGCTACAACTCAGCCAACAATTATTGAAATTAAAGTTTTTTATTTTTTATATTACAATCATAATATGCTATTTCGATTTAATAATGAAAAATAATATTCATCAAGTATCCACCACCTCATTTACCGTGTCATAGTGCTATCACTGAAATTCACATTTTGACATGACATTTTTGCAGACATTTCTGCAGTGTCGGCCGACTACTCGTCGAATTTCCCTCTAAAGTTCTTTGATGGGTTCGTGGGTTCTTGTAAACTCGAGACTTCATGAATCTCCCTAATCTCACTTATCTTAAGATTACATAATCTTGGAGGCCATCACTGGTCACCGGGAAGCGAGATCAGTTGATCGGCTTCTGATTGGCCCTTCTTTTAGATTCTGAGTGAAACTACTATGAGTGTTTTTTTTTTATTTATTTATTTTTTTAAATTTTTTGTTTGTGTCATCACGATTTTTGTAGAACGTTGTTCTTACAATAATAGCAGTATAGGTTTCCGATTCAAAATATTGTTTAGCTGGTTAATTAAAGAGGTCATTTTTTTAATTTCTCAACAGTTTTCCCAATAATGACTGAAAACTGAAGAAAAATTGCAAAAAACCGGCAACATTTACAGAAAGCCAATTTTCATTTTTTTTTCATCGTAACTCAAAACATAAAAATCTGAGGGACTTGACATTTTTACAGAACACTTAAATATATTTTTTCTAGAGATGGTATAAATTTCAAAATATTTCAAATATTTCAAGCATTTTTATGCTATTTGTAGATATTTTAAATTTAGATAAAAAAGAAAGAATAACAATCAAGACTATCACTTTTTCATAAGGATATCTGTTTAAAAAGTTGTCTTTTTGTTTTTTAGTAAATATAAACATAAACTGATCATTCCGACCTCTTTCACTCAGAATCGAGTTTTCGAAAACAATGGTACATTGGTCTCAACTTTAAAAGACCAATACAGCAATATAATTCATCCATTCCTGTAACTCACCCTACCGTAGAGTCTCACTCAACCTAGAAGTATCGCCCTTTTTTCTTTTTTGAAGACCAAAATGTCTGGAAAGTTACTGTGAGTGACTGTTATTACTTTCGGGACATAATTATGAACTTTTTATGGCCTACATTGGAAGAAATTGAGCTTTAAGGAACTAATCTCAAGCAAACAAGGTTCCGGCTAGATGGGGCTACATGCTACACCTCGCTAGACCCTAGAACGGAGAAACAATTGCCTTGTTGCGTGAGAAATTCTCTGATCAACTGATCTCGCTCCGCGTTGATCTTACCCCGTGTGACCAGTGCCATATTTACCATTAGAGACAATAAGCAGTTGCCTGTATGGCCTTCATTATTAGGGGGCCTCGGATTTTATGTGGACCTTTTTTTTATAGTCTAGGTATAATAATATAGGTCTTGATGTAATAGGCTTACTATCTACAGAGTGATCTTACATTAAGTTTAAATTTTGACGATATAATAAATTAATTTGCTTAAAAAAAAAGCAAGAAAAGTTGTATTGTAAAATAATTAATTGTTAAAATAAAAAATTGTAGGGATAAAAAAATTATAATATTATAAATTATAATAATGTTTATAAAAATGTAGAGTCGAGATGACTTTCTAGCAGGAGCGTATCCAGGATAATTGTATGATGGTGGTTGTGGGGTAGCTAAATCACCGTTGTGAGGGGCGTGAATACGCTATTGTGATTTGTGAACTATTTGTCAGTAAGGACTATATTTTTTATTTTGCCTTATGACTCAAAAAATCTAAATCAGGCCTTGCGTGTTAATTCTTTCTATGGGGATACGTGAAGTCAGAAATCAACAAGAAAAACCTACGAACCTTTAAGGAATTTTCGAGGGAAGTTTGACTAGTAGTCGGTAGACGTCTGCCAAAAAGTTATCATGAATTTCAATGATCGCATTATTGCTCGTAGTGAAATTGGGTGTTGACGTTTGATAAATGATAGATATTTCTTTTCATTATTAAATCGGAATAGTAAAGGATTGTAATAAAAAAAATCAAATTTCAATAGTTTTAGATTTTCGCTGAGTTTTGTGTTATTAAAATCTACATCATGGCTGAAACACTCTAACACCGTACACATTATCTAATGAAAATAGTATAAGCGATGTGAATATATTTTATATTCTGAGCTAATGTTAAATATTTATAGAGTACAATGCTATATAATTCTTTAATTTCATCCTGGACTACTTTCCTCAAAAATGTTTTTTACACAAGAAATATATATATATATATAAATAAATAGAATAATTATTATTATACTTAAAAAATCATAATAGTACGTATTATGATTAAAGAATACTAAACAGTAAACAAGAGTACCTACCATCAAAGGGACATTTACTTTAGCTGATCCATTATATATTTAAAATAACGTATTCAATTTTTTTTACTCTACAACAAATTAAATGTAGAGATTATATTATTCTTATAAAATAAAATAAAACGAATACCATATTGTATGATACATGGTATTTGATATTCCAAAAAAAAAATTATATATATTCTATTGAAATATTAGGTATTTATAATTTTCAGCTTTTGGAATTAAATACTGATTATTATACTTTGTGTGTTTTAGAAGTTTAATGGATATTAGTGGTCTTCATATTCCAGACCAAGACAGAAAAATTTTGGATAGTATGCGGCGAAAGCGTGTAGAAAGGCAGCGTGGTGAGGATCTGGCGCACCGAGTAAATGTATATTGGGAACAAATGCGTGAGGAAGAAAAGAGGTTAACTAAAGAACAAAAACAAAAATGGCAAAAATTTATAACGGCGAAACGCAATGTAGATAACGGTATGAACCACATGCGATTAGAGGAATTACGCATGGCTTTTGAAAACAACCAAAGACAATTGGAGGAACAGATAAGACAAAAAGATGAAAAAGTTAAAAATCTAAAACAACAAATTGAAGACCGTATGGTAGGTATCTATAATTTTTTCATATTTATCAACGCTCGTGTACTGATTGACGTGTGTTTAATATATTATAATATATATATTATTCATTAATCAATGTGTGCTTAATATATTGTACATATATTTTATATTATAAAACAAAAAATATAGGTACCTATGTACAGTCAAATATATACGATTGACAACCGCACACATATTCACTGACCCTAAATAGTAAATACGTTAATGTTTTGTACTTGTACAAAGAGACGTCTTAAGGGTTTGTCGGCGCCCTGGGACGATTTAACGTATTCCCCTCTTTCCCCCACTATATGCTTATACAGTTGATCAGCTTGTACCTATTATATAGCTTTTAGCTTTTGTTGACTTCATTATTCTACACCCTCAATTTATACCCTTACCAACTTATGACTTATGTAGCTTTGTGCTATTATTTTCTTTTCAACGTAGATTTATCTGATATACTATTTAATAATATTCAGTCATAACGTTAAGTTATAATTTTTCTTGAACTAAAAATGTATAGAATACAACAAATTTGGTAGTTAAACTTTGTGTTCATTTATGATTTATTAATTTAAAATCTATTTTAATAGGGATTTGTGTTTTAGTATATTATTATTACTATTCAAGATGTTGAAAAACATATTTGTGTTAAATATGTTTCATTACGTATACTTAATGAGTCATTGTGATTTAGTTATGTAAGAAATCATGATCAATATTAATAATATACAGAAAAATAGCATAATTTAATTAACAAATTTATTTTTCTATCAATCACGCCAGACAACGATTTGTCTGATTGGTAGTTTTATAATACAAATATCTTTGTAATCTAACATTTTTTATAGAACTATTAATCAATGTTTATTCTTTTTATTATTCGCTATTAAAGTCTTATACTATTATATATTTTAGACATTTGACAATACACTAAAACAAGATATAGAACTCAAAAAAAATACAATCGTGAATGACAATAACTTTTATGATCAACTAAATTCTATTCAACATAAAATGAAAGTGCAAGACTTAAATATTTTGAAACAAAAAAGGGCGGATGAAATTAGAAATAAATCACTTCAAATGAACCAAGAAGTAATTTTAAACTATCGTCTACCAGGCATTTTAATATCTGATAAATCTTTATTAAATTAAATGATTTATTTAAATTCTACATAATTTTTTTCTTATACATTATAAGTGCTCGGTACTTTCATCTTTTAATACACTATAGTAATCTAAAATTTTAAATTTATTACGGACGTAGTTAATTTTTAAAGTTGAACGTATTTAATTATTTACTAATACCTACAGAGAGTTATGTCTTCAAATCGATTGGAGGAATTACGGCATGTAGCACAATTAGAACGGATGCAAGCACAGCATGATGATACAATTCGCCGTAAGTTTGATGAGTGCCAAGCAAAAGAACGCCGTGCTTTTCAAAATCATTTAGACAAAATGACAATGCGCATGAGGGACTTAGCAACAAAAAGGTGAATACGATGTATTAATTTTCTATAACTAATAAATAAAAACATAATATTATTATTATCAACATATAATTACTAGTTTACAGAGAGAGCAGCATATGGGCCAAGTTCATAGGGTAGCTAGAGAGCTAGAAGATGGAATGCAAAGATGGCAAGATCGAATAATGTTAATGCAATATGAACAATTGAGAAGAGCTAAAGAAAATGCAGCACTGTACACTGATAATAAAAAACTTAGGGCTGAGATAAATAATAAACGCAGAGCTTTAGAGCATTCTGCTAAAATACAAAGGTGAATTCTTCTAAATAATATTACAAAATAAAAACGATATAACAAATATCAGTTTTATCAACTATTCATAATATTCGGCGATTGCTTAAAAAACAAATTAATTACTCTTTGTAATATTTTCTTTCTCGGATTTATCCATTTTTTTAATTGTGTACTGACATTTCAGACATATTGTAGGTTTCGTCTTCAGATCGTATATTTACCATTTTATTGTTATTCACTTTCATAATAGGTCTGCAAGGTAAAAATGTCTTCTAAAATGTATGTTTTATATTATTTCAGTTTCGACTACTCTTATTCGCTCTTGTTTTTTTTTAAATAATCTACATATAACCTTTTTAAATTTTCAAATCAAAATTAAATTAATAGGTATCAATTTATTTTAATAAAATAAATAATATATTTTCAGAGTGAAAGAAGCAGAAAGAGAACGTTTGCGTAACATAAAAAAAGAAATTGAGGAAGAAGAAAAAAAAATTAATAGAATAAAGCAGAAAAAAGATTTGGAAGTTCAAATGGGCCGAAAATTAGCTTTAAGTACAGCAGAACTAAGAAAAGAAATTCGGTTTGTAACATACCTAGGTATTTTGTTGTTCAAATTTTATATTTATAGTATTGTTAAAATGTTTTCTTTAGTCGCAGTACAGAATTGGATTTGTGTAATCGCCGATGAAAATAATGTTATAAGTATATGTACTTATTTTATTTAAATTATTATTATTATTATTAGATATAAAAATGTAGATGAACTAGGCTTATTAAACTAGGCGGTTAATATTTCAAAATAAATTGTTACTCAACAATTTAAATAATTATTACTTTCTATTTAATAACATAAAGATAAGACCTTTATTGAAATGTGGTATTGTATGCGAAATGTACTTTAAAAAAAAAAATTATACCTCTAAGTTCAGGGTATCTCAAATGTTCATTATTTTCAACATCATAATCTATTAACCGTAATTTGTCCTTCAGAATTATAAATTATGTAAAAGTTACACTTAAAGCACAGGGTGACGAGTACTTATTGATACTCCGCCGAGTGAAAAAAAACAAGAAAATATTTATCTATTTTTATTATCTTATAAGGGTTTTATTCATTAAATAATATCCAAAAATAAAAACCTATCCCATGTGATTCGTTTGTAACATTTTACCCTAATATGGTAGGTTATTATATTAGTTTTCATTAAAATGGTGATAGATGGACATCATATCTTGGCACAATCAGTGCTTCTGAAAAAATGTAGCAGTGAAAATATCTAATTGCATAAAGAGAGCTAATCAAATAGTCAAGTCGCCTTGTGTCTCTACAGACACATAATACCTGCAAATTGCAAATTAAATATTACTCAAGGAAATAATGTACTAGTTTTTTAAAAGTACGAGTAATTTGTCTAGATAAAATTATCATAAATACAAAGTAATCATTTAATATAGTGTTCATAATACCAATTTTGAATTATTTTATTTACGTCAAAAATGTCCAATGGGGGCGCAAAACTATTTTAAATATGCTTACCTATTCCATATTTTTGTATTCTGATGTTAGCTAAAATGATAAAATACTTAAATGCGCAATTAACCATGAATGTGTAATTTTTCTTTTTTTATTATATATACTACGCATAATCTGTTATTTACACTTAAGGATAATTAATATATGTCGTATGTCGTATGCTTTTAATAGTTTTCTGATTTTTTTAAATGTTTTTTTCTTTTTATTTTTATGAGTTATTAGCATGGTATTAGAAGATACAGTTGACGTTGAGAAACTTCCTATAACAATATAACATACTAGCGTCGCTTAGAGAGGACATTTTAGTTCACTTTTTAATCACAAGCACTTGTAATCGAACTGTATTGAGGTTATAGAATAGAAGGCTTTAGATTGTATTTATAAAAATAAAATCGAAATAATAAAAAATTGCAAAATTCTGTTCAACACAGAATGACTTTGTATTTTGTACAACTAAAAACATTTCAGAATATTAAATAAGTAAAACACGTAGATTTGTATTCAAAAAAGGAAATTTCGATGGGTTGCGCTATCAAATAAGCGGAAAATTTAGTACTAAAAAGTCCCTCTCTTACCGGATGCAAGTTGATAAGGCAAGTGTCCCGACCTCATCTTCTAAGACTATGGATATTAGTATAAAACCACAGATAAGATTAAATTTATCTTTTTAATTGTCTGCAGTTTAATCTATTTTGTAATAAAACTATCGAAAAATTGCAATATTACAAATTATATCAAATCGTTTGGCACTGTTTTCGTAGTTCCACGATGATAAATTTGGGTGGGCCAACTTCGGAACTTTGAAAGTTTATGTGGGTTTCCAGGGTGACTTGCAAATTACAAAAGTGAATTTGTAACTACTTACAAATTACAGATAACCGTTTGACACTAGTTTCGAAGTTCTTTAACAATAGATGGGTTGGCTACCTGCTGAAGTTGGTCCACTCCAGAAATTAACTCTATGAAAATTAAGGAAGTTGTGCTTGTGACTTGCAAATTGTAAAATCGTACTCGAAAATTTTTGCAAATTACATGAAAAATGTTGGTACAGATTTGAAGACTTATGATAACTGTCGATGGGCCAACTTCTGGGGGTCTATTGTTTCCGGTTACTTTTGAATGAATTCGAAGTAAAAGCAATGGACATTTGTTGATACAATGTATAATATTAATGAACCGAATAACTTCGTGACTCATATCTATTAAGTTCGTTCGTATATATTCAACAGTAATGGACAAGTGGAGGTAGTCAATAAAATCAGCGTGCGGTTCCAGTGGTTCATACTTTATAGACAAGTAGATATGTATAGCATTTGATCAATTCATTATTGGTTAGGTACCTCTCAACTAAATTATAATTAGCCTCGCCGTAGCCGTCGGTGTGAATCAAATGTTGTGTAGTATTTTTTAAATATATACCCAATGGATTGATCAAGTAAGATTGAGTAATGATTTTTTAAGCGTGGAGAACTCGTAGCCTCCGCTTATATAAAATGGAGGTACAATAGAAAAGTGTTTACTTGGAGAGGATTCCAAGCTGATAGGCGTTGTGTTGCACTGATATTTAAATAGTATTCCAACGACGGAGGGGGCTAAATATCTCCTGAAAAAATGCAGTGTCCTCGGAGAGAGAAGCATAGCGATTTGGATTTTGGTGTAATGATGAACACTTTGCTTTTTTTTTGTCTCAATTTTCATAGACGAAGATGATGACAATGACAATAAATTGCATTTAGAAGTATTCCGAGATATGTTCGGATTTACAATTATTTAATTAAACTTAAACTCATATAAATGTAAATGATAACGGACGATCTTAATGGTCTTCTGTTCATGTTGAGTGATCACTGTGGACTGACCTTTATATATATAATGTATATTATTATACCGACAAAAAAAACCATGTAATGGATCTAATGATCTATGTAAATCAGGAGTCGCATTTAAATATTTTGAACACAAGTGTTTTATTTTCTCATAGAATTTCCGTAATTTGTAATATATTGCGTATTTATGTACTAATTAGATTTTAAGTACAGGTACTACTGTTAAGTTTTTATTTTTCCCATTTTTTTTTTTTTTACAATAGAAACAATTTTGTATTTTTGTTGTTCGTGTAAACAGAAAAACAATGATTGTTAGGTAAAATAACATTATAATCAGTAGTTGTAATATAAACATATGTTGCACGTATAATTAGTAATTATGAATCACATTATCTTATTTTAGATTATGATATGTGTTTTTTTTTAAATTTATATTCCTTACATCATTTTAGTATCTTGTTCATCGTTATCTTTTTATCAACGTCAGTTGTTATATTTAAATCTTTAATATTGCCGAAAAAAAATTATAATAAATATAATATTAGCCTAAATTAATATATATTTTACTGTAAATCATGAAAATTAAACTGAACTTCACTATTATCATTGTATTTGTACTCAGTACAGTACTTACAACTACTGATTCTAATGGTGATAAAACTACACAACCACACAGAAATTTGAAGGAAGCTATGAGTAAGTACTTGCAGGTATTTGGTGAAATATATTTTTATTACATTGCTGGACAATATTTTCGTAAAAATATAAGGTAGGTAAATAAATTAAGTCTAACAATTCTTACTAATAAATATATTTATATACATTTAACTTAGTCAGTAACAGGTAATTATTTATGCAATTTATCATAAATAAGTAAGCTTTTATTGCTATCACAGCCATTTTTGTTGGTTTAAAATCAAAGGATTCATACATAAAACATTTTTTAATCGCGAAATATTTTTTTAAAATTATTAAAATTATTTTAAAATTTTATAGTAATTCAACAGTTTACTAAAAAAGATAACCATTTATATATAACTTTAGTTTGAACACGCATTTATAGAATTTTTAACAACGAAGAAAATATTTTGTGAACTGCGCTAATTTTGAAGTTTAACTTTAGTCTTAGGTATTTACTTTGTAGTTTTTTTGTGAATATTTATTGAGATTGTGCGTAATAATACGTGTTTAATATACGATACTTAGTATACAATATTCATTAGTTTATAAACGATTAACTTAATTAACATATTTTGTTTATTTAATATTCTCGATAATCTATGATAATAATATGATATTATGATATATATTTGTAGTAATGAAATATAGGTACCTTGTACAAGTAATGAGGGAACATTCAATATATTTTATTATTGTTTTAAGGTAATAAATTGAGGAATGCTAAAAATGCTTACAAGAATGGAGTAAGGAGCTTAGGTACGTAATAAATGAAGTAATTACATATATTAAGATTCGTTCTAGCTTTTAGAAGTGCCAATATTTTACTATTTTATGTAATATGTATATTGTATAAATATATATGTGTGTGTGTGTGTGTGTGTGTAGCATTTATATATTATACTAAATAGTATATATAAATAGAAAGTAAATACCATATAGTGCGTATAGAGGAAGTTGGATGTTGGATGTTGGCTGCCAGGTATGCCGTTTTGCTATAGAACAGTAAATAGTAATATTCCCCGCGAGGTAAATTAATTATTCAACTATGATTTTAGAAATGGATTTTCAAGTTCAAACGTTGTTTTAATAGAATATTAAGTGAACATTTCATAGATTTTGTATACATTTCCTAGTTTTATTTTTATAGAAGTATATTCGATGTCTTTAAGGCTAAGCCCCACTGACAATTGAAATGTAAAATAGATTTTGATTATTTAGGTTTAATTTTGAAAAAAAAATAAAAGTTAAAACTGAGTGTTGTGTTATAAAGTTATAGAGATTATTATGATCATTGATTTGAGTATTTTGAGCGTCAAATATATTTTTGAGTTTATCAATAAATCAAATTTCCAACAAAATTAATAAATTTTTTATAAATTTTTTTTTATAGTTAAAAAAAAACAATTTATTTATCAAAACAACGAAATCACATACAGTGTAACAGTGTAACAATAAATTATTAAATAATCTACCTCATTAAGCAATGCTTGTGGCGAGGTAGATGAGTTGATAGTGTACAATATAATCGGGAGTGGTAAACTGAGTCCCAAATAATTGGGTGGATATTGGGGCTAGGTAAATTGAGTCCGAAATATTTTTACGTGCTAGGTAAATTGAGTCCGGAAAACTTAGGTAAATTGAGTCCCGAGTAAAAAAATTCAAAGTCTTGGATTAACCAACGTATATCGAGATCAAAAATCCGAACACAGTAATTTTTTAAGAGTATTTTTTGGTTTACCTTTTCTAAGCCCAAATTAAGTTGATCAGTGTTTTGTTGAAGATATCATGGCAATTCAACCTACAGGAGATAAAGTACAGGCCTTTTTAGATTACGTTTTTGATACATATATTGATCCTTCTGGTTTATTTCCTCCTAATGTTTGGGCTGAGTTTAAGGTAACAACAAATAGAACAACAAATGTTTGCGAATCATTTCATTCAAGACTAAATGGAATGTTTAATTGTTCTCATCCAAACATTTACAATTTCATTGATATACTTAAAGACATTCAAATAGATTCATATATAAAAATCCGTAGCAAAAAGGTAATTAAAATGAAAAAAATAACCATACAAAAAGATTTTTTTTTGAGACAAGAAATGTTAAAATATGAAAATAAAAATATTTCACGATTTGAATTCGTTAAGAGCATATCAAATAAATTTTTACCATATACAAAATAACAAAAAAAATGCACATTTTTAACCACGCCTGTTAACACGGACAGTCCTAAGCCTGTAAAAGTGGGAAGGAAAATTTAATTATAATCAGGGACTCAGTTTACCTTATAACTTTTCAAATCCGGGACTCAGTTTACCTATACCCTTTTCAGACCAGGGACTTAGTTTACCACAAAAAAGGTATTTCGGACTCAATTTACCTAGCCTCCAATATAATATAATGTTTAAAAATAAAAAACAAAGAAAAAAAATAAAATGAAAACAAAGAAAAAAATAAAATGAAAAGATTAACAAAGAAAATATTTTTAAATAAATAAATAAAGGATAATATCATTTTTTGGGTAATTTAAAAAATAATACGATCTGTAAATATTTACATTTTTGTTGTTCTTTAAATTGCAAGAAATTAACTTGATAAGCACTCCTACTGAAATTTATATTTTTTATATTATTGTTGGATTAGACTTACACCAATTTATTTTAAGGTGGTGAGGAGGATTACCTGGAATTTTGAGAGAAAACAGTTCTTTAATCAGAGCGTTCAGGTGATTTTGGAGATGGTTAAGAAAATGTTTGTATTAAGCTATAGCTATCTATTTAACTGGAGTGGGTCTGTTAAGGTCATTATGGATAGTCTTATTAGAGATGTATGACAGAAATGGACGCGCGTTGAATGTGATAGTGAATTTTTGATTCAACGGCTAGGATTTTATTTATATCTGAGATTTTTGTGGTATCCCAGAGCTCGATTTCGTATGTTTAATGTTTATACGACTCGGTTGTGACATATGGTTTTTATTAGGGATTTATAAATTATTAGTGTTTCATATAAGTAAGTTCTTGCATGTTTATTCATGAATGATCTAGATTCTAGGTGATCTAATACGATGGTGAACGGAGATTTATATTAGTGGTTGGGGGGAGGGTAAAAATAATAAATTATATTTTAGCTTGTAAAAATAATATTTATACATTTTTTAAAACATTCATATACTTTTACATTGAAAATTGTTTTTTAGAAATGCAATTTAGACCGAGATATAACTCAAGTAAGTCTTATAGGTAGTTCTCATCAACATATCAATAATATGTTTCAGTGTATTGTAAGTGATATTTATTTACCTTTCATGAATAAAATATTATATATTTTTATAACTAACTTGATGCACTAATAAGATTCAATCAACTGGACAAGTTTTGGATAAATGATAAATTATATTATTCATAACGTTTTGTTTTTTTAATTTTTAAGATTTTAAGTTTTTTTTTATTTACAAGACAGACTCAACATTATGCAGAAGACACAGTGATTATAAGTTTGCTTCAATGATAAATTTCAGTTATTTTAAAATATTACACTCCATTAATTTGTTATAAATAGATTTTTTTCAACCTAACCTAACCTAACCTTAGTCTTTGATTTTTATTGTTTTTCAATAGTTATAAACAGGTCCCATTTTTTTTCCTAGTAGAATATATAATAATACTAAAAAAACATTAGCATTCAACTTAAATAGTTAAAGAGTAAATTCATCATTGTAACATCGAAATACTAAATATATATATATATTAAAATACAGCACTCCGAATATTAATTTTTAAATGTACCTAAACAGATTAAATATGTACAATAATTCATTTTTAAATGTAGATAATATTCCAAAACTATTTCAATTTGTATTGCACGATGGTGATTCAATTAAGGCTACAGCCTATAGAAGACTTAATGACATGTATAAGGTAAATTTTTATAACTTCGTAACCAATGATTATAATGGTAACATTAGCAATAATGAAGTCTTTGTTGTTTGGAATCAAATAACATTTTATAAACTTTTGATAATTTTGGTTTGTTTTTTTAAACTAACTAATACGAGTATGTTGAATAGTAATTTAGTTTTATTATAAAATTTTCTTGTTCATTAAATAACTATACAGAAGTACCAATTTCCAAGTCTGAACTGTATAAATATTGTATAAATATTAAATATCATATTGAAAACAAATTAATAAATACATTTAATGGCAAAACAAATTATAAAATGTTTAATCACCGTTAAATTCATCGAATATAAGTTATAATAAATAGTAGTTTAAAGAAATGATAATTCGTAGGAAACAAGTAATACTTTTTAATGATGAAATATTTCTTTTATTAGTGATCTAAATTAAAATAGATACTCGATAAATAATAAATATAGAGGTGGTGTATTCATATTATTAGGATGATTCTACGATATTACTTATTAAAACTATTCCATTGCTTGATTATAGATTATTGTATGACATTTCAATTTATTTAATTTATTTATTTTTAAATAGTGAGGAATGTATTGGTTTTTTTGTGTATTGTATTTTACTATACAGGGTGATTTTTTAGACGTGTTCACTCCTTTTTTTACCGTAAAAATGATTTAATTTGAAATTTTTTTAAATATTCAAGTTACCTACCATAAAAACTACGTTTCCTAATTTTTTTTCATGCTATATTAAGTATATCCTGTGGCAAAAAAAATGTTTGTTTTTAAAATAGGAACACCATATTTTTTACACAAAATATTATACAAATTAACTTTTATGGAATGTTTAATGAATCTTAGTCAAAATTCGGACCAATACGTACTTTCGGAGTTATTCCAATTTAAAATTGCGTACGAAAAGTGTGAAATTCGAGTTATCTTATAATAACTATAAATAATAATATGTCATTACAAATTATATCATAATCATGGTATTAGGTATTATAATTATATTTTCTATAATTATAATATTTCTTAAATTAGAATTAAATCAAACTACTCGTTTGAATTTGAATTTTTGTACATGAAAATTTACAGAGAAAAGACAAATTAAATACCACACTGAATTGGGGTGTTCTCATTTGAAAAACAAAAATGTTTATTGCTACAGGACATACGTAAGGTAAGATGGCATGAAAAAAACCATTGTGGAAAACATAGTTTTTATGGTAATTCAAACGTTGAAAAAGAAAATTTCAAATTAAAGCATTTTTAATTCCGAAAAAAGGGATGAGCACCGCAAAAAAATCACCATGTATATATACCTAAACTAAATATTTTATTTAACTCTATAGGGATCCAAATCAATGGGAGAAAAAAAAGAATTAATAATTCCATTAATTCGGTCTGCTACTGAATTAATAAAATCTTATGCTGTTGCTAACAATATTATAAAAATAAAATTGACATTTAACAAAGGTATGTTTAAATGCTGTAAAAATTAAATTTTGATCTTATTTTATCTTATTTTTTCTTAATTTATAACAACAATTAAGACGTACACTTTAGGGTGGAAATATTAAATCAATAAAAGCTGTACGCTAGGCAACCAAACATTCATCACATCTAAAACACTCGGCGATGACTACCATCATGGTTATATTGTATTCTGTCGAATAGATAACCGTGTTAAAGACATGTTCTAGTCATAGTGAATGCTTGGATGCGCATCCCACAATTTCCACTAATCTTCTATCCCATTCCCGTCCAATCGGTTTACTGTACTTGTACCTGGTGGTATAATCCTAATGTACTCGTATATTTCCCAGGTATTTTGTAGACCAACTTTAGTTGTTGAAAGTGTATTTATGGCTCATTGGTCACACCATATTTTCATAAATTCACCACTAAGTCCCTACGTTGAAAATATTTAATATGTATGCAAATCAGGACTTTTTTTTATTTACAACAGAGTTCATATTATAATATTGAGCTCTTTACAAAGTTAAAAATTGTCATTCAACAAAATGTAAAGATTGCGTTACATAAAATAATAATTCATCGAATTCGTGGTTTTATTATATAACATTCACGGGTCTTTATAAATTTGTTTTGAAGTGGTTAAATTCTCAAAATTGTGCTTAGTAGAATACAAAAAACAGGTATTTTGTCCTATATAATCCCAGTTCTTATAAGTATTATGACTTGTGAATAAATTTGTTTTGTATATTTTTATAATCGATGATTTCTTCAGCTTTTTTCATCCATAATCACACCTCAAGAACATCATGGCTGACACATGATATGTTAATGTAAAATAATGAATAGTGAATGGAAAATATATACCAGTGAAATATGAAAATGTACATTTTACTTGCCTACATACTAATTAAAATATAATTTAAATTGAGAATATTTTAATTAGTTATACTCAAGAAAAAATACTTTATAGTACTCGATATTAAATAGAATTGAGTGCTATAAAAAATGATAAATTACCAAAATAATTCATATAATATAATGTAAGAATGTAATACTCTTGTTAAAGCTAATAACCTTTGTAGTTGATGCTTAACTAATAAAAAAAAAATTACCAAAATATATCAAATATCTTAAGGCATTTCTGTACAAATAGTGACTCCGGGTTTGGACTTTGGATTACTGCTCGACTCGCTCTTATCTTAAACTTTTCATGATCGAAATAATGAGGTACTTACACAAATAATTGAATAAAAAGAGAAGATATTTTTGATGAATATCAATGAATATATAGTTATATGCACAATATACACACATAATATTTCATATTAGTACATAATTGTGGTATGATTGAGATAATTAAAATAAAAAAACTATTTTTACCAATTTTAGGCGAGTTCTATTCAAAACAATGTGTCGTTATATTATCAGAAATGATTGGCGAATGTTATAAAGCGAAAGCTCTGTTGCTCGAAGCTTACTTTTTTAGTAATAAAATTTTTACCAATCGTTATTTAAGAAAACGGTTAAATAATGCTTATGAGATGGCTAAGAAAGCGCTCGGAAATGATCAAGAACTACAGTACATGAATACGAAAATAGGATGTCAAGTAAATTAAAATAACTAATTAATTTGAGGTCATGAGTAATGATTCAATCATTACTATTACATAACTCCTTCATTTCAACTTTAATATTTAAATGTTTCAATAATTAACTTTTGGTTTGGTATTCAATTATTCTACAATTCTACATACAAGTGATAAATAATATATTCTGCTTGGAGTTCAAAATTAAATATATGTTGATGTCAGTCACAAAATCTTAAAAATAGTTATAATAAAACAGACAATAAATAATTATTTTGTAAAACAATGTGAACATTTTTTTGAAAAACTCATTGTTGATACAAAAAAAATATTATTTATATTTTTTCACGCTTAATATATTTATTTTCCTTAATTATTGAATATGAAAATAGTTTATTTACAACTGTGCTAATTTTTCATAAGTAACATTATAATATTATTTAACCAATCTAAACTTCAAATTACTATGCCACATGATAATTATTTTAGCATATATACAATTGAATAAAATAATTAAGACGTAATTAAAATAAGACAATTTTTGAACAACTATAATTTTATTAGTATTATTTTTTTTTTTATGTTTTAATAATATTTTAGTTAAAACTAATGGTACAAGATAACATTACCAGAGGAGTGAAGGAACTTTATGTGGGGAGTACTATAAAAGAACGACAATTGGACTGCCCAACATTATTATTACAATTTCAAGATTATATTAGAACTTCAGAGTCATATTCTGGAGATTATTACTATCTATTGGGCAGATCATTAGCGAAATCCGGTAAAATTGATTATGCAATCAAATCTTTTCATGAAGGTCGTAACCTACCTGTGCATGACAAAAAGGTATTAAACAATCTTTACATTTTATTGTAATACGTATTCAATAAAAACAGTTTATATCAGAGTATTAAGAATACATTTATGATAAAATAATTAACCATCAAAAAAGTTATAACCAATATTGGTAACATAATAGGTACATCTAAATACGAGAATAATTTTATTTGTTAACTATAAAGATTTATGACACTTCAGTGGATTATAGTTTTGTTGAAACTATTCAATAACAGGTTAAAGGTTTACAGCTTAATCATAGTGTAAAAAATTTGCCTATTTCCTCTTTCTCAGGGCCGGGCTAGGAAAAATTCAAAGGGGTCTAACAAGTTTTAGCCATCTGTATGAGACAACTGCATAATTTTTTCATGTTAAAATATAGAAACAATTGTTATTGTTTTAATAAATGTTATCAACAATATATAATTAAATAAGTACAAAAATATATGCTGTGAGTTGGGGTGAGGTCCAGCCTTATAATTTCTATAATAATCCCGTTCTAATAAAATTGTATATTTTCTGTGTGTTTATTTGATAACTATTGAATTATTTTCAACTTGTTTTATTAGATAATATATAAGATATTTTTTTTTATTGACAGAGTCGTTACATCAATAAAGAAATACAATTAAATTTAGAAAAAATATATTTACGTGAGTATTCAGTACCCAAAAATAGATAAATATGATAAGTACTATACAGTTTATAGTTTATACTCAAAGATTATATAAATATATATTATAAAAATTATATTAAATATCTATTCTTAACTTTTTGCTTTTATGTTAAAAAATAAAATAATATACAAACGTTTTATATCATTTTTAATTTTCCCATCATTGAAAAATCATCAAAAGAGACAAAGAGTATAGCTATCAGGTATAGCTTTAAGCCGAGCTGTATAGTTATTGATAACTTATTGTTTAAGTTTTAAAGTTAACCAAGAAAAAATAACCGTATTATGAACTCGTAAATTATTTAAAAATATATTCATTTTACACTTTTACAGCAACATTATTGTATACAAATATTTTTTGTCCATGAAGAAATATGATACATCTATATTGATTTTATATTGTATGAAATTATCAGCAAAAATATATTTTGATTTTGGCAGCGTAGAAATCACCTTAGGGCTTATAGACGCAGGTAGTACAGGTAGTATGAAAAAAGCAGGAAATCCTCAGTTGTCGAAGGAAACAACAATACGTACAAAACCTTAAGGACTAATCAACAACTACTGGTATTACACTGTGTGTATGTGGTGTGGTCGTCTTTTATAATCTTCCCGGTCAGTGGGTCTTAATAGAAATAATATTTTGTACCTCAATTCATGTGGGATAAAGGTCAAATTTTGCTACCGCGGCCGAATATTTATTGAAGTATATTTATAGCACATGAAACACATTATTATCACAATAAACATAGTTGTACAACAATTGAATTCGTATTCTATTGACTTATTTATTTTTCAAATCTGCCGACAAACAACCGTTTTTAAATACTTTTGACTAAAAATAAATAAAATGACAAATTGCTTAAATTTATTCTGTAATATTCTTAAAAATACGCAAAATACGAATTTTTTATGCTTACATTAATCAGGTGAAAATGGTTAATTATTTGTAATTAGATGGAGGAGTTTTTAATTAAATCAGTGTGAATAGCCATTGGAATAATATTATAATATCAATTATATATTGCCTTATGAAATGTGAAGAGGAAGTTAGCTATGGTTTGTTTTAAATTCTCTTATTTTGAATTAAATTATATTAATGAATAAAGAGTTCTTATAATTTTATCCCTAGACTATTTATGTCTAACGGAATAAATTATGTGTTTGTTGCTTTATAAATTTGTAAATCACTTTTTATTAAAAATTAATCAAATTTTTTGTAAGTGACGTACATTTTTCAAACGTTTCTTTTCATTAAAAATATTTGCAATTCAACTTTGAATGTTAGTACTATCATAGGAAGTAACTTGTAAATTGTAAGTTCTGACATTAGCTAGGTATACCTAAATATACACATACAATATTGTGTATATTTACACATATATACTGCATATAAATTGTTATTTGTATTAACATACTATGATATTCTGTTAATGTGTAATCACAAACTCTCATGGTAGAAAATTTAAAAATCATAACAAGTCATTCATAGTTTGTTTCTATAGTAACTTTTTAACCGTTAGTAATTGTAATAATTACATTCGATAAAAGCCGAGTGGCTGAACAACAAAAACATTGAGAAAAAACGTTTCCCCTAGGCATATACGATATACCTACATAGTTTGTTCTGTCGATAAGAGGATATATTTTTTTTATCACGTACATTGTTTCTAAAAAAAGGGTCTGGTTACATTGTTTTGAGGTATTAATGTCTAGCAAATCCCTTTTAACTCGTTCATTGTGGAAAGACCAAGAAGCCGGTAAACAAACTCCCCTCCTATTTTTGAGAGTAATAGTTTTAAAATGCGAACATTTTCAATGAAATAAATATTGAAAATAACCCAACAAATTTATAAAGTTTACTCACATCAGTTTTACCATAAGCTGTTTTAACGAGCTAGTTATAAAGAATTAATTCAATTTAGACTATTCAGTCGGTTCGTTTTCATATTAATTCATTATTGTATCATATAACTATTGAAAAATTGATTATACTTGATTTATACGAATTACAAACCCATTTCATTACGAATTCAAATGTTCGATACCAGTGATATTTATCATTAATATATTCTCTTCTCTTATAGAATGCCTATATTGTACAATAGGTACCCTTATCACTTGTTTTCGTATTTGTATACTTCGCACATCTAATGAAATTATAATAAAGTAAAATTAAGAGTTAATAGAATAGGAACAAATACGGAGTTTGAAAAGTATATTCGAAATTGTTTTCTGAAATATGAATAAATAAACTAAGCACGTAGAAACGTATGGTTCATAAGTGTTTTGAATTTTGATGATTGTAGAAGAATGTTTAAATAGCATAGCACCCTAAAGTACGACACACGAACAGATGGAGTTTATATTTTGATCAGGAGCAGCGGGTTCACTTGTAAGTATATAATAATACGAATTTTATTCTAGATGACGGCAAATGATATTTACACAGATAACACTGGGCATGTCATAATTGACGTTAAACTGTGTAGCAGGTATACACTAAAAATTTGTCACCCATATTATTATTATTTTCGATTTAAACATTATTATTATTATTATTATTATTATTGTTATTATTATATTTTATACCATATAACATACACAAGATGGTAGAGTTGACGATAGAAAAGTGAATAATAAGAATTCCTCGGGTATTATTTCATTTGGACACGGGGAGTGGTGGTAGGAAGAGGGTCTATGTGATTCACTCGGGCGAGTTTTTATATGGAAATTTAGAACATACCCAACCGCGGGCGTGGAATCACAAAGACTGACAAAATACTGCTTAAATAGACTCCGCGACACCGACGTGTGTATTATTCTGTGGTGTATTTACTTTTATCATTGTCCATTCTATTTTTCCCTCTTTTTTCATGATCTTTGAAGCCCGGGTGACATTTTTGCCCAGATGACTATCGGTTCAGCTGCGCGTATTCAGATTTTTGCACGATTTGTCCTGACGATACAAAATACAAAATACTTATACACATACAGAATGTACCGTCAATATTATCCGTGCATTTTGGAGAAATAAAAAATACTTTTTAAATTTGATTTTTCAGTAAATATAATATCCTTACTTGGCTATTAATATAAATATTAAGGAACATAGGTATAAAATACTTGATTATCAGCATTGATTAAGGATATGGAGTTGATGATACGTCTTATAATTATATCAGATCGGGAAAATACCGCAATTTAAAAACTGTTTAAATTAGAACCAAAAAAATCGTGCTTTGAATTTATATTATCAGCTATATACTAATGATGGAGAAAAATATTTTAATAAAATATTCTCGTGTTTATTTATGGAGTGCGTTATAATAAAAGTTTAAAAACGAAATAATTAATTTGTTATCACTTTTCATCATTATTATAATTCTGTACCTAATTACAAATTCAATTGACAAATGTTATATTCTGATTGAATTAATTAAGTTATCGTAATATCTGATAGAATAATCAGTTTCGTTCATTTCTTAACAGTCATAATTGTAACGAACAAAAAAAATAAAAATAAATGTATGCAAACAATTTTTACAGTGTATTTCTAAAAATAGTTTAATTTATTTAACGTAATTAATGTATTATATAGTATGATAATTTATTATTCATATAATTAATATACTAATGAAGTTGTTAGTTATTATGTATTTAATATATTGTTTAATATTTATCGACGAATTATATTATTCATTTTATGGAGAACTTGATCATATATAGCGGATTATCGTATATTCGTATTATTAATTCAGTATGTAAAGTGCACTAAAAATTATTCATTCGCCATTAATGATTTATATTACATTTATTAACGTAGAAGGGAGCGTATAACCAAATGGTCACATCAAAAGGGTCGTATTCATCATAAAAGTATCAAAAAGCCTAAGTATATTATATCTCAGTGTTTGATTTTGTATGAAAACTTTTTTTTATGTTACTCCATTTTATGATTGTATGTGTGTCATGATAATAAAATTCAAAAACTATAATATCCTTAAGCCTATTCATAATTCAATACTAGTAAGCATATATTCAAAAACAATAACTCAATATAATATCTAAAATTCTAAACAATACATTGAGAATACTTAGACTTAAATGGGAATCAAATGATATACATATTCTATAAGTGCTTAGAAACATCGGTCGAAATCTATAAAAATAAAATAGCTTGAGAACTACTTAAGATAGATCTATATTATACTATACTGTAATGTTACGTTATAATTAAATATAATGTATTCTACAGCACAGATAAGGTCGATAAGAACTTTATTTTTTTGACATTATGAATAAATATTTTGTAGAAATTTGGAATTTAGATTATTAAATTGTGAATTGCAATTGCTAATCACTTAAAAATAATAGAATAATATAATCTGTTACAAAACAAAAGTAATTATAACCCACTAAACTCAATTATTTTTTTTATTTAAGAAAAACAAACAATTTTAATTATATTTACCAAAACTTTAATTAATACTTTTTAATTTAACTCAACACAGGTTATTAATTTTTATGTTTTGCGTCTGATGTAGATCTCTTCTGAGATAAGATATTGTCTCACCATGAAATTCGAAAATATCCTTCAAGTAATTATTGTAAAAACCACGCCTTAAGTATGTTTGAAGATAACCCATACTCTCTATTTTATTCTGCAGAATAGTGCATTCTCCAAAAAAAACCAATAATATTATTGCAAAATAAGATTGAAAATAATAAAAAACTTTAACCATTATTATTTCATAAAAGCAATAAACAAATCCTTTATCGACAGATCACTCTTACCTGTAGCAAACTAGCAACATAAACCATAAAACACAATACATTTATATGTTATACATTTTCGAATTGGTAAAACCATTACATTGATTATCTAGATCCTTTGCATGTGATTTGAAAGGAAACTTGGTGTTTAAACTAAACTGTTTTAAGTAATGTCTTGACAAGTTGATTGCGCCAACTGAAAAAATCGGATGAATTATTTGATTAACTCTGTAGATTTCATTGAATTTTTCCAGCCTAAATAATTTACCTACATACACTGTTATCAAGAATTTAAATATTTATTTCTACGTTGTAAATTTTTAAATATTCGCTTTTAGTCGTTTTACTTGTAAATTGGAGAGCCTATATTAGCTGACATTTTTTGTAAACATATTTTATAATACACACATTTTTTCCTTTTTGATAGTACCTGCATATGTATTATACTTAATAACAATTTTAGTATTAATTGTAAAATTATGATTAACCACCACATACATCTAGTTGTAATATGTAAGGGTTATTTTGATTGAATGTCATTCAACTTAACGGTTCATTCGCTGTATGTAATACGTTATACAATAAGTCAAACACATTGTAGTACACAATATATAGTACTTATGTTATAATAATAAAACATAATGAATTGAATGTTATAATTTATAGTGTATGTATTAACCATTAATACATGCCATAACAACAAATATGTTGAAGATATTTTGAAGAACCAAGAACCCGGATGTTCTTCATATATGATACGATCACTAAAAATACATTGAACTTGAAGACACTAGTTTGATATTACATTATTACATGCGGATTACAAAAAAAAAAAAAACAGTTAAAAAGATTAAAAATGTGGAATAAAGAAACCAGTTTACCAATTAACTCTGAAATAAATATTTGCTTGGTACGAAGGAGCACTTTTTTAGCTCCACTATTTTTTTACCTAATTAGCCCAGGGTTATTTTTGCAGATCACTAACAGTTGAAAATGTTGTATATTGACAGTTTTTGCGCGGCAGTATAATATTACGTAATACGTACACGCTACACGGGTATAATAGTGTGTCCAGCGAAACATTCGTACGTGATCGCGGCGTTTAAGCACAGTAAGTTCTCTTTGAAATGTTCGAGCGTTGTACGTACGTGCATAGAGGCTATATATATTATATATATATAATGGTTTACCAGCTATACATTATTATTTATCATTGTGGTTCAGGACATCATCGTTTATTTCTCGGGATCTGCTTCGGAATCCTGCGCGTCGTTCGCATTGTCATATTAGCCGTTGTGTCGGCGTGTTATCTTCGTAGCGAGATTGACGGCGACGATAACCCGAATGTATAAGACGGTCGATTTCAAAGAATTCTAAGAAGTCACCATAAGGGACTTTAACGCGCGGGCTACATGCGCACGGTAGTCGACCTTTTTACGTTAAGAAGCCGACAAAAAATAAAGCAGAGAAGAAGAAGAAGAAGAATATATTATATACCTACACACACAATAATATATACATGTTTATACGCGACGCATACATACCTATACAGACCGTGTTTGTATACTCGTAGAAGATGAAGGGAAAAATCCACGTCAACCCGTATTAACGCACGGTCGGCCGAACCGTGTGTACAGTCGATTCTTTTGTATAAGGTGAACGGTCAAAAACCAAGTGCAGCGAGAAAAAAAAAAAAAAATTTGGAAGAAACCGGACCTTATATATGCTGTCCATTGGAATCCACGTAAATACGTTCACTGTTATAACACATACGCACTACACGGCACGTATATATGCGCGTGTGTGTGATACTAGGTGTATACATTAGTGTATCGCAGAACTGTCGGCCGCCGCGCCGCGCACATGAGCGTCGTACGGTTCGCCAGGCTCTCCGATTCTCATGGGAAAAACGCTACATATTATACATTATTACGTATTAGTACTACATATTATACCGGTGTGTTTGCATTGTAACTTTTAGCATCAAGTGGCTTCCAGGCACTTATGTCCAGGTTGTCGCCGGGAACAACCTGGATACACTCGAGTGCCGCGCAATTTTTTTTCTTTTTTTTTGACACGGCACCCCGCCGCTATTCGTGAACACTACATAACGGCTAAAAAACGGCTCTTCAGACTACCCCCATGTGTACGGCGTCACCGCCACTGTTTATTAGAGTGCGCATGGGGCTGATCGGTAAATAATTAAAACGTATCGGCGACAATACGTACGTACATCCGAAATCGTTACATATAGTGTTACAACTTCAAAAGTATGTTATACTAATGAAATGCGAAAATCAAAAAACAAAAACCAATGAATGCACTAGATTTATGTCGCACTATTCTCGTACAAACTTTCCATATTATATTCACTTTGAAGCGCTATAAACCGATACATTTTTGATATTATATTGTTAGTGAAACGTTGTCTCAAAAATATTAATTGGGTTTGTTTGAAATGTTTAAGGGTTTTTATTGCTATCATAACACATGCGTGTACAATACATTTTATTCGTGATTAGTGATTACGAAGCTATGTTATAATAATACATTTTTTTTTAGCAACTATAACTTATAGAATAACTACAGTATTTACAGTTATACACTTATTCGAACACATCACTCGATCATTTTTTGAATGCCATACATTTTCATTTGTTTATTTTACATTTCGATGTTGGGGCTTACGTCAAATGTACATATATTGTAATCAATCGAAAATATTTAATACAAATCTTAATGAGTTAAAATAATAATAACCTAAAGATGGATTTAGTAAAACTCTTTTAAAATAACAACTTGTCACAGTGTTCTTAAAAAGAATTCTAAATAAGATAAATTTTATGCCATATAATTCTATTAGTACGACCCATGAATTATAACAATAGTGACACTATAAAAGGAGGTAAAACCATTTTTAAACCTTTACTTTTACTGGAATATAAGAAATCAAACAGAATTTACGTAATTTTTATTAACTGATAGGATTAGGAAATTGAACATTAATGACATTCTATATGCAAATTACGTAAAATAAAAACGGATATTTACACGTGCATACTTATCAATTTAGGTAGGTGGATAAACTCTCAAAACCATTATATTTTATTTTTGAATTTGATCTGAGTTTTTGGTACTGTATAATTTGTCCATATAATATTATAATTTTTAATCAATCTTACATTCGCATATTCATTAAATTTAATATTTTTAAATGATAAATTCTTTATTATTTTCTTAGAATGGAAAACTCATTTCACGTTCAAATCGATTAGCTTATACTATGAATAGCAGCACATCCCGTAAGTATGTCTATGATTTATTAACTATTATATTGCAATGTAACATGTATGTGTTATACGATGTGTATTATATTATAATGTAAGTTTATAACTGGTTGAATTCGCGACCAGACGATTTTTATTCTAGACGACTCTCATTTTATTCTTCTCTTTCACAGTTTCACCCCATGTACGCCGTAGAAGGAGCCAGCGGAATCGACCACTCGGTCGAAAATCCGCCGTCAATTACGACTAAATATTTCGCCGCTCCTCCATAACGTAATCCGCGCAAAGGGCGTGCTAGTGACATATGCTCGTCCCCACGTCGCCGTCGGTGCTATACGTGTGTGCGTGTGTGTGTGCGTATAGAAAGAGAGATTATCGAATTCACACACATACACACCCAGCTGTCTTCTTTATTATACGTACGCCGTGTACATGGTCGGTCGTCGATGGGAGGGGATACATGGGCTTTATACATTATAAGCATCGCCTCTTTCTCTCTCCGTCTATTTTTTTTTTCCAAGCTGGTATATATATATATACTCTCTCTCTACAATGGGTGCACACGGCCTATGTATACATATATAATAGTGCCCAGGGGTAACTTTATCCTCTCGCATCGCGCGCATAACACAATAATAGAGAGTCGAAACGCCATTTTTATCTGCTGACTGACTGACTGGCGGACGGCAACAAAAACAGCGGTGGACTGTATTATCACCACCGATGTGCGTGTATAAGTATATATATATATATGCATATGTGTGTGTGTGTGTGTGTGTGTGTGTATTATGTATATGGCATAGTATATGTGTAAAGATAGATATAGGTACCGCGAAAATCTCGACGTGCGCACATGGGGCCACTAAACCGTTCGACTCCAGCCCGGGGGATTTGGACGGGGCACCCCTTTTGTTGTGCAGCGCGAGTATATAATAATATAATATATACGTATGTGTGTACACCACCGTATATGCGGGCAAATTACGCGATGTTTTCGTGCGGTGAGAATATGACGGACATAAAGGGAAAAAAAAAAGCTATAGCCGCAACGATTAACACGTGAGGGACGAGGACATTTATGTATGTATAATATTATATGCGCGTGCGTTTTGTATTTTATTGTTCGAGGGACAATAACGGTCCCGAGTTTCTATCGTATCACGAAATTGATAACGCGTATACTTACCAAACGTAGGTATGCGTCCATGGGCGTATGCACGAGGGGGGTTTGAGATTGGTCCCCATCTATGAGCTTACAAAGTCCCCTCAACTTTCATCATGACCATCGGTACGACAAAGTCGGTCCTAACATAACAAAAATGACCAAAAAACAACCGTTCCAATAAAAAACATAATAATTCGATGATATCATATTTTAATATTTGTATGATTACGGTTGTTTACATAATATACAAAAATATGTCATCGGTGCCTAACCATTTACGCCGCAATTCCATGGCTATGTAGTCGACGTATCGCGATTGTCTACAGATTTTTTTCATCTTAGATTTCCCCCATTCGAAAATCGTGTTGAAGCCGCTTTTATACGGTCTGTACCGTACGTAGGTAGTAAATCATGTACAGTTTATACCAAGGCACAATGTTCTAGATCGCTCTTGCATTAAGAAACATTCGCGACGACCCGAAGTCATAAGTAGAAACGTTTAGTTTACGTATACATGAAAAACGTGTTTGTCAAACAAACATCTGTTTTACGTTTATCTAGCCTTACGAATCTCCGGAGATAACAATATTCACTTTTCAATCGCAATTGTGTTGATTGTTTTTTTTCATTAATTAAACAAGTACAACGTGAAGTAACTCTGGTCTCACGAGCGTAGAATCACGGTCAACGTTACGGCGTCGGTCGATATCTGTTGTGGCTAATCAATCGCGGTATCTAGCCTATAAATACCGCGAGGAACGTGTTCCCGCGTAATATTGTTCTCTAAATATCCGTGCAGTAATGATGGACGCGCTGCCGTGGCTCCTGTTGGTCTTGACGACCGCGTCGCGCTTGAGCCGATGCGACGAAGCGGACGAAATGTACGAGATCAACGTCTTCGTGCAGTCGGTGCTGGCTACGGCCAACCGGAGCGCGCTCGGACTGCCGGACAGTCCGCCGGTCCAGCGGTACGCGCCCGTGGTGGACGGACGGTTGCCGGTCGGGCTGCAGCGGTACCTGGAGAGGCTGGTGAGCGTTTCGTCGGTCGCGGACAAACGGACGTTGGTCGCGATGCTGTGGGACGACACGTTGGCCGTCGACGAGGACCAGGAGCCGCACGATGTGCTCGACCAGCTGTACCGCGGCCGTAAGAAGCAAAAGGGCTCGGAAACGCCGTCGGCGGCGGCACGGCGGCGGTCCAACACACTTGCCGCCGGGACCACCGACGGTTATGCGGCGAACGAATTGTACCAAACGCGTGAAGACGATTCGTATGCCGACGACTTTTGACCACCGTACGAACACGTTTCTCGGACACGTGCCGTCGTAGCATTCTTACCAGAATATAAACGTTTGGTGCCTGATATCGATCTATTTATAGATGTACCGATGTTACCGGTTAAGAAGAAAATATTGATTTTCAATGTTTACAATGACTGTAGGAAACTTCTGGTCAAATGTAACGCGATCTCTTTATCGATATAATGTCTCATTTTTAAGGCAACGCTAATCATTTTAGATTTTGGCTCATTTCAATAATGATTGAGTATTAATGTTTTGTTAGTATTTTATGAGCCCGGAAATAATATTTATTCTAAACAAATAACATTTGACGACGCGTATAATGCATAACAATTTGTCCCCTAACACTCTGTTGAGAAATTATATCCAACCATTGAATTACTTTGTTTTAATGATAATAATAATTTTACAAAATATTTACTAAACATTTGTTTTTAAATTATGTGATCAATAATGCTCTTTTTATAGATTCCGGCGCATCCATAGTTCAACCTTCAACGTTGAATTCAAAACATTATACATAAATGTTTAAGAGCAATTTATTTTGATAATGTATGCACAAATTCTTTTATTATCAATAAATGAGTGCACTGTTTTTTTTTTTTTTTTTATAAACATCGATTCAACTTGTTTTCCTATGCGACCTCGGGACGTTCCTGTTTCAAACAATACTTGACATCCCGTGGAGCCATCGCAATTGTTAATCGCCCGCATTCTGCATTTCGAGTGTAGAGGTACTCAAAAAAACAATAATAGAGAAAAATCTTGTATTTTAACTAGACCCAATGCCGCCGTTCCCACACATCCGGAGGTACTTTTTTTTTTTGACAAAACCAACCATTCTCGGGATGTATAAAATATATTTAAGAAAAATAATTCAATCACAGTTTTAAAAAAAAATATATATTCTTGTAAAAATAATAATGCTTAATAGGTACTATATTAATAATTACCCGTGTGATGTGTGCTTAAATATACAATATATTTTAATATAAACATAATAATTTTTTTCAAACCCTGCGTCGTGTGTAAGAAGTAAGAACCAATCGATAATTTTTATTTACAATATTCGTATGTACAATATCACTTTTGTAGGTAGGTACACGTATAAGTGTGTGTTTATAATATGTACATAGTTGCATTGCATTTACATACGTTCACTGTAAACAATGGCATATTTTGGCCTTGCTAATGATTGTCTGCAAGTGCGGGGCAGTTTGGAGATAATTGGTATACGTGCCACATACGAACGGTTCGATAGGAGTTTGGCCGATGGTTCGACGGAAGAACAACTCGATCACGGTGTTTTTTGGCACAGCTCGAATGCAAGGCAAAATTTCGATCAACTCGTCGTATCGGGCATCAGGTCTAGCCAAGTGGACATGGTGCACGTGCCGTCTGAGGGCTTCTTTACTCTTCACGGACAACCCGTCCAAAATTGTCTCCATGTCTTCCGAGCAACCACGGTCTTTGACTGATTCTGAAGACAAACGTACGCTAGCATCAATATCAACGCGCTAATAAAACACTATAAAAATATAATTATCTTACCTGATTTGAGCAATATGATTTCGTTCAATAAATATTGTTCAATTGGATCGACTTGTCGATGCTTAACGGCGGCTAGTGTGTCCTTGAACAACGTGGTTTGCTCTTCGATGTCAATTGATCCAAAGTTGGATCTGTGTTCTTCGAGCAGTAAGAAGATATCGGTGTCCGAAAAATATTGAGCCGCTGTTAAGATGAACAGTTCGTGCCAACTCTCTCGGAGCAGTTCAAACTTTAAGCAAATTGCAAAATGAACACACGCGCTATTAGTATGGGTACTTTATATTTTACACAAGACGCTAATCGAAATTACCTGGTCAACAAAAGGCAAAGTCATTAAAGCAGGAAAACTTTTGACCGTCGAAACTGTAACCAAAATTGATGCAGCGGTCTCGTAAACAGCTTGCGTGAGTCTCATAGTGTTTAAAAATCGTGGCATCATTGACATCTGAGAAATATAATATTGTAATATTTAAAACATAAGTTTGAATATAACATGCAATGCAATATAAATATGTATGTAAACATACGTTAATGTAATTTATTTTAACTCCGAAGACGATTTACCTGTGGTCTAAAAGCTGATAAATACAAATGTGAATCGGGAATGTATCTGCTGGGCGGGGTCGAACAAGTGGTTGAACATTCTGGAGATCTTTTAGGCGTGAGGTCCAGCGGTGGCGAATTACTGGCCGATCTGTCTTTAGAATAGCACAGACCTTGCAGTTGACGACGTACCGTCGATGTTCTTGGGCCACGTTCGTGTTGAACAGCTTTAATGATTTATAAATCATCATATAAATTCCGAGTTGTACATGTTTACTTGAAATGTTTCAATTTCTTTTACTCACCATCTTTATTCATGCCCGAGAGCATGCATTTACGAAGTCTGCAAGCTCGACACTGGTTCCGGTGGGTTTTGTCCACCGGGCACGCGCCTTCTGATTTTGATTTGCAAATGTATTGTCTGTTGCGTCGAATAGATCTCTATAGAATCATTGTAATTAATAAACATACCTACATTTTGTTCATAGTATAATATTTTATACGGCGAATGTGTAGTGCGTTACTCACTTTGAAAAAACCCGCGCACCCATCGCACGCGTATATGCCGTAATGTTTGCCGGACGAAAAGTCTTTACATACTTTACACGGTATGTCGTACAGGATTCGACCTAAACAAAACGAAAAAAAAAAAAATAAATGGATTATTAAAATGGTTGTCATTTTCCGTGGGAACAGCTCATCATCATGGGAACTGTAATGTCAATAATTGATGATGATGACCCGCAATAATTAATTACGAACAAATTATCATCGAGGCAGATGGACCGTATAAAACAACCACGTGCACCTGACCATTTCCGAAACGTTCGCCACCCCCGTTGACGGCGACATGAACAGGGAACCGGGGAGGTCTACCGTGGTGGTGGTGTTTTGATCCGACGGTTCCGGCCGACGCGGCGTAGCTATTTGTGCTCGCACCGCACATAAAATACGGGAAGACGCAGGAAACAACAGGTCCGGAAGTCCGTGCAACGCCTCTTATTTACGTGACTATACCGTTAACCCTCCCTGCCGCCCCGTTCCCATATATCACGTGCAATTATGGTCGAAGCAAGTGCGTTATTGAAACACACCCCCTACGCATGTATGACGTATACACAGCGTGACAAACAATGGGACAAACGAGCGTAATTAGTGCACCGCCGGCCGGTGTCATCTGTCGCTGCGTGCGCTATACCTACCTATTTACCGCGTGGTAACGCATTTTCATTCGGTCACGATAAAACGTGCACATTGCTATGTTATACGTATACGAATACAGATAGTACACGACGATGTGTGTGCTGCACGTCATCACAACAATGACGACAGGTAAGTGTGAGAACTATTCGTGTTCGGCGCGGGGGAGCGATGACGTGCTTTATGGACATATGGTTGGATAGGAGAGTAATCATTAAATTTGTTAACTCTAAGTGCTCTTCTACCGATACGATATGTTAAAACCATCATCGTTGCTGCTGTTTTTTTTTTCCCAGATCATTAATTGTTCGTATGATTGATTACGCCGCAGTAGCAATCCACACACTTCATATTACAATATCAACGCTCGTATATTCTAGTGTAACAATGTTCAAGCGTACATTAAGTTTACGTAGACAGTTATTTGTGAACAATATTACATCGATCCCATTCCCCCGAAAAACATAAATATAATATGTATTTTTAACATTTTATCACAGCTATTTTGACTTGTATGTGATAAATTAACTATAATTGATTAGATCGTAAATTAAAACTGTTTTAGTTGAAATAATAATTAAATATGTAAATTTATTGGATTCACTTTCCATGTATCGATATAATTAAAATAACCTAATTAAAAAATAAATCACCTAATTATAGTAAGTAATTATTTAAGTTAACATATTTTTAGAAGAATTTACATCAAAATCCTTATGAACTGAACAATAAAAGCGGAACAAACGTAAATTGCGCCTCGAACATAATTAAAGTCCAATAGGCTGTGTTCGAATCATATTTCTGGTTTATCTAAATGTTTCAATATGGTTTTTAAGCTTTTAAGCTATCTGCATCTACTATAATATGATTTTTTTTACTAAGATATAAATTAATTAAAACGCTACAAGTTCAATTTTACTATTTTATTGTATTAAAATATCTACGCATCGACGAAAAAAGTTTTTTTGACCTACCCACATATAATAGTATAGCATTGAAAGTTGCAACTGACCGGTCAAATTCTGTATGAAATATTGGAAAAAAAACAATATGTATTGAAATTGATGTAAGTATTCCACACTATTCATACAAAAAAAGGATTTTCGAACGAAATTCAAATACAAGGTCGTACTAAACATCACATACGGTTTGAAAATACACAAATGAATAATAATGAATGAACATTTTCTCAACAAGCAATGTATATGATGAACTTTTATAGAAGTAAGCTCAGTGAAAATGCGATATTTGTTTTGGTTCTAGAGGATTGGTAATTATGTCTAACTTGTTTTATTTTTTTTTATTATTTCAATTAAGACATTCCTAGCCAAAGGCTATCTACATCTATGGATATTTGACAATTATTATGATTATGTCTAACAAGTTATTATTCTATGTATTTTGTAGATTACACGTATGCATAAAACGCATCATCAACAAACATATAACATAGATACCAATAGCAATTATATTTCCTAAACGAATGACTTTAAATAAGGAACAATATTGGCAAATAGTACTTTACTATATATTATATATATATTCCGTTAAATTTATTCTGTAGGTAATTTATTAAAACCCCATCCCCGTAATTTATCAAAATCAATGTTATTCGGCCATTTTTGTAAATGTATAAAACGTGTTTAAATATATTATTATTAATAGATTATCATCGTTTTTGTTTTTTGATAAAACGCGCATCGAAGCTGCGTACATAACCTTTATTATAGAATGAAAATTAAACATACAGTAGAGCCTCGATATTCCGGACGAACTCAGACCGAGCATCTTCCGGATTACCGGAGGTTTTTCAAGATTACTTACTCAAATGACTAAAATGTTGGTTTTTAATTCCACCATCTTTATATTTTATTGCCCTTTAAATTAAAAAAATAAAAAATGTGTAACTTTAACATTATGAATTACAAAGAAAATTGTTCATATATAATATATAAAACTTTATATAGTAGTCAGTAATTTTTTTCTAAATAATATTTTTAATTTTAATTTCAAAAGCGCGTTATTGACTTATGCCGTCCGGATTACCGAGTTCACCGGATTATCGGGGGTCCGGACTATCGAGGATCTACTGTATAAGGCATTTTAATTAAATCATAATTTATACAAATGCGGTTAGGTTATAAAGACAAAGTACAACCAAATGTTATATGGGACATAGTGAAATTTACGGTTATATGATTGTTAACCTAAAGTTATTTCATTTATTTTGTTATATGATTATTATAAGCTATTTAGAAAAAAGCAATCCAATTTGTTTAAAATTTCTCACTTTTTTTAGTATTTTATAGATTGCAATATAGCATGCATTTTTTTTAAACACTGACCATTTTTAGAGCCCATATTTAATATATTTTAGAGAAAATTATATTTATTCGGTCTATTTACATATTAAGATGTTTTGAATACACAAAAACTATAGTTGAATTCTTAAAATAGTTGCAAATATTATAAGTGAACCACATCACAGACAAATCAATATCAGTGTTCATCGAGTAAATTGGATAAAATACACAGTTGTATTACATGAAATATCAATTATTGCAGGTACAAATTGTATTAATATTTTATTATAAAGCAAAATAATACTTATAAATACATAAAGTACTGTTGTCTACCGTTTAGCAAATGTATAATTTCATTGTTATTAGTGAAATCTACCTCATTTTACCTATTTTACCTTATTCATTGCTACTAAAAATATAGAAGTGTTAAAACAATATCTTAGACAATATTATTTGTTAATCTTATAATACATAATACGTATGAGCATATGACAAGAGATAATATTTACATACAATTAGTGAAGAATTTAATAAAGTTGAAATTATCGTCAACAGTTAACTTATTGTTCAAATTAATTTTTTATTCCGGATCATTGAATTTAAGATATATGTGTTTTTTTTACAACTGAAATAAATTATTCATATATATATATATATATATATATATATTAGCGAACAAAATACACTCGGAATAGTTAAATAGTTTCCAAAATAAGTCGATACGAAAAAGACTTAAACGGTAGATTACTGTTACGGTAGATGACTTGTTATGTAGGTGTAAAAAAAAAAAAATTAAACCTACTGTTCGTTGGTTTGGTACTGGTATTTGACAAGTGTTCCGCGAAGTTCTGCATGGCGATCCGTGTAATTTGGACAAATAAAATTTAAGAAACAACCACAACAAAATAAACACCGAAAATCCGACGGACGCACTATTCGAGACGATCGAGATCAAAATGTCAACTCGATCCCGTCAGACACGTCCCTGTGACTGTGGCGGCGGCTACAGACACCCCGTGGAACTAGGCGTGTCACGTACGGTCTGTCTTGGCACTGCCATTGGTCGGAGCGTCGCCACAACCGGTGGTACGGACTGCAAGGGATCAGCCGTCGGTCGGGGGTGGTTTCAAAATGTTGTTCGTGCGTTATATATTTTTTTTTTCGTAGACTGTATATGCGCGTGATAAAAGTCATAATGCAGACAAAAAAAAAAAAAAGAAAAGAAAGAAAATACGAGCGCACGCACGCACACACATGCGCAGACACGGGCGCGCGCACATACACGCTCAAACACGCCGTCCGCAGTGATGGACGTGTTCGTCGAACCGAAAGGGATCTCCGACAAATAATGTACTGGGGCTGGCGGCAGATGATAAAAACACAATAAATATTATAGCGGCGATGTATACATTAGATAAACCCGGCCCGAGGATAACCAGAAGGCAATTAGTCCTATGTAGGTCCCTTTTTATATATTATGTTGTCCGTTGGGGGACGGCGGACGTTTGTACAGCGGATCTCGATTTTGCAGTTTAAATACTACAATAATATACTCTTCTTCAGTGCGCACACGGCAATTTGTAAACCAAAAAATAAACATGAGACAAGAGTTAAATGCACCCCGAGGGCGTCGGCGCAAAGGGAAAAATAAATATATATATATATATATATATTTATATATGTGAGTGTGTGTACGGCAGTCCCTGTAGCGAACTAGTATACCTATATCCCATAAGTATTAATATTTTCTTTTGTATCAAATTGATATGAATGTAACAATAATTATAATAGCATGTATTTTTGTAACTCTGAAGATTGACAAATATATAGATGATCATCATTAGCGCAATTGCCAATCAGTGTTAACTATTCAGCACCGCTAAATAGACTATCATTAATAGGTGTGTAGCAATTAATAAAATATATGTGTTGTAATAAATCAGTTATTAGTCGATTGAAATAGTTATTATATACACATATATATGTATGACCGTATATAGGTAGGTATTTATATATAAATGTGTATCGATAATTAAGCAATTAATTAGTTGTAGAAAACATAGTTGATTTATTTATTAATATATGTACAACATACACGTTATATTGCTCTTTTTTATTCTAGCACCGTCAGATTTTTAATTCTAATTGCGCCAATAATGGTCGTATTTAAACTGAACAGAATATAAAATAGATAATAGACATGCGCGGTTCTTTATTTTTGATAATTTGTATGGTTTAAACTATTTACATGTATTCGCAAAAATAGGTTTCACCTTCATGCCTGCTACATAATAACTATTTTTAAATTTTTTTCACGTAAATAAACACTTACTAGTTATTATGTAAGTACGAAGTAGTTTAAGTATACTTACAAATAATGACGAAGACTTTTTTATTCTAAGAACTATTTTTGTACTGCAGTATATGTAATAACTCGTGTACTAAATCAATGTGCATAAATCAACTATAATGACGTCAAAATAAATTATTAAGTCACAAATTTACAAGGTCGACTTTTAAGTCTACGGAAATGTTTACAATTGAAATTCTAACAAAATAGCATTTTTTAAGATTTTATAATGAGTGAAAATGGAATGTACAGGAATTTAACATCTCAAACAGGCAATTGAAAACATATGTAGGGCAAATTGCTGATGATAAACTACTAATAGTGACATTAAAGTCAATGTCATTTAGATGAAACATTGCAGTTTTCTGATCACGAATACCACATCTTCCGTATCGATGAAACCAGTATGATAAAAAGTTTATGTAAAAAATAGTAGAAGCGGCGAGACGTGACTCGTATATTTACATGATTTTAAAATTATTCTATTATATGTAATTCACAATAAGCCTTTGTTGAACTTTTATACATTTTATTACAATTTTTAACAAATTTAATGTAGTTACCTGGTGACTATAATTTTTGAAGAGTAATTCACTGTTACTATACTTATTCAGGTAAATTAATACAAATATGAATAAATGTCTTATTTTTAATTTAAAAATAAAACGTTTATTTGATTATTTTGAGCGATTGGAAGAATGTTAGGTATGTTATATTTGGACATATTTATTGGTGAATTAAAAAATAATATTTATTAAACAATCCAATTTTTCATTTAAACGAATTACAAAAAATGTATTTGTTTCTTTAATATTAAATTATTACCGAGAACATTTCGTCAAAAGTTCATTAAAACCTTAATAGGTTTTTAAACACAAATCACTAAAAATGCTTATAATTAATAAATACAAAATAGTACATTACGAATAATCAGGTACTTATTCTATTGGTAAAAAATAATCTGAAATATTATGGTTAGATACGTTAGTCTGTAAAAGTAATTAAACTTATAGTTATTCATACTACTTATTTGTAAATGGGTTCGTAGTGGTATTTTATTTTTACCGGTAAAAATCTTTCTTTCATTGTAACCTAACAATTTTCCATATGATTGACTCTTTTAAATCAATAATAAAATATTTTTTAATAAGATCTCTTTGAAAAATTGATACGATGGTTTATTTCATTATTATTATTATTTTTTTTTTTTGTGAAGCTTATCCGACCCATTGTACAAACAGTACTTGAATAAAGGCGGAAGCCCCTATTTATACATGGGATGATCTTAGGTGAGTTGATCTAACGACGTTTTGAAATCGTGGTGTGGTCCTCATCAAAATCCAAAGAAAAAAAACATGAAGTGATTTTTCAATAGATGATTACAGTTTATTGCAATAACGTATTCAAGTTATAAACTCTATTCAAATTATCATTGTTCAAACTATGTAATATACAATATTTGTATATATATTAATAAGATTTAAAATATAATAATAAGTTATTTTTCATTAATTTCGTTTTCGCAAAATTTTGCATTTGTAGCAAAAAATGTTGTATACTTTCGTAATGCTCTACTATGAATTCCTTGCCTTTACATAAATATAATTTTTAATGAAAAGTAATTTACAAACAATATAGTACTATACATTTCAATTTCAAGTAATTTATATGTTTTTAGCATTATCGTGTTATTGTTATTTATTCAAGCCGAAATTCGAAAATAAAGTCAAAGGATATAAAAATAACTTGTATCTACCAATAATTAAATATATTTAAACATTTAATTTATACATCTAAAATTAAGATAAATAATAATACTAATACTTTAGATTTAATATTATTATAGCTGATAATAGCAATAATAGCACTTCATTAAACTTTTCAAATATTAAATGAATACAAATTTTCATAGTTATATAAAATCTATTATAAAATTGTTTAACTTAAGTTTGACACTCATATCACATTTTGTTGATTTAATAATTTTTTTATATCAATTTTAAATTACTTTTCTTAATTGTTGTGTTGGATTTAACAACTGATTGACAGTATGATTAAAAATTTAATTGGATCAGCAATACATAGAGGTATTTTGATATTTATTTTTCTGATTATTAAAACTTATGAATTTGTTAAATTACAAAATTTACCTTATATTTTATATTGACGATCGGCAACTTGCCAAATCTGGACCGTAGAAGACCAATAACTAGACCGCCAACAAATCTTACTAAATTACATACATTTAATTTTTTTAATGATTTGTATAACGATTAATAAAAGAATGAACATTTTATTAGATCTATCCAACTCAGATTATAACATTTTTTTTTCTCTGGACTTCTATCCTCGGTTATACAACGTACCAGCATTAATTTTCGAATTTTAATCGAAAAAAACGATCGAACATGTTAAAATATTCTGTTACTTTTTAGATACACTATTTTTATACAATCTCATCACCACCCAAGTAATAGTAGCTTACCATATCAAATTTATACTATATTATATATTATATTTATATTATAATTTTATATAACATTTGTTTTAAAACACTATTTTAAGCCAAAAAATGTATAATACATCGTTAATATATGAGTATATTTGACAAATAAATAAAAAAAAACGGCTTATAATATAATACGGACGGGAATTTCCTTTATTCTAATTACTCATAGAATGATGATGATAATAATAATAATAATAATAATAATAAAAAAAGCCTTAACTGTCAACTATTTCTGGGATGAGAACTATAGTCAAATCGCAACGGTTAGCAACCGATTTCCACGGTGTCATGTATACAAGCCAGAAACGCCTCTTTTATTGTAACGAAGACTGAACAAAACAAACATCTTTAAAATATAATAAAATATAATAATAATAAGACCGGATCTCAGTGTCTTCTTGGCGGGGTTTCCCATCAAGAAGACGTTAAAAAATCCTTTAGTAAGATATCACTTTATATCCATAAAGTCTTTTTTATCCGAAGGATGAATGAAGTCCGAGCGCCTCCTTCTTCCTGTCATTTTATATGAATGCAGTGGTAGGGCGTTACCAAATCTCCTATTACTGAAACCCAACTATCTTCTATAAGTTACACAATTTAAACGCAATATCAACGGTTTTCCTATATTCTTTCGCCATCATAACCGATTTTAAGCAACCGGAAATAATCTGAATTTAAATTCTTTAATAGTTTAATCAATTATATTTATTTTCTATGTTATCCTTTTGTATAAAACATATTCCTACCATGTATTGCGCATATGCAATATAATGTTATAGTCATCAGTCATCACTAATTAGTCTGATAAGTGATTGTCATCCTATTACATCTCAATATAAATTTGAAATAACGAATCAAAATAACCAAAATAAAACTTCGTTAATTTTACCAATACTTTTCACTCGTCCAAATTTTGGTTTGAATTATCGATAGAAGTTATAATAAAATGAGTAACAAATTCCGATTTTACAATACTGAAAACCGTAATCGAATTATATCATATTCTTTTAAAATCGGAACAAAAAATAGTATTCAAACGTAGTTTCAATAAGGTATTGTAAGATTTCAGTATATTACGCTGTTTTGTAATATCAATTAATTAAACAAGCTGTTAAGCGATATATATTTTAGCTTATACTAATTTAATAAGTAATTACTGTTTCGTAAGGAATATACATAAAAATGGTTAATTGTAATGACAAAATACCAACAACATAAACATATTATATAAATGCAATTATTTCAGCTGAATTGCAAATTTTCCTTTACTTCTCGATCAAATTAAATATAACAGAATGTCGATAATCTAAATAATTTATTACTTATTATGATTACGTTGCAAGTTTTATCAAAAAAAAAAAAAATAAAAATAATAACGATTAAAAACTTAGCTAAATCATGTACATCAATTTATGAAATTAAAATTAAACCAATTTCAAAGTACACCGAAAGGCTATATAGATGCATAATATGTATAAATGTATATATGTATTCACTATATTAAAATCAAATTTGCATTTTAAAATAATACACATAATTAAATTACATACAATACCGTGCGCAATAAATGTTTATTGCGCATGTATAAATGGAAAGATTGTATACATGCAGTTTTACACATAATAAAATAAAAATAATAACTCTGAACAGTGTAACACGTATATTTTTAATTGAAACAACTGTTTATCCATATATTTCCTCACACGATAGACATATATTACATATATGAAATATTCTTATAACAAAACAGTATGATCGTTACTTATTTGGAAAAAAGATTACAACGCAATCACACACGATTATTGTTTAATTGTATTTGTAGTTAAATTATACATTTCACGGCACTAGATCTAAATAAATAACTCATTCATATTTTAATCTCAATATCAAGTTTCAAATCAGATATCATACAACAAAATTCGTTGTTCTATAAAATGAAACTAAAATAGAGGCTATTCATAACACATTGATAATTATTAATTATTACTGATTTGTAGCGATTATCTCATATTCGAACCCATGTATGAGTAACAAATATTTTTTTCATAATATTTACAGAATACCTAAAGACCAAATAATAAAGCGTTGGAATAAAATTAAACCACTGCTCAGTGTATTGACAAACGATTATTGCAGGACAGCAAAATGTAAGAACTTTAATACAAGTAGGTATGTCCCAAAAAACTGCTCTAATGAGAAAATCTGAAAATACTTATACTATTAAGTAGAGTATGCATGTATAATTAATTCTAAGTTATAGTTTTTTATTTTTTTTCTGAATATATTAAAACAAAATTATAATGAAATCAATAATAATGAAAAATAATGATTTTTTATTAAAAAAATTTAATTTCAACTTAAATGTTCAATGTAATCCGTGTAATTTAGATATTCAATTTTATTTTCTCTCTTTATAGCTGTCGGAAACAAACATAGGTTTAACACAAGTATGAACTATTGTGGAACCAAACTTGTTTGATTTTCCATTTTAGCTTTTGTATGACCTGACCTGGTACCTGTCATATAAAGCGGACGGATTCGAGGAGGGTGTTATTGTTTTTTTTTTGTTGTCTTTTGAAGACAAATGGGGGGATTAAAAAGACTTCCTGCCCGGCGCTATTGTTATAGGAGCCATGGGAAAAAATCTAACGCAAAAAGAGATGCGTCTTGACGGGGCGCCCGTAGGCGTAACACACATGTGAATTTGACTCCGTTCACTTTTTGCCATTTGTCGGGTCGGATTACAAAATGTCGAAAAAACATATAAAATGCTAGTCCATATATATCATGTATAATAGTTATTGAGTAGGACGACGGTCACAATTAAAATTAAAACAATGACGAAAACTTATCTGACTGGTGTAATTCATATCACGTAATGTATTACGCACATTGTGTACTCCACCATTCATAACAATGAAATAGCTTGTAATTTTGTTGAGTACTACAAATAATTTCAATATTTTGTTCAACCTGTATCCGTTTATTACATATAAGAAGCATACTCGTATTCTGTTATTCAGGTTTATCATTTCAACAGAGTAAAAACTGTATTATGATAGACATACCAATGAGCAAGAAAATTTACAATTAAACTACATCCAATACGCAAGAGAATTTATAGCCGATATATTGCAATAGGTTATGTAAATAAATAGCTTCATTCGTTTGTTTACGAATCGTAAATAACACGATGACTTTACTATTTAACATATAACATACATTATTGAACGCAGAATTCACATATTTTACCAACAACAGCTATTATTTATTTTAAAGTTTGTATTTCAATTTATAATGTTGAAATCATCTTGGTCATATACAATTAAAAAAAAAAATTACTACATTCAAAATTAAAGTTTATGTTAGTCCAGGAAATAAAAAGGTCAGTTACGTATTAAAGAGTCGGGGGACAAAGATTGCCAATATCCCAAGTTTCAAAATTTTTGAGGTGACCAGTGATGTTGATAAGATTCTGTTTTAGTTAAATTTTGTTGTATGAAAACAATATTATTTTTAGTTTATAAGCTATTAATTTTTTTTTGTACAAAAATTTATATAATGGTGGACAGAAAGATACATAAGAACAACATTTCAGAATTGTTCTTTAAAAAGTAGATGCAGTTGAATCGTTCCGATGATCTAAAATTAAAAACAGCGTTAAACCAATGCAATTGAAAATTAATTCCTTGTGAATGTTTTTGTATATAGGTACCTGATATACAACTTTACAACTTAAAATTATTATTTTTGTATTTATTTGACATAAAAATAATAAATTAATCAATATTTATTACGAAAAAAACTGCTTATAATAATTAAAAATTAATTATCGAAAAAGCATTTTATTTTGATAGTACTGAAATATATATAAATTTTCTATCGTAAAGTTATTGTTGGACTTAAAACAATATCAGTATAATAACAATATATACATATATATATAACCACGGCTGTAGATAGAAGTCTACAACCGTCTATATAACTAACATCGTCTATCAATGTTAACATTGTTAACGGATGTGCTGCACTATTTTTTTAATCATTTTTCGAAACATGCCCCATAAACATTTAAGGAACAGGTAATCGACACGATGCGGCGCTATTATGAAAAAAAATATATATAATAAATCGTCTAATCGTCTAACGTTACAATAATAAAGTTCTAACCTTGTCATTGAAGTACCGTATGATGTTTTTGAATTCTCACACAACTACAAATTCTATGGACAGTTTCTGATCCACAGTGTATCGAACCTAATATACCGCGCAACAATAAAAACGACTTATTATGTTTAAAAATTATACGTTAAATAATCTTTGATTGTGTAGGTAATAATATCTTTGCGATCCATACGACTGTATTACATATAAAATTATCTCCATTATTTCTACAATTCTATAGAAGTATGTAGACACATGTATACGACTGGAAGCGAAATACAGCGCAATAAGCCAATAACCGTAGTATAATAAATTTACCGATATGCGGAAACCAACAAAACTACACGAGAAATCAAAAGTCTCATAATTGGCCGAGTACATTGCTTAAAAAGTCCTGCCCTAAAAATATTTTGTCAAAACCATTTTCATCAACACTATACCAGTTAAGCATATTATAAAAATATAAATTCATATGAGAATTTTCCATGTGTTTTTACTGCAGTGTTATTTTTATTATTTTTATTTATAATGAATTCTTGTATAGGTAATCAAAAAAGGAAATTTTTTCCCCAAAAAATGGAAAAAAATGTATCTTTACTATCGGATAAATTGAGTTTATAATGTTACTATATCAATATCATTTTGGCGAACATTTATAGTTAATCTTATGTGTGCTTAATGTAAATTTAACAATTGTTCGTTTTGTTTTTAGTTAATATAACGCATTTATTTAACGTTAGTAGAATAATATTTTGAACACTGGTAAGGCCACAATTTTTTTTACTCAATATAAAACAATGACAAATTTTTTTTAACCCTTTATGTATTATCAAACATCAGATATAATTTACTATATAGCAGTAGGAACTAATTGTGTATTACAAAATATAAATAAGAAAATGTTACTACATACTACGAGTACAACTGTACAAGCTTACACTTGAAAACAAAATTTATTATTTAACTCTAGTAGAAATGGAGTTGATAAGCTCAAGTACAATTATTCACGAATCAAATATTTTTTTCTTTTACCTAAATAATATAATATTATAGAAGATTTATGTATTACAAAATGTTAAGGAATCTAAAGCATAAACAATTTGTCAAAACCATTATAGCTATTGACGTTTTATAGACATTTTTTATATCTGGCATATTTCATAAATACATTAATTCGAATAACTTGTATAATTAATTGTACCATAATTAAGTAATTATAAAATACAAATAGTTATAAAGTGCCATTTTTATATAATAAAAGTAACCTTCAATTTCATTTGAAGTATCATATTTTTCACCACTCATCGGAGTTGAATGACCGGAGTGGGTTAAAAAATAAAAAACAGAACATGTTTTTAAGCATTATATCCTTATACAGTTTCGATGTAATTAACTGCAAAAAATATATCAGTGATCCAGGTATATTTTTCAACCTTGAAAATCAGTTGCATCTGATTTTATGATCCAATTGGACCTGTTAACTTCTACACCAAATTCTCCACTTGGTGTATTAAAAGTCAGCAATAAGTAATATATTATAGAAACGTTTAATAATTCATTAACTACCAAAAAATCTATTTTGATGTTACCGTAGACGGCAAATACTTATTTTCACGAAAAATTTATGCTTTTTTTTCTTTTGATATAGATATTTATTTTTAATTTTAAATCATTAAAATTTTGCTAAAAAAAGTTTTATTTTTTATGACAACTTTTGATTATTAATTTAATTAACTAAAAAATATAGTTATACTTTATTGAAATAATTAAATGTGCAATTATAATTCGATTTGTCAACACCAAATCATCGCACTTGTAAAATCAAAGTCATCTCAATGAACACTATCTTTTTACTTCTTTGACCCTCAAAATTGTATTCTTACATAATGTTCTATTTTTAAATTACATTTACATTGCATATATATATATATATATATATCTATCGAACCGTAACAATTCGTATTTCAGGGCCAATAATGTGAAAAGGTCAAATAGAAAGTGTCTTTAAAACTGTATAAAGGTACAGTATACAGTATACATTTATGAAGTGGGTACTTATGCACTGTAACTTTTATTAGGTCAGAATGTGTAACATTGTTGAATAACTCGTAATAAACTACGAATAAGTTGTACGGACAATCGAACGAGTATTACCTGTACCTATATATACCTATATGCTCTGTAAAAAATGTTGAACCCAACAATGTAGATTTGTTGCCAACTGATTGTAGATTAAAAATTAAAATCTTAAGATCCCAATTTATACTAATTAATTCTGAATAAACTGAGAATTATTATAGTTTCCATGGTATAAATAAATAAATGATCTGGAATTAAACTACATGAGCTATTATTTTTTTCGTACATATATTGTGCGCGTTGTAAAAATAATTTATTGATTTAAAATTCATCGTCGAATTTAAATATTTAAATGGTTGAATAAAATTAAGTATACAAAGTGATATTTTAACATCCATTACTCATTTAATGGGTACAATTTTTTTACTCATTGTCGAACAACATTCTTACTATTTTCGACGCAGTAGATTTTTAGTTGTTTGTTCTTTTAAAATAAAATACAATATTTGTGTTTACTCATTCTAAACAATAACTATCACTACTCGAGCCAATTAATACATTTATTTTTAAAACGATTTTCGATTCTTGTAAATCAAATTTTTTCAAAAAATATCCTGTTTCAACATATGAAATTAAAAACGAATGTTGGTGTTTAAAAAAGTAAAACACTTTTTAATTAATATGATTTGACAATACTATATCGTTTTTGTAAAAATGTACGGAGCAATTGCTCTACTTCAAATCATACGAAATCAATTTTGTCATAAACACATAATTTGACGAAAAAACAAGTTTATTTATTATACGAAATTCCTACGGTCATAAATATTATAATACATAAGAATAAGACGTATTTGATAATTTTTTAAATAACCAAAACAAAACATCCATTATATTTCGATAAAACAATTTAGTCGTCCGCTCCAGTTGTATTATGGTATTAACACGCAGTGCTGTTTATACGCACGAATAAGTGTCATAATAATTATTATCTTGATCAATTTACCACCGGGAACTCGTTGTCCGAGTGCCATCGTAAATACGTAATACCTACTCACTGAACTAATGTGTTTATCGCAAAGCCACGTTGTACCTAGGTAAATTAATTACAGAAAAAAAAAATGATAAATGTAATGTCGTTACGCTGCCCGGTATACATTATTTAATATACCTATACAAAGGTATTTAGCGTTGATATTTTCTCGACAGACATGATGTCTTCTATCAGCGTATTAAATGTGTTTTATTTTTTTTTATTTTTTCTACATAAACTCTCCAAATTATTCATTCGGATTGTGTTATTGCACGCGTCATTCATCCAATAGGTCTTGGCTCAGCGGCAATGACATCCATTGAGGTCGTTGTGACCGACGTCATACGCAGCGTTCTCGAGCGCGCACATACCTACCGTGGAAATCGACTTTAATTTCCACGGCATATTAAAGACGAGAAAAACTGTATTATAAAAAAAAAATTGAATACGATAGAGAGAAACTATACACAAATGTTTCTACTCGTCGCGATGAAAATAATGACAAAAATAAGGTTTGAACCGAAAACGGATCGCTTAAACTACGTCTTTGTCAACACAAAATAGATTTTCGATTGAAAATGTCACTTGTGTCCGCGAAATTCAGGTCAACCGGACGCTTAAGTTATAGAATATACATTACACGCGGGACGAAAATAATATATAGAAAAATACATGCGCATTCTTTTATTTCTAAGTATTCATTTTGTGAAATTTTGTGTTTAATATTAATTTAAACATAATGTCTTTACATGCCATAGATGCCATCGAATCCAATTCTACGATTATAAAAGCGTAAAAACTGTCTAAATTTTAGCTTTTTATGATAATCTGCGATGGTGATCAATCAAAGTATATCGATCAGAAAACGAGTAACGACTAACGACCGCATTGATCCGCGGTGTAATAAAGTAAAAAAATCGCTTATTATAATGTTTTCGCTTTACACGGCGAAACCGAAAGTATTAAGTAATAAGTGCAACCCAACAGGAATCTATGTATATTAAACGTACCGAGTATAAGCACCATGTTCTTACTGGTCCTTTCAATGTCGTTACCACTTACCATAGGTTTACAGAGCGCGCGTGTAAGCATATTAATAGATGAATAACAACAACAAAAACAACAACGGTTATTAATTGTCAATTATGTACTATCGACGCTTCGAGGAGGATCCGGCACAGTTATATTTGTAGGATTAACAAACATTTTTGTGTTTTTTTTTTTTGACGGGGAAAGAAAAAACTCAGCGTTCACAATTATTGCACAAAGCGTATAACGTTATACGCGTAATATATTTCGTTCAAAAATACACATTTATAATTAATCTAAATTTTTTCCAAATTATTATTATTTTCCGTCGCTCGCGGATACAGGTATTCAAAATTCAAAGTATATAAATATAATATATATATAAGTACGTTTGGCGTTACTGAATTATTGTATTGGTGGAAATGGCACACACGCAATTCGATCAAGACGTAAACATTATAGTAGCATAATAGGTATTATAGTTATGATTTTCTTTTCCCATTCATGGCCAGCTGAAATTGGCGACGACGACGACGAGAAGAATCTGACTAGAAATTTCGTTTGGAAAAAAAAAAAAAAAAGGAAAAAAAAAGTAGATGAACGGTTTCGACTCGTGAACCAAACGCGCTGTATAACACATATAATAATAATAATGATAATCATATTATAATGTACCACCGGTACGATCAGTCGTATAGAGTCCGGTTGGTCCCGCGAGGTGCGACTTCTTGTTCTACCGACGGCGCTTGAGGGCCAAAAACTTGGCCAGTGCTTCGTAGATGACTCGCGGGTTGATGCTGCTGTCGGCCGTGTACCTCACGCCCCTGGTGGTGCCGTCGTGGTGGCTGACCACGCCGTACTCGCCGACGATGAACCCGTCGGGCGTCTCTTCCTCGACCCGGTACTTCCGGTAGTGTTTGCCGTCCACCACGTAACCGCTCTTCCGCGTCTCCGCGGCCGCGGCGGCCGCGGCCATGGTGGCCGACGTGCCGCTACCGGTGCTGGCGCTGGTGGCCGCGGTCGTGGTGGTGCTCGGTGTCGCGGTGCTGGTGGTGGTGGTGGTGGTGGTGGCGATGGTGGTGGTCACACTCCTCGGGGACGTGGTGGTCGGCACCTGTTGCAGCTGCACGCCGTGCACGCGCCCGTCGCTCAGCACGCTCACCGCCTCGTCCACCTCGTAGTTCTGCTCCGGTTCCGCGTACACCCGTTCCGGTTCCACGTACAGCCGCCCCGCGTCGCCGTAGTCCGGTTCCGACGGTCCCTGCAGCAGAAAGCTCTGATCGGGCAGCAACGACGACGACGGGGACGGGTCGTCTACGGCCACGGGCGGATCATCGTACACCGCGTAGGACGGCGCTACGGATGTGGACGGTTCGTACACCTCGTAGGACGGCGCTACGGCCGTGGACGGTCCGTACACCGCCGCCGCCGCCGCCGCCGCCGGTCGTGGTCGTCTCTGCCGCTTTTGCCGCTGCTGCTGCTGCCAAGGGCGGCCCGCGCAATGCGACACCTGTATACGGCACGAAATCAACGACATTTTATTACGATGACAACATCGAGAAAGGTAGGTGATATGAAAAATTAAAAAATAAAGGATTTTCGGGGATCGCACCGAATTCGTCGGACACACGTGACGTGATCGGAAAAAGAAACCGCAGCTGTTGGGGTCACGAACTTTACGGAAATGTAATGTCGTACGAAATGTACGATGTATACGTTCACACGTATGAATACCGATTTTTAGCGTTTTCGCATTATTATGACATTATTATCCAACGATTTAGTACTTAATTACATACCACAGAGATGAAAATGGGTTCGTTCGACTAGTTTTAATGTTAAAGATAGATATTATTTAGCATACGATATTTAGAAAGTCAATTGTTCTACATTTTTGATACTACTTTTGTTAATTTTAATTAATAAAAAAGAAGAATGTATGTTTATGTCTTTATTTAACATTGTATACATAATGTATATTAAGTATAGGTATACAAACGCGTTTGTCTTTGGATTTACGTAAAATAAAATTAACCGAGTTATGACCATTTGCTGCTTAGTTTTAGACATAGTGCAAGTGAACATTCCTGTTTACATAAACAATTGGGTTGAATCGTTTGAATACGTAATAATATTCTAATTAAAATAAATTGGAATAGGTATTGGAGTATAATATTTGTTTATACCTTGAAAAATATCAACAGAACTGATCTATACCGAAATGAAAGTACGTCCTGTAATCATATTAATCATAAACGTAATAAATAATTGCAGCACCACGTGTACGGTAGGTACATAATTATATCAACACCCATTCAAATTATATTTACTAATTATTTTAGACAAATAATACGTTTAATTAATAAGGAAAGGGTTTTTATGTAAAATCGCGTATACTTATATTATACTATGTTACCTATCTAAATTCAACTTGCTTTATTTTAAATAACTTTTCGAGAAATAAATAAAAGCCAAGTGAACTAGGTCATATGTTTAATTGTCTTTTTCTGCAAATTAACGCAATTCGCCTGTTAAAAACAGCTAACCTAATTATAATAAAGGTATATACTCTTATTTGCAATCATATTTATTTGAATGCGCACGAGTTGAATAATGTAATCATTAAAATGTTCATAAGTATCTACAATATAATTTATCACATTTCAGTTTTATATGTACTCTTAGAATAATCAACAAAAATGCATGATATAATCGGTAATTTGATTGATTTAAAAATATGTTTGTCTCGTTTATGTTACACAATATACGTATGTCAATACATATTATCTTATTGACATGCGTCTTGTATAAAACAATATTGGATTCATTTTGAGTTGAGTTCAAAACTGACAATTGACAAATAGTTTTAATAAACCATTTAGATTTTCATTTGTCCCGTTGTAACTACATTATTATTACGCGGCAATAGATCCAAATATTAATATAAAGCATCAATGATCGATTGTTAATTGTTTCTTATCTTTTATAACCAACTAAGTGGACTAACTTCAACACTTTCTTTGGCCTAAATCCGACTGATACGCTCCAAATTCGATCAGCCATCTCCGGAAGTGAATCAGTACGTTTTGATCTCGTTGAATGTGGTGCGAGCTGATAAATCAACAAAACTGCGTTACAATAGCGAGCAATAATAAATTAAGTCATTAGAAAATGTCGTCGTCCACTCGTCCATAAGTCCATTTTACATTTATGTAAGTGCACCGCGTAGTGAGTACGCATAGAACGTTTTCCGCATTTTTCTGCATATTTTTTTATGCTCGTATATAGCATACACGGTACATGTACTCGTGAGTCATTATGCTTACTCGAGTTATTTTTATTTGATAGAAAAAAATCAACTACATCGATAGTTACGCAAATCATACAAGATTTGTTAATCGTCTCGTCAATACGTTTTCGACTAGGTCGTGGGTCACTAATACACACACACACACACATACACACGACACTCACACGGTAAATATTCGAACGCACACAAACATATTAGGCGTTCTGCCAAGTATATATATATATTTAAATATAAATAATATGTATTTCGCGGCCTTATTTCGAAAATAAACAACCGGTTGCCGAATACCGATCAGTGCACACAGCCGCGCGTATAGGGACACTCCAACGCCCCCAGCTATAGGATAGCGCTATAATACACGTGCGGTACAAGAATACGCGTCAAAGAAAAATGTCAGACTTATTTCTTATTATTATTATTCTGTTTAATATTTGCACTCGTCCACGCGCAGCAACGCACGTAATAATATAATATTAGTTGGCGCGCGCGCTAGACGTATTAGACGCCGCGCACTAACTCGTAATGCGCGTTGGATTTGAATACACGTAGAGGTACCGGAGTAGTAATGCGCGTGTACGTGTGAATAAATAATAATGAATAAAAAATCTCGTCCGGAGGGCCATAATTAAAAAAAAAAAAAAAAACGTTTGTAATTTATGATTCGAAATGCGCTACGATATTGTCGCAATGTCTAGGACTCCATCACCGTACGCGTGTTGATGGCCTTGAACGGTATTAGCCGAATGCCCTTTTGCGCGTTCACACATGTACCGTGTACCGTGTACACACATATATGCGAGAACGTCGAACGCGCGGCACGTCGGAACGTTTAGGAATATTTCGCGGTCAAACACCACGTACTTGTCGTCTACCCCCAATGACGTCTTCGATATTCGCGGTGCCGATTTTACGTATGCAGTAGATCGCACTTGGTGCGGCAGCAAATTCAATGCTGCTGCTGCTGCGTTATAATGGTTTAATTGTATGTTTTAATTAAATAAATTAAAAAATAATAAATTTACATAAAATTCTGAATGTCCGTACAGCGTTCAAGAATTAAAAAATATATATAAAACCATTGAGGACCACGTCTCTTGGTTTGATTTAGTTCGATTCGAGTTGAAAATATTACAACGCATTCGGTAGCATAAAAGATATTGGAAATAGCCTACACATTATTACGCTAAATTTTTCAATTAAAGAGTATAAATTGATTCAGACTTACGTTAAAACTTTGATATTTTATGACGAGAAAACAGTGTTTACGTTCTGTTGAGAAAAAATATTTATTTTGCTGGAATGAACCTCTAAAAAAAATTGGTACCACAAAGTGTTCAATAAAACGGACAAAAAATAAACACTAAATATTAGTCTATTACAGCTACACATAAACACATAATACCTATATACTCACAGCGTATATTTAAATGTAAATATGACATGCGAACCCCTATGGAGTTAATATTGAGCCGCGTGCACTTTGGTCGTAACAATTTATAAATCTTCACACAAGTGCCTGCGGCTAATATGATATATTTATTATATTACGTTATGTATGCATATTAAATTGTACAAAGTACACATACTGACGGAGAACTAATATATGATGGCGTTTATGTCTAAGGGCCGAGAAGACTTGATATAAATTGAAAATTTTCGAAGAATTATTATGGGCCGCCACTTAGTACAAGACTATACACGCATCGTATATAATGTCTAACGTGATCGCAAATTATATTTGCTCGTTTCAAAGTGCTCGTATACGGTATAAATACTTCACATGCGTATTTTTTTTTTCAACCGTTCCATCGTATTTATTATACTATTCCATGTCGTTACAATGTTGTAGATTTACATTAAGTTTATAATTGGGAAAGTCTTAAAACAATATAAAATACGTTGAATTTTTAAAATGTATCAATGTATAATATATATATATAATATACGTATATACAACTTATTAGCTGTAAATAGTCCAAAATCTTTTAGGTATTGTATTTTAAAGTCACGCAAAACACGTTTGGAATCACAAAAAATACGCCCAACTTAATAATGATCGTATACACATTTCATGCTATTTACCAATTATTTTCTATAAACAAAATAAACGGTGATTTTTAACGAACCATTGTTTCGGTTTATTCAAATCTAATGAAATAAAGTAGACAAATATTATAATAAATATAACTATAAAGACGATAGGTAGACATGTAGATTCATTGCAATTTTTTCGGTTTTAGGACTCTATCTTAATAGTTAATTGTCATACATTGTAATTTATAATTTAAAATTAGAATTATAATTAACTGAGAAATTATTAATATAATTTTTATAGTTTCATTTTTACAAAAAAGAAACTTAAGGTATAGCCTGTTTTTAGAGTTTATTTGTAGTTGTATTTATTTTGAAATTTTAGTTATAATTTTATAGATGAATAACAGCATTTTTTATAATATCTTCTCCCGAGAAAAAATTCTAAGCACTCAACTACCTATTAATATGGTATAACACCATGATTGTACGAGAATAATTATCCGAAATTTAATAAAATCAAACACAAAATATACAATAACAGTTTACAATTGGATATTATATGATTAGAAACAATTGTTTAGCCAGTGCGTATAAATATACCTCGAGCCACATGAGAACACATAATAAAATCGATTCGATTAATGTTTCAATGAAATCAAACACCAACTATAGAATAATATTATACGTTATTATATATTAGTTTATTACATCGACGGACCTTCTACATACTCAAGGAAACGTTTTGGCCACGAACGGGCGGCTCTATCGAACAAATTCAGGGCCCCCTCGCACAGTATTCATCATGCATATATTTTCCTGGGCATGCATCAATCGATAAATAACAATAACACCTTTGACCCTTACAGCGTATTGGAGGGAGCAACGTCGGTTGTCGGATTATGATTTCCCGAATAACTGCTATTTTACATTGCACCATACTCACGGCCGCCACACACACAGAAATACACAATTAATATATTATATGTATACAGCAGAGTGATTTTTTTGATATGGATCAGCTTATATCATATAAAATTATATTATACGTAGGAAATTACGAGTGTAGTATTATACTATATGCTATAATACACATATATCGTATGCACGCATAAGATAAATCTCCTTTACTGTTTATGAGAATGATATGAATTGGATTTAGATGGCAACCTTTGGATGGAATTCTATGTCCTAAGAGCAATGTTTGATATTATTGAATTTATGCTTATCGTAATTTTCAGAACATCAAAACTACATTTTGCTATGCCGAAAATGTTTAGTTAACATGAGAATCTATAATACCAGACCGTCCCAAATGGATTTATTAGCTATAATCTTGCACAGGATTTATGCAGGGGGCACATCAAATAAGGGTACAAGTTTGTATCTATTTTTAGATTACTCGTATTTTCCTGGATGTATAAGCGTTTAAAGGGACAAAGGGTCGCTCTGCGGTACACGGTGATATAAATCGTATTGAACGACTGTATCTACGTGTGTGCGATACACGACAACACGCGAGAAACAAAACGAGTAAATAATAATACCCGTTGTATTGTGTACCATTTTTGCCAGTTCGGGTCGTCAAACCATACGGTTGCAACGCGATTAAAAAATCCAATTCACCTACGTAACCGGATTCCGGAGTAGCTTGTGTGCGGGTTATTGTGACGAAGCCAAATATGGTGGTCCAAAGAACGTTTTCGGAAAAATAAGAAAAGCAGAAAAAAAAGTATCACGCCGGTGGGTCGGAAAAACGGTCGACAGATCATCAGGGGAGAAAAGAACCCTCAGGGGCGGCGCGCGAATCGTTTTGCCCGGAAACACGGTGGACATCGGTCGGGTATTTATCGGAACTCCGGGGCCCATAACGCAATATTCACAATGTGCATGTATAATACTGACCAAGAGAGTTACGAGGACGGCGACGGTGGCGAAGAGCGCAGTGCGCATATCTCCTCTCTTCACGGTGTCGTCCCGACGTGCCGGCTGCAGCTGTCGTCCGGGTGTCTGCGCATGGTCGGACGTCGCGGGTTACACTGGCCGACGACGGTGCGTGCGATGACGGCGACGGCGGTCGCGCGCGAAGTACGCCGGACCGACGATCGCCGCGGGGCAAGAAAACGGGAAAGACAAAAAAAAAAAAAACACAAAAACGGGACGTTATCGGACAGCGCGAGCGATGACGGTTAGCGGAGGTGGTCGCTTCGGTGATAGTGGCGGAGGCAGCAGCGGTGGTGGTGGCTGCGGCAGCGGTGGTGGTGGTGGCTGCGGTGGCGGTGACCGGCTGTGTTCGCTGCGGCGGCGGCGGCGGTGGTGGTAATAGACCGAGACCTTGTGCGGTAGAGGTGAGCGGCGCAGGGGGGTGAGACTTTGCGCCGACTCGCGTAATGTTATTATTATTAAAATGCGAAAATAATAACGATAAATAATATTCGGATTGGTCGCGAACGGTGTTATTAAATGACAACAATATTATATACTTACAAGCGACGTACCACGGTGACATAGCGTACGCGGCGGCGACGGGATTCCGCGGTCTGGCGCCTCGACGACCAAAATAACACGTACTCACGCGTGATACATTGCAATGCATATTATAATATATTACTAACCGCCGCCGCCGCCACAGGCCGTCTGCACCACACTGTATATTCCACTACTGCTACTGCTACTTTGCTACTGCTACCGATGATGCTACTACCGGGTCACCCGACGCCTCCCGCGGCGACGCTCGCTCGAGCGGGTCACCGCCGTCTCTTTGGGTTTTCCGGCCGTGATCTTGGTGACATCTGCAGCGTCCGAGCGCGTTATTTCTCCTCCTCCTCCTCCTCCACCACCGTGGCCTCCCACCGCTCCGCCGCCGCGCAAAGTGTGTTTCGTGCGAGACCCGTGCGCGCGCACAATTATATGCATATTTTATTAACCGTTGCTCCGGCGGTGGCCGTCGGCGAATTCCGATCGTATTGTACACTCTCGCCGCGGTCGTATAAAGACGCTGCCGTGGTACGCGCGCGCGACCATATGCGCGTTTCTCTCGAATCTTGACCTCTTGTAAACGTTTGTTGTTTCGAAAATGTTTACCGTCCTTCTTCGACCTTCGCGATATACTTTTACGTACGCGCGCGTTACACATTATTTCGACCGTTACACGCGCGCGTTTAACATTCGTCTTCGGCCGTGAGGGGAGGGAATGTTGCGTCCGCACGCGCGCGCGTTTTTTTTTTTATTTGTCGTCGTACATGATATACATATTTTCGTGTCCCGAGCATTTCCCCCCCCCCAACGGACTTATCGCGTTATTGTTTTACTCTCGGTCCATCACGCGGATGCCGCCCTTAATGTATCATACGCGGGTACAACACGGGTAGGTACACGTCTACGTAAAGTGGGTACACGACTAATTTATTTGACAAATTTTTCCCTCGGATCCTATACCGTTGTCGTTCCGCGCACGCCGGACGCGAAAACTCAAAGTACCTATCAAATGGGCCAAACGTATTGAAGATATTTTATACTTGTTTGTGGGATTTCGACGCGTCTTATTCGATTACAGTTTATCGGTGGAAACGTCACACGGTATAAATATTAAATACCAAACATAGTTGTGGCACGCGAAATGAAAATTGTACAATTTTTTTTTTTTTCATTATTATTCGTCCTTAATTGTCCATTGATATTGGTTGCCGCGGGCCGCAAAAAAATAAGCTGCGTGCCGCTAGTTTGACATGTTTGGTGTATGCGAGTACTTTTATAAGGATCGGTGTACCATCGGACGGATTCGCAAACGACTTGCATTAATAGTACCTACATAAACTTATTATGGAAATATAACGTTCCAATTATTCTGAAAACCGGATGATAGTAATAATAATAATAATATAATGATAATGGAAATATTGTATACGACGCACAAAAAGTAATATCGTGTTTATAATTAATCCTAAGCAGATCAGATCACGTTCACCTTTAAGATTTGCAGTTTTTCCTCGGGAAAAAATAATGATATGGTGTATAATATCGAAAACCAGTGGCGAACCCAATGGGGCGGACCTCAACCCCTCCCATTAAGCTTAAAAATTACTGGTTTATATATTATTTTAAGTTTAAAAATAGATGGAAACAAATACCCTTATTATTCAGTTGAATTCACTTTTTACCATGATGGACAATTTCTTCAAGTCCATACATAAATATACATAAATGTCTGTGTAAATGTGTTGCACCCGTATACTGTAGTAACTAATAACAAATATATTTCATATATTCATTTTATGAGTGTAATTATAATGTACATTTTCCTAACCTCTGCATTTCATGTGTACAACGAATAATTCTGTTGCTCCTCTGTACCAACTAATGTTTATTAAATCGACTGTATAAACTCGTATAGTGGTTTTATATTACCTCGACCCCGCAATTAACAATTATACAAAGGTAAAAATCCACCTTATTTAATTTGATCATGTTTTAGATGTTATCTTGAATATATAATTTCATTTTTTTTATTAAATCACATTTTAAAGAATTTTATTGTTTTATTGTTGATAAATATTATGGGTTGTATTAAGTTGAATGAGAAATGGTTTTAAAATTTTGTTTTTGATAGTAGTTAATCAAAAAATATGCACTTGGACAATAAAATAATTCGATCACTTTGTTAATATTTAGTTTGAAAATGCTATTAATGAGGAAGTTTTATTGAGTTGATTTACTAACCAATAATGTTTTGTTTATAAAGTATTCATTTAATTTCGTTTTTGTTCCCTAGTATAATGGAATAATAATATAGGTATAATAGATTAGCGAATTATTTCAAATTTTATATTTTCGTCTGCGTAAACGCATCTAATTTATGTTAATATATAAATGTCCGTAATCTATTTTAAGATATAAGATGAACAGATGAACAAATCGTATAAGGAAACCCCTATGATTTCAGATATGATTCTTATATGTATATTATTTAGCTACAGATTACGGATAGCCTGGAGCTGAAATCGATACACGCTAACATGTATAATTATTATACACTCGAGTATATATTATTTGTGACCAATCAATTTCATTCTCGCTACGTATCCAAATGTTTTTTTGCAATGAAGTTTACATTTTTATTTTAATTTTAAACAAGAGACTACAATTATTCATCTTTTATGCGAAATAAATCAAAAATAAAAAAATGTATACCTGATTTAAAGTTAAATTATGTCCATCGCAGATATTTTAATCTGTAGGTATGCAAGATCAGTGAGTTTACAGATTAATTTTAAATGATACTGTAGTAAATATTATTATGGCTTACGATGATTGATGGCAATACTGTTAGTAAACGCACATAGGTATTAATGTATAAATATATATTTAATATATGATTACAGGGACAGAACAGCGAACATTTTAAACTTAGTGCATGATATAAGTTATAACCTATAAGAAATTTAAATCGCACTCAAACTTTAGGTATGGTACTTTATAGGATCAGACGAAAACCTTAACTGAACACATCATTATACAGGAATGAAATTAATAATTTGATCGTTTGTCATCGTTTAGTTATAAAATGCTAAAAATGTTTAGTGTGAACTCGACAGCTTAATACAATAATACAGTTTGTGTAGGTCGTTTGTTTCATGTTCACCACGTACAAAATAGTTTAATGGTTAAATAACACAGCCATAAACAGTCCAATTAATTTTTATTATGCAGATATATCATTTAAAGATTCTTATGTAACATAAAATAAATATTACATTATATCCATGTAGAGTATCAATGATTCAAAAATTAATTCAAAATTTAACAAATGAGTTACTCCTACTCCTAATATATACTCGTATTAATACTAGTAATACTATATAGCAATTGCCAAGGTGGGAGTAAAGTCCGTAAATAAAAATATTACGTCGTTATAGAATTTAATAGATATTCAACTAATGATGTAGGAATATATTGCGAATATTTTATTACCTACAAATTTTATATACGCAAGGTGGAGAAGGAATATAATTCAGGCCTATATCATATGAAATTCATAACCCTTTAGTATGGCCTACACTATAATGATTATATTCCCGGTTAGCTACAAAAAGTAATTTTTCTCGCTTTGCTCTAATTAACGCTTTTAACTTGTTTATAGCTACACTCAGATCTAAATGTTATAAAATATTGTGAATTGATATCATACTTTATTACTTATTTTCCAACGCAAGCTTGAACAAACAATTTTATCGACATTTTATCATAATAATATTGAGAGTTGGATATTTCTTTAATTCAAAAAAGTAAACACCGCATTTGCTTTTTGTATGAAAATAATAAAATAAGCTAAAATCTATACGTCTCAAGGTATATTTTTTATTCTAATTAACTGAGTTAAGATATAAATACGCAATATATGTGACGTGTACAGACTGTAGGCTTATTTCAAATTTTGTTTTGACAAAACTTCGGTACCATGGTATACTGCATACATCTCGAAATTCAATAGTGATGCCTATGTGCATGCCTTTTTAACATTAATGCCTACTTTGATGTATAGTACAGTGTATATTACACATTATGTCATTATGAGATGATAATTAAAACTTGTCACATATTTATTATTTGTGTAACTTAAACAGTTTTATTATACAATTTTATATAAATACAATTACAAATATATATTCAAAAAACATCGCGGAAACTAAAAGGGTCACCCCACGTAGATTGTGACATACCTACAGTAACCTATAGGGCTCATTAAGTGGTTTTATAGTTTATTTCATTTTATTACTGCAAATTTAAAATATCGGTACACATAAGACAAAAATATACAAAAAAGACAAGGTTATGGTTATATTAGTAGATCCCCTTGTAAGATATTGCACCTAGATTCACCTAGACTGCGTGTATGCTCACTGATATAGCCGCTATGAATATGGAGCATTCGAGACTCGAGTATGTCTGATATTATAAAGCCTAAACGATACAATAGTGAATAGTTAACACAATGTAATCCGATTTTGCCTCTTTAGAGGCGATAAAAATCAGAGACACCACCGTAGGCTTAAGATCGATCCGTCACACATTTCGTGTACGTGGAGTGTAGACTGTAGACTGTAGACTATAGGTATATTATATACGTCCACGCAGGCGCAAATAAACCGAATATATTTGTAACATGCATTGAGAATTCTCGCATTTTGGAATGCGACAATGTGGGTCTTCATCGGCTCACACCTACGTTACATATTTTGGTAGGTATGTCCCAAAGTCTGTGAATTTTTTTTTTTTTTAGTTGTTTTTATGTAACCGTAAATTTATGATTTTTTATTTCTTTTTGTCGGTGCGGCATCCCAGACACATAGTTAATCCTTGGTTTATGGATCACATGTCACCGTACACATGTGTATATAACTTTACACTCTCTTTCGAATACATTTCCGCCGTAAACGTGTATATGTAAACACGTAATACGTATATAATAATATATATATATATATATATATATATATACATGTATAATGTAAATGTTACACGCGAATACATCTTTCGCGGAAAAATTTAATCCGCAGATACCTCAAAAAAAAACATGCGATAAAATATAATATTAAAAGCCTCCCCTGTATAGACGAATTGCCAAACCCCTTAAAGGAAACCATTAATTTTGTACTTATAAAAATGTATAAACCGATTAACCTTATTTTATTTTTGTTGGCAAAACTAATAAATTTCTTTTGTATAAATGTATTAAAACAACAATACACTAAGTAGCAAATAACAATCTATGCACGCAGCTTATACAATGTTTTATTGAAATTATACAGAAATATTCTGAATACACTATCATTATTTACCACCAAAAAAAATGAAATGTAAATTTATAATTATGGATGTTCATTTTTGAAAAAACAAACACATTTGTTTAAATCAATTAACTATGAGATTAGGTATATAATGTAGTATTTACAAAGAAAATTATTTAATATGGTCATTTTTCAATTGCATAGATAATTGTATGGTTAAAAAAAGTTACTATAATATATTATACCAAATATTTACATGTTATGTATGTTATTGAATAAAACGAACATCAGTCTAAACTATGGAAGTTTTCTTGATCCTTTGCCATTTCATTTTAGACATATAATTTATAAATTAAACGTTTTACCCAGGATTAAAACACAATAAGACGTTGGTATTTTGGCATAAATCAATATTTAAAACGCAACTAAATTCAAATAGTTATTTTTTAAGTTGCAATAATATTATTGTAAACAGAATGGTAAATAAATTCTTAGTTTAGGTATTTTTACCTATTCAAAGTCGATTTAAATAATATTATATATAGTTTTTCATTAAGAACGCCTATTATAATTTCGTTAATACATTATTAGAAATGCTAATAATATGCTATAATATACTACTAGTCTACGTCTAAATGTCTGATACATTTTATGATACAGTACTTGAATACATTCACTGTTCATTTTAAAATGAAGTCAATCACTGAAAAATATTAGGCCAGCCATGACTTAGTTAGGTACAAATAAAGCAATCTATTTGTATACACAAATACTAAAAGTGATTTATTTTGCCGAGGAAACTAAGTAAAGTATATAATTAGGAGATCAAATACTCGAAAGTGTAATTGTTATTATTTTCCTATACACATTACGTAGATTTATTGTTAAGTAACATTTTTACAATGTAAATTAAACATTTTTTTAACCCTGGTGGTTTATACGTTTCAATTTATCCGTCTCACCGGTTGATTTATCAGACTTCAAAATGCGCATAAAAATCTTTAAACATATTTGTACCTACATCAGACGTCTTATACAGTCATATTTCATAGTATATGGTGGTACTAACCTAACATACCCACCTAAAAACAATGATTAAATTATTTTTTTTTTAACCAAACAACTAAATAATACAAGATCATAAGTATAATTTATAGCAATACGAACGTGCATGTCTTACAATTATTAATTGTATTTCTATTTTAATGTGACTTTTAGTGACAATCGCATACATAACTCGCCACGCAATTACCTACTACATTTTTTGCAATCGTTAATAATCTCACGTCAAACTTTCATTCGATCTATTATCCCGCGGACAACTATAGATTCCGCACAACAAAATATTCAAAAAAGATAAGATCGATTTGTTTTGCTGCAGCTACACTACGTATGAATACTATTTACAGCTGCCAAACGGATAAACCACGTTATTTTCCTTTTCCACAAAAATACGGTTTGACAAGTGAATAATTCGGTATTCGGAAAAACGCTCATAACTAGCCGACCACATAGGTACTACCTATAAGGCTGAATATAATATACTTGAAAACAGGTACGTCGAAAAAAAAAACAATAGATAACACTGCGTAATATTGTTCGGCGACGACAGCGATGGAATGTATCCAGCCTCTTCCAGGAAACGTACAATATATGGTACCACCTCACCGCGGTATATGATCTCGAGGATCGTTAATACATATGTGTTTTTTTCGAACCCTTATAGAATCACTGCTGCAGCAGCAGTAGTGCGGTTGAACGGGCGAATAGATAAAATACCTCTTAAGGCGACAAACGTCGATGATAACAATCGCGTTCGTCTGGTCTCGCCTTATACTTAATTGCGAATTTTTTTTTCTCTCTCCTCCACCGACGAACGTAAACAACTCAGCTATATGTATTCATATGTGTGTGTGTGTGTGTGTGTATCCACACTACGGGGTAACGGACCCGAGGACACGCGGGAATTTCAAATATTTCTTCTCCTCTTACACACGCGCGCGTGTACACACATATAGTTATTGTGATCATTTTTTTTTCCTCTCTCGCGTCGTTATCCACCCCACCCCCCCACAAACGCCGCGTGCCTACACACGCATACACTACTGTAGCGACACACACACCACGCACATACACTTCCTCCTCTCTTTCCGTGACCGCGAGTCCACGAGTCCACGACCACAACGCGACCGACGGACGGTAAGCAGCGCGTTTTATTTATACTTGTACCCGCGTCGCCTTAAACCCGGATCGCACGTTAATAACGATCACTAAAAATAGACGCTGACCCGCAAGGACGTACGGGATACACGTATTATACATGTGTACAGAGCGAGAGAAATTACGTAATAAATACGAGAATTCTTTCGGATGAGGAAAAGATTCCTGCGCGCCAACAGTGTCACTTGTACCGGTGCTGCTGCTGATGCTGAGCAGTGAGCGCACGGGGGGAGGTAAATCGCGATAGTGGGACACTCCGTCACCGCACGCTCATCCGATCGGTATTCCCCCGCATCGCGTACACAGTCCGACCGATCGCATTATACACACACGTTTAATATTTAAACATACACGCGCGCGTACCTACGTGTCCGTGTGTGTGTGTGAGTGCAAATATACGTGCACGTCGCATTGTGTGTTCCGACGTTGCGGGTGTAGGTAACACGAGGTGACTGCCTATACACGCGAAATCGATCTAAAAGATAAACACATGAATATTGTCTAGAATAAATTATTTTTATTGGGTATACTATTATTATTATTATTATTATTATCGCTGCGCTGTACCACGACGTACTCGCCTGTGTGTGTTTTTTCGTATTGTATATCATCTACAGTATTTGCGCTACGGCGTATTTACTCGATAGCTGTAGATTCATTGTGTACTCGTATTTGAACGCGAAAAACTTGCAAATCACTGAAATCACCGGATACACGTACACACGGTGCACAACGTGGACTCTCGGAGGACTACTATACTAGCTCATGATAGGTACTGGTCAAATCTTGAGCGAGTCTTGCGAGACGACACATACCTATCTCATTGAGATAACCGTAGATCGAAATGATCGTCGTGTATAATAATGAGCGATAAATGATAATATTATTTAAAATTTACAGTAATTTATGCAAATGTGTTTGGCTATATTATGTACTAGAAGTCTGCGACTACTTGAGTATTATCGATAGTGATGCAGAAATCGCTATTTATCGTAAAAACTTCGAATCACGTCTGGAAAACGATGCTCGACTTCTGGTACATAGATGACCCCCGATTGTAAAATTATACCGAATTATACGGAAAACTTTATATATTTGAACTCGGTAAAAGTGGATTGAAAAAAATCTAGCATCAATAAAATGCTTTAAGGCTTTAAGCTTTATAAATTAGGGGAAATGATACACATGGATTGTGAACACTCAACACCACGCCCACGCACACATTAAATGATCGGTTAAGTTTCTAAAATAAAAGCAAACGAACTAGATATAACTGGTCGTTTTGTGATTTGGAAGCATTTTTGGCTGAATCGTAACAGATTCTACACGAACAGTTAAGTATTTTTTTTAAAAGTATATTATACGCTCAGCGTTTAATACAAATTTACTCAACAAAGAAGAATTATTAAATTAGGTACCTATATGTATTTTGTCGAACAAAATATTCTGATGTGAACTTTTCAAAAGTGAATACTATTAAAGTATTTATAATCAATGATGCTACGAACATATAGGTATACGAGGTTCGACCCGTTTTCATCCAGTTAACATCGCAGTCAGTGGTCGAGAATTTAGATGACGAACAATACTACTGCCTATAATCTATTGTGTATTATTTTAATTAATTTTGTCGAGCACTTATATTTATAAACTATAGTAGCTAGTACACATAAAAATAGGTCCGTGGCTATTAGAGCGGCTAGAGCCCTACTTTCGTGATGCACTGTACATAAATACATAATATATAGACGGAGAGATTGTTACAAACGTAACAATGGAAATCAAATAATTTATTACCCAAAAAAATTCCGAAAACTTAAACATTACCTACTTGAAGCATCAAATAAATCTATTTTGGACTTTAAAGAAAACTCAGAGAAGACATGATTGTATAATTTATAAAGAAACGGCTTCATATAAAAACTTTTCAGTTGGCATCCCATTGAAACAAATAAATGCAATATATAAATACTTTTAAGTTAGTTATACATTATTCACCTAGTGTAAATTAAATTATAAAAAAGGGCGAAACTCTTAGGTCGGGTGAGACATCACGGTCAGGCGTCGTGGCGTGGTGAAATATCTTTAACTATGAGGGCCGACTAAAATTTGGCGCTCATCACCACCAATATGTCGAGTACCTACTCATAACATTATATTCATGGAGTAAAAAGAGAAAAGCCTTTATCAATTACAATATGAGGGGTATTCATAAGGTTATATTCGTGGAGTAAAGTGAGAATAGCCTACCCACGACCCACCCACCCAAAAATAGTCAGAGACTTTCAAAAATACTACCATCATGCCACTGATCCGGTGAGATACAGGGATGGTTATATTGCTGTATTTTCATTTTAATTTGAAAGTTGAATCCAAAGTACCATTGCCCTCGAAAAAACCGATTTTTAGTGAAAGAGATCGGATGCATCAGTTTCAATTTTAAAAAATAGTTTACATAGTAGTCGAACCAACTATCTTAATAAGATAGATTTATAAGTTTTATAAGTAAATATTTTAACCAGAAAAAATAATAAAATTATGTGCATAATATGATATTGTAATTTTATTAATTTTGTCCTTTAATTGTAATTTATATACTCTAATTTTCAAAATTATTAAAATTAAGTTAATTTATAATAGATTTATAATTATAATTATAGATTCTAATCGTGACTCTGTTATAAATTATAATATAAGTACATCTCATATACATAAATATGTATAAAAGGATGATACAAAGATCTTAGTGCTGTAAATCTCACTTTTTTTTTTAAAAGTCTGCACCTAAAATGTAGTTTGATTCGAAAAACAAATAATTTTATGAAGCCCCTAAAGGCAATTTTATTACAATAACCATACGAATTTAATACCCTGCAATTAACTTAATTCGATATTATTGTTTTATGAGAGTATATTCACCTGGAAAAATTGTTCATTATTTCTCGTACACAATCGTGCACATATTAATGCATCGAAAATTATGAGATTTATATTAAATGCTAATATCGATAATATATGTATGGTTTGAGTTGCTACGGTTAAAAGCGTAACTACCAAATATCTTGTATCTATGAAAAATAAACAAGTGGATAGTGACAAAAATACTAGATGGTACAGGGTTCAATTCACCACGATCTTAGTTAAGTTTTTTGCACAATTTTGCTCTGTTTTTCTACATTATTCAGAAAACTGTTGGGAAATTTAAATAATAACCTATTCAAAGTACTAACTAGACGAAATTTCCTATCAGAAAAGTAACAGGTTTGTATACATCGGAGCATTCTGGTCGAAGTCGTGTACACAGACACAAAAAAAAACGCACATCATTAATAAGCTCAAATCTAAAATGTATGTAATATAAAAAACGGACAAAGCTCCTAGGTGGGGTGAGACTCCTTGGTCGGATGAGGTATAGGGATGGATCTTTTAAATTTGAAACCAATGTACCGTTGCTCACGAAAAAATGATTCTGAGTGAAAGAGGTCAGTTGGATCAGCTTACATTTCTAAATATGGTCGATATAATAGTAGAACGACGTTTCTCAATAAGGTTGGTTGAAATTTTGTAAATAAAAAAAAAATTGCTTCGAAAATTGTGAGATGTCTATTAAATGCTGAATTTCGATAGGATATTATGTATGTTTCGAGTCGCTAAAATTACTATTAATAAAATAACAACCAAATATGAAATAAAGAAAATTGTGTACACGAACACAAAGACAACATGATAAAACTAATACATTCCTTCGTTTCACTCAGAATCTGAAAATTCTTAATAGCTCTGTAAAAAAATAACAAACATTTCAAATGAGAATCGTTGGGGGGTGGCGGGGGTCTCATAAATAAAAACATATGCTATTTTTTCGTAGGAAAAACAGTGTCAATTATTATTTTTCTTCGAACCTATTCATTATTTTTGCTTGTCGCACCTATACTTTTACTACAGTCCATATATTATTATATAAGACCGAACAAATAAAGTGCGCGTTAAAAACTTCCCAGTAAAATTAGTAATATTTTACTCGCGTTCGTCTATACCGTATACTTATAATAAATTGCGAACAACAATAATTCAATAATTCGACCATCCCACCGCATCTGCACGGACGTATACATAATATTCTGCAAGTTGCCATACGGCGCGCACGTGTGCACGCGGAGTGGGGAACCTAAGCTAACGGAGGGCAATTACCTCCTCGGGCGTCAAGTTTTGAGGCGGTGGTGTTATTGCGTGACCAGCATCCGCGTAGTACGACAAAAGGTCAGGAAAAAAAAAATAATAATTACGACGATACGATGGCGGCGGGTTTAAAATAATGTTTTCCCGTCGGTGTACGCATAATATGCGACAGGGTGGGTGGATTTAGCGTGTTCCTAGAGCGTCGAAAATCAGAAAACACGCCTCTGCGCCCCGTTACCCCGCAGAGACTTAAGTACCCGAGCACTCGGACATTATACGTCACGAATTACGATTATTTATACGCGCGTGTAGGTACACGGCGATTTCGTTGTGAATTCACACCTGTGCGCTGTCCGGTATTTTCAGACCAACGTTTCGATATTATCGTAATATTGAAAAATAAATAATATAATGCTTGTGTGTATTTGATATCTGAAAAAAAGCGCGTACGCGACATAAATCCACAGCTCACGGATACCGGGATACGTGGACATATGAAACGGACTACGAAGTTCTGTTTTCAAGGAGACGCGCGACGGTCCAATCGGTTCGTAATGTACTGTTGCACTCGATCGGACCGTTATTCCAATGCACTCAACTCGCCGCCACACGTGTAGAGTCGGAAAGCACGAAAACGTTCGTTTGTTTATCGTCGTCGGAATGTGCGAATATCAGCAAACGCGTAGGACATACTATTTTGTACGGTATGTGCGGGCTTGATTCGCTATTACAATATCGTGACCGTCTTAACACGTCGTAGGTGCCTACACGCCGAGGAATGTTTTCGCGGACAGCGTACACCACGGCATTGGCCGGTTTACGAATTGACGCTGTGTAAAAAGAAAATAATTAATATGCACACGCTCCAAACGTAATTATTGCTGGTCGTAGGTATTGCACCGAACCGTATGTGCGGTCTCATCTCACCGCGCTCGCGAAGGGTTCCGACCCGCGAAGCCTGTACCGCACACCTCCGAAATATTTACATACAATATACTGTGTGGTACTACCAATACTTATGGTCGCCCGGTAAGTACCATTCTTTATACAAATACATAATATGTATTGGTATTATATGTATGTACGCGTGAGAGCTGATGTTTTTTTTTCTCTCATTTTTCCGCGCGCTTGATATTTCCAGTCGACGTTAAAATATTATTTTAAAAAACCGGTTTAGTTATTTATATTTTATTTATTGTATAAATTACGTTGTTGTTTCTTTTTCAATAATAATAAAAAAAAAAAAAAAAACAACAAATTTAACAACAATAATTGTTTAATCGCATGCTGGCGCCCGACTGGACGATGGCTCGCCCACCTGATCTACATGTAATTATGACGTCATATACATCAGCCTTGCCTGAGGTCGTGACATAACCCAGGAACACCTGTGAGGCACATTCCTCAAACTATTGGCAAATATTAATAATTACGTATGAATATAGGTACACACATACATTTAACATTTATACGTGTAAGTATGTACATGATATACGCACATTTATCAACATCATTCTACTACAGGTTCGCACTCGGATCATAGCGACGATAATGAATTCGGTGAATACCTACCAACTAAATTTCCATCATTTTTTAATTGTAATCAGTAGATGATAACGTTCAGAGAAAAAAGGTCTTATATGACTAATTTTTCGATTTCAGTGTACCTATTTACCCAGAACTTACCTAGTTAAGAGCAAATTATTATTATTTTTAAATTAAAGAGTATAAACACGAAAAGATGAAAAATATAATTTATTTAAAAAAACAAAATACCTTTTTAAAGATTGAAAATAAAAAATATGTAATTTTTAAGCTATAATTTACATGCAAGGATAGAGCCAGTTATGAAATTACTGATTACAGAAACATTTCTTTAACTGCTTACCTAACATGTTAATATGTTACTATATGTTAGTATGTTACTATAGTTGCTACGAATACGTTAATAGGTATTTGCTCAGCTTTGAAAATTATTCTAATTAGGTTGATGATTTACATTTCACAGTTAACACAATTATTATTAGTCATTTAACATTTTCTAATACCTATTCAATACATTTTTTTAATAGAGTGTTTATAACAAATACAATTATTTTTATGACAGCAATGCTATAATGATTTATGATAGCTGATAAATATTGTTTTATTCATTATTCATTCCTTAGAAGTGTTGTCAAACTAATTATAGTGGTATGTATGAACACAGATTAAATGAATAATCTGTGGAATGATGGTATGTTACTAATTGCTTATCATTAACATTTTATTGATTTGTAAATTAATGAGTAGGTTATCTCTATAACAGGATTAGACTGAAGAGCCTGACCCATCTAATCTTAAGATTGTCAAAATCGTTTTTTGTGATGTATAAAATTTAATAATTTTCTGTTCTAGTATAAATTATAAGATATAACCTTAAAATCAAGTAGATCAAGACATTTTTTTTTATTCGACTTATGGGTACCTACCAAGAAATCGAATATGACAACTTATGAAACTAAATGTGTGACCAAATAATTATTTAAAATTTTAGAAAATTATAACACCCCAGTGAATTTTTTTTATGATAATAATCTTATAAATAGGAACTCTACTAAGGGAAAAAACAACATTTAATTTTCCAAATTGAAAATATTTACATAAATTTAACGTTTAATCAGATCTTACAATAATAATTTCAAGTAACATTCATATATTTGACAATGGACATAATAAATTATCATTGAACCAAAAATATTGAATGCATTAACAATGAGTTTTCATTGTGTATTATCACATTTACAACACATGTTCAACTCAATTAAATAATTAAAAAAAAAAAAACAGGAACATGTAAGTTCACAAAAATTAATTTAAAGTCAATAAAGAAATACATGAAATGTTGACAGAGATTAATGCTGCTTAAACATACTATCTCAGACTTACAAAAGCATTGGACGGGGATAATATGATAAATGAGCGAAAAATATAGAATAGGTAAATAATACAATTATTAGGGCAACTTTAATAATGTGTGATATGATTTGAATAAATGCAATAGAATTATTGAAATACTCAAATTTCTCAGGGATAAACAAATCAACTAAAGTGTTAATCATATTATTGATATTACATTCCTTTGGTAGGAAATATAATATGATATTCAAGTTAAAAAATATTTTGAAATTATATACTACTACAAAAATTTTTAATTTCAAATGTGCATAAATGAATATTAGAATAAAAAAAATATACAATACATCTATATTTTAAAATTGAAAAGTTGAAAGCAAAATAAGGAATTGAGTCAAATACATTAATTATTAAAGGTTTTGAACTAAATTATGTAAACTGTGAATTAAAGAAAATGATTGAAGGTATAATTTGAAATTAAATAAAAAAAATCATATGTTGAAATGTTGCCTAAAATAATATAACAAATTATAAAGAAAATCGTAACATCAATGCAATACTGCGAAGTAGTGAGTATTTAAATTTATATAGCATATATACAATATATATAATATATATTTTAGTATTTTTAATATATAGATATATATTTCAATATTAACGAAATTTGAAAAATATTGAAATAATGTACAAATCATAACTTATTTATTAGGTGTAATACTATATGTAACACATAAAAAATGACTAAAAATTTGGATCGCAAAAGGCATACATTTTCTGTATATATATATATATTAAATATTATAATTATTACAGACGTATAATTTCATTTATATACAAAAGAATTAATAATAATACAAATCACAAGACTTCCTAAACTACATCGATTCGTGGGGAACGGCAGGAGGATCAAGCAAAATAATATTACACATAATAGATATAAAAGTAAATAAAAAAATATAATATAATAAAAAAATTATGAGTATGACTTACAATAAAGTTCAGTGCTACCATTTCGTTGTCTTCACTATCACCATGGGTATCATTGAACCCTCATTGCCAATTAATTACAAAATAAATTAAAAATATAATTTATGTATAAAAACGACAATTAAATTAATTAAAAATATTATTTTAATAAAAACAATAGTCATGGCAGGGTGAGAGGGATAAAGTCAATTATATACTACTAATATTGTTTATTAAAGAATAATGTAAAGTTGATATGCTCATTATTTTCTCCCTAATACTGTCACAATATTATTTTTAATTGTCATGGTAATTGGCTTCATAATTGAACAATTTATCACTATGGATCTATTTTTCATTGCCGAGAAAATATAAAAGAGAACTATTTAACGGATAACAAAGCTTGTTTGCCATGCTTAATAAGATAATCACTTAAACTAACACTGTCTGGCCATTGTTTTACTGCTATGAATAACCCTGCTACAACAGCAGTCGTGGTAATAATTCTTAAACGAGTTCTTAAAAATGGCATTAGAATGCCAGCAAACGTAGCGACTAGAAGTAACACTACCTGGAGCACAGTAAGCAGAACATTTATTAATTTTACTACTAATGCACGAGCATTAGAATTATCTAAGCCTTCTAAAGTTACATATTGTTGATGCTGTGCCTGCTGGTGTTCCATTTTAGACATTTTGGTTTGGCATGCTTCAAGCATTTCATGAATATCACGAAGTCTTTCTTCACTCTGGTATTGCACTTTTTCTTCCATATCTGTGATAGTTTGTTTAAGGTTTTCCACTTCATTTTGGTGTAGTTCAGTGAGATCATTAATTTGCTCTTCAAGCCGCTCAGTACGAAAACGTTCTTCCTGAAGGGAATGATTTAATGATGCAATATCTTTGGATACTAACTGTTTGATGTGTTCCATTTTTGAGCGTAAATGATCTAATTCAGCCCAAACTGGTTCTAAAGAAGTGGTTGCTGATGCAGGAGGTGGAGGCCCTCCAGGCCCAGTTCGTGGTGGAATTGATTCGCTAGTCACAGAACTTTAAAACAATATTTGATATAAATTTGTTGTATTTTTATCATTTCCTTTTTAAATATAAATATTATTCAATATTTATGAACAATGTAAAAACCTACATGGTTACTCATATGCATATTATGATATTTAATATACTTTCTATTTCTCTACCATATAGATAAATATTAAAAAAAATTACCTGCATTCAGAAGCACCATCTTCACTACGAGATACAGCAGGACCACCAGTTGATGCATGGAGTCCAACACCACCTGGCAAGGTAGCACTACCATGATGGTTGCGGCCACTCTGTTGATCACTATTATCTTCTGTTAGATCTGCTTCACTTGATCCTAATTTAAATATTGATTAATTTTATTACTCAAAAACCAAAGCAATTATATGTTAAAAATCAAATAATTACTTGATATTGAATTGATATTGTCAGCACTACCAAACTTATTTCGAATTAAATGAGCAAATTCTCGTGGTTTAGACATCACTGATCTAAATAATTAACATGATTTTATAATTAAATTAAAAACTCAATCTATAATAAAGTATTTGTTAAAAAAAAATTTTTTCTATTGAGAGATTTAATGTAATTATCAATTTAAATGATTCAATGTAATTATAAAAAATGTGTATTAAACTAAATACATAGGACCACTAGGTCATCACCCAATGCGTATTAGAAAGTATTTTCTAGTATCGAGTGCTAAACCTATAAGTTATATTATAGGATATATATAGAATATATAACATTGTTAGCATTTATCTTTTAAGGTATACCAAATTTTTGTATCTTATAACGTTTTATTATTTCTTGACAATTTTAATACAGTTTATAGTTTAACATTTTATTAGATTATGAGCAATCTTTAAAATTTAAAAATATGACAAAACAAAACATATCTGTAATTTGTATCACTAAAACAAATTGTATTTTAAAACTAAAAATATTGATCAAATTATTTTTAATAATATATGTTACATAACAAGTAGTTTAATATTAATTTGATATTATAAGTTAATATAAATATATAAACAGCAATTAAAAGTAATTACCAGTAATAACCTTTGTATAAAATCAAGAAAATACCTAATGGTTATGTTATAAAAAATGTGTTTTCAGTTGTATCTTAATGTTGACTAATACTTATAAAAATAATAACAATATAGGAAAAGCAGTCATTAAACCGATTAAGTTTAATAAGTACAAATGGACTAACAAATACCTAAATCATACCCTATTAGAATATTTAACAAATGGTAATTATTAAGGAAAAATTAAGACTATCAAGGATATAATACATTCTAAGAACAGAATATAAGCTAACATACGTCATGGTCAGCCAAAAGATGACAAGAACACAATTCTTAGTATTTCTAAATAAAAATATGAAATTTCCATACACGATGGACATTTGCCAAAAAATAATTATGTTGAGGCAGCACATAAGCAGTAATAAAAGTTTATCAACCAAACCACGTCCTGTAATAAGAAATACCGAACCCAAGGGAGAAAGAAAGACACTAAACAAAAATCAGATGACAGTTTACTTTGTAATATTTTAATACTTATTGGACCTAAAATTACTAAACACATACAAATATCAGGCTACCTAGTTATTTGTTATTAATTTATTAACAGATTTTAAATTAGAGTCTTAAAAATTCAAAATATCCAAAATATTATTTAAAACTTTTATATTAAAATAAATAGTTAAGAAAACACATTTATAAAGTAGAATTTAAAAGTACAAACTATTAAAAAAATAAACAACTAAATATTTAAAAATTAAATAAAAATTAAATACTTATTACTCTTCATATTATATGAATATTACAATATAACTTCAAATGTATTTCACATAAAATATATTATTCGAATAATTAAAAAACATAATTTATGTAAATGGCTAATAATTTTTTTTTTTGAGAAAATTGATTTTATAGAATATGAAGAGTTATATAATTGTAAAAAAAATTCAACAAAAGCTTATCAACAGAATTATAAGAAATAAAACAGTAATTTCAATAAATTAACTTCATGTAATTATTAATTATACTATAAATTAATAAATTTAATTATATTTACCCAGATAAACCAGAAATGCCATCTCTTATATTACCACCAACATGTCTAAAATGTAAAATAACACAAACTAGTAAATAATATTAATTTAATTTAAATATAAACAAAGCTGTATACTTTGAACTCTAAAAAATACCTTAAGCCATGTCCAACATCTCTTAGCATCTCTTTGGGTTGTTTGAGGTGATGTGATGTTGTGAGCCCATGTGTTTCTAAGTCTTTTAATCGCTTATTATAGCCCTCAAGTTTTTTTTGTAATTGTGAAATACCAGCAGCAGATTTCTGATTTTTTTTTTCAAATATTGATTTTATACGTGCTAATTGTTGTTTATCTGCATTTGAAGCTAATTTTAAATATTCATTGACATTATCTATAGACAAATATTTAAAACATTATTTATTACTAATCATACATAAAATTAAAATAAATAATTTTAAATTTACCATCTCTAGCGGTTTGTTCACTTCGTATCAAATCCTTTGTACGAACAATTTTAGATCTGACATGATCCATTGCAGCTCTTTTTTTTGTACCATCAGAATCATCTGCCAATTCAGCACTATTATATCCATATGAGTAGAATAAATCCTATAGAAAAATTATATAATATAATAATAATTTATACAGAATATATTGTATTATTTTTCATTTACATCATCTTCATTGTTGCCCGATGGATTAGGTTCTTCACTGGATGCATAACTTGATAAATTATCTGGTCTAATAAGTCCAGTATCTGCAGATCCACCTCGTTCATGGCGAACGACTCGAACACTACCCGATGATCCCACAGGTGATTTACATCGACTCATCGCAATTTCATCGGCAGAAAAACTAATTATAAGGTATTGATTGTATTTATAAGCATCGCATACCAACATTTTTAGTAGAATATGAAAATAGTATTTTGTGAGCAATGATATTATATTATATTTTCAAAAATAATATTTAACTATTATGTTCTCTAATCAAATATGAAAATTACTATTAAGTAATTTAAAATTATAATTTGTCAAAATATAATGAAAGACAGAATATTTTTCAATACAGATATTTACAAGTAAATCTTACTAAAAAAATTAATTATAATTTAAAAATGTAAATTTATTTTTCAGTTATTATAATAACTATGTTTATATATATTACTAAACAAAAAGAGTATACACAACACCCACAAATAAAATTTACAGTTAAATGAACTAAAATAACTTAAATGAAGATGCTAAATGTTATATCACAATTTTCAGGTTATTTTAATTAACAAAATATTATTTAGTACGGAACTGTATATCACAGACCATTTAATATTAGGGTCAATAAATTATATAGCACACAACTTTGCAGACTGACAATAACCAATAGGTGTCTAACATGAATAGTTATTTAAAAACAACTGTGCGAGATTACATGGGATCAAAGTTGCTGGATAATAGATATCAGACCAATGGAATTTTTATAGTCATCAACAGATAAGAAATTAGTTCATTAATAAAAATGCAAATAAAATGTACTTTATAATTTAAAAGATTAATATAATAGATTATAATTATAGTTATGACATGAATCATTTTTAATTATTTTGTATTGATTGTTTAATATATTTTACTCACAACAAGTACCATCATATTTAAATTATACTTGTATTAATCACAAATTTTGATCATAGAATAATTTTTTAAATGTATAGTAAAAAGTTTTTTTAAATTAAAAATAAGTATTTAATTGTAAATCTCAATACATACGTAGCAGCATTCCATGGTTTATTGGCCATTTTAGGCATTGAATTTTGTACAGGAGAAGAACTCCTATCAGACTTTGATATTCTAATGTCTGGCGTCAACGCATCCATAAAAATTATGTTGTATTATATTCATCTCTAGGAAAAATAAAATTTTAAAATACATTATATAACAATTAAATATAAATAAAGGTAAATAAATTAGTCATAACTTACATCTGATTTAATTTTCCCACGTACAAACCAGATCCTGAAACATTAAAAACAGGAAATAACCTTGAGTATCTTTAATGTCTTTAGAATAATTATGTATTGATAGAAAAAAATTAGAATCCTAACAAAAACTTAAGCTGCTATCAAGTGCCAACAACAGGTGCAAGGGTTATGCAAAAATAGATATAGCTTGCGAACAACGGTGCCCAGTGATCAGATCATGAATTTCTTTTCAGATCAATAGAAAGCGTTGGACCGAAACTAATCGATTGTTTGACAACCGGTTGACCTTAAAATTAAAACTGTACCATCCATTGCTCTAGCTATCATTGAGTCGTAATGAATTTTCGATTTATTTTTCAATTATAAAGTCATTCGGCAAAGTGTAACGTAAGAGAACTCGGGATAAGTAATAAGACCATGATTTCCACTCACTCAAACATTATTGCATGACTAGTTGTCGGCCCAACACCAGCACTCCAACATTGACCAACACATGTTCAGGGTGGCTGTAAAATCACCCATTGTTCCGACGATGTGACGGCGATGTTATGGTGTATTGTTATTGTTGTAACTCTATTAACGTAGGAGAATGGACACGGCAAGTAGCAACACTTGAATCGTTTAATCTATTCCGTGCTTGAATATCACAAAACGACAACACACAAAAGGCGAAATTTTTATGACAGATAAGTAATCACGAACAGATGATCATCGAACGGATGGGGGCGGTGACGATTATTGTTACAAACATTCAATACCCTAGCGCTATCTGTGCGCGCGTGATACTGCGGTTTGGCAAAATCCGTGCAAAAACAATAATAATAATGATAATAATATTGTAATTGTTATTAATGATCATTTCACCCTGTGGCCAGTACTCGGTAAGTAGTCAGACGTCAGTGCCTAGTGCCTACTGCCCACTATACTATTAAATCCTCTTGGACGTGGCCACGTGGGCCTCCGGACTTTGGCGCTCAGCACGTATACGACGGCGGTCTGACGCGGTAAAAAATAATATTTATTTTGCCGCTGATACTCGATGGGGTACCGTTGTGGTTCGAGTTTTCGGAATAGGGTTGGTACTTGTTTGGGTACAGGACAATGGACACACCGGCCACAAATAACTCTGCACTGCAGCAAATGGGTTAAGATTTTGAGAACATTATTTTATGATCATGTACCTCCTACCTAATTATTTCTTTACGGGTGACGGTGAATTCGATTGACCGAGTTTATTGGTAGTTGATTTCGAAAAATCGAAAATCTTCATCCCACAGCAGTCTACATTGTCTACACGTCGACGGGAAGTCGAGGGTAGACCATAGACTATAGAGGGTTTTTTAAGTCCCGACTTTTTTTTTCCATATAAATTCTAGTTTTTTCTTTCACATATTTTAAATTATTTCAATATGTATCAATTACCTTTTGTATTATAATTTATAAATATTAACTATATTAACTATACTAATAGCACTTAAATTAAAAACGTCGAATTTTCGGTTGTTCAAAGATAGTTCTTTCGACGAACAAATATTATGATAAAAATCGTTCTAGAAGATTTTCTATAAAATCTGAAGGACTCAAACAAAACAAATCTCCCGATCTCTACTCAAGATTCTCCCGCATATTGGCATATAGCTATTTAAGTCACATGACCATGTGACGATTCTCGATGGTAAAATAAAAAATTATTAAACGAGGAGGAATACTGTTAATTCGTGACAGCTTTCCTATCACATAATGTCGAATTACAGAGTATTATAGATATTAAATGCCGTTGTGGTGAGTGAACCGTGAAATATAAGAATCCGACTGGAGGGAAGAGCTATAGGTTGCGGTTTGCCGGGTCAATGGTGCCGAACCGAGTAAGTAGGTACCCTATTTTTTAGAATATATAGTGTAACTGTAGTCTACGTATCTGAGTTCATCGTGTTCATAAATAATAATCAAATTCGAGGTGGGCCGGGTCAATAGGTTTAATATCGCTAGTGAATGAACACAATTATTTGCTGTAGCTACACACTATAGTACACTACAAACTACGTCATGTACGAGTAGTGAGTACGTATAAAAAAATGTATAATTATGTGAATTAATCTCTATCTATAATAATGTCATCTTACAATTTATTAGTCAAGACTTATTAGTTTAAATTAATTTATTCGTTTTTTATTGCACCGACTTACCTACTATTTGATAAATTATAAGTTTATCGAATAGGTTCGCGTACAGTCTAAAAGTTTAAAGTTGCTAAATGTTATTAAATATTATTTTCTAATAAACAACAATAGTTACCTAAAAACCTAGTAATTATCGTGATTTATTAATTTTTTTTAATAATTATTGTTAATTTATACACACGTTAGAAAATGACGTTAGATATTTTATACAACAGTGCAGATCGCTGAAATCAGTGGGGCACTATAGTTTGTATTGTACCGGTTTTATATAATATTTCTGTTAGTTTTTCTGGGTACTCATCGGCATCGTTGATCGTTACATTTTTGCTCCAGTATTATAGCAAGTATTATAATTTATAACCTTGAATATTTTGTACTTATTGCCTTTGAAAAGGGCGGATACAAGGAGGGGCATAGGGGCAATTTCTCCCCCCCCCCCCGTACACAAAAAAAAGTGTCAAATATTGTGTTCGAAATTAATTGTGGCAAAAATTTTGTTCATGCAAGTTCAATATTTTCTATATACTATAACTATAATAACACTCTTCGAATTTTTTATATCAAAATGCTTTTTTTAATATGGTTTAGTAGGTACTGAGTTTATTTAAGTATAAGATTTTAATTAAGTTTCATAAAAAAATTAAAAGTTTTTGCGTTCTAAAATTATAAGACCCATCACCAGTGTTTCTGTTGAGAGTATGACCGATTTCTGTACACAACTAATTTTATGTCGATTAATAATTACACAATTCCTATTATTTTTATTTATAATTGTATATTTCTCCCTCCGTTTAGGACTTCTGTATCTGCCCTTGGTCTTTGAATTGTATTATTAAAAGACATTTAATTACTCGTATATTCTAACATGACGAGTTTATAAAAATTACGTTTAATTAAGACAAAGCAATAAAAGCTGCAAATATAAACTTATTATTAATACAAATCCAGAATTTCACCAAATTCTTAGCTCTCACTGATGGCCGATCAGTTGGTCAAAAGAGCAGTTATTATTTATCAGTATCATCGAATTCTTACAATAAAAATATATGATCACTATATATTATTACTGTTACCGTCTTACCACATAAACTGATTAACTTTACGAGGATACATGCAGATCACAGCTGTAGATAGTACCATAGATAAAATATACATAGATAGCTCATGCCGTGTTAAAATATGGCAACCAAATATACAGGCAATTTGGACCCCGGCGGGTTAGTACAAATGGACTCCGACAGGGTCGTTAGTAGTTCTACAGTTTGCGTATGCCTACATTATACCTAAATTGGACTCTGCGCGCGTATTTTTATCTAAATATCACTCGTGGTCGTCAGTCGTCACATTTTATTATATTATTAATCAGTAAATATAAAGTAATAATAAATATACAGTAAAATAGTAAATAGTCAAAATACTACTTGTCCATGATTGATTGAGACTCGTAAGTCGTAACGCGTTTATTTATTGATTATTATTTTATAATTGCCGTGTAAATGTGAAATATTGTTCGTTTATTAAACGCTCGATTTAAGATTCCTAAATTATGGTTATTGGTTAATAATTAGTATAATGATAAGTGATTATACTATTTATACTATTTATTTATATTATTTTTTTATAGTATTTATGCCCAGTAAAATAATTAATAATATCCCAACATTATTAGGATTTGGGATTTTAGTATTTTTCCAGGTTGGTGGAAAACACAAAATATCTTCCGTGTAACTCGAATTTTTTTATAGAGCTTTTTTGTATATTCCTACATTTTACTGTTTATGATGTCATGCATATTTTACGATTATAAAGTCATAGTTTTGTCTTCTCAACGCTTGATTTGTTATTTTGAAATTACGAATTATACGTAAAGTTAATATTTTTGGAGGAATGTCTGTTTTTCGACATGAAATAATAATGTACTTAATAATTTATATACTTAATTTTATACTTAATAATAATAATTTTTAATTATATTCAACGTGTTATTTCTTTAATAAATGTGCATTTTAATATTAGTTTAATCTTATTTTTAACAATATTGAAAATATTTTTCTTGTAGTAGTCTATATTATATAGTATCTTATAGTACCTACTACCTAATATTATTAACTGTATATATCCTTCCGATATTTAAGAAAGGTGATCGTTCTTGATCAGTAACTAATTACCGTCCTATCTCAAACATTTCAATACTACCAAAAATATTTTTAAATTTAATTAATAAAGCAATATACTTATATACCCTATCATAAACAGTTTCTTATCTAATGTTCAACACGGCTTTCGTAAAGGACGATCCATTACAACAAATTTGGCTATATTTTAAATTATAAACACAAAATTATCGAGTCTTTTTCAATTGGTTCTCAAATGAATACTGTTTTTACAGATTTTGAAAAAGCATTTGATAGCGTTGACCATTCATTACTTATATTCAAGTTAAAATATTTTGGGTTTTGTGATCTATTATTATCTTGGCTTCTTTTTTAACTAATAGAGTCCAGATAGTGAAAACTGAAATTAAAACATTACCTATCAGAATCTATCCATGTTATTTCTGGTGTTCCACAAGGTGATCACCTTTCACCAACTTTGTTTTTATTGTTTATAAATTATATTCAATCTGTAATAAAACATTCTAATATTTTATTGTTTGCTGATGATGCAAAATATTTACGAAAAAAATTTTTTAGGATAACTTCCACGGTAATTTTGAATTATGTTTATGAAACATTTGCATTTCTGCCATTATTTTAGATCCTAAACTTGAAAATGTTATATTACTTTTTAATTTATGATTAATTCTTAATTTCTTATTCAATTTACAAATAACAGACGATTTATTTTTTAAAAATACATTTTTATTTATTTCCCATGGTGTATCTATAGCAGGGGTGGCCAACTTTAATAGACTTAAGATCGAATTATCAGTTTTCTCGGGCTATCGCGATCGACAAAAAAAAAAGGTACCGTCAATAAACAAAAATGTATATGCGTGTTACACTTATTTTATTACTTTTATTTAAAATATAATATATAAGTATTAATAACACAGATACATAAGATAACATAAGATACACAAAAAAAAAAAAACATTTTGCTTGTTTTCTAAAAAATTTAAAAATTAAAGAAAATGCGTAAGGGAGTAGCGATCGACTCAAACGACCAACCCGTTGGTCACCCCTGAATTCTATAGTATATTTAATTAGTACTACTTCTATAGTACTATCATTGATTATATAATAGTCTATTATATAATCAATGGTACTATCTACAGCCGTGATGTAGATACATTGTGGTGAGTGCCGTCACCACGGATTTAAGTAGTATTTATAATGTTTATTGTTTATACCTGTGATCACATCTTACACACAGCCGTAGATGATAGCCGTGGCCCGTGGCCATAGACAAAGTATACATAATATTGTATAAAGTACTATACAGTATACTGTATACACTATATGTTACATATGGTAAATACTAATTCGTACTCGACAAGTGTACAGTCAAGTATAGTCAAGCACATACATACATGGGAGATTTAAATTGTTAATTCAAACATTATCCTGTACTTATCCAATAAACAGACTTCGAGCTTTGTTCGAGATTAACTTTTATTTTTTATATAATGCAAGTATTTTGTGTCGCCAAAGTTTTAACTCCAGTAGAATGAAAAGGTATGTTTTGAAACCTCCACATCCAGGCTACACCCACAGTCCACACACACAGCCACCGCCACAGCCACCACCCACAGCCACAGCCGCCGCCGCCGCCGATATTTTTTTTTGCGCCGCCCGATCGTTCACGTAACCTTCATATACATATTATACCCCCTTTATTTATTTAAGGAAAAAACTAAGGCTTAAGTCGAAATGTCATACTATTATCGCACATGTTGTTCCCCCACTCCTTTCCATACATAGATAAATAAACGAGTCTTACTCGGAGGTCACCTCACTACACTTCCCCTTATTATATGCCGAAGTGGAATTATAAGACTATATTATTTAAAATGTTAAATTAATACGGAAAGATTAGCACTTAAACCACTTAAGGTCAGGGTAGGGCTATTGCGGTGCATTTATTAAGATGCACTGGGCGGTGGGGACACCACTTTCCCTACGCCTCTTAGGACTGAAGACATACTAAATAATATTATTATAGTGATGAGTCTACTCGATCGTCTTCAAGATTTTGTTTAAAAGCCAGTGGTTCTAAACACCTTTTAATACAAACTAAAGGGGTGTAATAATCATTGATTTATCTAAAATTGGTGGTGGTTCGCGGGGGTGGTGGCCGTGGGTGGTAGCTGTGACGGTAGGTGTGGGTGTAGCCTGGAGGTGGAGGTTTCTCAACATACCTTTTCATTCTACTAACTCCGATATCCAAATATCATTTCATTATTTTTATCGAACGAATATATCTAATCTTTATAAAATTCAATCAAACTAATAAATTCATCTTTTTCGAGTGTTGACATTTCTAGCGATTTTGGAAATACATTTTCAAATCTTTTAGTATTTCTTGATGTTCAATATAACAACGTTCAACTTCATTCATAAATAGGACTAAATAAGTTATGAATAATGTTATTTTTAAGTATTCTCCAGGTTTATTCATTGAATAATTATCTCCGTTTTTTTGTTTACGTGCAATTTGTGGTAATAATAATGAAAAATCCATTTTTTGTGCTACATCGGATGTTTTTATATAGATATCATGAAAATATTCATCAATATTACTTCTAACTGTTTTTAATTCAGTTAGTTTCGCATTAGCTAAAACCTTAAAAACTATTTTTTTGACAGTGGTAGTCAAATCGTAAATATTTTGGATAATAAAAAATAGAGATATGATAAATTCTCCTTGTAAAATTGAGTGTCTTAAATTATTTGCTTGACTTGAGATATCACCATCGTTCCAATTACTAATAGTATTTAAAGAATCCATAACACATTCAAAAAGTTCAATAAAGTCATGCACAGAATGAAAACGTTATCCATCTAGTAGCATAATTTCGTTTTAATGTTCTTGCATTAATAGATCCATAAAACTCTTCTATAGATGGGGAAAATATATTTTTTCGTTTGTAAATATGTTGCCAACGGATAATGGACAAACATGAGACCTAACACGATTAAATTTCCCAGACATTGCTGCAGCACCGTCGCACCCTTGCCCACGTAAATATTTAAGATCTAATCCAAATTACTTTACATTTTCTATAATTAGAGCTCCTAAACCTTTACCAGTTAAATCGTTTGTGGGAACGAATTGTAAAAAATGTTCTCTGACAACTAATTCATCTATGTCAACATATTTAACACATATATGCACTTGCTTTAAACCTGATATGTCGGCAGTTTCATCAGCAAGGACCGTAAAACATTTTCCTTTATTTATTATGGTTACAATTTTATTAAGTATAATTATGTTGCAAGAATCAACAATAGCGTACTGCCTTGTTGAACTTCCCAACGTGTTATAAAAGTTCGTTAAAAAATAAAAATAAATCTTAATACAAGTTCCTATATAATAATATTACATTTATAAATTTCTTATTATTATGTCTCGTATTTAATGAAAATTATTTTGTTACTCAATTTTAGATATTGATTCATTACAATAGACTTATTAAAGCCTTAATAAACCTTTATATAGTAATAATTATCTGTATTAATACATATATATTTGTAATATTAAGGTCATATATACCATTTATGCTCCAGAGCTACGGTTAATTATATTCAAAAGAACCTGACTTCTTCACTGATTATCTTATATTTAACAGGTCATCTCCGACACGTTACATGAGACTTAGGACCACTTGGTGGTAATATTTGAATAAATTAACAAAAAAATTAAAGGAAGAAATCATTTATTTTTTATTTATTTATTTTTAATTTCAATGCTTCAAGGGCACATAGTACAGAGTAAATTACTATAATACCCATGTTATATATATATATATATGTATAATAGTAGAATGAACCAGAACCAAAATTGTAAGATATTGTTAATGAATGAAAATTTAAAAATTATTTAAGAATATTGTACAAAAGTTGTAGGAAAGTATAAGTGAAAAAATGTATTTAGGAATGCGTCAAAAAAATTTAAAAAAAACTATGCATCTTTTGTGCTTTTGAACTTCGAATTTATAATAGTTTGGCTGTGTACTTTACGGTTTCTATCATTATTCCTCGTTCTGCCGTAAATCCATTCTTTAGATAGATTTGAGTAATCTGAAAATAAATTAACGGGAATGTTAGTTTGTATGTAAGAATTCAAAGATTTGATCTATGATTGTTATAGATATTATAAAATAATGATTACCTAGTCTAGTCAGTTTGCTTTTAATGACAAAAGGAGCTGGTGCAATTTTCAGCCTTTGAGCATTGACTTGCAGCTCCTTTTGTTTATCGGAAAGCGAGCCCCATACGGACTTCAAAAAATCTGAAATCGCAAAAAGTCCAAAACGCTATTATTAGATGTGAAATTTTCCTGTTCAATATTGATTATTAGATGAGGATAAGATATTTAAAACAGTCTATATATTATAAGTGTACAATATGGTATTAGGTTAAGACTATAAGGTATTAGTGTTGTAAAATAAAAATCACTTGACATAAGTCTTACATAATCGCCGTAATCAAAAACAAAAGTTATAGTACTTAAGTATAATTTAAATTATATATATTCACGCCTTAAAATGTGTGTCCTAATAAATTTAGTTTTGAAAATGGGCAAATGACGCTTATGTCGTAAATGGAGGCAATTTTCTACCTGCCCACTTCCATCTCGAGTAAAAATTAAAAGTAAATATATTTAGTTACAATGTAATTACTAAGAAAACTTAACACTTATACTTCTAATCGTCTGTTTTTTATCATTTTTTTTTATAAAAATAATTTTATTTCTGCCGCCAGAGATATATCCCTATAGCACCGGACCATGGGTATACATTAACAAACAGTTATGTGTAGACTTACCAAACGCGGTGATCTGCTCCGGTGACGGTGGTGGAACAGCCTTCGGGGTGACGATCCTGATTGTGGTGGCCTCAAAGAGGACTCGTTCGATGGTCGGCCCGAACTCGCGTACCATGATGTCCAATAGACGCACCCGTAGGAGCTTCTGGTTGTGGGCGAAGGACGTGGTGCCTCCAATGGGGTGAGACGGAGGGTGAGGTGTCACGACCGTCAGTACGTCCGGTGCGGGCAAGGCGACCATCAGCTGTCCGTCCACCGCATTTGTTGGACCAGAGGTCTCGGTCTAAACGGTTTTATACATAATAATAAGGATGTGAAGGAGCGATGTGTAATACGTTAACATATTTTATTATTTTTCATTTCAATTATCACTACAAATTATGTTGTGAGTGAGATGTGGGACCTTCTGAACTACTGTATTTTAAAAAAAATATAGATGTTGAAAGTGATTTAGTGAAAATAAGTTCAAAAATGTCAAATATTATGTTAATGTAGAACAACGATAAAAACACATGCAATGAAAAAGTTGAAATTTAAGAATTAAAATTAAATCTAATCATGTAAATTAAATGCTATTCAAAATTCGGTCTTCTTATCAACGCGCGATCATAAAGTTATTGATTGTTAATCGATTGAAAATGTTTGGAATCGACCAATTTACTGATACAAAGCTTTTGAGTTGCCTTATCCCAATGGACGATGACAGCATATACCGATTTCTATGGTCAACGTTTTGTTTATCTATTTCAAATTTTTTTTCCATATTTTTTTTGGTGTCAGAAATTTCTCGTGGAAACAACGATCATTCTGCTATTTAGAGGTCGATCTTAAAATATTTCTTACTAGGGTGTTTTCGTTGGGGATGGGGATGTTCTCTGGATGGGCACTTGTAATTACGGTTGCCACAGCGGTTGGCGGCACGGCCCTCGGCAGATTCTCCGATGACGACGAATCAGCGGCCGCCATTTTCTCAATGGCATCGTGGCTAGTGGCCACGCCGACTTGAGGACGATCGTCCACGTGAACGGTCACATCACCGGGCACAACGCAGCTAGTGGCCACGCTATGCCGGGAGCAACCGTCCACGTACACGGTATCGTTGCCACAAGCGACGTGGCAGGTGGCCACGATGGCCTGAGTGTATCCGTCGACGTAGATGGTTTCGTCGCCACAAGCGACGTGGTGGGTAGCCACCGTGGCCTGGGACCAACCGTCTACGTGCGAGATTTCGCCGCCACAAGCGACGTGGCGGGTGACCACCGTGGCCTGAGAGCATCCGTCTACGTAGATGGTTTCGTCGCCACAAGCGACGTGGTGGGTGGCCACCGTGGCCTGGGACCAACCATCTACGTACGAGAGTTCATCGCCGGACGCAACGTCGCACGTGGCCAAACTCGTCTGGGTGGCCGCATCCGCACAAGCACCCATCCCGTCTTCACCGCACGCCACCTGCGCGCGGACGATCAAGTCGCCAACCCGCTGGCCGGTGTTCAGCGCGCCCATGATGCACCAACGATGCGCGAAGCGGTGGCAAGCTGTAAAGCGGTAAGTGTACGCGCGCGTTTAAACATGCACACTTTCGAAGCGCGATCATTATGGTCGGTAACAGATGCACCGCGTCGTACGCTTACCGTCGCACTTGATCATACGGCTGAACACCTTCGACCGCCTGCAAATCACGCAATCCACCAGTAAGCTCATCTTTCTTTTGCCGGACGCATCAAAAGTGCAACGGCACTCTCGACCGTCAGGGCTGAAAAAATATTGAACAATCACGCGGGTAGAATCGTACACGCCGCGAGGGTTGTTCAGATCGAACGATGGACGTGGACACGGTCAGGTAAAGGTGAACGAAAATTTTGTTTTTAATTGATTTAACTCGTCGACGATAATAATATATAATACTCGTATATATTCATAGATGATGTATCTTTTATTACCTCGTCATCGTCGTTGTCCTCATTTTTTCGAAGAAAATCATTTTTTCGTAAATTGAACAGTGGAACGGTTTTATGGTCAGTTCGGTTAACAAGCAGAATGTCAAGTGATGTCGATCCGTACGATTCGCAGTAGTTAAATTTTCGTTGCTACAGATTTGCCGGGCGACGTTTAACGTGTTAAAACGAGTAAAACATATCGTCATGGCCAACGGGAAAATTGGCTAAAACTAAATCTGGTTTGTAGATCAATACCACTTTCAAAACGAAGTAAAACTCATATTTAGAAAAAAACTTGGGAATGTACACAGTACATGCAAGGGATGCTTCAGCACCGGAGCCTCTAATTATATAAGGCCTCATGCCTCACAAACCTGTGAAATGCACAGGTAATCATATATGAATTTTCCTTAAAATATGGTTAAATATTGTAGTAAACACGAAGCAATTAAATTTTCATTCGAAGATAAAAAAAAAACTATTAGCGTGTATTTTTTTACGTTGATGAAACTACTTTATGTTGTGACTGTTGAACACGACTACAATTGATATATAAATGTAAAGGAAATCAATAATAGTATTTTATTATTTCAACTAAACACGAAAGCGCATAGTTATTTTTGGTTCTAAATCAGTCAACATTTAAAATTGTATTTAACCATTTCGTATTTATTTATTAGTTATAAGTTATACTTATAACTCATTATTTTCGTTTTCTTTGACCCGTTTTCCCCAACTTTTTGTTCCCGTCGGAAGCAGAAGATTACATAATTTCGCTGTATTTAGACATGATAAATAATAAAAAAATACACCACGTGTAATTATATTGAATACAAGAAATTAAGTACTTTAACTTTTATAATATTTTTTACTTAATTATTTTTGAGAAGCATTCGTACACTTCACAGTGTTGAATAAATACGAAATAAAATATAATTCGCGGATGTTTAACACCTAATCTGTTCCTGAAATGTAACCTCAACCAATCGTCAATAATGAATAATGATTACAACCGTTTAGAATAAAATTATATTGCTACAAAAGCTGAATAAGGGGTGCTAATAGTGAGCTTGGAGGTGTTAAGCACCTCCCAGCACCGCTGTTAAATACACCATGGGTAAATTATAGCATTGGAAAAATATTACAATTCGTCCACGAGTATGTTGATTATATTGAAATTAAAGAGTGTTTTTATGTCGATGTATTATATTGTTTAATGCTCCGTTTAGATAACGACTGACAATGACGCAGGTGGACTCGATGAGGACCATACGTCAAGGGCAGCTGTAAGCGTTCGAACTATCTTAATTTATTTTAAACAAAAACCAATGTAACCATAAATTAATAGCCAAAGATAAAACGTATAAAAAGTTCGTCAGGGGAGGTGTGAGAGACGTTACGGCGAGAAGTGTCGGAACGCCGCGACGAACGGGGAAGTGATCCAACGCGAGTGAGCCACTCATCGCTCATCGCTGACCGCTGAAAGTTGCCACCGGGGGGGGGGGGAATTTCTGTGGCAGTGGACTGCTACGACTGTAAGTACATACTGTGTATTTACTTTTTAGCAACTGTAAGCCATATATTATAACAGTTTATAAAACGGTAAGCATATATAGCAATATCTAGGTCATTGAGCTAGACGTGCCGACTCTAGCCGAGTGTAATTTAAAAACAATATATGATTGTGGTAGTTCAAGCACTTTTTCAAGTAAAAATATCAAGCATTCAACCGAGTTTGGATGAGATGATGAACAAAAAAGAAAGGTTTAACTCGTCTCGTAAAGTTTGAAAATCAATGCAATAACTATTTTAAGTAACTTATAATTAAGAGGTAATTACAATAATGTTGCGCGTAAAATAAATTGTTAAGTCAAATAAATAAATCTCTTTATATGGTATTTTTTCCGAAAATCTTTGCTTATATTATTACAAAGTTCTACATAAAACTAAAATAAATCATACAAATTTTATTTTATTTTATCAATTTCATATTTAAACCAAATGCAAAAGTAGGTATTTACAGAACAAAAAGGTGGTCCCCGGACTAATTTAAGTTCTAGCTTGGGGTTCGTAGGTCCATACTATTCGGGAACCGATTGTACAGTACAAAAAAATACAATTCGACGCCACCTACGAAGAATAACGCGATACTCTAAAGTCTAATTTAGACTCTAACTTTTTTCCGCGGTGCCCTGCTGTATATACATGAAAGACAGAACAATAAAAATTACTCATTGATAACCAATTTTATTAAACCTAATACAATCTAAGCATTCTAAGCTACACAGCTAATTTAATTATAAACAAATGCATTTTAATAAACAAATAAAAATATAAACGAATATACAATAGAAAATATTACATTATTTGCTATAAAGTTTTTACGAAAATAATAACGAAAAAAATCTATACATTTTAAACTATTTGGTAGACCGCGGTGCCCTTAGAAAGTGATCACGGTGCCCCTAGGGCAGTGGTTCTCAATCTTTTTAAAACCACGACCCAAATTTACTTCCAAAAATCTATCGCGACTCCCATAGTTTTATATTTATAGATTCAAAAAAGTAATTTCAAAAAACAAATTTAACAAAATGTATTAAAAATACCCGTTCTTATATTCTTATATTCTTATATTCTTTATACTTCTATTATTGTTCTATAGTCTATACTTTTAGAGTCTTTACAATTTAAAAAACATACATTTCAAACAATCTATATAATTAAAAAGCTTTTCGCGACCACCTAAAAATAGACTCGTGACCCACCAGGGGGTCGCGACCCACAGTTTGAGAAACGCTGCCCTAGGGCACCGCGGTGCACAGTTTGGGAACCGCTGGTATAAACTATAAAGCATGTATAAATGTATAATATATTTTAATCTGTGGACCATGACCGAACAAATTTCAAAACACGCGATCGATTATCATCAGATTATAGTTACCGTCCAAAGTTGTCCGCGGTTTGCAAATTAAACAATTTAAAAATAATATTTATAGACGGTACAAAGAGACCGTTTACCACGACTGGCGATTTAGAACCCATGTATGGAAATAAACCTCGTTCCGTGCCCTGTGTGGATTCTGTGTTCCGTTCAATTATACAATTATTGAATTATTCCCTCGTGCATATTAAATATGAGAATAATATAATGACATAATGTCCCTTTGATCTTTATCTTGATGAACACCTATTGGCAATTGACTTTTAATAAAATGATTCACTGTTCACCACGACCCGCATAATATCATCAATTTCAAAGCTGAATAAAATTTTTATTTTATTTTATTATTTTATTCGTTTTAAATGTTCCTCCATTATCGGATCAAATTTTGCCAGCATTTCAATTATTATTATACCTACACATTTTCCTTTCCCTTTGAATATATTATTATATTAAAAACATAAGTAAATGGTATATTATTTAATAAACCGTTTAAGTCAAATCTTATTACAACATATTAGGTAATAGGTATCATAAATATGTAAATACTTCTTAGAATATAAAACTAATTTTTTACACTGTAATTCAATAAGGTTTTAATGTCAATTATAATTATGAGTATAAAATATTAGAAATGAGTTAAATGCAATTACGATGACACAACAATCAACTATCATAATAATATGTATTATAATAGCATGGCGACCCTCCCCCTTATCATTTACTGATATAATGAACTAAAAAGTTAACATTTTGATATTGTAGACTGAGACTATAATATAGTAAAACTTGAATAAATCAATTAAAATTTAATATTTATATTGGCGGATCAATATCTCGTTTAACAATAAACTTAAATTTATAATAAAAAAAAAAAATATAAGGGCCTAAGAATTATGTATTGAGTATTTCAACATTTTTGATGTTGCAAAACGATACTTTTGAAGATATTTGCTATTATTAGCAAGTGCGTCTCTTGCAATACCCTAATTATGCCCCACCTCGTGTGAATAACAGTAATTAAATATTGGTGTTTAATTGTAAGTATTAATTTGCCACCTGGAAAAATACTGCGTCCACGCACTCCGCAGTCCGTACAGCTTTTACCGCTCTGTGTATAACCACTTTGAGGCCATTTTAAATAACATTATGAGTACTTACATAGTTACGTCTAATGATATTCAAATAAAATTAAAACTCGTAAATAGTTCAGTGAAAAGTGATTTGCTTGTTCGTGATTGTTTGTTCACCAAGTGAAAAAAGAAATAAGATAAAAAATGAAATAATTGATACATGCAAGAATTATATTTTGTATATTTAATAATTATTTGTATGGGTCGGCGATCGTGTGTCTTTTTCTTATCGATTACAGATAATACTCTATAGTTGGCAACAACGCCAACAACTTATATCAATAAACAAAATATAATGCACAACCTATTACCATTGTAAATTGTTTATAAATACTTAAAAGTAGGGCTAGGAAAATGATGCACTAAAAACCTACAATAAAGACATTAAAAAATTGCCAATAATGCTCCAAAAAAAGCATTTTAACCAGGAAAATGCAACAAACGATTAAAGAATCATCGGCATAACATATTAACGACAACTGATGTGACTCATGGGCCATGGCTTCGCGATAAATAACAATACTCCGTACCAGGGACGTAAACAGGGGGGTGTTTTGGGTGTTCAAACACCCCCCGAAATATTTGGTTTTTTGTATGGTTATTTATTTATTCAATTTTAATATTAATTTTTATATTATACTATAGACAGATACTTAGACAGATATAATATTACGTTGTGTTTGTGAAAAACCGACTAAAGCAAAATAAAATATAATATATGTATATTGTATACTAACAAATTTATAAATAAAATAAAATGATGCCTACTGTGTATTGACGTGGGTAAAAATAATTCTAAAATGTACACGGACATGGGAAATACCTAAGCTATACAGACGGGACAATTACTGCGAATTGGGGTGTTAAAATTAATGAATAATTAATAAAATGACGTTTCTGTTATATTTTGTTATCGACATTATCGTTCATGTTTTTGTTTTGTATCTGAAACGAGGCACGAAAAGTGACAATATTATACTGTTTTATTTCTTAACTCTCAAGTTGGTGTATAATATTATACTAATACAAAGTATGGAATCGTAAAAAAAAGAAACACTCTACTTTCTTATTTCTCAACAAATAAAAATCGAACTGAGAATAATGAGGTGTGTATTAGTTTTTATTTTTTTGTTTATTAATATTTTAACTTGTTTTCTAATGTTGATTGTTGCGCTATTTAGGCACCAGCAGAAATATAAATTGAATGTTTAACATTGTTAAATGTACATAGAGACATAGAAGTTAATTGTGAAGATATTCTTAACATAATGGCTAAAACTTCACGAAAATTAGATTTAGTACTGTAATTTTTTTGTTTATATTATAAAAAAGTATTGTAAGTACTAAGTAAAGATAATTTTCTTAAAAAAATTTCGTATGTTTATTATAAAAAAACTTTTCAGCGACTGATTTTCAAAAACACCCCCCGAAACTTTTTTCTGCGTACGTCCCTGCTCCGTACGTTAGCGTCAGAATATAAACCCCCATGGAAATTCCTATAATTAGGGAATGCTAAATAATATTATTGTAAATTTTTTTTATAGACATAGTAAACAAGTCAATAAATATCGTTCTCATTGCGTCTGAAGTCCAGATAGTCAACGTAACCACAACTCCCCACTCGGTAATCACTTTGACAAAATCTAAGAATTTATTTTCAGAAATATTTTCCGATAGGTGAAGCCACGAAATATATATAAAAATATATATATAGTAATGAAAAAAAATTGATAAACAATAATTTAGATAAATAAGTACGTAAATGTTCTAAAAATATCAAATATGCGTATAATTAACAAAAACTAAATAAAAAGCTAATAAACTGACACTAAAGTACCAAAAAAGCATTTATTTACGAATATCATAAGAAAATGCAAAAAAAGCAAAATCAAAATTGTAAATTTGAACTCTGTGATGTATGAATCGAATTTTGTTTTTGATTAGCTATGTCCTGGAATACTAAGAAAGAAAATGCAAATGCTACAAAATCCTAGCCCTACTTATAAGTTATAATCAATCCTATTACCTAAATAAAATGATTTTCACCTTGCAAAAACACATTACACGTATGTAATACGTTAATACCTCAACCTCCCTCAAATGTAAATCAAAATGTACTCCCTAGCTGTAAGATATACTTGTAAAACGAACAGGCTCATGACGCAAGATGTTGAAGCCTAAAATCCAATGGAAAAAATGCATATTTTAAGTTTTAAAGGCATATTTCAAAGCATATTTTGTCAATTTTGAGTGCATAAATGTATGCTTATTTAGGCATTTTTTAGGGCATGAACTTACGAACCTTGATTATGTATATTTAATATATTCTGTGTATTTCCTGTTTATAATATATTCAAAACACCGACTGGTCCACGATCAGACTACACAATATATAACAATATATAACCAGACTTGGTAGATGGTTCATAAATGCGCACATGTTATCATATTGTTTATTGACTGATAAGAACAAACGGTCACGTGTTAATATGTAGCTTGCGATTTACCGCAGAACGAATTTATAGCAACCGGTTATACCATTTTATTATGTCGCCCTCGCACCGTTGTGGTTTTCAATGATGAATGTTCTTCTTGTCGTTTGAATTAAAAATTGGATTAATAATGATGGTTGACTGATGTGGATAAACGTAACTCCGTAATTGTATTCTTAATTCTGTTTGAATTTATATTTTTGTTTTCGCTTTTATCTCGTTTTATGCGTCGCAAGTCGCAATGAATCGTCCACGGTTTCCTTTCTGCCACAGATGTAAGACAAATTACTATGTCTCCGGAGGTAATTGAATCATATTACGGTGCCTATCCGTATTTGTCTTTAACTGCAGTGCTTACATTAATGTGTAGTTTTTTATTACAAATTATAATGTGTACTGTACACATTTTTTTGTGTGATCTGTAAAAAGATTTCTTTTTTTGAAAACATTTTATGTTTGTGTAACAGTGTATTGTAGCTATGTTTGTATTGAGAAGATTTTAGTATTGACTAAATTATTTTTATAACCATGCAATAATTTAAATAGTATTAGTCAATTAGTACCGTGATCTATTTACCATATTTTGATGAAAAGACAAAATAATAATATTGAAATATAAAACATCTGACATTTAGTATAAAGATATTTTGGGTTTCATTTTTCTCAAATCCTTATTTACATAACTGTTTTATTGAACTTAGAAAAAATTTACTTTTGTAAAGATTATATTGAAAAATTACCTATTGTAGCAGTAGTATTTGGAAATATAAATTGTTAGAAAATATTTTATTTTGGTGTAAGCGATTGTAATAAAGCTGTTTTTAAGAGTTGTGAAACATGTTGACGTTCAACCATTGATAATATTGAAATCTGATTTATATTTTTCGTGATTAATTTTAGATTTGTATGGATTCAAGATACCTATGTTATTAAGCTGTGGACATGATATATGCAGAAGTTGCACAAAGCTTCAATATAAGAAAGATCAAAAAATTATTTGTGGTATTTGCAGTGCTGATAGCGAGTATGAAATATTTTTAAGTTAAATGTTATGCTAAGTTATTTGATTCCTTATTAATTAATATTAACTAATTTTTTATTTTTAAAATATGTTTATTGCAATTATAGAATTAATAGTTATGATCAGTTAAATGAAATACCTGTACATTACTATTTAGTCGGTAAAATATGGTGCCTAACGTCCCAAAAACAAAATAAAATGAGACGTGATATTTGTAACTTAAACTTGACAAATTTAATTAGCGAGTCTTCAAAAAAAGTCAAAAGTTAGTAATTAATAATTTTCTTTGTTATAATGGTTTTATTTATTTTATTTTATTTGTATAGAAAATTGTCAATTGTGTCATAAGTATGCAAGCATTTTTTGTCCGCAATGTAATGATGTCTTTTGTAAAGTTTGTTCTGAAAAGGTACCTAGTTATTTCCTACTGAATAATATTAAAGTTTTAATTTGTATTATTATTATTTTATTTATATTTTTAATTTTCTAGGTTCATGTGGATAATGAAATTATGTCTCATCATGATCTAGAAAAATTAGATGACATTCATCTAGAACCTCCAGAATACAAATGTGATATACATTTAAAATTAATTGAATTTATTTGTGTACCATGTCAGTTACATTTGTGTTCTACGTGTGCTATTAAAGACCACCGACTACATGATATTCAACCATTGGAAGATTATGTAAGGATTATTATTATTTATAGATTTAATTAAATATTTTATAATTTCTACATCATTATTCAAATTAAGGAAGTATATGTTCCAATTCTTTTATTTAATTTTTGAATGTAAAAGATAGTATAATTTATTGAAAATCTACTCTTCTTTTTTTAACCTGTCTTAGAGAATCCAAATATATAGAGTTAACTATGAATAAAGTCTATTATTTTCACACCTTCACATGATTTGATTAATTTTGGTACATTTTTTTAATAAGTATTTGAATATGTTATATTGACTAGACTAAATATTTTAAGAGATTAATTTTAAATTATTACTACAATCTTCAAGTTCTCATGTCTTATTTATAAAAAAAATATTTAATTTCTTCTATCTAAAAATTGTGCATACATTAATGATTTTAAAACATATCTCAAAAAAACTCTTCTCTGTTGTTCATTTTGTTGTTGTATATTTACTCATTATTGTATAACTAGTATTACCAATTAGAATTGTATTATTATCAAGTATTTAGTCAATAGTCTCTATAATATATTAGTTTTACACTTATACAATAATATGTAAATATACAACAAAAAATTAAAGAACAGGGAAGAGTTGTTATGAGATAAGTTTTATAATCTTGTTTTGAAATTAATATTTAATTAAATCTAATTGTAAATATAGTTTAAAAATAAATCTGTGCATTTGAAGTATTCAATTATTTTGTTCTTACAATATTTTAAAAATCATTATTTTTAATTGTCTAAAAATGTTCTTAATTTTCTTTATTGTGCATTAATAAATATTTTAATACCATTTATTATTCATATTTTTTAGAATAAGACAAAACAAGAATGCTTAAATGAATATACATTAAGAGGCGACAATTTAATAAGAAACTTAGAAAATTGTAAAAATGTGAGTATTGTTATTTCAAAATTACTTATTAGTACTTAGTAACTTATAAATTTAAAACCATGTCTCCTAAATTATTCATTATTTATATTATATATTTGTATTATAATAGACTTAAGTATTTACCACTCAAGTAACAAATGTTATTTTCTTAGAGATCTTAAGAATAAGGATTAAACATTGCTGTAGTATTTATACTAGTGTATTGGTACTTAATTAATTTTTTTTCTTACACTTTGTTGTAAAAAATCTGGTTCTATAGTCTCATATATTGTCTCTTAAAAAAATATTCTAGGCCTTAAATGTTTAACTTCAATAATGCTTAAAATGTATACTTATAAATATCCGAAACATGCAAGTAAAATTTTGAAAATTATATAATATATTTGAAGTCCATGGGGGTAGGGCGAATGCCCTATTTTTTCCTCTCTGGGTGTCCATGCCAACTTATACTTTGTATTTATATCCGTTCAACTATGTATTAGTTATTACTTAAATAATTGGTTTACGATTATTATAAATGTAATATAAATATTTAAAATCATAACTGATAATATGAAACATTTTATAGTATAGACTGTAAATGACACAAGGTAGGAATTATTTCTGAATTTGGGAATTTATATGTTAAATACTTATATCTATTGAAAATTTGGAAACAATACTATTTTTATACCATTGTTTAAGACCATCATCGTATTTAAAACAGGCAATAATTTTCATCTGCTAGTCAAGTTTGGTTTAGTATTCAAGCCATTATAAATAATGAAAAATATAATATTGATTATTCTAAAATGAATAATTATTGTTCGTCATTTTTAAGTTGTTACCAATATGGATTTATACCTAAACGATCAGCCTTTGTAATTTAGCTGTTGTCAAACATTTAATACTTCAATAATTTGAATTCAATTCACAGGTAGATGTAATTTACACAGATTTTTCTAAAGCTTTCGACAGTGTAAACCACAAATCGTGATTAAAAAATTACATAATTAATAATCATTCGACTTCTCTGGCTATCTATTTTCTTGGTTTTGTTCTTTTCTCTCCAATCGTGTCATACAAGTCAAGCATTGAAATTTCAAGTCCTTTAGCTTTAATGTTCCACAAAGTGATAATTTGTCAATACTTCTTTTTAACTCTTTCCGGCACGAGAATTTTAATAAAAAAAAATACCCTACTTGCACACAAATTGAAATTTTTAAAAATTACTTTTATTTTAGGAAAATTTAACTGTTTTTACATTAACATATTACAAAAAAACAAAAATTTTAATTTTAAGTTCTGTGGTAGGTGGGATGACATGTGTCCCTCCGTGCATGAATGGGATAGACCTGAAAAAAATTTTAAATTAAAATTTTTTTCTTATATACATAGAAGTTAATTAAATCATACTTTTTATTCATTGTGGTATTCGGCAAAACAATTCCTGGTTTTCCCTAAGCATAGAGGAACTTCACAAATTGAACATATCCAGTCGGTTCTTACTTCTTTTAATTTTGAACTGCAATTGTTGCATCTTCTCCTCGTTGACCTTTGTGGTTGATGTGACGACTGTTCTAAACGGACTTCTTTTGGTACTGCCGGACTTCCTTTTTTTAAACGCTTAGGTGTTACAGGCGAATCTGATGAACTGCGGCGTTTTTCAACCAAAGTTTTAGCCACCAGCTCTCTAGATACTTCACGACGAAATTCTTTCATACACATATTTTCGTTTGTTATGTCGTTGTACAGAATACGAGCATTAACAATTGTTGCATCAAAGAAAAAGAAAAAAATACGGTGCCACCATTTTTGACTCTTCCTATCGATTTGATAAGTTTTTTTATTTTGATCGAATTTATCAACACAATTCATTTTAGAATTATAATCTTGAATTACAAATGGGCATGGAACCATGGTTATAGTTCCATCTTTTGCCTTACGTTTTACTTGGGTTACATTTTTAGGATCATGGAAATTTGATAATAAATTTACGATCCTTTTATCTTTCCACTTTATAATAGATACATCATTTTGATCACTTATTTCCCAATCATAATCACCAATTTTTAATGTTGAATCCGGTTTCATTTTTGGTAAATATTTACGTGATGAATTAATTGTTCCACAGGCATGGATTCCTTTTGTTTTTAAATAATTTAATAAAGGGACACTTGTAAAATAATTATCCATGTACAAGCAATGGTTTTTATTTTGTATGGGTAATGACAATTTTTTTACAACACTACCTCCAAGATCTTTTTGAACAACATTACCAACTTTACCAATATAAATATCGAAATTCCATAAATACCCTTTTTGGTCTACTAAAGACCAAACTTTATAGCCCCTTTTTATGGGTTTCTTGGGCATGTACTGTTTTAAAGTGGACCTTCCTTTAAACTTGATCATTGATTCATCAACTGCGACTGTACGGTGTGGATTGTAATATTTTTGGAAATTTTGTTTGATTTTTGTTAAAAAAGGTCGTAATTTAAAAAGCTTATCATATCCAACTTCTCCTCTTTTTGGCATCAATACATTGTTATTTATGTGTAATGTCGAAAGTAACCACCCAAAACGATTAACTGTCATTAAACGACTGATATATGAGTCATGGAGATCTGGAGAAGACGACCAATAATCTCTATAGCTTGGCATACGTTTAATACCCATTAACAAATTCATACCAAAAAAAGTCTTTAACTCTTGAGTATTAGTATGAGTATAAGGTTTTCCAGTTTTCTGACTTCTATGAAATGAGTACAAGTTTGTTTTTTCTACTAACATGTCAATTATTTCATCAGAAAATAAATAATTAAAAACTGAAAAAGGTGTATGGCAGTGAGTTGTATCCACATAATCACTAGGCCCTTCTAAACTTATAAAATCTGACAATGGAGTCCAAAATGAAGTGAGGTTTTTTGACCAATTTGGGGGTGTAAATTCAAATTCCGGTATATAAGTTACATTTTCATTAATAATCGGCGTAATATTTTGTGCGATGTTTTTTTCAGTTTTAGATGGTGGTTCGAAAAGTGCACGAGAAATTGTTTTTTTCCTTTTATTTATAAGATTCACACTATTTTTTACGGTAGTAGAAACTAAAGTATCGTTTGAATTAAATTTTAATTTATTTCGAGTTTTTTTTGGACTGGGTAATGTCAAAACATCACCATTATTTAAACATAATATTTCAACTAACTCGTTACCTTCTTCGTTTTCGTCAGATGAACTACTTTCAATGACTTCAATTGCTTTTTGCTGTGGTGGTAAATAATCTTGGTCATCAAAATCATCAACATCGGTGAGACTATTGTCGTCAGAAGGTATATCTTCAAAAAGAAAGTCCACAATACTATCTTGGTTTAAATTAGAATCCATGATGACTACAAAAAGTGTTAGGAATGAAATGAAGCGAAAACGACCTAACCGGCACCACGGGTTAAAATTCGTCCCACCACAAAAACCGATTTATTGTGAAAAATAATAATTATTTTTCGTTATTAGTTCACATACTCAAAATATACAATATTATTCGTATAATAAAATAACTTTGGATTAATTCCACGAACGGAAACGACTGTAATGAACAAATTAATAGTTTAGTCGGAAAAATTAACTGTAGGCACAATCGAAATAACATTTTCGTATACAATTCGTAGAAAAATATAGATAAATCATGATTTGGTTTTAAATTCGATTAATAACTGTATACACAAATATATAAATGGAACAGGGAAAAATAATATCCATTTATAGTATGAGAAAAAAATAGGTTTAGAGGTGGGTTATTTTTCGTACCGCCATGCTGCAACGGTCGGCGTTTTGGTGGGATATACGTTGTCCCGCCGTGCCGGAAAGAGTTAAATATCTTCATAAATGATATTCCAAATGTAATTAATAGTTATATTTGCGGATGACCTTAACTCGTAAAAACAATTAATTCTCATGATGTGATTGACTTAATAATATCGATAATAAATGTAAATTTATGTATTTAATTTAACAAAAAAAACCCATCAACTTAATGTATACCATTTCTAATTAAAATATTGAACTTCTATCAATTCCTTATGCTTTATTTCTTAGAAGTTTAATATACATAGGATATTTAATAGACTTCTGGATGATATATATGAATTTGTTCTATAAATAGCTAATCTTTCTCTACTTAAAGAAAGAAGCACACTATTACCATGATTTTGATGTAAAATCAATGCTATTAATATCAACTAGCTTTAAAATAAATTACTCTAATACATAGAATAACAAATTATATGTCAAAAGTCAAGGTAATTCCAATATTTTAGATTTTAAAAAAGATTTCTTTCTTTCTAGATTTCTCATTTTTATTTTCTCTTCTAAATCCTACCCTTACTACCCTACAGGTTATAGCTAATGGCTATAGTTACCGAAGCATAAAAAAAAATGAATACAACTACTTATTGAAATAAAGAATAATTTTTATTATATTTAAAATTGCTTAAATACAATTTTGATCTTTGGTTTTTGATACAACTGTATACAAAAATGAGCATTTGTAGACCAAAACATTTTGACAATAAATAGTAGGATTATTGGCTTAAACTTATACATATTTACAATTTAATTATAATTCTTATCTATTATTGCACATAATATATTCAACTTAATTTATGATAACAACTCCCTTTTATCTTATAGTTACATGTTTATATTTTAGTATATATTAAATAACATAATGAAATATTTATATATAAACATGAAATAAATCTTGGCACAAATTGTTATTTTAATTTTATTATATTTTTAGTATTTTAAAATATAATTAAATTAATTAAATAGAGATTTGAGTTCTATTGAAACTTCCTACTTCAAAAAATTTGTATTAGAATTCAAAAATGTTTAGTAAGAAAATTAACCAACCTTAAAATAGGGTATATTTCAGTTGTTAACCTTTAAATGTATCAATAATCCATGTATGTAATTAAAAAACTCAAAAAAATAAACTATTTAAATGTTCATATAAATTAAAACCTAACTTAATTTATTATTTCTAATAATCTCTAATCTGATTATTGTCTTTGAATAGTTGAATAGCTTATTATTTTAATTTGAGCTCTTTACAAAATGTAATATTGTTCTAGTAGTTTAAATTATATTTTATAAACATAAATAAAGTATATATTTTTTATACTTATAATGGCACATTTTTAGGCCTGATAATTTTCAAAATAAATATTAGACTATATTGTATGTCAACATAAGTAAATTACTTAAGTTTCATTGAGCTTTTTTCTGTAATTATTATTATTATTAAAATTACCTACTAAAAATGTATACATTATAATTTGCCATAAACTCAGAGTTCATACCTTTGATATAAAAATTATATAATGGTCCTTAATTAAGTGTCTACATCGAGTAATTGTTGATACGGTGTTCTAACTGTATCTGGTTCGACAGTAGTTATATTCATTATTTGCGGCATTGGTTCTCTTTGTTGGCTTTTCTTATGTTCTGTTTCTTTAAATTTATCTTCTAAATATTTATCTACCAAAGGTCCTTCAAAGTCCTCTGGAAAACTGGGCTTGGAAGGTATTATATATTTGTATAAGCGTTCGTTTAGCACATAAAGTTGGGCTGTAGTATCACATTTTACATTAAACCACCAGTCACATGTTAGTGAAACTTGATTGAATATGGTTCCATTTGGACATAAAAATGATGCTTGACCGCCATTTAGGTCACAGTAATGCCATACCTAAAATTAAATATTCATGTGTTTTAATTTATTTTTTAAAATTATACTTTCACTTATTTTATATTATTTCCTTAGACTCTTTACTTAAATAATAAAAAAAAAATATTTAATAATTTAACTTGTTTAAAAATGTAGGTATTTTTTTAATTTTCTGGTAAATATCTTGGGCAGTTATAAACTTATAACTATATATCTAGAATCAGGGTTTTATGTTTGTATCTAGGTATTTAATGAGTATGAGCTTTGATTAAATAGATAATATAAGAAATAATCATTTTATAGTGATGTACAGTGAAACCTCTGAATAGCAGACACGTTCGGCCACTGAAATGTCGTCCACTATTTTGAGGTGTCTACTATTCAGAGAGGGTACATTTTTTAAATTCATAAAGGGTAAATGTGTAAAAGGAAAAAATATAAACTAGGTTAAATTAAATTAATGTTTTATGATATAAAAATATGTATAAGTATGTATGTAAATTAATAAAAAAAATCATAGGTACATACATAAATATTGAAAAAAATTTATAAAAAAGGCATAGGTACATAATTCAATAAAATTTCATGATGAAAGAAAATTGGTCAACTAGACTTGTTTATAATAATCCAATTTCGTTAATACGTTAATTTGCCAAAGTTACAGTAGAAGAGAAAATAATACTGCTTCCTACCTCTCTGGATATTGAGGATATTAAAAAAATGTCGTCGTAATCATGTCTTATCGTCCCATAACGACTTAAATGAACGAGTTTGTTTTCGTCGTTCTAGTGAGAGCGCGTTTTTCTGTTGTCGTTTTGTTATAATTTTTAAATTAAAATTAAAATAGGTGTCTGCTATTTGGAGGTTTTTCTATTGAAAAGTAATGAAAATGTTCCCGAGCCCAAAAAATCGTCGATATTGAGAGGTGTCCGTAAGGGAAGGTTTCACTGTATATCAATCTTTAAGAGAACACGGCAGAGTAAATAATAATTCTTTACCTAACAATATTGACAAAACTTATCATAATAATTGTGGTATTCAAAAATGAGTATTTATCTTTAAATATAATTTGGGGAAAAAATCATCTTGCGAAATCTAATATTTAAAAATAAATTATTAGTATAAAATAATGTTTAATACTTGACAATGTGTTTCTGGATCTCCAAAGAACCCCTTGTATCTTTGAGTTTTGCAATCAAAGCTAGTTTTTGGTATAACTGAGAGTAATGGATAATCTACACCAGGTCTTCCTTGATTTCCTTCATAGCTTGAATCATACTCGTCAATTGGATCTGGACGATGTACTACTGGCTTAACTTTTATAGGCCGTACTTGTTCATCTGCCTCATTTTGCAATATTTGTAGTACAGCTGACAATGTCTGTATACTAGAACCGATGTTCTCAGCTGTTATTTTATTTGATAGTCTATTTCCCAAATCATAATCATGTAACAGATCATTAAGTGCTCCATATTTATCTGTTGTTGTAGTTGCAGTTGGTGTTGTTGGCCTTTTTGGCTTAGGTCTTCTTAATTTTTTGGGTTTAGTTGAAAATATCTCTTGTTTTAGAGTTGAGTAATGAGTTGGTGGTATTGTTGGTATCGTTGGTAAAAACCCATGGTCATATTTAATTGGATTTGGTTGAATAATTGGTCTGGGACTTGTTTGAAGAATTGGTCTGGGGCTTGTTTGAATATAATCATAATAATAATTATATGTTTTTTCTGTTTGCATAGTGTATGGTATTTCAGTTGTTGGTACTACAATAGGTCTTCTAATTTTTGGAGAGCTAGGGAATCTAAGATATGCTGGCGTTGTATGTTGTTGAGGGTGTTGATTTGAAATTTGAAAGGTATGTTGATTTTGGTGTGGTGGTTTTTGTTGTGGTTTCCTTTCATTTTGGTTGTAAAAGTTATTAGTCTGAGGCCTCTGTGTATTTAGATTTGGGTTTAAATTTTGATTTTGATATTGATAATTTACATCATTGTCATTGTTGCCCACCACATAATATGTTACGTAAGGAACTAGGCGTCGAACACGTTCTGCTGTTGACAATGCTACATTAACATTTTGACTCTGCGACAAGTTTTGATTTCTCGTGTCTGCAATACAATAAAAGTTAAAATGTTATTGTTATAACTACTTATATTATTAGTCTTATTCTATAAACCAGTTTACCCATGGGCCAGGGTCTTTAACCTATGGATGACGTAAATATGTTTAAAATAACTAAAATGTTATACTCTGTCTACAAACACATCAACAGTATCAGTTACCTATATACAGGGGGAGTTTTTTCGCTCAAGTTTGGTTTTTATATTTTAATGTACAAGTTACCATAAGAGCTATGTTTTCCAAAACTTTTTTTTCATGCATTCTTAAGGTTTGTTTTTTTCAAATGGAAACACCATATTTTTTACGTAAAATTTTATTCAATTCGTTTTTTGATGTGACATAGTCAAAATTCAAACCAATACTTTCGGTTAGGTTAATTTAAATACGTTGATAATTATGGTGGTCATTAAATATTGAGTTGATATTTCTGCTAAAAAGATTGGAAATCCAAGACCAAAATCAAATTTAAAATATAGAAAAATTGAAGTTTTTTCATGTAAAAAGGTAAAACGGGCGCAATCGTGTTGCGCTGAAATACAGGACGCTCTTAAGTTGATATGAAAAAAGTTATAGAAAACAAAGGTTTTATGTTAACTTGAACAATAAAAAAATTCAAATTTAAGCATTTTTACCGCCAAAAAAGGGGTAAGCATGATTAAAAAATTAATTTTTAGTTTTAAAATTAATAACATTTTAAGTATTTTATATTTTTAAATTAAAAGCATTAATTATAGAATACATTGTATAGTCAATGTTAAAAGTCATAAGAATCTGTAAAGAAAGAATATTTGAGTCAAATCTTCAGAATTATCACTTAGTAAAATGGTGTAAGGTTGGTCGCGCGAAAAATATAAAAGCTATACAAGACTTGTTTTACAAAAGAAATACAAATCATTGGTTGGCAAAATGTTACGTAATTTTAAATGTTTTTCCTTTTTTCATCGTGGCTTACATTTATATTACTTAAGGTAATTTTTTGAGTTTGTACACTAAGAAATGTTGCTCTGTACATCTCATATTTTTCAACACTTAAATATAAATGTTTAGGCATTGTCACATGAGCTTTATGATTAGGCTGTAATGTTCTTTGAATTATTAATTATGTATTATGCGCTGTATTATAGAAATTATATTTATAAATGTGGATGTTCACAGAAAAATAACTATATACTATAAATATACTATATTTGTTTAATTTGGGTATAATGTTATACCTCACGTTATATTTACTCACAAACATGTCTATTGTCTTATACTAAAGAATAAATAATATAACTCCAATATTATTAGTATTATTTTTGACCTACATCGTGAAATATTACAGTTAATTACTAAAATGAATCGTAAGTTATAAACAATATTGAAACCAATGTTATAAATAATTGCAAAAAGTCGAAAAATCAAGTATATATATATTATATCAGGGTAAATGTGATCTTTTAATGATGTATGTGGAAATCTGTTTGATTTAAATTATATGTTTTAAACTTATATAAGTGGTAGATTCAATATTATTTTAGACATTAAAAAAATAATATAACCTAGAAGTCAATTTCATATAAATATGGCACCTGAATGTAGTATTATTATAGGACATAGGTGACTATTTCACAATTGGTTCACTAAAGGAATTTCGAATCATTTTATTCGCTATTGTCCATAAAACGTAAGTCGTGATTAGAAAATCTCGTCTATTTATCCTAGCATATTGCAAGTATAAATGACTGTATTCGATGCGTATGTATTTTTATCTATATACATTTAAATTTAAGTATTTGTAAGCCTGATGGCCGACACATGGTATTATACATTTCTGACGCTAAAATTAACCTTGTAAGACGCTTAAAATAAGATGTAAAAGGGAAATCGTATTGTGTCTACCTATGTTCATACGAGTAGTTTCAACTTCAACGAACCATATCAGTCTTATGAAATTATTTTAATTAAACTAGATGGTCAACATTATAACAATAATTTATACTGTATGATTATTTATCAAACACAAGATTTGATATCCGAATTATATTGAAATGTAATGAAAAACTAAGCAATATGGGTTGAATAATAGTTAGTATTACAACCGCAGAATAAAGTTAAATATTTTTATTATATCACAAAATATGGTTTATTAATTTTAGTAGTATAAAATAAATATGAATTACAATTGCTGTATTCCTAGAGAAAGTGCTGCCGTTTGTCTGTCTATATGTGTCTTGAATTCGTAATTAATCACGACTGCTGTTTGTATGCCAAAGTGATGGTTTCTGACCATTTTTTTGTACGTATAATTCAATTTTACGTTATGAAACGAATTATAAGTAATAGAAAAAATACACGTTGAACTGGAAATAAAACTAGTAGTATAGGTGTCTTCCTATATTGGAACCTTACATAACTGAAAATTACGTTTGCAAATAGGTCCATCTTATTTTACATGTAATATTATTTTTCATAGTGTGATTTTCTTATTTTCGCACAGTATTCCTTTTGCGTAACATTCCTAACAAATTTATGAGGCAATCTAGAATTCATCTTATTAGGATTTTACGTGTGTAGTATTGATAGACTTATAGCTGTGAGAATAAGTACTTTAAAATTATTACAAATGTACCATGTCATATAATGTGTATAATATTGTATTTATGTTTTATTTTTAATCCGTTTGATAAATATATTGCTAAAAAATCTATTTTGAATTTTTGTATGTAGTATAATATTTCGATTTTTTTTTTTCATTATTATAGTAATAAGTAATAACTAATAATAAAAGTTTCTGTATCATATTAATTAAATTCATCTTTTCAATACCCAACTGTTTAATATCCATAAATACTAATTATATAAGTGAGAATCGATTAAAAATTGTTTTACTTTTATTAAACTTCCACAAATTAAATTGTGGGGAAATAGGTTATGCTGAGCTAAAAAAAACTAGCGGTTATTTGAAGTTTTTCAGAAAACTATAGGAAATGCATTTTAGTGCCTCAAAATTAAATCTCCTCAAGTAAATTCTAGCATTTTAAGAATGATTTGTATTGCTTCTAAATTTGTTCAAGTGATGGTTATATATTCCTTCTGAGTACATTTTAGTTATTTACTCATTTAAATGTATTGTGTAGTATGTTTAACGGGTTAAAATTCGTATTTAATAGTTATAACTTTCATGGAATTGAAATTGGTTAAAAATATTACTAATAGATTTAGATAGTTTGTATCACTTTAAAGTGTTGATTAAAGATTATTTATTAGATATTTAGTTTTTTTTATGGTTGTTTTAAAATTATTATAGTTAAAATGGGTGTGATTACCTATTGCATTAAATAACTATAGTTTCATGATCAGCTATTCTGTATTAAAGTATGTAAATTAATACCTTGACATCTTATTACCCTTTTATTAATTATTTTTATTTAAATATTTGCTTTACTGGTAGGATAACATTATTATTAGCTTGTAAATAAATAATTAGCATAGCTTTCAATCATTTTTCATTGTTAAGATTAGTTGTTCTCGTAATAAATTTAACACTTATGAAATACATTTATTCTACATAATAATTAATGGTTATGTTGTTATGGACTCAGGTAGTGTAGGGGTGTTACTCTTATTGTTTAACTTAAATCTATTGTATTTAATGTTATCACAACTACTTTACGCTCTAATAATCATAAAGCTATTAACTTGTATTTAGTATACTCGTATATACATTATAATTTTTACATAGTTCAGATTTCGAACTTCAGAATAAATAATTGGTATTGGGTTCTTCGGTATCACGATCACGAATGAATACTTTTTTGATCCAACTATAAGTATTTTTTTTATAATTTAATTTTTTATTACACTATTGCATTCCGAGTAGAATAACAGAGTGTGAAGTTGTCCACGGTGTGTTTAGAATCTATTACATTTCTTCAAATGTTTGATTTAATCGAATACTATGTAGGTATATATATATATATACAAGAAATCATAGTTATGACTTATGAGTTATGAGTAATGACTTTCCCGATATTTTTGAAGCATTGAAAAGGAAGTGATTTACAAAATAAGTTTTTTCATTTTCATTTAAGTACTGCTTATAATCATTTTTCTCATGAAAAATGTTATCATTGCTTTTAAATTAAAATTATTAAAATTTATTGTTATAGCTTATACTTCGGATCTTCATAACATCACGTATCTTTATTATGTCTATATACTTTTAAAATATTAGTTAATTATAGATTTCTTAATTTTGTCCTAAATTTATGTTGACTTGACAATGGTACATCAACTAAGATCATTCTATTGTTTTCCCACAGAAAAACTTATTTCACAATTTTTCATAACCTATAAATATTAACTGATATTAAAAACAATATCATAATTTATAGAATTGTAAACTATTAAAAAATACAATTTTAATGATCTTTCATTTTCAAATTATAAATTTTGTGCTAAAAACTCCGAAATACATAGTTTCTTCTAAAAACTTGAGTTATGCAAATTTTATTTGTTTTTTATTTATTGAAAATTTAAGTATTTGACATATGTTTATAAATGTATAATATGAAATATATATTTATATAATTCACCATACCTGTATTTATACTCTGCGCGAAGTTGTAACACAACAACAGAACACTGTAAAACGCGATAGTACCGTGCGCGTCCATCTTGTATATAATACTGCAGCGGTCATGCAGTATTCGATCAGATACCACTGTCCGAGAGTTGAAGACCTCCTCCTTAAGCTTTGTTGTAGTGAATGGGAAATGGTGGATTCGAAAATAATAAACAATCTATAGAAATGTTAAGTTATGTAATTATTAACTATATCGGAGAATTTATTTAACTATCAAAACTGTCCTTAACACCCGTAAAGTATTTACATTGAATAAACCAACGTAATATTATTTTATACATTTTAAATTTATTTATGGTTATTTTTTATGTAAATTATGTTAACTATTTTGTTATTTAAACGATTTTGTTAAATGAAGCCTCCCACATTGACATCTTGATTATTACAGAATTACATTTATTTAAATTAAATACATTTACATTGCGGTCAATATTCCTTCATATTATTTTATTAATTTTAAAAAAATAATATTTTTTAAAATTGTAGGTCCATTGTTTTAATCACATTGACCGTTAACTTTTATTTAAAAACGCCAAAATGATAAAAAATATTTCTAGTATATATCACTTTCAGACTTTAATTTTCTATATTATGTATATTATTTCAGTTCTTTTTTTGATTCTTTATGTAATTAAAATTGTGTATTTAATTTTTTTTGTTGGATCAAGTAAAACTGTTTTATACATTATGGTATAATCTTCCAATTTTGACTTCAAAAATAAAATACGAATTATTTTATGTATTTTCAGGTTATAATAAAAAGTGGGAATATTTTGTTTTAACAGAAATGTAGAGATTTTAAAGGTATGATAGTTTGGGCAGTTTATGAATATGATAGGCAATCAGTCAATTGTATTCGGAAAAATATATGGTATATTATTATTATTATTATCTGCAAGAGTTTTACCTAATACATCAGTTATTTTCTATGAAATTAGTAAAAATGTAATAATAACAATAGCCTAATTTACGTATAATTATTACAAATTAATTTTTAGTTTTAATACATTTTTAATTACATTATTTCTTTATTTTTTATTATTAATCATTATTAATAAAAATAAGTAAGTACAACCTTAAGCTGTAGGTACTATCCTTGAAGAATTTCGTTTTACTATTAATTTTCAAAATTATTTTAATTTAAAATGAATCACTACTAAGATTTCAAAGTAATAATTTTTAACAAGCGTCAGACAGTAGTTATGATTGGTGATTATTAAACATTGACATTTACGTATACCTAGAAAGAATTTTAAAAAGGTAGTTTTTGTATTTTAGTATTACATTTTTTAATACTTCTTTGTGATGTATATGATTTTAATTTAAAAAAGTTATTATTTTTATTAAAGTTACTATTAATTGCTTTCAGAATTATTTTTTTATAGATTATCATATACTCGTATTTAATTAAAATACACAATAGAAATTATTAAATATCAATTTTAACTGGAGAATACACTCTTATGGCAATAAATCTTAATTTATTTGGAGTGTGTAAAAAATATATGATATAACTCATATAACTGATTAAAAATTTGTTCGTGAACGCTAACTCAAATTATATTCAGTAAAAACAAAAAATTAATATTTTTTTAAAATTAAATTTCTAGCACCATCTAACTGATGTAACTACCTACACATATAACATGATTTTTAATGAAAAAATCGAATTCAGCTAACCGTAAAGTGCAGTATAAATTATGCGCTTTTCAGTATTTTATTGATATGAAATACATAGTGCTACATCGTTCTTCTAATAAGATGTTACTCAGGCTTTACTGTTTCTATTTCTTCAAAGCACGTAATAGGAAATAAATTATTTCTCCATATTTTCACCATAGAAAATTTTTATTTAAAAATTAATTATTATCTAATCGAAAGAAGTACTTATCTGTGTCTAATTGATCCTCTAGTTTTTCTTTCAATTTTTTAAAATTAAATTGACATAAAAACTTATTCGCTATTAGATTGCAGAACGTATTAATGCGCCGCTGTCCTCATTTAAATTATTATAATTTGTAATATTATGTTTCCTAAGTTATTTTAGTTGCTTTTATTTATATACAAACATTATGGCTATGTTCTATTCCCAACTTTAAATTTAAGAGTTATTACTACTATTTACATTATTATTTTGATTGATATCATTTTACCATAATTTAAAAAAAAAACATAAATACTTTGGCATTAAGTTAGATCTAATCAAAAAAACTTTAAAAAAAAAAACTATTTCAATCAAAAACTTGTAAATAATGAATAGATTTTTCAAACATATATTATATAGATATTTAGATACATGCAGGTCGTTAGTTCCGGTTTATAAATTAATATTTCATATAGTCGTGTTTAAAGGATTTCACTGTTATAGGTTAGCTCGTAGTTACGGTATAGGTCCATTTTCTAAGAATTCAGTATAATTTGTATGATGTTAAAATGAAAGTAGTTGACAGTAAATACCTAACACATCACAAAGAACATAATAATATTATCTATATACAGTTTTCAGTATAATTTATTAAAGAATACAAATACTGTAAAACATGAACGTATAAACATATTTTTATGCATAGTAAAAAAATATTTGTAATTTTACAAACTTGAATGGTGAGTAATTTTTTTTAGACCTGTAAATGATATAATGTTAACATTCAATATTGGTACCTAGGTTCAATAATGATTGATAGTAAAATTGTTATCCTTGTTTAAATAGATCTTAACTTTAAGGTATTATTATATTTAAAGATAAATGGCAGCCATACAGTATTAAGGTTTATTTATTTAAAATTTTCTTTGCAGTTATTCATTGTTTAAGATCATTCTTCTGCTATACCTGTATATAAATATGCAAATTTATAAGTTTCTAAGTAAAAAAATTAATAATAATCTAAAACCCATTTGCACCATTAAGCAGTTAATACCATATCGATAATTACTATTGAAGTAAATTACGTCGTGTTGGGAAACTTTATATATAAATGTATTTAAGTGAAATATCGATTGATTACTTCTTTGTTCTGTATTACTTGTAAAATTTGTTTAAAATTAAATGTACATACAATACAATATATAGCATTATACATGCATTTAAAAATATATTATATATGTATTTCAATCACAAAACGCCTGTTAAATATTGAAAGGATCATTAAACTTTATTTTTCATCGTATTCATCATTGTCCTTCATTGGAGCAAAGGTTAACTTATGGGAAACAATAGATGGTATACGTCATGCACGGATCGTTGTGCGATGTACCTTAATGCCTGTAAAAATAGAAGTGTATATGTATCATGTGATCGAGTTATAAAATAAGGACAAGGACAACTCGATTTAATATTGCATCGAGTGACAATATATACGAGGTGAAGTCGTTCATCCCGAACAATTATTAATATTATTGAATAACAATGAAAAATATTTACACAAAACCCGTTTGATACGTTTAATACGGGTGGTCCTTAAGGTACGATTGCAAAGTTCAATGCACTTTTTGACATTTTTTTCATTACACTTTATACACGACCGTGTATAATGGCCAATAACAAATCAATCCACAATACAAAATATCACAATCATTTTGTCACGTATTAAATACCTAGATCGTATTACGATGTTTTGTTACGTGATGATGTCCAACTGAAGATTGTGCAAAATTCCATTTTAAAAACTAATCTTATCAGTAATAGAAAGTTACGTTTATTTCACCTTCATATATCTTTTTAACGTTACGTCGTGAGCTTTCAGCTCTAAATCCTATTAATGTTATAAATAAATCAGTACTTACTATACCTACCATAACTTATATGTTTTACTTTCAATCGCGTGTTGTACCTATTATCAACATTATTATTAATAGCTTTGCAAACCCGTTAGTTTTATTTTGTTACGAGTTTGAGTTTGATAATTAAGAATGATCAATATTCTTAATGATTTTCATTAAATACATGAGAAATCATATGACTATAACATCCGATCACGCTAAACACTCAATATTATTGAAAATCTTTTTTTTAATATTTGTCAAAATATAGCTAAGTTATGAATATATAGGTAAATAGGTTTATCATTAACTTATTGAGAAAGTGTTGCTGTACAGTGATACAATATGTCAATATTTGAATAAACACTTACGTAAAATTTAAAATAGGGTGTGCAATATGCATTGATTTATCAAATATGTATAGTGGAGTAACGTTTTTAATTCTAAATACTTCAAATTTAAACCTTGAGTGTTAATTTTAAATAATCTTTTAAATAATACACAATTATATATATTTTCTGTGTCATTAAAGTCGAAACGTATTAAACCAGAATGATAATTAAACGAAATTATTTATGAAATCGAGAGTTAACTTTCTCGTTAAAATGGCCAGCTGGACCTCTTCATATAATGTGTGATAATGTTGTGTGAACCGAATTCTGGGAGTTAGTTAATGATCCGTTCACTTTCGTTTTTACAACTAATTCATAAAATACCTTTTTTATATTATTTTACATAATCATATACTTGTAATACCCAGGCTAGAACAATATAACTTCTAGGTTGTCTTCGAATCCGCAAAAAAACATGAAAAGTAATGAAGATCTGTTCATGTATTATATAAGTCTGTTATTCTCTGGAGTTATAATTTTTAAATTTTTTATTTCTCGTAAACAAAATAATATTAAAACATACAGGAAGAAAAATTGACAATAAATAAGAGTGAAAGTAATAATAGTCGTTGTTTGTGTTTAATTATTTTTTAATGTTTTAAAAACTGGTCTTGACATTGATATCTGATTATTTTAGATTTTCGCCCTTGAGTCTCTTTATCGGTGAAAGTAGTATATGGTTTGGTAATAATTTTTGCGAATTTATTTAAATTTTAACTGATAATTCGAGTTGCTTGTCTTGCAACTTAAGCTTGATATTCACTTATCTATTGTAATTGATCAGTGCCATAAACTCATATATTTATATAACTATTTGAAGCATTATTTTAAATGGTCTTTTAAATCATTTTACTTAGTATTTCTTTTCGTAGAGATAATTTTTCTTTCTATTAAACTGAATTGAATCCGACTGCTTTGCATTTGTAATGTGTTAATAAGTTTGATTTCTCTATTAAAAATAATCACTATTTTAGTCTTAGTTTAAAGATGATTGGAAGTAGAGATTCAGTGATTGTTTTATCTGATCACACAATATATTTAAACGTTATTTGTCCGACGTTGATCTTCTGGTGGGATGAGAAGTTTAAAAAAAAAATTTTTAATTTTTCTGTCGCAAAATATATTCTATATTAGTTTTTTTAAATTTTCATGTTTTTTTCTTTTTTTGAGAATAAATGACTAAATCGAAAACATGGGGAATTCAATTAAAAAGGAATATCGAAATTAATTTTAGTTTCTAAACTTGAACTTTATGGTTATTATTTATATTATATTTAAATTAAAAGATTAAAAAAATGTACGTTTATTATTTTTACATTTTACCAACTTTCTATTATTACCTACGATAACTGTTTTTATTCCACTTGGTTTTGCACGAATTATGAAAGATTCAACCATTGAGGTTCCCATATCAGTATGTATACATGTCACTTTTATAAGTATTTATATGTTAGATGTGATCATATGGAACTTTGTCAGTACTTGTCCTAGAATTTTTATTTTTTCAATTTTTAAAATTTGCAAGTATAAAGTCGTCTTCAGAGTTGGGCATTTATGATTTGACGTCTGGTTTAAAAAAAATGTAAAACCATGAATTGGTAGTAATGTACTGTTTTGTTGGGACGTAAAAAAATAATTTCGTTTACTTTTTGGCCCCGAAAAATCTACATTTGGGGCGCTTACTCTCTGTCCCGAGGCTCTATATTCGTAATTATAATACCATTAAAAGAAAGTATTAATATACAACCCCGTATGTGCTGAATGTCTGCTACTGTCTGTTTCGTGTTTACTAATATAGATAAATAAAACTGATTACTGATCAGTAGTTATATTTATTCCCTTGTCATGAAAATAATTAATTAGAGCAAAACAAGTGTATATCCGATCCGGGTTATAAGTTAATGTTAATAGAGAAAAACATAGTTTTAGAAATAAATAATTAACTATCGTTTACGTGATTTAGTTCAATAATGCAATGGTTTTTGGAAAAAATATAATTATTTATTGTAGGTAACGTAATAATGATAATTTTTAAAATCTGATATTAATACAATATCCCAATTTTTAATATTTTACTTAATTATTACCAGAGCAACTACGATATTTAGTTTTTGGGATTAACGGGAAAAAGTACTTTTTATCAGAATTAGTACACATCCCCATGAATACACATACAACTCAATATACACTCAGGAGATAATGTGTCTATAACTTGTACAATACGACTTCTTAAAACTACAATTAAGTTGTTCATATATTCATAAATCATAAGTAAGGTCATGATAATATTATTGATTTTAAGTTGATATTTTAATACATTTTTATGAATTGAATTGATTAATTTAAGTCCTTTTCATTTTCTCGATACAAAAGTAAATATTCCTTTTTAAAATTAAATGTACTTATAAAAAACTACTTTTATTTTACCTTGGCATTTTCAATGTACATAGTAAATTAAACAATATACGTAATTTTAAAATACTTTACTATTGATACTAATTCTAGATTTTTCAAAAATTGTTGTATTCGTATCACTGTTAAATTATACTAGAACTTCACTAATGCAGAGAATGAATGTGTGTACTAATGAATGTGAATAATACCTACGTATAAATGTGAAGGTAAAATAATTAAAGTTTATTTTTTTATTATTGTTGGCTGGTGAATCTGTCCCTGACTCACATATTATGGAATTAAAAAAATATTTAAATTTAATTAGTTAATTTATGAATATAGATTAAAAATGTTACTACAATATCTTAGAATTTTTTAATTTTAAGTTTGTATTTTATGCACAAAATTTCGAATTGGATGCTGCTATAATATATTTTGTTTTTAAAACCTTCGAGTTTTACATCTTAAATTAATATTTTTGGTTTCTCAGATATTAATTATACTCAAATTTTAATATTTCTGTGTTTCCCAATTATGTTATTCCAAAAGGTTTTAATTTTTTTTTTTATTCTTTCATAATTTTTAGTTGACAATAATTTGTATAATATAATATGATTATGCAATTTCATAATTATTTATTAGGATTCAGGATTTCAAATTGTTTTAATTTTTAAATTAATTGAAATAATATTCCAAATATTTGTAAACTAAACTTTTCAATGTAAAATAAATTTAAACATTGATAAATGGTTCGTAAATGGTATTTGTAATCTACAGTAAAATACTGAACTATTTTATTTTTCTATTCTAACTTTCTTAACAATTATAAAAAGATAAACAGATTAATGAAATTTAAATGTTTTTAATATCATTATGACCAATATTTGAAATCATTAAAAAATATCAAGAATGAATCTGTAAACATTAAAAATGGCACGAGATAATAAAGAATGTCTTATAAAGATACTCTATAAATTGTTTCTACTTTTTTATTTTTATTTTTCGCATACTATGTACAAACATATCACATTTTTTATTGATGTTATTTGTATATTATGGATTCAACATCGGCATTTAAATTACAATATAATGTCATGCCGGAGGTAGAAGAGACATCGTCACTAAATGTAGTCATTAATGGTAATTGAGTTATATAATCATTCCGTTGAAGTTTTATTTTAACCATGTTGTTCCATTGTATTAAAAAGTTTTATTTATTATTTCTCGTTTTCAAATGTTGTTTGAGGGTCCGCATTATTTATTATATGCTAAAAGTGAAATTAGTGAAAACTTCAAACAATACCTATTACAAGTATTGACTGTAACTTATGTAACTGAATTTCCTATGATCATAAATTTATAATAGTTTAATTTTAATTGTAATTATATTCTTTTTTTTAAATTAATCTTTAAATATTACATTTATAATAATATTTTGGTTATTAATTGGGCAGAAATACATTATGTATACATTCACACTGATCAAATCTTAATATTCTTAATTATTTAAAAAGTTAATGATAATTGATATTATAATAAATATTATCTTGAATGTAGTCAGCTAAATGTGAATACATCTATAAAAACAAGAATTATTATCATGAGTGTGTTTGATGTCAGAATAAACATGTTGCAATCAATTATGTATTGGTATTTTTTACTATTTACAGTATTTGCCGGTATGGTTACATTGTAAGATTATCAACAGAGTAGTTTCCTGTTAGTTTTAGCTATTGACTTCAACATTGTTGGCATTTTTAAAAATTTAATGATAATAGCCAAGTCTGGGTAAAATTATGCGCAAACAGTAAATATACTAAATAATAGTATTTTTTGAGTTATATTATATTTTAAACTATAATTTACTAATTTTTAACTCAAAATCCACCGTAAATGCATACAAATATTTCAAAATTCAACTGTTATGTTTATACCGGATGTATTATGAGGATTTAATAATTTCAATATCGTCTGTATTTATATTAGGTATTGAAATTCTGTTTTTGACAAGCCTCGCTATGGTTTTTTATTTGTTAATATTGACTCACGGAAAAAAAAAATATATATTTATGGAGACATTTTTTCAGTGATAAGCACTTGTCCGATAACTTGATACAAATTGTATTAAATAGTACATTTTTTACACCTTGACCGAGGATCAGGGGAGAACAGTTATTCACAATAATATTGGTCTAAAAACTAAAATCGTTAAATTTATAAAATTGGGATATCCTAATCGAATTGTCCAAATTTTCAGAAATATAGTGCTATAAAATAGCTATTTTTGATTCTTACTAAATAAGAATGTATGTATATATAGATTTTTATAACTACGTATTTATAAATTATAAAGTATGTATTGTTAAAAAGAAAAATAGAATAAAATATTATTTCGCCAATTGAGTTGTTACGAAATATAATTAAAAATAGATTATCTTTATTTACACATAAGATATTACTATAAGAATATCCTTTGGTCGTGGGACACCCTGTTTATTTTATGTTACATTTTCCTACAACTAGTATAATTAACGAAATGTATTGCTAAGTCGAGTGTGTATATATATTATATAGTACATCATAACAGGCCATGTGCATAGCCATTAGCAATGTATTATAATTTATAAATAACAAATTGTTGTCAAAAATATTTTGTTAAAAATAATTTAACTATATTTATACATTTTTTTGTGTTATACTTGACAATCAAAATTATTAATATATTAGTTATAACTAAATTATTTATTATTGAAAATTATTTTCTAAGTTACAAATGATATTTACGTGTACCTATATTATGTAATTTAAAATATAAAATTACAAAAAATCATGTTATAATTAAAGTATTGGTATATCTGTATTAACAACAATTTATTTCAAATGTACGAGTATATTGATATGTATATATTGGTAATATAAACCTTGGATATAAAACTTCACGTAATAAAATGTAATGTAAAGACTAATGGACGTTACAAATTACAATGTAGTGTTATTGTCTGATGGATTAGTAGTTCAGGTTCTAACTTAAAAAATAGTACAGACAATTATATTTTAATAGTTTTAATTCATAAATTTATAAGTATATTTTTATCATAATCAATAACATAAATATAAAATAACCATTAAGATATCAAGTAATTTTTTTAATTTGTTCTATCAAACAATATTTTAAAATAAAATAAATATATATTCTTTTTACATCATCACAAACATATCTATACTGTGTATATACTATGTATATAATTAAAATATAATAATCGGTGGATTTTCGTTTAAATTATTAATTTAATAATTAAATATACAAGCATGTATGAATTTTAAAAAAATTGCATGTCTTTTACTGGAGATAACTACCAGACAATACGAATTATTTGTTCTAAAAATATGCAATGCATAATATTCATTCACATAAGAACCGTAATAATATGTTTATAATAATATATATTATAACAGTGTTATAATTCAATTGTGATCTTAGAATGTATTAGCATTTAAATGTTGGCTGAATTATTTACATAATCTGAATAAGAAAAAACTCTAACAAATATTTACAAGTGCATGTACAATAGACATAAATTATGTACACGGATCCTCTGTTATAGAGTACAACGAATGATGCAAATGCGGTGTACACGTTCAATTTACATAAAGTAATATTTTTCAGTGGGTGGAGATGAAACTATTGCCTATTCGATTAACATACAACACACGTGCACGCACACGGCGTTAACGTTAACTCGTGAAAATTTAAGCAAGTTTTAGACTACGCGTCACGTCGGGATCGATGAATAATTATAATAAAAATAATAACGAAAAATGGTTTTTGAAAATCGTAATATTATAAAATGGTGGGTCGGATCGAGGTCGTGGTACGTATGTATTTTGCACAGATATCCACGAGACTTCGGCACGCCGAACGGGGCGGCTAGGGCATAGGCGGTAGCCGTCACGATAAAGGTTTATTGGCTATTACTTATATTACGTGGTGATTGGCGGTGCGCGCGTGGTGTAGGTGCGCAGGCGGCGCCGATCAGAGAAATATCTGGTCGAGCAGCTCCTTGGTGAGCACCCTGTGAGGCCTGTCCGGCCGCGGCGTCGTCCGGTACAGCCTCTCGTTGATGCGGTACAGCTCTTTGCTCAGGTCGCACCGCACGTTGAACCACCAGTCGCACACGAACACGGCCTGGCTGAACTGTGTGCCGTTCGGGCACAGGAACGAGGCCTGTCGCCCGTCGATGTCGCAATAGTGCCACGCCTGGCACCTGGTGTCCACGTCGGCGAAGAAGCCCGGGTACGGTTGGTCGTCGCAATAGAAGTCCGTGTACGGCACCACGGCCAACACCGGGTAGTCCGTGCCCGGTTTGCCTGCAGGAAAGATTAAATCGGATCCGTATTATGTATGCGTGACGAACAATGATGATTGTTTTTACACAAGTCGCAGAGCTCGTGACTTGAGATTTCCAAGTAATTTATTAATTCGTTTCAGACAACCATGTAGTGAAATACGACATTTATCGGTGCATATCTTTACATATTTCGAAGTTCACAATGATGCTGTTTTGTTATTTTTATTTTTTACGCATTTATTGCCGTCTCGGGAGTAGAAAATGTAAACAATGTATACAATTATGATAAAAATTACTATTTTACTTCTAATTTTTTTTTTAACATTCAATATAATTTATTAACATATTTTGACATTTTTAGTTCATATTTTAGCGCTTTTTTAAATGTTTTTAAGTGCACATCATGTCCACATCATGTCCTTTTTTATAGATACAAGTTACGAGCTCTAATATATATTGGCATTTGGCATATATTGTTATATTTAAAGTAATTTATAATTACAGTCGCACGCACGACTGCAGTGCGGTAGCCGGAGTCATTGGGACAACGTTTCCTCAAATTTATATTTTCAATCTTATTTAACTAAGGAATCGGCATTAAATAATCAGGCAATCGGTTGGATAGTGATTTTTTTTCATGTGCAATTAGAAGAAAAAAAATTGCAGACTTTAAACTCAAATATGACTATCATGTTATGTGAATATTCTGAAGGTGGAGAAAAAAATTGATATTATAATACACTCTTGTACCTTATTAGTTGGGCAGATTTATACATTTTTCTTCTGAATTTATTGTTAAGTTTTTATTATTTTAATTTATTTTTAAACTAATTATTCTCCAAGTGTCTTGCTCATATGAGAATTAGGTAAGGAAATTACGCCTTTGGAAATAGACATAATTTAACACGTCCAAAATTGTAGTATATTAAATAGTAACAATAGGTTTCCGGACAAAAAATTATCATAATAATAATGTACAATCAATAATGATTAATTTTTAATTTTCTCAATTTCCTTTTCTGTTTATTCTTACTGTGCTCTATGTCTTGCTCGGGTGTTATCTGTATTACAATTTTATCGGAATTATAATATTATGTTTACTTAATATCTCGTCCTTAAGTTGATAAGTGATTACTAAGCGCAATATTTTGTGTCATAATATTTATACTTGAGGAACGATGATATTCACTATATTGTTTATTAATTCAATTTAAATACTTCATGCATCAAATCAAACGTATTAAGCTAGAACGTAATTTATACTTAAACATACAGAATGTGAGTGTATTTCCAACAGTTAGGTATAATCTAAACATTCTAAACAAATACTTTTTTGTAAAGATTTGTGTGATTCCTCATTGTCTATGCCTCGTGTGACGAATGTCGTTTTCGGTTTTGTATCAACTTAAATAATATTTATTTTATTCTAGTTCCGTGATTATATTGAAAGAACTTTAAAAGCTATAGAAATGGATCGTATTATAAAATGTTGTTATAACATTAAAAAAAAAACAAATTGTGGATTTGAAAGGGAATGGATTTATTAAAATTTAGATTTTTTTCAGAATTTTGTATGCGTGTTATGCGATTTTTTATTATTTCTAGTGAATCGTATTCTAAGGTCTTTAAAAATGATCCATTAAGACAATCAAACCGAATTACTACTAAGAATACACATATTTTGTATATCGTCATCATGAACGATATCTATATATTTCCAACTGAATATTGGCCTTGAAATATTTCTATTAAAATCTTCAACTGTCCTTCCACATTGGTTTCGTTAACCGTATACAAAATATAAAATTGGTTTATTATTCTTACATGGCTGTGTATTTGTGTCCTTTCTAAAACGAACATTCTATCAAGTGCAATAATAAATGTTACGATACCTCACGTCTATTGTTCTTATTAATACCGTGTAAAATATTTGTCATCGCGTTTGATCGCATCATAAATCATACCTTCACGGTCTTCAAACTATGTATGTACCGGTACCCTTTGGGTAAATTTGCTTACGCTATTTAAATTGTATTCTTATCTTGGAAATATACGTATAAATATGATTATATGATTAATTACCCAATTAAAATATCTGCGTGTTCTTAACATGTTATCTAATCTAAAGTGTGTAATGTATTGATAAATATTAATAAATAAATAATATGCATTGAATATTAAATTCAATGCATATTATTTATTACGTGAAATTGTTTAAAATGGGCATCGTGGTTCATTTGTCTTCGATTGGCAGATTGGCTGGCTGTGTAACTTTGATATGATTATGACAAACCTATTTTTGTAACGCTGGGTGGTTAGTTACCATTAATTTAATAGTTAAGAAAATGTAAACATTTTCTATTAAGAGGATGTCATTGTCACTTTGTCAGCCCATGTTTTGTCGGTTTTGTTTAACGTGCAGCATACCACAAGTATATGAAACATTATTGTGCTTACGTTTAGATTCTGAGTTTATACCCGTAATATGAAATTTAAAGATAAAAATGTTTTTAAGAACATGGCATATATTTTTTATAGAATATCGACCTTCAAAAGAGTTACAAAATTTACAAATTCAAATTATTTATTTGCGTTTCAATATTGATAATTATCAATAACGCTAACCTAGATCAATAACGCAAGATTGATTAGAAAAAAAAGTTGTGTCCAGCCTAAAAACATAACTAAGTTAACAAATATGTCATGCTTTCAAAAATATTCTTATTTTTAAATATCACGGGACACGGATCTGTGTTTAAAATTTAAATCTACCATTATACATGTGGAAAAGATGTTGCCCTGGTTGATTTTCGTATGAAATATTTTTATGTAAATAATTTCCTTAATTTATTTAATTTTGGAATGTTGAACTTTTGATGTGCAATATCTGAGTGAAAAATAATGAAAATTACAAATTAAAATATGACGCGAAAATATATTGTGTAGCAATTTCAAAAAAATTAACTCTTTTGCAATAATTAGCAATTAGTATTTATATATTTATCTAGTATTTTTTAAATAATGTTATTTAATTTATACAAATTATTTCTGTAGGTTTTTTTTATAATACGTTTTTATAATATTACGCGAATCAAACATTTTATAATTTTATTTATGTAAAAAATAAGTTTGCTGACTAGTCTTAAGTTCGCTATTTTCATTTTTTCTTTGATTAATATATACACATAAACTTTCGTAAGTGTATTTTTATTTTGTGTGCCCAATTTCGGAACCACTGATCAAGGATCTTCAATTAGCTTTCTCTCGGATGATATCCCACTGAATAAAGTGTTAGTTAAACACCATTAGGTAATACTCGTGCGCGTGCTGGCTGTCATTAATTATTTGGCAGTGGCATGGTATTTCCTACGCGTAAGAATTACTAACGAATCATCTCTTGTGAAGAGAGTAATCAACTTTATTAGAATAACCCATTGTAAAAAAATCAATTTTAAATAATACAATAATACCTGGAATTGACCGTCCAAGTTCTAAGTATTCTCTGACTGATGGACTCAAAAATCCTGGCGGAACTTTTGTCGTTTCCTCGCCATCGTCTTCGAGTCTGTCTCTTTGATCCAAACCGTCCGTGTCATCTCCTCCTGCGTCTTGGGCTTCTAATGCCCTGGCGCTCTTGGTTTTTTTACCATTTTCTGAACCTCCTGTAGAACACGAATATTTATATGTATTCAATTAAGTAAATTCATTTTAATATAATTTAAATACATTGCAATATACATTTTGTCAATCAAAACCAACACGTAGAGAAATTGACTTAGGTCAAATGTTGAATAATAGACCCATTTGAAAGTGGCTCCGTAACGTTTTGTTTTTGTATTTCATAATAACTCAGGCACGCGTTGGCGTGCGCCCGAACAGACGTGACCTCATGGGTCATAATTATAACCCGAATGATATACCTACTTCACGCGCGCGCGTGTATAGATTATGTGTCCACAGATTAATGAGACTATTGTCTCTTAATAAAATCTACAGACGTAATATTTGTTTGTGGGTATCGGTGTGTGGGTTCATCGTATTGTATTTGTTGATCCTGTGGATCGCCTAAAGGAAGGTCAAAGATGATTCAAGTTTAATGTATAGTAGGTATATAAGTGATGTGTATAATTTTGGGAAACGTTTGATAATCAATCACGCCTAATTTACCTGTACTTCATTGGTTTTTATTCATTCGAATTATCACTTATGTAAGCTAGTTTGGGTTTTGACCTTAACATTAGTGGGTACTCAAGTTTAAACTCCTGTTTTTCGTCACTTTCCATTGATTATGTGTCCAGTGGGCGTTTTATTTTATTATTATATTATTATTATTATTATTATTATTATTATTATTATTATTTTATCACACTCGTTATTAATAACGAAGTCGTGCCTGCCCCGAAGCTGTGTACCGAGTGTTCTAGATACGTGACTTGGAGGCGTGGCAAAAACCTTTCAAAAAAAGGTACCTACTCTTACGAGACCTTGTACCCAAAATTTGCAAATTCTGTTCAATTGACAAAAAGGACTATTTCATCCTTTTGGTTCCTACGTTCGATAGGGTGCTTGATCTCTTGAAGAACAGGTTTCATTATCTCCCACCCCACTTAGACTGGCGATATTCCAAATCATAACTTATGCTGGAAACCTGTTTCTTTGTGCGCCGTTCATTCAGAAACAAACAACACATCTAATAGTATACTTTAAAGTTATACTAAGTACATAGTCCTTATTACATGACACTACGATTACAATTTTCCCTTTCTAAATAATCCACGTATGCCTATGATTTTAAACTTTGATTGACACATATAACTAATATCAAACTAAATACTTATTCTATTCATTTAATTTATTACGATTATACACTTTTAAAACAAATTATTATTGTGTTAGTTCAAAAGTACAAAGTTTAATTAATTGTATAGTTACATTTACAATACAAATAAAACTCATAATTTAAATTTAGTTTAAGTTATATGTAATAAATGAATACAATTTTTAAAAAAAACATGTTAAAAATATAGGCATACTTAAAACGAATATTTATAAATTAATTTATAAAAGCTCTTAATCCATATTTTTCTATATTAAAGTCAATTACATAATTAAGTATATTTTATTAAACTTTCCATTTGAACATAGTCTATAGTTTAATTTAAACCCCATATCTAAAATCTAAATAATATGATGCGTCTACGGATTTATAAATATTTTTTGATTACATTTCATTAAATAATTACATCACTTACCTATGATCGGTATGAAGATGGTAGAGGAGAATACTAAGCATAATAAAACTGTGTTAATAAAATTGAGAAAGTACATGATTTAATTGTTAAATTAAAATTAAGTTAAACAAAATCGTATTATAAGTGAATCTGAAGCGATTATATTGCATTGAAAAGAGAATCGTACGCATGTCTTTCGAGAACATACAAGGAAGCCGGTTGACGGCTCACTCGTGCTAGGCCCATGACCGGTCACAAGACTGCTTTAGTGTGGCCTCGGTTATCGAAAGAGCATTCAGAAAAGATCCGGAAGGGGAAGTATAGTGGAAGGGTATTATTGATACCCTATAAACATGATATAATATAATTATTATTAATATCGTTCATATATCTGTAGTTATAGTGTAATATAGTATTTTTATTCACATATATTTTATTTGAAGAAAAAAAATTAAATTGCTAGTAATAATATTTAATATACGATTAACGAAAACCGTATATATTATTTGATACGTTGGATCGGTTTTTATAGGAAGTCTGGAGAACAGTTTATTTAAATTGGTTTGATAATTATAATGAATTTAATAAAAATCTATAGTATAATAGTTGTAAGTTATACAAATTAAAATTGTGTAACTGAAATGTAGATATGTTATTATTTATTTTTATATTTATTCAAGTAATGGGAAACACTTTTATTGAATCTATGTGTTGAGTGAATATGATAAATTTAATTGTGAATTTCTCTAGAAATACTGTACATTATATACATGTTGAATTAGTTATTTTTATCTTTATAACTAATAATTACTAGTTATAAATGTTGAACAATTGAGTATAATATACCGAAAGAAATGAAACGATTGCTTCTTATTTAAATACGCTTAAAAGTTATATTATTATTAACATATTATGTTTTCTAAATGATTTATTTTAAAATTGTTTTAGGATTTACACATGAAACTTCAAAAACACATGGACTATTCGATGAAAAAAAATAACGACTCTGATAAAAATAAAAATAAAGTAATGATGTTTGTATCTTCTCTAATTGGTGCTTTACAACGTATTGAGCTAAATGTGTTAAACATGGTAAACCAATCTGACACGTCTATTGTTCAATCTCTAAATACAATAATACACCAACTAAATAGTTTCATACATGTAAGTGTATAATAATTGTATTGAAATTGCCAGTGATACGAAATCTACTTCTGAACGATTACGATCGCCACTTTCCGATGTTGTTTTTTAATTATTTCACAAGTTATAGTGTAATACGCTATATTGTTAATTATTATATTTACATTATTTAGAAATTAAGCAGAAGGGGTATTCGTGAATTGTTAAAGGTTAGAAGTGCCTCGAATTTTAACAACAATCTGTTGGCCTCTCTTTGAGTTCTTCCACTTGATTAACTGTGTTGTTTCATAATTGATATAATTTATGATGAAATTATCAAAATGAAATAGTTATATTTATAATGTAGACCCCTAATTAAAATATGGCTATTTTATTTGGCTAAAATTGCCCTTCTGGTTAAAATTTAGTTTCGTGTCACTGGGTAATGAAATCTTTAATCGATTTTGTTTTGCTACATAACTGTTTGTGTTTTAAGGACATACGATCAAAATTAAATCAAGTAGATTTGATGTTGAATAACAATCAATGTCCGTCTGCTACGGTGGAGGATTTAATTGTTGACTTAGAACGTACACTAGGTACAACTTATTACATAGCAAAAAAAAACAATGTCAAAACATCAATTGTTTTTAACACTGATATTTTTGATGCTATTAAGCAGTGTATAGTTCCTAATGTTGACCTTTCTGATACATATTTACTATCAAATACTCTTAACTTTCCTTCTGATTACACATTAATAAGTTCTACGATGAAAACAGAAAATAATGGTAAGTCGTTATTATCGTCCTTCCAGTACTTTTTAGATTATATTTTGTTTGTAAAAATAGCACCGGTACCCATAAGGCCATTTTCGTCCACTTCGAACATCTCGACGTCTAGTAACCATTCAGCTAAATCTACTGGTGAAATTGAATCACAAAAACTTGATCATTCTTCTGTTAAAGAAATCATCAAAAACAAAGTCGAGACTGTGGTCATAACACACTTGAATAGTCCATCCGACTTTTATTTGCAACTACGTGACAATCTAACTACATTGAAAGCTGTTTCCGATGAAATGAAAGAATTTGTACAAAAAAAACAAAGTGCAGTTGAATGTATTGTAATGGGTAGGTTTTTATGTTCTACAATTATTGAAAATATTTAATTGAGTGATTTTTAGATAATGTAATGTACGCTGTGCAATTATCAACTAATGAATGGTGCAGAGGGGTTGTAGTTCATATCTGTAATGAAAATGGTATCAATTGTTATACAGTGCATTGCATTGATTATGGTTACACAGAAACTTTAACTTCTAACAAGTACCTAAAAATCTTTATTCCATAATAATCTTTTAATTAATGAATGTTCAATATTTAAATTAAGGTGAATTTGTATGCTGTTTAGCAAAATTATTTAATGGTTAGTTAAATGTGATTTTAAATGTTAGTTATAATGACGATCATGCGAAACACATGTAAACTGTATTGAGAATATAACTAATGTCATAACTAGGACCTGCTAGATCTAAATGTTTTTGCCGTATAACGTCAGAAAAATGTCCATAGTAAATTTAATTGTATCCTAAAAATTACTTTTACATTTCAATTTTTCTCAGTTGAAATGCTGTGAATTTATGATTCATAAATTTAATGTAATTTGATTGATCTCTAAGTTTAAAGTTTGAAGACCGATTTTAATTAGTTTAGAATTAAAATCTGAATGCTTAGTTCTTAGCATCATGAGGAAAACTATGTAATGAGAATTTTCTTCTATTATGGCTCTGATGGACATAAACAAGATTCAAAACATTTCCCTCTATACCCCTATATGTTTTTTTTGTGAATATATGGCTTTAAAATGTTTTATATTTTGTACTGTGCAGAATAAGAAAGGTGCCAGCATCTGTTGCCTCAATACCTTCATTGGCCAATAACTGTGCCTTGTATGACCTAAAGCCAAGTACAACTACTGGATGGTCAAATGAAGCGTACCAATTATTCCGTGATTTGATTACAGAAGATAAGACTATTTCATTTTATATCTACCCTATAGAAACAAATGGTGACCGAATTGAGGTAGATGTTATTTGTAATGATATTCATCCTATGTCCATACGAGATGCCATGTTATATTTGGGATATGGTTCAACTGAAAATTATATGACTATAGCATTAGTGAGTATTTGACTTTGTATTTTTTAGTGTTTCCAATTTTATAAAAAACTAAATTATTTTTAGAGAGAAAAACTTTTGAGCATAATAACTTTGCCTGGTGATAAAATGTTACAAGAAGAAGCTGTATATTCAATTACTATAAGTCATTTATACTCGCCCAGTGAATTTTATTTTCGAATAGTAATTATATACTGTACACCTTTAACATAAATTAGATACATTTATTATTGTTTTTTTGTTATAGGCTGAAGATGATGAATCACTAATAGAAATTATGAAAAAGTTAGAAACCTTGTATAAACCTACTGAAAAAGATACAAATAAAAACTTTTTATTGTATACACCACAAATTGGTATTCTATAGTTTCTCTTACAATTAAATTTAATTGCAATAACTATAATTTAAATATTTGTTTTTTTTCAGGTATGGCAGTTGCAGCTCGATATTCTATTGATAATACTTGGTATCGAGCAAAAATAATAAGTTTGCCTGAATCTCGCATGGTTACTATTTATTATATAGATTTTGGTAACTCCGAAACATTACCATGGGATCAATTAAGAGTGCTTGATCAAAGTCTTATCAATATACCCCCTTTGGTTAGTAGCTTTTTACCTTTTAATTTTTATTTTATAACTCTAGTTGATCGACAGATTACTTGCGTTCAAAATATTTGGGCGCTAGTTACCTGCTAATATCAATTTAGTACGCATGTAGTATGGAACGAAAAAGATTTCAAAAGATACTCTAAAAAGCAACTTTTTGAGCATTTATTTATTTTTTTATTAAAATTAAAATGTTTCAGCATATTATGCATGCTATTACAAGTTTATTAACGGGTTTTAATTACAATGACAAATTACGAATGACTAATATTATTTGTTAGTGATAATGAAGTATACATGCTAATGTTAGTTAATATTTAATTATTTATTACATTCAGAATAAAAAACACAATTTGCATTGACATCTGCACCCAAGTGATAACCAGTGGTTTTTTTAATAAAATTTTCAAAACTACTAATTATTTTGGTTGGGAAATCCCAGGTTTAAGGTTATTGTATTCTTAAAATATTAAAATTTACTATTTAATAGTTAGTAGTTATCATAGTAGTATGATAAATAGTTGAAAGTTTGAACGTAAAATATCACGTATTCTCACAGCAAAACATTTTTAGCTATTTGGTGGTTATTGCACGTCATTTTAGTCTGAATTTAATGGCGCTTTAAACTGTGACAAACTATAACAGATTTATTACTAGAGTAAATAATTTCAAATCTACTTGTTCTGTTACTGACAAAAACGCTCCTGATTGACCTTAACGTGTCATTACTATTGATCCCAAAGCGTTCAGCTATTCGACATTCTATAGTTCTTTATATCTATTCATTTATTCGTAAAATAACATAAAAATTTGGATCATTATAAATTCAAAAACCAAGTTGTTCATGAATCATGAGTTATCACTTTATCAAATATTACGTTAGATTGACTTTTAATCACAAGTTATTGAACTTCTTGAACGTAAACCTAGATTTTGTTAACAATAAATTATTATAATGTCCAGCGAAGCTCATTTTGATAATATCAAGCAAGTTAACAAAATATGCAATTTTGTAGTGATTGATATCTTCTAAGACTTTTACAAGTTCATCAAAAACAATTTCTTAGTCTAAAAGTTTCTGTTTGGTGTGTAATATCATTGATTATAGGATAATATTGTATTATATAATCAATGGGAACATCTATCTTTTGCAAAAACATTCATTTGAACTTCAAAAACTATCGTGAAAATTCCTAGTTTGTGGATTCATATCGTTATACAACCATCACAAACATATTTTTTTATACGTGCCATATAGTGTGCCGGAACGCTCTGCCGCAGTCACTCTTCAGTGCTGTAATTAATCACCACCCGTGTTAATTATTTTTATGGGTATATTTAAAATCCAAACTGTATTAATCAAAACCTTTAGTGAATTAGCTAAACAAAATAACAACCGAAATTATGGAAAAAATATAGCCTTAAATGTAGAATAAAATTGAGCAAGTAATTGCTCAAAACCAATGTCATCTGATTGATTTAATTATTAAAAAATGAATAATATATTATATTATAGTAAAACTACATATTGTATAGGTTTATAATTTATTTATTTTAATACATTTTGTAGTTTATATGATTTTAAAAATCATTAATGGTGTATCCTGTATTATCTTAAAATGTGATTAATTAATTAAAGTTAAACAATTTTTTCAAATGATATGTATTTTATTTTTATTTTTTAGGCCGTAAAAGCATTACTAGTAGATGTATATCCCGCAGTAGATGGAATAGAATGTACCAACTGGAGTGATGATGCAACTGCTGCATTTTTTAATCTAGTAAAGAATTATAACTCAATGGAAGATAAATTGACTGCTAATATAATGTTAGTTGATAATGATTCACACAAAGTGGTTTTGTATAATCATACGTCAAGAGGAGAAGTGTGTGTGAATAGTAAACTTGTATCTCAAGGTCATGCTGTGGGATTAGATCCTGGATCATATTCATTTACTAAAGAAAACACAAGAACACCTCTTGATCATAATTTACCTAAACTATTGTATGCTAACTCTAGAAATGTGAGTACTATCATTCTTCATCAATTAAATAATGATATATTCACTTACTACAAATAATATATTATTGTACAGAAATCTATAGTGTATACAACTGAGGATACTTTAGCTTTTACTAAGCCATGGACAATTGTTGATGATTTAAATCATACATGGCCCAAAAATGAGAATAGTAAGGATGTTCCTGGCGTTGAAATGTCAATCATTAAAGTCGTCAGCCCTGATGAAATAACTTTAAAACTTGTTAATTATAATCCTGCAAGGTAAAAATAATTGTGTTTATTATTTATATTTAAATAATTTATACTTTTAAAGTACGAGGTAAACAGTCGTGAGTAGTCAAAAGTTGTATGATAGGCTAAAAAACATCCACCGATCATAATAAAATATAATTTAGGTGTGGTGAATGTTTGGTTGCCTATTGTACAATCTATTTGCCCTATTCTGTATTAATATATTTTATTAAAATAACTTAAATATTAAGTTGTATGTATATGGTTGTACATAATTTATGTAAAGTTTAAATAACAATTTTTTCAAAAATAAAATAAATCATATTTAAGGCATCTTGTTCAATTCGCAAACCTAAGTCCATGGAATTTTTCATATTTAAAATAACTTTTTTACCAAAACATTAAATTCATTAAGCATATGACATTTTTGTAGTTGTATTTCCTGTGAGTCTTATTAAAAAAATAAAATTTCACTATCTCAGGAGATATCTTGATATCATAATGGATAAATCCCCGTATTTGTAGTAAATTAAAATAAAGCACTAGTATAAATATAGTAATGAAAACAATAAAATTAATTTATATGCACATAATATACATTATAGTAAATTATACTTAATTTTGTAATAAATTGTGTATTTAAAGTGTGATATATAGTAATTCTCTTAACATAATATTATTTCAATTAAAAATATTTAGTATGAGAATTTGTTTAATATTCATTTTTCTTTTGGTTTCATGTATCATTTAATAACCAAGTTGCATTTTTATTAGATTTAGAAATAATTTATTTTAAACTGATTTTAGATTGATTGAATGCATGAATAATGTGTACAAGAAATCCAAAAATAATTATCAAAAAACACAATGGAAAATAAATGAACTATGTGCAGTATTTAAAAAAGAATTTGGTAATTGGTACAGAGGAAAAATTTTGAACTATGATACAAAAAAATGTACTGCAAGTGTGAGTTTATTTTAGTTATTATTTTTAAATAATTTTTTAAAAGTTGATTTTGAATATAATTTGCCGAGAACTAAAAATATAGATTTCTGTTTATACTGGGTCTTAAACAAGTTTCACTGTAGTGTATTTGATAAGTATCAAAATATATTAAAATTGCTACATTTTTTTAAGCATTCTTAATTTGGAGGATACACAATTATAAAAATGCCTGAATTCCTATAAGTAGAAACTTGGATGGGACTAACAACTGATGCATTCATATAGATAAATTGATTTCACATAGAATAATGCTTTTCGTTATATTACTTCAAGCCTAAAGGAGATCTCCATCTTATCTGTGTGGGTGTCTATAAATATCAACATTAATAAATATAAATAAATGTTGTTTATAAATCTTATGGAAAATCATAAAATAATGTGTCCTCCTTGATAGTGACAATATTTGCAGACATACCTTCTTAATACTTTTTAAATATAATAATATACTGACATTCTATTTTAGTCTATTATAGAACATAACAGATGGTGTGTTTTCGTTCTTATTTTTGTTTCATTAAGGATGTAAATTATTTTGTTACGAAGCAAAAGAGTTTTAAATTTTATAAAGTATACTACATTGTAGTTATATGCAACAAAATCACCAATTTTACTTATTTTACTTATTGCAGGTTTTATTCTATGACTTGGACCAAATAAACCATGGAATACCAGTAAATTCTTTACATATACTCCCACCAAATTTAATTAACATAAAATGTGGAATTTTACATTGTTGTATGGACAATTTAGTTCCTTTAGGTGATTCAGATAGTAAATGGCCTAAATTTAGTTGTGATCGTTTAATTGAAGAGTTAAAGAAATATTCTGTAGTATATTTTTCAAAAAAAGTATGTTATTTGAGTACAAAATAAATTATATGTATATTCTTATTATTATTAATTATTGTAGGGAAAGAAAGACAATATCGCTTTAGGAGAAATATGGGTAAAAGAAGTACAAATGCCTGAAGCATTAAAACCAATACGTGAACGTTGGATAAATATGAATAAATTTATGATTGAACAAGGTTTTGCTATAAGTAATAAACAGTAAGTAAAGTTATTTATTTTTAATTAAATTACCTTACCTTTGGGTTGAAGTAAATATTAATAATAAGTATTTATTAGTATACAAATAAGAAATAAAGTTATTTAATTTGAGATCAAAAATAACAATTCAAATGTTTAAACACATTATTTCTTAAAGTCAACAACTTCCTTAATTCACTTGAATCTTATATCACATTTTATTATTTTGGTCATTAACTAGGGAACAATGACTGGAATTTTATTAAAATTATGTTACTGTATTTTATTTTCTAAATATGTGTTGGGACACTGCATGGTAGAGTCATTTTGAGGCTGTAGTCAATTTTCATCACTTTTGACCCAGAATATAAGCAACATGTATTATATTTGAGCTGATTTCAGATTAGCTTAGATTTTTTGTTAAGTGATCAAAATTAACTTGTTTATTATTATTATTATGGGATTATTTCACAATTGCAAAATATTCAAATATTTATTATATTTTTTTTCTTTTCAGAAACGCAAAGGTGAGTAAATTTAAATCACAGAGAAACAAATAAAGTTGAGAAAAAATTAGATACATTTGTCTAGCAGATTAATAAATATTAATAAATGCTGATTTCAAAAAGTTAGCCATTTATTAATATTGTACTTCATTAAATAAACATTTTTTCCTATGCTACTATTAAGTTCTGTATGTGTTTATTTTATTAAGTGTTATTAATCTTCAAGTATTTTTATTAAGTAAATATGTGTTGTGTTGTTTTTTTAAAATTAGTAAGTTTACACATTTTATTTTGTTAATATTTTATTTATTATAAAGCTAACATATTATTTTTTTGACATTAATTAATATGCAATGGTTTGAACAAAATATATATTCTAAAGAAAGTGATTAATAATTTCATTCAGAGTTGTTCACAATTTTGTCAATGCGCTATTAATTTAAGATGTTTATCATTAATATTTAATTAAGTTATAAATTATATAATTAGAAATTCGATGTATTCATTGAGTGTAATTTGTTTTCAATTACTTTATCAATATAGCTGTTTTTCAACAGACAATCAGAATATTTCTTTTTTTAAATCCTTAATATTAATTCAGTCACACTTAATTTTTTGTGCTATCTTTTATTTTATAATGAACTTTTGAAGATAGCTTGGTATTAAAATGTTTTCCAGCAGGATGATGAATATTTAACCTCTCAATTAGAACCGGAACTCAATCAGACTTTTGAGTCTTTAAAAAATGTTAAGGCCACCAATTATTGGCTACTTCCTAAAACTATTACTAAATCTCGATTTAATGCCTGGGTAACTTATGTTGATATGAATTGCAATGTGTATTTACAAGATATAGACAGGGACAGCGGTATGGAAGTATATTTTTAAAAACGTATCTTATTTTAATTTTGTATTTATTAATATTCTAGAAACTCTTCAATTATTAACGAGTATTTCGGAAGAATTAAGCTCTGTATTTTCTAACACCCAACCAGAACCTATTAATGTTAAATGGAGTGAAGGGCAGATGGTTATTGTTAGATATCATCTTGATGAACAGTGGTACAGAGGAACAATCATAAAAGTTAGTATTTGATTTTTGTTGAAAAAAAATTTTTATTAAAAAAACTTTCTTTAAACCTTTTATATGTCACTAATATTTTTTTTGTTTATGGACATCAATTGATTACACTATTAACGTATAAAAACTAGTTTCAAACTTTGTATGAGTATTCTAAGAATATTGTGCTACTCTTAATTTCCACCTTTTTTTGATAGAATATGTTAACAACCTTATTAACAACCTTCAGTAATAGTTGATCAATGTAGCTATGGATTTTATTAAACTATGAAATGTATATTTTTTCCAATTTTTAGAAATACTGTGTAATAAGCAGATTTGATTAGATATTTTTATTCTCACACTTTTATAAGCACCATGAAGCAAGTTAATCAATATTATTTCATTTAAATAAGTATTATTTTTAAAGTTTATTTGGGGAAGGTAGGTAAACCAGATTATTCCATTATAAAAAAATCTTTAAAACAAAACTTAATAAGACCAATTTTGTTATAAAATCCATTTTTAAAATTTATTCTGATTTTTAAGGGTAAGAAGTCCTCTTATTTAATTTTTTGTTTTTCCAGGTAAAAGAAAATTGTGAATTCTCTGTTCAGTTTTTAGATTATGGTAATATTGAAACTTGTTCTCATGAAGATCTTCGATCAACTCTGTACATGACTGATATTCCTCAGTTGTGTTTTAAGGGATTCTTTACTTCTATTTTACCGGTACGCAAGCAATATTCTATACATAGCATATACTCTTTAGTATTTGTTGCTTTAATTACTACGTGTTTGAAAAACTTTATTGGCAGATGACAGAAAATAACAAATGGGAAATCGATACCCTCGATTATCTACATTCTTTGATTGTTGAGCAAACGTGTACAGTAACGGTCGATTTGTCACTGACATCTGGTTCATCTTGTGCTGTGAGTAAACCTTTTTTATAATAATATGATAATACTGGGTTTATCAAATTTTATGTTGTATTTTTCAAGTTTTAAAATACGGGAAAACCAATGAAATTCACAAATGTTGACGACCCTTCTAACTTAATTTTAATCTGTAAAATAGCCAAAAGTTCAATACCGTTGCTCAGAATCGCTTTTTAAAATGCGAATGATTTATTACTACTTCAAATATATATATATCAATACATATGACTGGGAGATACCAACTAGCTGTAGTATAAACTAAAACTAAGGGCCATCTTTTTAAATTATCCCTCTCGGTCTATATTATACTCCTATATAACGATGGTTAATATAATCTACAATCCGACAAACGACAATATGCAATTCGCAGATTTTTTTATGTGTGTAAAATAATTAAATCTCGTTTTGACATTCGAAGAAATTCGCTCTGTTTTGGTGACCCAAAGGTAATTTTTTCATGATATTGTTGTATTAGATCAGCAAAATTACAACAGGCAATCCAACTAAGGATATCTGTCAACTCCTGGTCTCGCAAAATGCGGCGTGCTACGAATACGCGTCGAAACTAGTCGGCCGCATCAGCGCGAACAGCAACGACCACGGCAAGAGCAGTGACGCGGCCGAAAAGAGCGACCCCGACAAGGGCAGTGACGCGGCCGTAAAGAGCGCACGCGTTTCTCGCTATCCTTCCATCGCAACAAGAGCCGCAAGAGACGAGGCGTACGAAGTGACGTCATCGGGCGTCGACGACCAAGAAAGCTGTAGCAGCGTGTCGAGCGTCGCCGCCACGTGCGCGGAAAAAGACGAGTGTGGCGACGACGAGGGAAGCAGCACCACCAACCACGACGAGCGAAGCGACGTGGAGACGCCGCAGCGTGCAGAACCGGAGCAATCGCCGGGTTTCTTTCGTTTCTGTTTGGATACCAACGAAGTCGTCGAAGGCACGTTGTGCAAGGTCATCTCGCCCGTCTGCATGACGTTGATGATCGAGAAAATAGGTGGCATCGACGTTACCGAGTCAAAGAACCTCATGCAAACCGATATGATTAAAAAATGTGCCGAGTTGCCGCCGCTCGGGAAAATCGTACCAGGTATACTATACATGTCTATAAATCTGTGTGTTTTCACCGTGATTTCTTTATATAAATCTTTCAAGTGATTATCTGTTTTTAAATCAATGAGTTCAAGTTGAAGAGTTTCTTGTACACAATTTTCATCGGACAGAAATGGATTTTCAACCATCCGAAATGAAATCATATGTGATTCGAAATCTTTAAAACGGGTTTCAAATTCTATTGATAATCGTTCAAACATACTCGCAAAATGATTAGTCGGAACGCCAATGAAAGAGTTTTGTTTAATTTCTGTTGCTTTAATATTTGGTTTTTAAAAAGTTGTAATTTTATTTCAAACTATTTTACATCACTTAAAATATCATTTAAGAAAGCAAGATCATACATCCATTGTTCATTTTTAAATTCTTCTACTGGTTTGTATTTTTTTCATAAATATTTGAATTTCCCGCCGAGGATCAAAAAATCGTTTTAATACTTTTAAAGTCCCGACGGTATTGACGATTTGTTAACGATTTTCGCTTTTTTTTCGGCGGATTACCCGTACAAAATTACCCGTAAAACCTATAAAATCGACCTCGGACGAGTTGAGAAACATCACGACAAACATTTCCCGATGTTGAGCTCGAGACGCGAATCTCTAATCGTGTTTCGTCTTATGGCTGAACAATACGTTTACATTGACTATGAATGTGTGTGTACTAACATTGTTGTTTTGGTATTACGTTTTTTTTTCTTTTTCCAGGAACCGCGGTCGTCGTTATGTACAACTTCTTGTGGAGACGAGGCACCATTGGCGACGACGCAAGGAGTGTATATTTGGTCGATCTGGGCATACCCATTATGCTGGTCAAATGCAAGTGAGTTGAGAAAAGCAAAATGCACATTCACACACGTTTGTCCGCTCAACGAGTTTATTTTTTCTCCCCTCATAACCATTAGAGCGAGACTTTGCCCCTCCGAGTTCTTCGCGTTGCCGATGTTCACGATCGATTGTCACCTGGCCAACGTGACGAAGAGCGAAGACGCCGATGCCAAAGATGTGGTCGAGAAAATGTCGAAGTTGTTGAAAGGCGTCGAATTGAAAATCGTCTGGATCGTACGTCGTAACACGATAGTTTTTTTTTGCCATTCATCGCAGTAGCGTTTGTAATGTTGTCTTTTACGGTTTTAACCGAAAAACTTATCTGGTCTACAGAGCGATTCGGCCAACGGCGACGAGACCGTTTACGTGGATCTGTACAACAGCGCCGGAGAAATTGCATACCAGCCGCTGATCGACTCCCGACTGTTAATTCCCATGTGATGCGTTTTTCATTTGTCCACTGTTGTTTTTATTCATTTATTTTAGTCAATCGATTCATTGGAAATGTACAATAATGACCTATTGCGAGCATTGTTGTATCGGCAGTTGGCCTTCCAATACAGTGTACAGACACGAACATAATTCGATTTCCTTTTTTTTTTTTTTAATTATTTTAAGCAAAAATTATGATCATCATTTTATTTTTTTTTTATTTTATAAAATCATATCTTTACGTGGTTTGAAAGATATCAAAAAGTACGTTTTTTTTTTTTTTAATACAATTTAAATAATAAACATACAATTACTCAAGTTTCACATAAATACTTGTTTTTATTTACAAAGTTTAAAGTGTACAAAGAATACATATACATAAAATAATAGTCCACGCAGTTTTTCCCACCGTCCCGAGGCGCCGCCCGAAAATCAACGCCGAAGGCGGACGGCGCACGACCCGCTGCATCTGCCAAATATGTACATTAGTAGATAACGAATCCCCTAAAATTATGTCTCATATTTTGTTTGCCCGTCAACTCGTCGTCCCTCTCACGCCGCGTATACGTTCACTTTTTGCCTGGCGCCGTCCGACGTCGTTTCTTTCCTTTTCTTCTGATATTCTTCTTTTTGCAGTTTCACCCACGTGTCGCCCAAAGCCTTGGCGAAATGATCGTCCACTGCTGGAAAAATAAAAATAAATAAATCATTTCGAACCTAGCACTTTTGGAAACCACTGTACATCGTATTGTGGTGTATAGAGATTTGCCGAGCAAACGCTTTAGGGACCGGACGACCAGCGCCAATCTGACCATAACCTAACGCCCCACCACATAGACACGAGCCTATATAATATATTATATATTATATATTAAAATATAATTTTTTTTTTAAGATAAATAATATTTTATCAAGTCTTAAAATTTGGCGTGCCACTGAAATTTGGTCAACGTGCCACTTCTGGCACGCGTGCCATAGGTTCGTCACCCCTGCTATATATACACTTGATACTGAGCATCATTATTGTATTGTAACTTAACTTGAACATAAAACATCCGGAACATTCCAAGTACAATAATGTTTACTGTAAACAGTTTAATATGTTACGGTTATGTAATATCATCAGTACCGCTGTGATTATATATATTTTTTTCTACTACGAACTAGTAAAAAGTTTTATGCGTGGTACAACTGTAAACAATACGGAGTACTGTGACTGGCCGCAAGGCCCAGATCCATGCAAATGTCCAATGCCTCTGAGGTAACACGAACACACAGGGTCACGATACATAAATGAACAGCGAGGCGGCCCCCAATTTTTTTGTAATCGGGCCCTAACGAATCCTATACACTGAGCTAAGGCTAGGAATTCGTTTTGTAGACTGCACTTTTTTTTTCAAATCGAACGGTGGAGTTGGGAGTTCAGGGCCGAGACCGAGGCCGGACTTCGAATCATTTGTCTATTTGGTATAATGGCATATAAATACACAATCGATTGGACGACAACCTGGGCCCGAACCAAGGCCTCTTGCAGACTGTTGAATTAACATTCGGCCTGAATACGCATGTTTACGAGCTCAATGTCGCTATCAAAACGAATTTGTAGGAATTTCACGAATAACGTGCATTTGTTCCGAAACAAGAATTACTCAAAACTGTACAGACAAACTGCGGTTAGTTTTTAATATTTGTTTTTTTAATTCAATAGAAATTATTTATTTTTGGTTTAAAGATTTTAGTTTACTAAGATTACATAAGGACGATACTAACTTTAACAAAACTCAATTGTCATGTTGTTAGCAAAATCGGTTATTGCTCGGATGGTAACTAGATCCGAGAACTAGTGATGGCAATAGTGGAAGTTGGAAATTATACTTGACAAATGTTGGTATAGAATACACTTGGATAATAAAGGGCGCCTAGACGTATAGTAGTGTAGAACTCTCCTCGAGACCGAAGTCGACCCCCGAGTACTGGTGAGAACAATAAATATTTGCTCAAGTGTTACCTGATAATCCTGAATTGTCGCCGTCGGTCGGTGGTGGTTCGGAGGCTGAGGCGGACGAAGCAGCAGCGGCGGTCGTCGGTTGCTGTTGCCGTTGCGCAGCGGCCGGCGCGAACACGTTCATGTAGTCTTTGCCCAACGACCGTCTGAAGTGTTCGTCGATGACGGTGTCGCTCATGCCGCCCGTCGCGGACGACGGCGCCCTGTGGCCGGTGGCCGGTGACGCCATGATCACGGACGCGCGTTCCTTGGGCAGGGTCCTGGGAGCGGAGTTACCTGCCGTGATCGTCATGTCCAACGGCTCCTGAGAGCTTCTAAAACTGAAATTATCACCGGGCCGTTAGGTTGTGTTTTGGCCAATCGACTGTATAAGTACGAGATTAGGGTGGCTTATCATCGATAGCGGTTATACGAGGCGAGTGCGTCACTGCTGTCAGCTGTACACACAGTGTGCATAATAATCGCCTATGGCGTTAAAATTAGGTCCAGTTTATAATTAGGGTCCCGAAATCCCATAATACGTCTACTACATTCACAGCATCAAATTGAATAATTTGGTATTTTACGGCTTTGGCTGTTCAAGAATTCGATGAAAAAGATTTAACACCGCTAGCGCAAATCAGTTTCGGAGTTAAACCCGCTCAAGTCGGTATTTTGTGTACATTTTTAGTCTACATCTCACGCGACGAGTACAAGATTGTTTCTATCAAATGACATTGAGCGTGCCGTACATTTTTTTGATTCTCAGCATTACATTGTTTGAACCGACGGCATTGTTAATGTCGTTCATCAACGTGTTCCTTTATTATTATTATTATTATTATTATTGTTATTATTATGTCCCTTAAATCTAAGCACCTCTGTTGGTATGCAACTATATATGTCAATATTTTTCTTCGACAATGGTTTTTTCTTTCTATTTTTCAAATTCTAGCGGATACATAATGTATAAACATATTGACGTTAAAATAGAAAAAAATGACCTACATTTTGCTTAGTACATCATGAACAAAATATTTATAAACGGTTTGCGCCTATGATGCACGTGTAGATCATCCCAGTGACTATTTTTTATTTTTCATATTTCATTAATTCATTTTTTTAATAATTGCACGTACATTGTACAATGTACATAGACATGTTGATGATAGTTGATTTGTATAATCGGTATATATAAAAAAAATATTGAATATGACCGGATATAAGATCTTATGCGATATCAATAAATATTATTAATTGATCATCTTGAGACAAAGACCCCCAATAACAGAATGTTTGCAATGGGCCTATGATAATGTAAATATCGCCGTACACATTTCGGGAGATTTATAGGTGTCTATAGATTGCGAGCACTAGAAAAATAATCACTGCAGGTGTCTTCTGGGCTCATCCAAAATCAATATCAAGGTGCATACGGTTTTCCCGTAGGTAAATACTTACTGCGGCGGCGGCGGCGTTGGCGATGATACCGGCGACGTGCAGACGGCTCTGTGTCTTCTCTCTCTCTTCCATTTGCCAACGGTGCCGACGGTTCCTTCCATCGCCGAACATCTCAGCGACAACGACCTCGAATGATCTGCACAAAAACGGAAAATGGTATTTAAAAAAAAAAAATAAAAATAAAAATAAAATTCCTTAATATTCCAAACGACATTCGTGTATACCGACACGCGTGCAGTTGCACAAACTTTACGCGTTTTTAATCCAACCGGTTCTGGTAATCATATTCTGTTAAATTTACAAAAGGTATGCCTCATAATAATAATAATAATACGACGTGTGGTGTACCTATCTCGAAAACATATCTCGACGCTGCTGTAGCGGATTTCTGAATTCCTACCATTCCGGAAATTTCCCATCGTCGCCCACCGCATAACACGATATTTTATACTATAATAATATTCAAATCACCGGTAGTATTCCTATACATACATCCTCGCCCGAGAAATCCGATACGAGACTTGCAACAGGTATATATACTACAACACACCTTTACACTACGCGTTACAACGACTTCGGGAATGACTTATAGACGGATTGTTTGTAATTTATTTTTTTTCTTTCTTTTTGCTGTAAAACACCCAAACGTATCTATGTGTGTGTGCATAATATAATATACATGCGACGTATATGTGTACCGTATAATAGGTATTATATCCGTTTTCCCATCCGGACAGCGTGCACCAGGAGAACGGAAGGACGTCGATGGCATACGACTTGGCATACGAACAAAGTGCACGTTTCCTGTTCGTGATTTACATTAAAAATATTATAATAATATCGTACTAACGTCGTCGTCGTATTGAGTCATTCAAACGTGGTATAGTGCGTAGGAGTAAGTGGTGGTGGTGGTGGTTTACGGACGAGTCGCACGAACTCGTTAAATTTAAACGGACGTTTTCCTCGGACTTGATGTGATGACGATGATGATACACCACATAATATATGCGAGTCGCGCACTGCGGTCCCCTCGCGTCTTAATGCGCGTAAATCATTATTAGCCGATTACCGAAAAAAAAATACATTCGATTATTTTACGTCGGTATTATTTTCCCGCTACGTTTGTAATATAATGTACTCGTGTATACATCGCGTAATATTGAAATACTGTTTCTTCGAAATCGAATGACCGGTTCAACCGACTGCGCGCAATTAAAAACGATTATCGTAATTGAAAAATATTTATTAAACATGAGGATTGTAGCTGATTATCTGTTGCATCAATAATTCGTCGAAATCGTATATTGTTAAATAATAACGATATCGAAGTGTAAAAAAAAAAAAAACGGCACGCGACGAACGAATGATGAAAATAAATTCATGCTTTTATAAATTATATAAGCTCGTCGGAGCGCGTGCGCCATTTGTACAACGCCCAGTTCATTATATTTTTCATTTATTACTACCTAATATAAAAGCAATACGAGTCATATACCTCTATGTGTGAATAAAATGATGTATTATATATTACAGTTTATCGTCGACTATAGTTTAATTGTTTTTGAACGTTTCTTTATAGAGCTAAATTAGCATTATCGATCACTTTGACGCGTGAATGTCGGTAAAAAGTATACGACAATATATATATACAGTATTAAGTACTCACTAAAAATCAATTAAAAATAAGAATTTCACAAACATAAATTTAATCATTACGTTGACAATGAAACGCATTGGAATTTCAAAGGCATTTTTATTTTAAAAGAGCGCACTTACGCAACAGTGTTTCGAAAGAATGCGCCACTTATTCTATTGAAAGAATAGGTATGGCAAAATGCAAAGTATTTTCATCAGTTTTGATATACTCGTATAACCGTATAACTCGATTCGATGTACAAGAGCCGAACAATTATCATTTCAATGGACTTGTTAAGTAAAAACCTGTAACGATATATTGTCCCGACAGTAAGCAGTCAAGTAGAAACGACTACAACTGGTTTCATCCGAAGGGTGAGGAGGACGACGAGAATTAATTTTGTGTATTACACTACGTTACCATCGACGTAAATACTTCCCAAATGTATAGAGAACATTTCCTTTAGCAGTACTTTTAATTTACATAAATACATAATATATTATAATCGAATAATACAGATAGTCATCAAACATCGTTAGAACATAAATATTTATTCAAATTTCAAGTAGTATCGATATTTTAAGTACGGAATGATTTACATTTTTCACAATAACTCAGTACTGAAATATATCAAAACATTGAATTAGATTAAGCACAGTGAAGACCTAAACGTCAAAGAGCATGTATAAGTAAACTATACGCTCACAATTTCCGTTGAAATGTAAAAAGTTAAACGTTCAATATTCATTCGCGTTGTGCTAATTTACACGTTTCTTGTTTTCGAATGAATTCATTGTGAATAATTACTCCTGCCCTAAACCATGACAATTCGATTTTTAACGACAGCGCTTAAGTTATGCTGAGAACTTGATATTCATATTTTCACTTGTCATAAAAAAAAAAAAAAAAACGAGGACAAAATTCGGTGCATACGATTTCGCGGAACGACGATAATGTAACCTATAACTATATAATATACTGATAGTAATTTAACCAAATTATCGTAGCATTAATTATCCAGCTTGTACGCGGGCATAAATATTCAATAGGGGTCAGACATTGAATTTTCCGTCAATGAAAATGTATAATCGTCAACCGGTCGCATTATGACTATATATTATTGTTCTCACCGAAACCCTATGGAGAAAATAGATTGCGATTTCAACATAAAAACACAAACGCGTTCGATACAATAATAATATAATGTATTCCAATTGTGCATGAAAATAATAACATTTGCGTGTTGAGAGACAGTATAAAAAAAAACGCACACACATGCATAAAAGTCAAAGCGGACACACAAAACCCTACGAACAAGGCAGCTATTACTTAAGGCCATCAATTATTTTTTCGAGAATATTATAACATACAGCGTTGCGCAACGAGATTATTTGTCTTAAACGCAATATGCACACGTGAACTCTGTCAAACGAAACAGTAAGTATCGTAATCGTAAGTATATATTACATGTATTATGATTTATGTGATTTATCATTCGCTGCGATGACGGACGAAAACGCGAACCTTTCCGCAGCAGCAATAACCCTTTCGTAAAATATTTTCTCACCGTCAAAGTTTCCGGCCCTTTCCACCCATGGTTGCCACAGGTGTCTGCTCCTGTCCGCCTTGTTGTTACGGCCGTCCCGGTGGTTATTGTGTTGTTCGTATCTCGAGAACATCACGCACAGGCTCATGACGAGAAGACGAAGTGGTTTTTTTTTTTAATCTCGGAACGTTTAAATGTCTCAGGTACCCCTTTCGGGATAGGGGGATAGTGGAGAAAAGAAAAAACGACGCGTATAAGTACCCGAACGTCGACGGCGGCGAAATCGTGTCGTCGGAAATATTAAAATCACTGCAGTTGTATGCCGTGTATAAGTGCAACAATATTATGTACGCGAAGGAAACCGTTCCGTGGTCGACTGGCTGTGTCAGGACCGTACGCGTCGCGAACGATGAATGGCCACTCGGGCCGACCGACGTCGCGGTCGTCGACGCAGCCGCCGCCGCCGTCGTAAGATTGTGTCCGCGCCGCCACCGCGGTTCATTCATGGTGCGGCTGCGGGAAACCGGTTGCGGGACGCGTTCGCCCCGGTGCCTCGTGGTCCGCCGCGGGCCGCGGTGGCGGGGCGGTAGGCTCGTACGCGGCGAACGCGTCCTCGGTCGTTTTCATTAATGGGCACCCCGACCTGTGCGCGCGTGTGTGCTCTTCAGGTATACCGTGTACGCACGCACGCGCATAATAAATAATAATAATAGTAATAGAAGGAGAAGAAAAAAAAAGGGTTCACCGGAAACTACAACGCCTCCGGCCTAAACGTACCCATTTATTATGTACATACATCATTCTGTGCGCGTTCAGAAGACACACACGCGCTCGCGCGAGCAAACTCGTAGTAATATAATTATTATTATTATTATAATATTTTCCCCGTGTTATTGTATACACGTATGTATTGTGTACGCGTCTGTCTTTCTCTCGTTCTCGTGGTTTCGTCCTACGGGAACGACGACAATAATAACAGCTCGCGCGCCGACGAAATACACATTTACGTTTATTTTACACGCACGCGGCGGAATAATATTTTATATTCATAACGTAGAGGTATAATAATATAATATATAAACGACGTGTTCGGTTTTACATATCGTGCGTGCGTGCGAGAAGTTGATACAGTTCCCGGCGGAGACTTGTTTCCCCCCCGAAAACGCGTCTCTGCCGAATCGACGACGAGATGAAATGATGAGGGAACGACGACGAGTTTGTGAACACGAGAGCAAAGACGGCTACCGGAGCGGCTGTGCGTCGACGGGCCCCGGGCGACTGTCATGATGTACTCGTGTATTTAATAATAATAATAATAATGCACGTACATCATACGGACGTCGTATGCAGGCAGGCACGACGGTGGCAAAATACGATTAAGAAGATAAGGTGGTTCTCTCCCGGTCATCATAAATAATATTATCCGTGTGGGAACCGAATGTTCCTAAACGAACCGCTGCTTGTGTTACACCCAGTCAGGCACCCGCAACAGCGCCAGAGATCTTATGCGTCGAAACGCGATGTAAAATCCAAGAGCCAGGCTCTTCCAAATTGTTCGTGTCATTTGAATTTGATAAACATCTGTCAAGATACATAGTTCTCGTTTAGATTTCCAGACATATTGCTCGTGATGTCTCATTTAGATTCGGAGAAAAAGCATTTTTAGCATTTACCTACCAAAAATTCATCAATCTAAACGATTTGTACGTTTAATTTATTATTGTTTATTATAAATCATAAGCCATCATAATCATAATTTTAAAATGTTATGAATTAACACTATATTAATTATAACGGTTAGTAACTTTTTTTTTGCAACAAACAATTTTATATTTTACAACAGAATATTATCAATATTTTCAACCGCACTACTGTAAAAAAAATGTAGAGTAATGAACAGTAACACAGATTTGAGCATGGGTAGTAGTCAAAGTAAAAATTAATTTGATTTTTAAACGTAATTTTATTGCTTTGTGTTTACGAACCATCATCATTGAGCAATATTTATCTATTAAATATGGCAAAAATTCAAATATTTTCAGATAGTTACATGGTCTTACGTTAATGAGGCGCTAGAGAAAGAGATATATTTACCTAAAATGGATGATTTTTACGAGTCCAGGCTCGATCCACGTGAATAAAAAAAACATGTGCAATATACGTAATAAGAAAAAATAAGGTCTGGTCGAATACTAATGCGAGATACATGGAAAATTAAAGTTTTGTATACTCTCAACAATAACGATGTGTGTGTGTGTGTGTGTGTGTAATACTGTAATCGGAATACATTTGCATACATTTAGAACTTTATACGTTCGATGAATATCATACGTGGAAATTATAATAGTAGTAGTATTACAACGTAGTAGGTATACGTTACGTGTGACATTATGTATACGTAGTAATCGCTACAACTCGTAGTCCGTGAATAATATACCCCGCGTGAAGACATCATCTTCCCGTTTTCTCCACACTAAGCGCACGGCATCCGTTTTATATAACAGTTTGTAGTTACAAAGTGACGTTAGTGCGCGCGTGATAATGCTATTTCGGTATATTATTATTTTTATAGGTATTGTTTTCAATGCAACTATTAAAATCAATATATATTCGGAAACAAAAAATCGATTAGCCTGATTTGAAGTTAATGATTTCTTAATAGATGCACATTTTTAACAAATCACGTACGTTATTCGTAAACCCCAACAACAATGTCATTATACCGGTTGTTATGTACACCGCCGTGGTGACATGGTTGTACATGGACTAACAATGTATATGTACAACAACGTGAGCGCATTACAGTTGTTCCACCATACTCGTACGTTTGGGATTAAACTCCACACATTATATTGTTGATGTTGTTACGCCCGGTCACATTGAAAAATCCATGCGAGTGTTTACATTAAATTAATATTAATAATTAACGCCCAGAACCCAGATGAATAATTGCTTGCGAGCATGCAGTATCATTTTATATCACTCATTCAAAATGCGCATGTTTTTATTCGATTCGTTCAGTGGGGCATATTTATAGGGGGGGGGGACTATTAAAATAGATGTTGAAGTTGTATCCCCTGTTAACTTTATTTTTACCCATATAAGCAATATAACTTTTAAAGTAACTAAAAATGTTAACGTATCGGCACAAATGTCGCCATAATATGTTAATGATGTGTAAAGCATAACTAAACATTGGATTGTTGAACAAATTTTATAATTACGTCCCTCCAGTCACCACCCTAAGACTTATTTAATTGTACTTTATTTTTCGAAAATTATAATAGTTCATCATAGTTTGGTACATTGATAAAACGGAAGTATTGTATTCAAACGGATGCGCGTGTACATAATGAACTTGTTAATAAATCATTACCCATCATAGCGGTACGGGATTATTATAAGTGGCGTTAATTTTATTTTAATTCAACGATTTATTAATACTACATATATTATATAATAATAACGCGTTAAATTTTTGATTTGTAATTGATAAGAATTTGAAATATTTCATCAATTCGATTGAACAATTTCACAATATTCATATATTATACCTATAGAGTATAGACTATAATTAAATTGTTATAAATGCAATAATTTTTGTAATTTTAAAGAAACAAAAAACTTCAGTAATGGGCAATTTATTATAATTATTTCTTGTAATGAATATAAGTGTAATTAATTCTTTGGTATAATTAATAGATAAATATACGAAGAGAAACTCTAATGGACATAGCAAGCTAGTGAATCATTAAGGAATATAGCCAACATAATGTTAAACAATTTCTACAGAATTTACAATGTAAGATGGCAAGTATACAATGATTATCTTTGTTCATAAGAAAACAATGTGTGCTATTCTTCTATACAATGCGGTCATTTATTCTGCCGTCCAAATTTCATTCGAGTGCGTTAAACTAAATGGTATTCACTTTTATTTATAAAACTGAAGATTATTATACAGTTCCATCAATGTAAAACATTTTTAACGTTTATTTAGTGACCGAATAACTAACTACACATCTAGTTGAGATACGTCCACGTGTTACTCGCGCAGTTTCAAACACATATTTTATAAAGTAAACAATGCGTGTAATGCGAGAGAGATATAGATCTTCTTTTCTGTAAACAAATAGCATTTATTATAATAAATTACCAAGATGAACTGGCTAAAAATACGAACATGAATTTCTTTTCTTATCGCGGCCGTAGAAAATTTTAAACATGGCCGCACGACACAGTGGGCGGTGGAAAAATCGATAGAACACAGGACGTAACACGCTTGGTATTGGTAAAATAATAAATACATGGTAAATTTTGCTCGAGTGATTATGCCTAATGTTTAACAATATTACACCACCCGTCGGTCCCGCGTGACTAAGCAAAACAGTGTTTGCATTGTAATACAGCGTATAAACATTTTGTTTATATATTATCTCTTCGATGAATTGGAACTCGTCCAAATGGACGACTTGGTCCGTGGTCGTCGTGCGCAAAGCAAAGAATATTATATACCCACCAAGAGGGGGCTGGCGTGCACTTTTAAACTTGAAATCGAACCGCGTGTACTTATCGTGTCGGCGGGTAGGCGACTACACACGCATTTAATAATTGTCTCGGTTGTTTGGCATGGACTATACACGCATACATTTTCGTCGACAGAAACACCAAACAATTTGGCATTCAAATTTTTTATTTATATATATATATATATATATAACACGTGTGTGACATATTTGTAAATACATTCGAGGCTTTGACCTCAAAATATTTCAAATACAGAGTATATAGTCTTTTGTACGAAAAAATAAAAATAAAAATATTATTATATTTTAGAAAGCTTGCGATCAGTACAACAAACCCACGGTGTACGAATATCTGAGGAAAATCACGTTGGAAGCCGGTCGAATTAATATAAATTAGGAACCTAGAAATCAGTCATTTATTTCGTTTGATTGGGCTATTTATTTATTTTTTTTTAATTTTTTTACGTTTACAGTCATCGTTAATCAGCGAAAAATCTTTACTCGGTGGGTGCACTTAAATTGCTGTTTCCCGAGGAAATCGGCGAGAAAACAGTTAACACTACCGGGAGAAGAAAAAAAGCGTGTACAGCTATACTGGAATATTCGAACGCTTTCACCCGGGAAAAGCCGGTCGTTCGGAAACTGTGGGATGGAGTACAAATATCCGTCTCGTAACCATTAATGCGGATAAAAACTATGAAAAACGTTCACCGACACCCAAGTGTAACTGACATGGATTAAGTATTTATCGAGGAAAAACTACACTTTTGAGTAACTGAACGCATAACAACACTGCATACATACAAAACGGATCCATTTTTTAACTATCAACAAATTTGATTCTAGTCTGCGAAAACTAACTTGAAATAATCTTAATCATAAAAACTTACGTTTTGAATACATTTTAAATAGATATACCAACCTATAAGAACATTATTTTATATTGTTACATTAAATCATAATTTATATAATATTATATTTATAGCATACATTTAACACAATTTTGTTTAAAACTAACAATTATGAATTAATTCAAAGTAATTATTACATCAAATACAAAGATTTAATTTTCATATTGTGTCTAAATCCAAAGAAATATATTTATTTAAATTATAGGTATGTATATATGGTTTGTACAGCCGTAGTGTATACTAGTAATGTATTATAATTTATAATATACCTGAGAACAATCAACACATACTAATGCACCTAAGATATATGCGTATTCCATTGTACAAGAATCAATAATAATTAAGACCTAAGTCATTATTCATTATACTTGAATTATGTTTTATACAATTCATCTTTGAAAAAGGTACATTTTTTATCATTACTTAGATATTTCGTCCACAACTGTATGACGTCAATATAAGAATACGCAACATACTTAATTGTTGTTTTATAATTTCATATTGTTCGAATTTCAAAAAAATTACATCTCAATTATGTATTGGCAAAATTATTTCCAAACTAATCACTAACGATTTTGAGTTAAAACCAAGTGTAACTAATTTAAGGTTTAGTGATGCTAAAGTAATAAGTATCATCTGTATTTCCATAGAAAGCAGGCTAGTTAAATCAATTTAAATTGCAGTATTATCGCCGTTATTTCGGATAAAAAACAAATCAATACTCACTAATATATTTTATTACTATTTGTAGGTATACCGTATCAAAATGTTCAAAACTATAATAAAAAGGTCAATTGGTATAGTTATACTGTAAATACGTCTTATTATATAATTTAGATACTGAGCATCAGAAAATTGAATTTAAAAACAGTGACTCATTTTGACTGAGCGTAAATAATGTCGCGAAGAGTAATGCCATGTATTAAAAGTGTGTATTCTCTAAATAGGTTTTTACGAGGTAAGTGTTTTACTCTACAATTAATAATAATTTATAGATAACAATATAACATAAATATATTATTAAGTTCACGGTATTAGTCATGTTATATAATTGTTTATTGTCCCATCAAACGTAGTCTTATTAAAATACGTAAATAATTATAATTAATTATTACGACTAAATCGTATGCATGCAATAATATAGTTACCTACAAACTAATTTTCCATTCGTAAGCAACACCAAATTATCAATTTAAAAATGTATAAGAATAAGTTTAGTAATATATTGTCCGACTCTTGGAAGGTATACAAAAATTTACAACAATTGGTGTACCAGAACAATGCTAAAACGCAATACTGTTGATCTGAACTCAGGGACACATACACACATACATACTCATATATTGTAGATGATGACGTGGGGTTATCTGTCAAATGACATAATAAAATAAATGCATTTTCAGTTTTCTCAAACCACTGTGAGAAATTTGTGGAGACAATAAGCCTTGATGAATGATGATGAATCCAATTTTTTTAAATCATGAAGGTACCGACTATTCATAAAAAATAGAATTTAGCAAACAATACTTATCATAAAATCAAATTTAATAAAAAGTTATCCTTAGTATTCTTAATCAATGACATTTTGTAAAGCCCCTTAAAAATTATCTCTCTAAAATAATAAGATGAAATTTTCTATATTTTTAGTAATACTTAAAAAATAACTATATAGTATGGACTACTTTTTACACTTGACGATAATAGTTATACAAATAAAACAAAAAAAATCAAATCAAAGTTATGATATGATAAAAAAAAACTCTGCTCGTAAACTTAAATTTATAAAAAAAGAAAACGATAAAATGTAGTCAACATTTAATTTGAAATCATTAGTTTTGTTTTAGAATAATTGGTTAAATGGTACCATATAGAGGTGCGTCATAATGTTTAATCGGGCCGACAGATTCTATGACTGTTACATATTTTAATGAAAATCTCTTTTTTTTATATAGTGCATTTAAACATACATATTATACTCATTTAATTTATAGTATGAATAACTGGAAAACTAAAATGGTTATTTTACAATAATTTCTTTATTTTTATTCAATATACCTATATAATATACATGCTGTGTGTTTTTTTCCAAGAATAATTAGGTATGGTATTTATAACATTAAAAATCTATTAAACAAAAATATGTATAGGTAATAGACTCATAAGTTATCTGTAGATTATAGAGAACCGTGACAATATATATCCTTTTTATAAAATATTTATAAAAATTTTTTTTTATCAAACGCTTAATTCATATACATTTTATACGTTTAAACAAAAAAAAACAAGGTCAATAATGTTTTAATTTTTTCATATTTTCAGTATTTCTATTATTACTCGTTATTGCTTTGGAGATTTATTATATTTCTTACTACATTCTTTACTTAAATCATATAGCTAAATATGTATGTAGAAATATTTGAAAGATTAGGACCAATTAGCATAATTTTAATATTTACCTATACTTAATTAGAACGTTTTGACCTATGTTTAAACAAAATAACGATGTATAATGTTTTGTTTGCAAGTCAAGACATAACATTATATTTTATTGTTTCAGGTTCACAATGTTTTAGTTATGTCTCCACATTAACGGAAAAATTAGGAGAAAAAGTAAATGAATGTCTTAATGTTAGGCGAGTTCAATAATTCGTTAAAATAAACAGTAATTGTACACTTGTAAAACATTTAAAAACAACTGTGTCTCTAATTATTTAAATAGCAAATGAATGACTTAATTATTTTTATTATTAAATAACATGTATTACAAGCCATTATAGGCACAATCCTTTAGTTCTGTGACACTGGCCATTGAATATAAGAAATAAATATTAAGAAACTTATAAATCGTATTCGCAATTAAATTAAATTTTAGATACTAAATCAAACAATAAGAATATTTACTAAGTCCTCTAAGTCCCTTTATATTATTCAAAGGTTCTCGATGAAAAAATGAAGCTACGTTTACTCTAATAATAACAATTTAATTTTATAATTTTTGAAAAGAATTGCAACCATATAATTTTAAATAATATAAAATAAAGAAACATTAACTGTTTTTACGGCGCCCAGTATAGGCAATTCCAATGTACATTAAAATAATGATCATAATGCCTTAATGCCAACACAAGTATTTAAATAATTTTGTAATATCATAATTTATTCAGAAACAACGTCTCATACTATGATGGATATAAATGCATATATTTTTTTATACAAATTCTTAAACAAATTTAATACAGACGAAAAAGCCGCGTAAGCAAGGAGTAAGTTTAGTTGTATGCTTCATGCCGTGAAAACACCCAGAGTAATTTTTTCGGTTTTCCTAACCCTCTGCAATTTTCTATAATCTATGATATGATAGAACTTATAACATTTATAAAATGTTAACAAAAATTATAATTGTTTTTTAATTTTGCATAAACTAAGGAAATAAAATTTAAAATATTCATAGCTTTTTTATTATAATTTATTAATATCATTTGAGATATACTTAAATATAATACGAAATATAGATTACAAAACATAACCTAGCGGGAAATGTCAAAACATTTTGAGGGAAGCTTTAAGCACTCTTCCACCCCTCAATTTTACAGACAACATTGATGAATTAAAATAAAAATATTTTATGACTTATGTAAGTTTTAAAATAATAAAACATTTATCATTTGTAAAGTATTAGAAAAAAATGACTAAGGAGAACACTGTCCAATGTTTCAGTTGTACGTATTTTCATTAGAAAATACTGAATACTGATTGGTGATTAGCTATACACAAATATAGACAACACACTTATTTCAGGTACTGTTAGTGCTGATAAGGTGACAAAGATAAACTGGCTACTAAGTACTGACCACTGAACCCCACTATCATAAGTTCAGTATCCCGTCTACAACGACACTTATATCTTATAAAGTTATAACACACGCAATCTATGAGGCATCATATAAAACAATAAGTAAGAAAATCGTTGATCAATACATTTTATAATGGCGTTAAATTGTATAATGTGATAAATTATAATTCTTAAATCAAATACTGAAATAGAATTATAACATACAATCATAATTTTATTAAATCAATTGCTAGTCATTAAATTGGTATAAAATGTAATAGTAATTAATAATTTCCATCATAAGAATATTTAGATAAGAAATAAATATATATTGGACAATACTTACTCCTCCCACTTTGATAAATAATCAAAGTTAAAATCAATATATTATGAATATTTTTATTTATATTATCTATTTTTTAATAGTATAAAAATTATTTACAATAAGAAATAGTAGGTAGGTGTTTCATTGGACACAATTTGGTCTCTTTCTTATTTTTGTTTAAAAATTATATTTTCTGTCTGTGGTGAGACATATTTCAATAACATATAAGTTGTATACTAATAATATAAAATGTATATAATTTGATTTCGAATTTTCTAATATAAAATAATAACACAAAAAACACTTAAGTTACTAATGACTGCCTAGAGATTAATGGTTTCCTGCTAACGAAATGATATCTGGCTTAATAGATGTCGGCATTAGTCTAAGTCTTCTTTTTCACGTATTTCTAATTTGTTTCTTGATTTGGTGAGAAGTTGTTGAACCGCACTAAAGCCTATATGACCAGGTATATCGACGAAAAATATAAATTTTAGATGAATTCCTTCTTAGCACCCCCCCCTCAGAAAAAACACCCCCTTTAAAAAAAATGCCCACAAGGGGTGGTAGCACCTACGATGGGAACCAATGAACTATAGGATAAGAATAAGTGAATTGTAGAATAAACAAGTCTTAAATAATTCATATTCTACTGTAGTCTTATACAGTTATAACTCATCTTGTACTTCAAAGACTGTATGAAAAATGCTAATTGATTTTATAACTAATCACGCTATCAGGCAAATTAAATGAAGTACTAACCTATAGTGCCTATATAATACTTCAAATAACAAATCATTTATGCTTATGAATATATTTTTCTATTCGGCTAGCTGAAATAGAATATTTCAGACGGGATCAACGGGATCAGAATAGGTATATGAGGTGATATCTGCCGTTGAATCTAGATTATATACATTCGTATATCGTAATGATGATAATACATTTTATCTAAAGTACTGATAAATAACACCCACTTCATTCGAAAAAAATTGTTTGGAATGATTGAATATTGGATTAAGTTTGATTTCATTAAATACATTAAATACCTAATGTTATAAAAAAAAGATCAATAATGTTTTTCTCATCTCTAAATAGATAATCTTGTAAATATTTGCTTATAATTGATTTAGCTATTTTACTTTAGTTGGCATTTTATTGATTTAATATGATCGAATTATGTAAGTTAGGAATTCCTTAGGAACCTATATAAATATATAGATAAGTTTCTAATCGTCAAAATTAATCGTAACAATTTTTTAATTTATAACTTTAAAAATTCAAATATCAAAGTCTACATAAATCCATATATTTATTTATCAATTTTACATACAATTGGACCATCTGATAGAATTATTGCCATCACGTGGAAATCTAATTGATTTAGAAGCAGACATTTATATATATACATTATATTATATACGGAATAAAATCTAAAGACAACAGCTTATAAGTCAACTTGGTCTAGAATATTGGACTTTTAATAAAACGAAAGTTATTTGAAGACGAAATTACAATTCTATTTACGAAGAATTTATTTGCAATGGAATAGAAATCGACCTATTATTTTCATGTTTTAAAATGTATAATCACACACACGCTCTATACACACACTGGCACACACACACACACACACACATAGATATTACATATTACACATTGTATATCATACTGCACTACTCATTGCGCAAATTGATTCAATATTCCTTTAAGTGGTACTGTACAAACTATAATTAAAGAAATGTGTTTTAGATTACATACAATCTAACCGATGATCATAATATTATGTACCTATTAGTTTATTGGCAATAATTTGCACTCACAATAACATACGAAGGTACGTACTTGATATTTTACTTAGAGTTGAATACTATTGTCACAGATATTTTGACTATTTCCAATATTAAAAGAAAAAAAACATTGGGGAAAATCGGAGAAACCCGGAGAAGGAAAAATAAATGTACTCCACGTCCAAACGTATATATTCCTACGCGGACAACTTGTCATTCATATATCTATAAACACTTGTCGTAGTGTACACTCTGTACACAGAGGAACAAGGTCGTAAGATTGATCCAAGTATTCTTCTCCCCCCTCCCCCCTTATGAAATGCCTTGAAAATTATAGAAATGTATTACGTTGAAATCGTTTTACGCGATAAAATGGGTAACATAAAAAACGCATATTGAAATGGAAAGCTAAGAATTTCTGATTTAATATTTGTTTGAACAATGAAATAATAACAAAACAAATCATAAGATACTAAGTCATGGCTTAACTTTAAAATGTGAAATATCGGACCCATAGACAGTTGGTTTAAACACGTTGGGCACCACCCTCACCGGGATTAAGTTGGAAGAAACTAACGCGAAATGGAAATGTTGGCAGCGGGCGACGAAGAGAACAGCCCGTACTGGCGTCATTCGGTTGCGTCGTAAGCGCGCACGGTTCTCCCCCAGTCGTGTGGATTGAACGAGGGTGATATCCGGCAGGGGAGGCGGTTACGAGGGGAGGAGATCGGGGTTTTGCGGCACGTCGGAAAACTGGTCGGACGACGCGGCGGGGCGCGCGTATAGGCAACCGAACCGACGGCCGACCGGAGAAATCGACCGGACCGATAACGATCGGGAAAACCGGCGCGCGCGCTCGTCGTCGGCGCGGCGGCGGCGGCCCCCAAAGAGTACAATAATGATATGGTAATAACTAATAACAATGAAACGTTCGCTCGATATTTCGGCCTCGCGCGTTCACGGCGCGCGCTCGATAATGTCACGACACATCGCGCGACAATCTTTAGCGAACAACGTGACCGCGAGCACGGTGTATGATAATCGTACACAAACAAATACGCGAACGACAATAATAATAAATAGTTAATTATTATAATAATAATAATAATAATAATATATACTCACTGGTGGCATAGGGCGATTCCGCGGCCGTCTCCTCCCTGTGCAGCATTGTCGCCGCCCTGGACAGCACTTCCAACGGCGATTCGCTTTCCATGACAGATAATATTTAAACTTGACTGCGGTTCTACGGTAACTGTTTCTGCTGCTGCTGCTGCTGCGACGGTCGCAAACCGATGAAAACGACAAGTGCGGCGCACACCCGTATACTACTACGGCGGATGGGGGAGCGCAATCGTCTCGAATCAATCGATCCGTGTGATGCGATTAACGAATCGGTAATACTGTAGGCACCTACAGAACACGGTTATTCGCGACTGTTCGACTTGTGCACTGCGACGCGTGTACGATTTTACGAAGAAATACCATCAACGTAAAATATATCTCGTGCGTTTCGCGCGGCGGCCGCGACAAATCCCAACAAGAGGAGGACTTACCTGTTCTCAAACGGATTCGGTTGTGGTGTCCCGCGGTCGGGGAACGTCACTATGCGGCATAACATACGTGCGCGCGCGCGCTCTCCGCCGTGTACCTATATATTTATATATATATACGTATGTATAAGCGTATATACGTGTGTGACGCGCGCGCGCGTGTGTGTCCGTGCGCTCGTGTGTGCGTGCGCGCGCCTGTGTGTACGCGTGAGTGTGTGCTGCGGTTTCGACAGCACGGATCGGAATGTCAGGAATGATCGGAATTGAGTTTTTTAAAAACGCGTTTTCGCCCGGCGCGCCGCCGCGCGTCGTCGGGCCAGGGCCCCGTCGCGTAGCCGACCGGCGCGCCGCCTGTCGGCAAACACGCGCGTCACGTTACCACTGCCGCGCCGACCGCGACGAGGTCACAAACTCACAACCGTTCTCTCCCGCCACCGCCGCCGCCGCCCACCGAGGATAAAATAATATAATATAATGTACGATACGAATGTATAATACACACGGTCATCGTGGTCGCCTCCTACGCGATAACCGAGACACCCGCACAAGCGTAGTAGTAGTAATAGTAGATGTGGTGTGGGAAAAACTGTCGGAAAAACGACGAATAGTGGGCAGGGAGGGGTGAGGGGGTCGCGAAGGAAAATTGTACACGCCGGGAACGAAAAAAAAAAAAAAATAATAAAACCGAAATTCCGATGAAATGACGCGAAACGTAAGTGTATAATCCATCATGGACGTATTTCGATACACTGTGTCCGGTCTCTATAGGCCTTCGATTACAACTCGAAACTAAAGGGACCGAAAAAAGAGAAAAATTTGGAAACACACAAGTTACAGGGGCACCCGGGTCAGGGTCTCAGGGAGATTGCTAGAAAAAAACATGTGTTTAAACCGTTAAAAATGCATGTTAGAATTTAAAATCATATAACATAGCTGTTGTACGATTTGTTTTAAAGAAATACCGGGTCCGATTGTATTCGTGTCCTTATTGTTGCGTTGTACGTATTTATTTGTACATATTCAATTCGAGAGCAGCAGTGATAAATATTATCACATTAGAAAATGATTCCCGAGCGAAGGTCGGAGTAATTCAGTAATAACACACGTAACATGTATAATGCATATTCAATATCGATTGCCATTGCCTACAGCGAAAATGTAAAAATGACTTCTCTAAAGTTAGTACTTGCCGGCCCTAATCTTATAAAAAAATATATAAGAGTATAAGATCCGTTGTATAAAATATTAAAATATGTACCCATGTACCATTTATTAACCAATCAACAATTGGATTGGCGATTAATTCTTGTCATCAATTTAAATATGCAATGGAATATTCAAGAACCAAACGTCTTATAAACTATAATTTGTGTATAATCCTATAACTTGTGGAATGTTATTACTTTTATATTGAAGTTTTAGTGACAAAATCACAACCATTAAAAATAGTGTCTAAACCTCTAACTTCAGAGAAACGTCGGGGAATCATTTCATCATCAAGTTCTTCAATATTTCGGGATGTTTTACGAGTATACCAATGTCTATTGTCTATTTACACAATAAAGTTAACGCGCATATCACGTTCAATTTCACGAGAATGTACAGCTGTAAGTTTTGTTTCTCTATTTTTTCTCTCCATGACAGACGGCAGTATTCTGCTGTCGCTGCTGTCAGTTTGGAACGCATCGGATTCCTTCGAATACTTAACTACTAACATTTTCTCAAGTTGCATGTTCGGACGCGTTAAGACTAAATTCCATAAATTTATTTAGAATTAGGCGTCGATTCATTTTTATATTCTGCGCGTCGATAAATGTTTACTGGGTTTATTGGTATTAAAATTATGTTTATTTTTTTTAAAAACCCCTTTTGAGTTAGTAATTATTCACAACATTTGTAATAAACGGTACCATTGAAGAATGATTACAAAGTTATATATAATCAATGATGGTACTTTTATTTCAGATTTTATCAGCCGGTTTTATTATTAAAAGGATGAACTGAAATAACTTGAAATTTACAATAAATTGCGTCCAAAAAACGGGTTATATTTAGTGATAATTGTGTTGTGACAAGAAAGTAGTATTACATACAGCCCATGCTTTTTTACCTGTATGGTAACAAATTCAAAATATTTGGCTTTGTCAATTTTTCTACCAACATTTTAAATTTGAATGCGGCAAATAAAATCGATTGGTGTTTAAAAAAATCAACCATAACTCATAAGTAATTAACTAATTTATTAAAATGTTCAATAATCATTGGACAGGTCACAATATTATTATTAAGAGGACGCTACACCCGTATATGTGATCTCCATCTTACAAAATGTAAAACATAGCAAAAACCGTTTTGCACGGAAAAGAACCGAGAAGACTACCGTCATGAACTTTAGCTGTGAAATATCGTTTTTATTTTTTCGATATCACTAAGTTGTTATTGTTTCAAAATTGATTGTTTTTAAACTTGAATAACTTATTTTGGAGTTCCGATATTGAAAAAATAAAAACGATATTTCACAGCTAATGTTGTCCTTTATATGTGGTGGCAATTTCGTTTCTTAGTAATGACTGTAGTCTTCTTGGTTGTTTCCCGTGCAAAACATTTTTGCTATGTGTTACATTTGTCAGACGAAGACAACACGTACGGGTGTAGCGTCCTTTTAATAATTAGAAATCGTTTATTTATCTTTTATGAAATTTTTTCTAACAACTAACAGGACGACAGACGAAAATATATTTTGATATTAACTATGAAACCATATAATTAATATCTACATATTTTACTAGTACTTAAAAGAAGGATGGGCATTATTGTATTAACTAATAACTAATCATTGGAATTGAGATTTTGAGAGATAAAATACGTTTAACTTGTGATGGACCACATACACGACTTCTGTCTTTTGTTACATTTGCATATAGCGATGCCCCCTCCAACTTCAAAACTTGGTTACAATCCCGGGACAAACGCGCTTTGTTTTAAATCATGTACCATAATGGTTTCTTCTCTCGTCGTCCACGCGATGGCATGTGTGTGCGCGCGTGTGTGCGCGTGTGTAGTCTTCGCGGAATGGGTTAATGAAATTTCCGCGAAGACGTGCGAGGGTCGGGTCGCGCGCGGTGCACGTACTACGTACGGTCGAGCCGTGTCGAGGTGCGCGCGCGCGTTCTAGAAATTCTTCACGCAAACTCGCATACATTATATTGCTATAAGAAAAAAATAAAAAAAATAATACAAAGTATAACCCGCCGCCGACGCTCGGAATTCAGAGAAACGCGCGCGCGCCGCGTATATAAACACGAGCGCGTGTGCATGTATCCTCCGAGTGTCGTGTTTGTTCGGCGAGCGGGAAAATAACATATCACGTGAAAGGCGGCGCGAGTTATTTGGAAGAGAGCGAAAAATAATAATAAACCGTTCGTTAAAAATACAAAATAAACGAGAATAGAGCGGATCAGTGGCCTTTTTATTTTACTAGCGAAACGTTTTCGTGCCGCGTGGTTCTTGAGATGGAATAGAAAAAAAATAAAAAACCGGCGAAACTCCTAGGTTGGATGAGATACAGGGATGAGTGAATGATAACGATGTAATAGTATTTTGGTCGATAACTTAGTACCTATTAGAACCAATAAATATATTACACTTATATAGTGTAATCAAAATTCTTTGAAATATCCGAATAAAAAAATTTAATTTTCTAAAGCTTGTTCAATTTGTTTGCGACTTTCCGCTAAAAAAATTCTTGTTGGCTACAAAGAAAATTAAGAAAAATCTTTTACAGTTGTACTCGTATCTGTATAAAATGAAAATAAGTTGATTCTCGATATCGATTGACTTTTTTGCAAATGTTTTCTGTTTTTCCTAATTATTCGGAAAACTGTTGAGAAATTAAAAAATGACTCCCTAAATGTATCAATTAGACAAAATTTCCTATCAGAAAAGTATGATGTTTGCTTGTACCGGAGCAATCCTTCGAGGGAAAATCATGAACACAGACACAAAAAAACACTTAGCACACATCATAATAAGACTAAATTTGCTTGCACACGGAGCGGTTTAGCCTCGCACTGTCGCGATTCACTAAACTTATACATGGGGCGTATTGTAAATGTAATTTAAATATATTTCGCGCCAATTTTGTTTATACAAATTTTGAGTTAAATTGGAATAAAGGTATGTAGAATCAGTTTAACCAACGACCTGGTAAAGTAAAGACGTCTCATTATTTAATTTTACAGGTTAAATTATTTAAGTGTTTAAAATAAAAATTATATAAATGGTCGACACTTTAAATTATGTTAAAGCTGTCGCATATATACCACATAAAAGGCATAGAAAACAAAACAAAATAAAAAATGTTAAATTGAGTGCATCCATTAAATGTAAAAAAGCTCCAAGAAGGTCAATTTTACCTTGCGAGCACACCAAGACAAATTTTATAATTATTATAGAATGAACATTCAATCTTTTGATGAACTGGTAAGTTGAGATTTGGACTAAAATAGATTATTTCTTAAGTGAAGACATAGTAATGGAGCTTATTTATTTAAACTTATAATCTATCAAATTTTACTCACTGGATAGTATCTCTAAAAATAATTTCCAAACGTGCGTATCCCGATATCACCAGAGGAAAAATTGACTGTCACAAATTAAATAATTACTAAAAATAATAATAATAAAAGCAATTCAAATGAAATGTATAATTAAATCAAAATATATAACTTTCTGCAATTCATATAATTTCAATAAAATTTTAAAAACATAAAATTAAATAATTTTACAAAAACTCGTGTAATACAAAAAAATACACTACTCGTGTTCCTAAACAATGTTATAATTATTGAGGTTCAGATGGGTTAAGATTATTTGAATGTTTTACTCTTTGAATAGTGTTAATAAATCCTAAATAAACTTCATTTTGTTGGTCTTGGGTTAAAGATCTAACTTGTGGAGCTAAGGACATGAGGAACAAAGTTACCGGATCTCCAAAATTATGATTTTCTAACATAATCAAAGGTTTATGTTCAAAAGAATTTTTAATCTTCTTCTTTTTCGGTTGGATTGGTAACTCCTCAGAATCTATTAAAGGGCTTTCATCATTTTCAACATCTGTTTTCGCTACCAAAATTGATTTTTCATCGGTGTCTCTTTCGTCGAAATCACTTTCAATAACATAACCTTCAATCCTGTACATAAAATATAAAATTGATACAGCAGCATTTTTTATTGTCAAATATAGTTCTACGTAAAATTGAACAGTACTATAAAAAGTGTAAATTACTTTCTGTTTTCCATTGTAGGTCTCATAAACTCTAAAATGTTTGCATATATATATCTATTTCTGGTTTTAGCTGCTTGACCGGATTTACTTATACATTTTTTACGATAAGCATCTCTTATATTTTTCCATTTGATTTTTAGTTCTTTTACTAATTAAAATTTGAAAACATATTATTTTTATTGTAACATATAATTTATGTTGTTTTATAACATATAATTTATGTAGTTTTAGAACATAGAATTTTAAAACCATTGTAATGATCTAAATTTGTAAATAATAACTATCATTTACAATCTTAATGGTAATTATTATTTTTAGATTTGATCGAAACGAGAAATATAATAATTTCATGAGTACGTCTAAAATTGACATATCTAATGAATATGGACTCACCTCACTAATTATATTAATAAAATCCGGCAGCGTACCCACATACCACGCGCCACCAGGGTTGTAAAAAAACACGTTTTTTATACAAAATCTGTTTAAAACTTTTTTCTGTTCTAAAACATTTTTTTATAAACTTAAATCATTTTCAAAACGTACCCACTTTTTTCAAATAAACATTTTTATTATTTTTCAATAGGTACTTAATAGTATACTATCTAATACATATATTATAATCATAAATCATAATAGACTTGAGCTACTACTCATAAACAAGCGTTCAGCTTCTGTCACTGGTAACAATGTTTTAGTTGTAATAATTATCAATGTCTTACTTTTTTCTGTCTTCTTTTTGTCCTCTAACCCTTGAAAGTTGTTTATACATGTCCGAGCGACATTGGTCCAACCAACATGCAGTTGTTGAAGATCATGATGAAATTTTGATTCTAAATATAAGACAAGTACATAATAATACGTGTACAATGCGGGTATACTTAATTCGCAACTTTTTTAAGATTTTTGTACATCATTTTATTTTTTAATGAAGCTATTTTTAACTAATTATGAATAGCATAATCATTAATAATTAGTAAAAAAAAAGTACCCGACTAATAAGTAAAATAATTATTTAACGGTGGGATTCTTACGTTTGTTCCAGATACACTCATTTTGCTGTATTTCAATGATGAATTGCTCGGTATCCAACTTCATTTTTTTAATATAAAACAATGTTTATAGACTGATTATATTAAATAAGTAAAATTGACCTAATGAAGATCATCAATTAAAATACAAATGAGTGATAAATATTAACGTCTATGTTACGAACGAATCTGATCGAAGGAAATAATACGAATGGCAAATCAGCGACCGCGCGCGGCTGAACGCGGCTCCGCGTGTAAGCGCTATCGGTAATACGCAACAACACTTCAGCTGGCGGACGACCGCCTCGAATACTGAACATGCGCGGTCGTTGGCGGTCGTTCGCGTCCGTAAGCGGCCAGGCTTCTCTCGTGTGAATGAACGTTTCTTAATATGGATGTATGTATTGAAGTTTTGGGCGGTTTTCAGACGCGGACAAAAACCGCAACCACGCGCGGCTGAACCGCTCCGTGTGAACGCAGCCGTTTCACACCGAGTATGAAGACAAAAATAATCGCAATATTGTGTACCGTAGCCCCCCGTATTCAAAATGACAGTATTCGTTACCGACCGTAATGTTTCATTATTTTACATTCTTTCGAATGTTTTGACGACAGTGATTTATAGAAAATTGTTGTTCTTCTTGTGTAGGCTAGAGTGCTGGACGGATAATATAAAAACTATCAATACTATGAAAACAGCAAGACCCGAATTCCGAAATCTTATCTATACGCGGGGAAAATTACGTACTATTATAGTCTAAACTCTAAACCGTGATCGTTACAATGATACAGTGCTTTTGTTTGAGACAGGTATTGATTTCAGGCGCGTTTACTAGACTCCCCCATGAAATTTGAAGAAAATGTATGTTTATGTTTTTATACAACAATCAGCGGTTTTTTTCCAAGACTCGGTAAAATTTAATTTTTTTTAAGCGTGATGCCTTTTTTAAGAAATATAATTTATATATATATATATATATATATATATATATAAATAGGTGGTTGATTTCCATGAAACAAAGATTCTTCTAAACTATAATCGATTCCACTCCAACCCTCCACATTTAATTTAATAATAACATCATAGCTTATATCTAATTATAATTATGTTCCTGCGCTACCTACGAACAACATATCTTTTGTATTAAGAGTTGAGCACAGATGAAACCAGAAATTTCTATTAGACACCACCAGAAGTTTTACACAAGATCAAATTTTATTTTAAGAACAGTGGTGGGTACGGAAAATACCAGTTCCCTCTTTATTAAACTCGGATCAAAAATTTAAAATTTCTTATATTTATTATTCTACGAATTGTCTGAATATTGGACGTCAGTGGTCAGTTTCTCTGTTGTCTCTAAGATTTAGGTAGTAAGACCTACCCAGGCACTGGGCTTAAACAAAGATCCATCGTATTTCATTTTATTCTCTGTTTCTATAAAAGGTAAATTGTAAATTTAAATACAACGTTCATGTTACTTGTTTGTAGATTTTAAGTCTGACATCAAACTAGGCAATGGATTTCCTAGTTAACCTGCGCCCGTGTTTCGTCATTGGTCCAAGTTATAACTTAACGTAATTTTGTCAGCTTTTATGATCTTAATCGACTAAAATATACACCAAAACCACCAAAAATTGTGTTTCGATAAATTCTAATCAATAAAAATACGAACAAATTACTGTTTGCAGTGTGTGCCATTGACAGACAAACAGTTTTTACGATTGATCTCAATCTCCTAGAATAACTTCGGTAATTTTTTGATATTACAACTTGATAAAAAAAATGATTACTTTTTTCCGATTTCAAATCTTTTCCCTAGCAGCAATGAGGACCGGTGACGTGAAGCCTGGTCGGTCGCACCCTTTGCACAACCCTTCGGTCTGCACTATTGATCCGTACATTTTATAACATAATTCAGTGATGTCGTTAATAGAAGAATAATAACAATGGCAATTTATCATTTGAATTTGGTATTCAATGTGCTTGATGTATCCGTAATAGTATATATAAGAATAATTGTTTATTGGTGTTGTGTGCTTCAATTTTATGAAAAAATACGTACTAAATACGAAATCTCGAAGAGAATTTATTATTTTATACAATATCAGTGATTTCACTATTAATGACTAATTTAATTAATGATTAACCGAAAATTATTTCATCGAAATAATATGATTACTACCAATAGTTACATATCACAGCATAGTTGATTGACGAATTCCCATGAATTATGCGTAATGCAAATGTATGGAATCATAAGATTCAAGGAAAATTAATTTTTATACACACTATTATGCTCGTATACATAAAAAGTGTTCATTTAAACAAATATTAAAAACAAATTTTTCATGTCATCATAATTCATTACTGTTAAATTATAATACACTCTGATAATGTAATTTAATTTTATATATTTTTCTATATTATTGTCTATAATTATTTTAATATGCTAGTGTTATATTTATTTATTTTAAGTAAATATTGAATCAATTTTAATATTTATAGTCATAAGTTATCTTGTGACTGTATATAGTAATCATGAATTCAATTTTCTGTATTTTACGGCCTTGTCGGAAATACGCACAATCTTTTAGAGCAGTAATGTAACATAAATGTTTAGGAGAATTGAATTGGTGTACTATACAGGTAGAATCTAATTATATAAATACAAATTACATTATGCATTATAGTATATTCATTGTGCTGTAAGATGCGTATATCATTGGATCTTATAATAAATATTTAGGAATTTGACCTTGAAAGGCGAAAGATGAAAAATTGATTTTCAGTATACAACAAGCTTAGATTTCATTAGAAATTAACACTTTCATTTTCACTAAAAACCTCAGAGTCCGATAAAAATTCTTAATGAGTAAGAAAATGTTTTTTTGTCTAATTAGCCAATTAATTTTTAACTCACGAACGTTCTGGATTGTAATCTTTAATGTATACATTTTTTTAAAATTGAAACATCCTTTTTGTATTTCCGGTGTGACTGATTATTTCTAGCTGCCTAGGCTATGAAACTACAAGGCACAATTATGTTTATGGTATTCACTAGTAATTGTTATTATTATTATCAAACATATCTAGGTCAAAGCTCGAGGCACTCTTGTTGCCGCCTTGCCAGCATTCAGCAACATATAATTGTAACAAATAATGTGCTGTGATACATACGAAAGCATATAGGTAGAGATTTTTAATCGACATAACTTCAATATTGTCGTAAGTTTTGTTGAAATATATACGAAATTATGATAAATTTTCCTGTTATGCTTATTACTTTTTGTAATTAGTAAATATTTATTTATATACGATGTACCTAGAAAAATTTAAGAAAACTCATTAAATGTTGTAATATTGTAATATTTACAATTTAGCCATGAATATAATATTTTGATATTAATTTAATTGACAAGTTTCAACAACAATATAAGAATTATTATAATGAGTAGATTGTAATCTTCTGGAGATTTCTTTTTTATGAGAAAGGGAATGAGTTTTTATAATAATTATCAAAAATGTAATTATAAATAATCAAATTATTGCAGTGTAGATATGTTTGCACCACAAAATTAAAAACTTCAGGGCATCATTTGGAAAACATTTTCACCAAAGGCTGCCATATGTTTATACTGTTGAAGTGTTGAACCTTTTTTTTGGTTTCTTAGTGAAACTAGCAATTTATTGGTTTTATCTAAGTTTTTTGTTGATTTACAATCTCTGAAATGGCATTTACAATTATTTATAATTAATTTACAATTGTTTACAATTTATTTGAAAAAAATTGGGCCAAGTAGGGGAGACCAACCGGAAAGTCGCAAACAAATGTTATAACTAGGGCGCGGATTTTTATGTAATAAAAAAGTCAAAATATTTAAATATTTATGTTGTTATTTTTGCCAAAATATGTATTAAAATCACGAAATATTTAACAACAATAGATAATATAACTAATATAGATTATATAACAATAGATATATCATTTATAACATTATTTTTTTGTAATTTAATTTATTCATCTTCATTGCAGTCGTCTTTGGAACAATTTGAAACAACGTACATTTGGAGATTTTCAATTTTAAATGTGCGGCGGTTAGGTCTTAAAATTGATTTGTATCGGCTGAAAGAGGTTAATGGGGTATATTTCATATTTGATATATCAGATGGTGCAAATTCAATATCAATATATATTGATGGGTTTTCATTTGTATTCAGAAGAATATTTCTAATAGTTTTTATGTTTTGTAAACCAACATTTTTAGCTAGTACGTCATTTAATTAATTTTTTATTATCACTCCAGATTCTCCTTGGACTTCATTTAGTGTATTTGCTGCATTTTCCACAGTTGCTAGGCTTTCAATTATTGTGAGATTCGATGTTTCTTATTTTTTTATGACTTCAACCAAAAAACAAAAATTTGCTAAATTATTTTTCCGCTCGCTATTTTGCATAATAAAATTTCCAATATGAAGAAATGGTTATTTTTAACATTTCTGGAAATTTAATAAGTACCTACATTTATTAAATATGAAATATTTGCAAAATATATACTTATTAGTAAAACTATTTAAAAATATGTATTTACATCCAAATATGTGAAAATATGTAACATAAAAAAGTGTCATTTTATTCAGGGTGTTATGAAACGTACTTAATTTTAATCAGAACGAAGATATCTGCATTCAATAAAAATATGTATTTACATAAAAATCCGCGCCCTAGTTATAACTTATAACCATTAGAATATGAAATGTAGACGAGATTGGGTACTACTATTGGGAATTTTGAATACACAATATTATTATGATTATTTCAAAAAACTTATTTGGCTGTTATTCTATATAAATAGTAATCGTAGTGGGTCGAAACATTTACTGAGTACTTACCTATATTAGTATTTAATAAACGTTTTTTATTTTTAAAAACAATCTTTTTCATTTGCAAATGTTAGAACATTAAAAGTTCAATCTACGGTATTACGAAATTTGGTCTACTACCATATCGATCGTTAGAAGAATTACCCGATTTCTTTCCCTCGGAATCGTTGTTATGAGAGAAATGAACAATAATACATTGGTTTCAAGTTCAAAATAAGACTAATACAGGCTACAGTAATATCATTCACCCATCCTTGATTTACCCGACCTTATAATCTCACTCAACCTAGGGGGGGTTTTGCCCATAAAAAGAAAACTGTATTCATATATTTTATTTTATTTTTAGTCACCATGGTGACAAATTAGTGTAACTTATATTATATTATTGTATAATGAAATTCACCTTTTTTAATCAAACATGTTTTTAAAAATCCCGTTGGTATATTTTGCTGAATATATTACTTAAGTACTCTTTGCCTATTAATTATTATAGATATATCTGTACATACATTTACATATTACATTATCTTTGGAAGGGGCCAGGACACATAATTATATTATATTAGTTTTAACTATAATTTACAATTCTCAATCATCCATCCGTTGTAATAAACTCAGATATAAGACGGATATTTATTGATTATTTATAGAATATAATATACGAGTATATTATGGCTTTTTACTAAACATTAAAACATTAATAATATTATATATAGTAGATACACTTTTACAGATTATTTATATTTCAGGTATGTTGGAAAAGTTTATACACTCGAATACACCAAAACAATAATAAATTATAAATACGTTGATCTTATGTAGGCGCTTCTGGTGTAAAATTCTAGAAATTGTTGACTCAAAAAATTTTTTTTTATTAATTATTTTAATATTTCCTTAACATACATTTAACCTGGTGAGTGATAATAATTGCTGAAACAACTTACAGTTATACAACTTATTTGATTGAGATAATTTAAAATATTTCCTCCATTGTTTCATATGTAGTTTGGAATTTTGATCATAAATCATGCGGTTGTTCAGTGTTCACAAAGACAATTTTAATAGCTAAATACACACACACACACATTGTGCGTTCAAGTAATGATATGTAAGTTTTACTTGTTATACCAAAAATAGAATAAATAAATAAGAAATCTATATCATTGTTAGTATTAACATTTTGTATTTTACAAAATATATTACAAACATTTTATGTCTCCTTCGATGACTTACATTTTAGTATTTAAACCAATGTTTCGAGGTATAAATGCAAATAATTAATAATAGAAGCATAGCTTATAAATTAAACTGCAAGCTTATAAATTTAAGATTTGAACATGATATTACAAGTTGTAAATAAATGTGTAGTCTGTTATAAGGGAATATTATAGTACAGAATCAGCTGCGATGAACGAATACGGAATTATACGGAAGCAAAATGAATAAATGGGATAAAAGCATCCCACCAAATCATCACCCTCACTTCGACCCACTATTCTTGTACTGCCTTTACCAATATCGAGGGTTCTCAGTTAGGGGACATTATCCCTTTTGCTCAACTACTTTAAATAAGATATAATTAATTATACGAGAATACATTTTTAATTGCAAAAAATAATTTGCCTAATACATTTTGTAGTTCACATATTTAATTGAAACGTTTGCAGTAAGTGTTATACTTGCATGATACGCATATATATTTATTGGTAGAAGTATTTGTTGTACCTACTCGGAATTTAATTCTCAACAGATTCCGAACATACTTCGAATTGAGTTTCTGCATAAATGAACAGTAGGTAGTATAGTCTTGAAGAATTTTGAACCAATTCATTTAAAATAATTTGCGGACGAATAATAAAGTATTTAAATGTCAATGAACCTGAAAAAAATGCACCTAAGGAATAATTCACATAGAATAAGTTAACCACAAAAATGTATAAAACACAATCAAGGTTATTTCACAAAAACACCTGTTATAAGTAGAGAATGTTTTCAACATTCCAAACGATTTCTTTTTAAATCTCATCCAAGGTTCTAATTTGAAAATTATAAATATTTATTCTTTGAACGTACATAGCTGTGTTCTAATAACCATTATATAATATAGGCATACAACTCAACGAGTGCTTGACGTTTGAAAACGCGCATCTTTAAAATATAAATATCGGAAGGGCCAACAGGGCGACAGCGTGACTCAATGCCGGATTCTAAAGGGGAACGACCCTTATTTATTATCGAACATTAGTTGCAGACCGTGGCTGCATGTGGGGATGATCGTTTGAGCCATATAGCCGAATTCGGAACACGTGGTACACTTATGAGCACTTCCCGCTGTGTATTATATGCATTTATACATTCAAATTTAAAATATTGTAATATTGTACAGCGTCTGCGTTTGCTTCCTGGAAATGTTATTGATTTTTATTTAACGCAAGATTTATTATCTCAATAGACAAAGACGCAGAGGCGAATACAGAGTGTGCCACCGTGATTTACACAGAGCAATATCTCTTGTATTTATAGAGATATTCAAATTCTGTTTATTTTTATGAGTATCCTTTGGAATTTGGCAAAGGCAAGTTTTTGACGAAAGTTTAGTAAATATAAGTGTAGTACTAAAGAAGTTAAAAAATTAACTTTTATAAATTTCTAAGAAATCAATTTTATAGAACTTATTTTTCTGAAAACGTTGGAAGGTTCAACTTTCAGTTTTCATTAACTTCTTGATTTTTAATCATTTTTCTAGTTTACAAGAAAATATTGAGTGCTATTTACAACATTTTAAATAGTTCATAAATTATGAAATAAATAGTTAATGTTTATTTTGTCCATGGATGCTCATAAAAAAAAAACAGAATTTGATTATCTTTATTGACACGGGGGATATCGTTTTGTGTAAATCCCGGTGAACACCCTGTATAGGTTTTTAAAAAAGAATGTACACAAATCATTATATATTCGAATACTTTATCATCATTCTCATATACTAATCAGGCGTCGTCGTCCTAAATAATAAATGCACGGATAAACACTGCGGTCTCACAATGTGAGCAAAACATTTTTGGTTATATGAATATCAATAGTGTGATGTATGAATGCGTAAAATAACCATCACACTTGTTCAATACGCTTCATCTTGAAAACGACGACTCGAGGAGTAAATCGATACAATGTCGCCGAAAACCGTATGTAACGTGAGGACAGTACACCATATAGTTTCGGTGCAGATATAGTAACCAAAAAAATGAAAATAAAAAAATTGCGTTTACATGTTTTAAGTTATGTGAAGACAAATTATTTCCTTTCGCGCCGTTTTTAAAATTGTCAAACTTTCAGTAGTACATAATGGTAATTAGCAATTTGTTAGTAAATGTTATTTGTAACTGAACATATTTGAACAGTATTTGTGATATGAGTCTTGTTCGAAGTGCAATTATTCGTTACTGTAAATTGCTTCCGGCATTTTCGGTTAGACGCCCAAAGTCATAATGGAGCGATAAGTAGGACCTGCAGGATACTGCGAAAAAGATTTCCGACGGGGAGAATCATTTTATTACAGTCTAAAACCTTAGGTAAATCGTAGGTAAAAAAGACAAGATTGGGTTGGTTTTTTTGTATTTTAAATTTCTAGATGGCAACAATTTCTGATTATTTAAGTTCACTAATTATATTTATAGCTCCCTTGGTATTTGAGATGTATATTGACCAAGTAGAAATCAAATAATATAAAAGAGAAATTAAAATTTTACCAGATCGAAATAAAATTCTATAATGTTACTATGGATACACTCATATTATACACTATACTTTATTTATAAGCAGTTTAATATATATAGTTGAATATGTTTATTATAAAAGTTTTTAATTTAACGATTGAATTACTTAAAATAAAGTTGTTATACTAGTTTGATACAAACAATCATTTTTAAATTACGAGTATATAGCTTAATTTGTAAACATTTGTTTTATGATTTCTCAAATATTAAATTATTTGTTATGAGAATTAAAAATAAGTAAGATTCATACGCAATTGAAATATAAATAATAACTCTTTTAAAAATGCCCCGAAAATTGAAAACTACTCTCAAATTACGCATATACTCGTATATCTAAAAATAAAGTGCAACAATTAAATTAATCGTTTTTAATGCTTTATTTATTTTTTGTGACATTTAATTAAAATACGAGCAAAAATTCTTAACAATCGTCTGGATCGTGATTTAATAAGGAAATTCCAAAGTAAAAACTTCGTAAAAAAAAGTCTAAGCAATGCAAACAAATGCAAAATTGAAAAATTGTTGTGTAAAACGACTTTTGGGCGAATCCTTAACTTGTAGTTTCTAGCAGCTTAAAATTCACATATACATATGTGTTGCCTATTCAATGTTTATTTTATGGTGTCAAATAAAATCAAAATATCTAAGTTTCATAAAATTTATTAAAAGAAAATTGTGTTATTTTGTTCTTTATTTTGTCAATTAATATTATTTATATTAAAACAGTTTATTTTCAAAACACTTAATAAACGAATTTCATGTTTTTTAATTACTCGGGAATGACTATAGTTTTAATATATGTTTTCTGACATTTTGACTCAGAGTACTTGAAAGATTACATAATTATACAGAGTATTTTTGAAATGGTTAAGGCAACTAGCATACTCTCTGAAGCTGTCCGACATAGAATTGTTTTCCTTCAAAACCTAGGTTGTACCTAATTATCTTTAGTACATTATTTTAAATGTACAAATGAACACTCGTGATATTGCTTGCAAAATTATCATTTGAATCAATATGCGACATCGATTTTATACTTGTTGCACATTTTCACGCCAGAGTCGCCAGAATCAAAAAATGTAGTAGGAGTGTATGACATATCGATTTGTATGAGAACCGTGCAAGATAAACTGTGATAAAATGTATTTATTTTTTCGTCATTCAAGATATTTGATTAATTAATATTGTTTTTATATCGTAAAATAATCATAATCAAACACATTTGAATTATAAATTAATTTTTTTCTACAAAAACTGTTAAATGTGACCTCTGTTAAATTCTAATGCACTTTTCCATACGTCAATGTAATGAGCTCTAAGTTTTTCAAACAAATTTGGTATTTGATGAATAAAATTAGCTACATTATTAATCACCATCAAAAGTTCATCTCTATCAATTATTTCCGTAGCATAAATTTGTGCCTTCAACTTATACATTATATAAAAGTTAATCAATAGGTTGAATGTGCAAGTGCTGTTACATGTCTTAACAATCTACTGTGAATGTGAACATGCATAATTTAGAAATACTCAAGTACCTACCTCTATTGTTTTCAGAAAGTAATGCCTTTTGATAATAACAAATCAGTGTAAAACCAATATATTGTTCCTATTATAATGTAAGCATTGTTAAAAATGAAGTATTTTTGATTTTAAAAATCTAAAAATGTAAACAAGGATGATACAGTCTGTTGCACAGATGTAAATTATTTTAAAAATAACTGAAATCAAACAATGTGAATATTTTTGAAAAAAAAAGTTTAGATAACTAGATGAGTAATTATTATAGTTAATAAACAAAATAAATGGGTATTGCGTAGGTAGGTACCTACATTTTAGATTTTATTTATTTATTAGTAATAGCTTTCCGAGAATATTTCAAATAGTAATCCTTAATTAAATTATTTTTGAGCTTAACTCACTTCACTCAACTCCAAATTCAAAAGAAATAGACAATAGTGGAACTATTGAAAACAGTTACATACTAAATACAATATTTTATTTTAGAATATATATACGGGCTAAGCCCTTTTGATAGTTAAAAAATAAGGATATTATAGTATTATATTTTACGGTTCAATGATATTTGAGTTTTCAGAAAAAAATAGTTCTCTATTGTATATGTTGAGTAAAACATTTTCATTATAAATTTGAACTTAAATAAAAGCAAAATTAACCAATTCATTAACACTACAGCCGTTTATCAACCATTGACAATAAATTGTAGTTTTAAATGCGATTGATATTAATGTACCAAATCCAGAAAGCGTTTCATAATTGATTAATGTCAGTATTGTACTTCTTAGTGACAACAAAGTCAATTTTAAAATTGATATCCCTTTTTAAGACATTAAGTATCCATATATACAAATATATATGTATATATGGTCACATTTTGACTTTACTTGAATACATTTAATAAATACCTATGTATTACTTGTTCTGATAGTTATATTATACTCTGTTTCATGAGAGATCATGCCCCGTCTCTGCGCATACCCCACCAAATTCTTGCGTTTGCCACAGCTATGACTATAGTCTGTGAAATTTGGATGCATGGAAGGGATACGCTGGCCCAGGCGGTCAGACTTATTTCATTCCACAAGCACAGAACCCGGCATGATCTCTCGAGGGACAGAGTATATAAGTATTACTATTTCAAGGAAGAAAGAATACATACATTGAAAAAACATGTATATGTATATAATACAAAAACAATATCGTTTTTAATCATGATTTTATTTCCACAACTAATACTCTTTTATAATTTTAAGTATTGTCTTTTTATTATAAAAAATCAATTTAAAATATACACATAGCTGCAACTTAATTGTTTTTATTTTTATATTAAAAGTGTTTTCATGTTAAGATGATAATTTATTGATAAATTAGATAAAAATAATAAAATATAAATGGATAGGTTAACGATAAGGTTTATGACATGATAATAATTTTAAGTGACGGTATAAACAATTAGCTTTTAGAATTAAAAAATAAAATAAAAATCACGTTGTATAGTAGTTTAGAATCAATAACAAAATGCCCAATAAATAACACAATTCCATACTCTATGAACATATATTTAATTGTATCAAAATTTGATACACATTACACAATAAAATTAAGACTTTAGGAAAAGCGGGTAAATTATTTAATATCATATAAAAAACAGTCATTTTAATATTGTTTTTTAAAATACACAATTAACAGAAAAAAATAAAACATTGTAAATAAATGATGTTTCATGAGTTTATTTATATAGATGTGAATAAAAACCCTATAGGTCAAACAAAACTTAAATATTACTTTCCTCATACATAATTACCCTAATAAATAGTCAATCTTTAAGCAATTTTTTTTATAATTTTTTTTTAATATCAATTTCATTAACCATATGAATACTAATTAACCAGACACGCGTGATTTATTTATATATACATATATATGTCATTGAATATTGACAAGACATAATTTAGTTATGTATTTAAATTTCTAAAAACATCTACAAAGTTTTTACATTCACGAAAATTGAGGTAATAAATCGTAATTTATTGTTTAATATCTGATATTTAAACTCCCTAGAAAAAAATCACTTAAAACAAATTAGGTATTTATAAATATAAACATTATTCTATACAGTTTCTTTACAAATATATTTGTATAAATTATGGACGATTGGGTTTTAATGTATTTGTTAACGGTTCAGAGTTGTTATTTATTGTATAAATAAGAAAAAAAAATGATACAGATAAGACCCTAGGTCATGATTCTAATGTCAAAATATTCAAAAAGTTCGTCTGTATGCATGACCCATATTATTATTTAATATTGCACCCTAAAGTATAACTGACCATATTTATTGTAAATTGTATTCATATATGCATAAATATATATATATATATATATATATATATATATTTATAGATATTACATAGTAAAATGTAAAACACTGGTGGGGAGTATTATTTATATCACATTATTGATGTCCTCAGGAGCAGTTCTTCAAACAACGACTTGTTCAGGAGGTAATGGAGGATCTGCAGGAGGATCTTGTGGACCAACACTCTGGGTTTCTGATTTAGCAGACCATTGTGTCCCTGATTTAGATTTATCATAAGGCACAGAACGGCCAGCCCTACGTCTTTCACGTTTTTCTTCCATAATCAAACGTAACCGTTCCATTTTTCCACGGGTAGCTGCATTTTCTTTGGTCTCATTTTCTGAAAAATAAAACCGTATAAATTATTATTAGGCATGTTATGTGAAATTTTATAAGATTTCTTACCAGTGTTATCAGAAGCAGCAGACGTTTGAGCAGACACACTATTAGCGGTGGTAAATGGTGCAGCAGCTTGAGCAGCCGAAGCAGTAGGAGGAAGTGTGGTAGCTGTGCAAACAGCTGGAGTACCAGATCTAGCAGCAGCTCGATACTGTGGTGTTGCACATAGTAAATCATTAAGTATATGTATGATGGTACTTATGTCACGTTTTGGACGTCCAAAACGATCTTGCAAAGCTGGATTTAAGGTACCTGTAGTGAAAAAATCAAGGAATCATAATTTTTACACAAAATTACACTAAAAAATTTTTTTTTTTGGAATGATGTTTTACAAAAATTGTTTGTTGCAACCCATTAAGTTAATAGCAGACATATGTAATTTTATGTTTTCAGCCAAGAAGCCTTAGGCTAACTTAGCAGTAGGAAACCATGGAAGAGATTCATAAAGCCTTAGAAAGGATTTTAAAATGAACATGAAGTTTACCAGAAAATGTTCCAGAGTAAACGCCTTTGCCGTGATGTTGCATGCTCTCAATTATTGCACCTGGTCTTCGTTTAAATCCAATGTGCATCTAAAAAAAAAAATAATTACATACATTATAAGTAAACAAATACTTTATTTTGGATATATCTTAATGTGCATTCTATAAGTTATGAATTTGAAAACAACATTTATAATAAACCTAAAGGATTTACGTACCTAACGTCGACTTTTAATAGTAAATAATTTACATTAGTTTCAAATAATTAAGAAAAAAAATTACAAATATTGTACTTATTTTATAAGTATATATTAGTATTAGTTAATTTTATTCTTAAACTACTTATATATCATGTACAATTGAAAAGCAATTGTTAAGAAAAATAATATTCACTTAAATAATTAATTAACTTAAATAAATATTCACTAAAAGTAAATAAATAAGAATACATGAACAGAGAAGTCAAGAGATTTCCAAGAACGGATACGAAGTTTTGAATAGATTTATACTGAGTAAATGTTGGTCGTAAGCTATACATAATCTACCTATGTACAATCATAGCCATCCCAAGAGGGGGGCAATTGGGGCAAGAGCCCTAGGGCGTCCAAAGTATTATGAACTTCATGGGCGTCATAAAAATGAATATATTAAAAGAAAAATTTGGCGTTTTTTTTTTTTATTTATTAATACTTTATTTTACAGATAATTGTACTTAAGTTATATATATCATTACTACTAGATACTAAGTAGATTTCTATATCTGTTTAAGTTGTATATAATATATACAACTTAAACAGATATTATGTAATTGTCGAGCTTATTATATAATAAAAGCCCTTTTTAAAAAAAAAAAAGTTATATATAACTTGATTTCATATTATGAGTTATGACAAATATTATATGTGAAGAGTGATAACTATTATTACCCATATATATATATATATATGTATATGTATATGTATATTATTACAATCAACTCATATTTAATTTTACCCAATTCTAAAAATAATACAAATTCGACTCAATTCGGTAAATATACATTGTTTGTCGTGGCAATGTTGTGCATGTCACAGTCGCAGAAACGCATTTATTTACAGGCGTAAATAAGCAGTGTACTGTAGTAGACACGATTTGTGGGTTTCTTTGCGACGCTGTTATTGCGGGTGCCGCGCGTTTTCTCGGGTAACACACTTGTGTCCAAACTTGAAATTGACGTACGATAAAAAAATAAAATACAATATACTAAACTCACAAAAATAGTAGTTTATTGTTAAGGACGTTGCTGCATACGGAGAAGAACAAAACATGTTTTTAATATATGCAGGCGGTGCGCAAGCGTTGTCGGATTCCCATTTGCCCGTAATCCTCCGCGCATTTTCTGTGGAAGATGCCAGAAAAAAGCGAAGAAAAATGTTTTTTTATGAAGATACTGAAGGTGAAGTACTATATTCTAGTAAATGCAAGATGAAAAATGAAACATTTATTCCGATCATGGAAGCATTGATCACACAACTCAAGAAAAGCAATGTGGTATGTACAGAATTATACAATAACTTTGGTTTTTGAAGTGAAATTGAAAGTCAAATGATTTAAGAAAACAAGCATTAGAACTAGTCAGCATGTAACCTGAAGATTTAGGAACAGAATTTGTCGAGGAAATTATTCAATTAAAAAAACATATTTCAAATTTATCAAAAGACATGAAAAACATGCAAGGCATAAATACCTTAATACTCCATCTCTTAATATGACCTTTCCTTATGTCGAAATTCCACTTAAAATTTTTTTGTTTGTATGCCATGCTTTAACGCGAGTGGCAAAAGATCGTTCTCTGTACTTAAAAGAGTTAAAAATTATTTACGGTCATCTTTGGCACATGAAAAAACATCAGCATTATCTATTTTAATTATTGAAGATGAAATTTGTCCGAAACATTCATTAATTGGACTGACATTGTTAAAAAGTTTGCAAAACTCAAAGCTAGGAAAAATTCCTTTATTTTATGATTATAATTATTATTATTACTTTGATTATTTATTATTATAATTAAATAATGTTGTTAATTTATTTAATCCCATTCTTAATAGGTACATATAATAATTTATACATAGCGAAAATATTTGGAGGGGGTGATCCCCAAATTGCGTTTATGGGGGGGGGCGTAAAATATTGTTGCCCTAGGGCGTCATTGGTGGTCAGGACGGCATTTTGTACAATAGTCAAAACTTGAATATTAATTCTACAGTCATCATGTTTGCGTCAGGATAATCAAACCTAAACCATTTGTCTCTATTGTCCATACAGTATTTTACGTAATTCAGATTCACAAGACTTCGGGTTGCCTCGAACGGTTTATAAAACATGAACATTTTTCAGTAGCATCAAATTTTTCCTACATTATACAGACATACATTGTTTACGAACGATCGAGAAACGATTTGTAAAAACCAGATGGATTTCTATACGGTTACGTGATATGTGTTTGAGTTGCTAATTTATTCGAACGACTCGGAGAACACGATCTGTGCAAAGACCCGCATACATGTGACAACACGATATAATAATAATCGATCATTACATAAAGAACACAACGAAAAACGACAACGACGGCCAGTGGTGGGCGGGCTTTCTGCGTAAATGTACAGAAGAAGAACGGTTCCCGGGCAACGATCCTGCACGCTTCCGCCCGGTGGAAAACACACGGTTAGCGGGGGCTGAGAGAGCCGACGGAAAACGCACATATAGGATATTTACACGTTGTGCTGGTATTAAAATCGTTTTTTAAATATTAATATTTCGCACGCCGAGTCGGTGGTGGGGGAGGTAAAAAAGCAACGACCTGCCTCAAAATTGGCAGACGTTCAACGCGCGCGGCGCCGGTCATCGATGCACAACGCGACGCGGGGTGGTAGCGGCGGCGGAGGCAGCCCAGGACGGCTGCTGCGGCAACCGGCCTACAACAGCGGAGCAGGAACACACGGCGGCCGCGGCGCGGCGAGAGCGAGCGAGAGAGAGTGATCAATACGGTCGTGAGGGGTGCGGTGTCGGCCGCCGCTGCCGCCCTGCGAAAGACCGAATCGATTGCAGTGCGGCAACCGCTGCCGCCGCCGACACGCCCGGCACACGTCCGAAAAACAGGAGGGGGGTGAAAAAAAAAGGAGAGAAACGCTCCTCCTCTGCTGCTGCTGCTGCCGCCGCCGGGCGCGCAACCCTTGACGACGAGTTTTCGGTCTCCGGGTAAACAACGAGCGCGCACACCGAGTGCACACAGCGAGGGCATACATTACTACGCACGCACGCACGCACGTTAGGGACGACTCGAATATAGGTGTACACGTGTACGCGTGCGAGTGCGTGCGACGACGTTTAATACGTGGACGTGTGGGTGTCGATCACCCCGCGCGCCCGCCCCACGAGCTCCCACTACGTTTCGTGTGACGTGCAAGGGTCGGCGAGCGGCGCGTGGGAGTGTACACAATAATGTGAATGTGAATGTACATTATTATTATTATTATTATGTGTGCGCGGAGGAGGTGGTGAAGAGACGCGGGCGCGCGCGCGTGGCCGAGAACCGTGAACCACGGGCATACTCGTGTATTTTACATGTACGCGGTACGACGACGGTCCGTATGCCGGTGCTACTAATAAATGCAGCCAGTGGCGATAGTATGGTGCGTAATATACCAACGCTGCGCGGTCGGGTTATTTCTAAAAAAAATCGTATTTATTTTATCGTGCAACACCGCCGACGGACGGGACATGAACAAATATAAACCAGCATTTCCTCGGGTAGGGGACCCCCCTCACGCGTACACACACACAAATACGAACACACGCGCGCGCGTTATGACCGCTGTTCAGATAACGTTAAAATATTATTAAACCATATCTGTGACAAAAAAATATTACAAACACGTATATACATTATACGCGCGTAAGAGAGTGTAGACAATGTAGAATGCTGACGTCGTCGTGTTCGCCTACTGACCGCGGTTCACAGACGAATATCCAGTGTTCGTACTCACGCGTAATACGTATATTATAAATACGGTTTCACTGGAAGAGTCGATTACCATGAGAAGGGCGTGTTAGTCAAAAACATACGTTTCAGATATGACGAACCGTTAAAAATATTATTTTTCTCGTTGCACACGGATTTAGTGTAACTGCTGTGAGATGTTCGACGAGTTGTCGGTTACGGTTAAGAACCAGATGGTTTCCTGAAGAAGTTAACCTTATTAAACTATAATTTTCAAAACTCGTTTTGGTCTTATATTATACAGGTGTTTTAAAATACATTTTAGCGAATACGACAATGACCCGGAGTTGTAAAATAATATCTATTAGTTGGTTACGAGATGTAACTGTCCAAGTGAAAGTGATACCAAACTGCAAATGATGCCTACAACATTTATAGACACTAAGAATTTTTAAATGGATAATATAATATTACATTTCATTATAGTTTTAAAACAATACGTAAAAATGTGGATCATTATATAAATAATAATTAAATCATATTTTACATACTAACCCTATAATACATTTTATAAAAATGTATATAGTAGTGACTTATTCTTATTATCATAAGTCAATACTTAATCAAGCTTATAACAAATGAATATATTATATAATATTAAAATTATTATATAATTTATTTAATGTTTAATTTTAAAGGTAGTTATAGTTGAGTTATGACTATTGGTCGATGACTGTATTTATTCAACATAAACAATATAAATACATTATATTTAATACTTAAGCATACGTAAAGTTAACACACAACGAATTAAAAATGATTTTATATGTAAGTTCTATACAAAATTTGATATTTGCTCAAGTCTTATACAAATATTGAATATTTCAAATGCAAAATAGTTTGTTTGATATTTGATTAGTGGATTAATCAAAACCATTATTCAACGAATTATATAAGATTACTAACAATAACAAATTTACATCATATTATTTTATGGTAATTAAAATAATAATAATATATCAAACGTTGTCAAAAAATACGATGTTAAGACATCACTGGAGAATTGAATAAATTCCCGAAGAATGAGCAATAAAAGAAATTGTAAAATTTAAAATTCAACAAGTTTTGAAGAAAAATACCAGTCAAAGTGTATAAACAATATAAAATTTAAAAAAAATTATATAAATATTTGTTAGTAGTAAAAAAAATTACCTTGAGAAATTGACATTAGTTAGAAAGTTTATAAATACTTTTTTTTTATTTAAACGTTACACAAATATAAACAGTTAACATAAGGTACTGTTTAGTGTAAGAAATATTTATAATTATACAGTACATTAGTAGGTACCTATAACATTTTGTATGTGAAATAAAAGTAAACACCTGTAAATCAATTAAATGCAAAATTCAGCCAACCATACAAATTTGGAGGAATATTTAATGCCGTTTAAAATAATTTCCGAGAATTGATAAATGTATGTATAAAAGTTATTTTTAAACGAAAAATAGAGTATAATGTAAGCAATATGCATATATTATTCGAGTTACGAGTATAATATATGAGTAATACAATATTGTTAACGATACAACTGTATCATTAACAATTTATTAATACAAAAGTAATTGTACAGCGATAATGAGATAGTAGGAAGGTATTATTTATTTTATTCAGTAATAAATAGTGATAGTACAAAAAAGTTTTTGATACATTACATGTAATTGTAATTATTAACAGTCGATATTTAAAAATTGACCAAAATCAATAATTCGCATTAACTAATAAATTATGTAGGCCATTTTGTAAAATAAAATATTCAGGCCATAAAGAACGACAATCGATAATCGTTAAAATAATATATAATATTATCAATAATGTTGTACATAAAATATTTAAGGTCTGTTATTTAATTTAGGTAATGTCGACTCACCAGATATATTAATTTTCGTATATCTCTGCGATAAGAAATAAATCACATAAACGACGTAGTTATTGTTATTGTTTTTAACCAGTAACGACCCAAATTGAATACATTTCACAAAGTGTTGAAATACAATATCTGGTGCATAATTAATTATGTGAAACAAAGAACACATATTGCGTTTTTTTAAATCATACTTAATGAATATTTGAATATATTTATATATATATCGATCAAATGTTGGTACTTATAATTTAGTGTGGTTTAACTATTGTTTTTAAATATTATTAATTAACTTATAAACCTAGAAAATAAAATATCAAATCTTAAACGAGCTCAAAGCCTAAAATCAAAAGTAAGTAAAATATGTAACGTATGACATAATTATGTTTGTATTTTGTACTTTCATAAATGTAAATAAAAATTAATCAAAATCTATAGACAGAAATACATTGATACAAATAGTATTATTTTATTCTGCCTAAAATTATCCAATCTTAACTGAAACGGCTATAATATTGATATGTTAGTAAAGATTTAGTATACATATTTTTATCAAATGAAAAATATGTTGTTGCGTTCCATCAAAATATAATCAAAGAGCATTAACGTAAACAAGTTCATTATTATATGTAGACGGAATTAAACAAAAACAACAACCAATCATTCTATCATATTATTTTCTGGTCTCACATACGATAGAGCAAAGATTACTTTGATGTGGTTTATGCGTAGGTGTTTGGTCGCACGCGGGGGGATGACAGAAAGACATCGGTGGGGCGACGCCCACTGAACCATTGTCCATTAACAACCCCTTCACACGATGAATAAAACATTTTATGTTTGAGTGAAATTTTTTGTTTTAAGTTCGGGTGTCATCAAAGATAAATGTAAACAATTAAATAGAATTTGATTTTTTTTATAGAAATAAATTCCTAAGTGTGCCCTCGATTATTCTACAGTAGAACATAATCCATTACACTTAACATTTTAATAAACAAAACTAATAAATTCCGAGCAATAAGTCGTTTGCAATTATTAATTATTTAGGTTTAACTTACGCACAACATAAGATATTTTATTCGATATTCATTATTTACGATTGTAATATTTTCGCCATATTCTCTTTTCAACAAATTTTAGTAAAATACGAATAAAAAGAAAATATTAAATAGAAAAGTCAGAATGCTGATGTTTTCGCAATGTGTACATAAATAGGAAATCACAGAAGAGTGGTGAGGGGAAAGTAGTACTCTGCTCAGTACCTATTGATTGCCACCGGCGGTTCGGTCCGCCCTATTTGCCGTAGAGTTTATTTTTTACGCGCCTCTGAGGCCGGCCCCAACAGAATCGACACAGTTACTAGACACCGTTGTCCCGGCGAACTGGAACACCGAGTACCGTAAAACACGGATCTCGTTTACGGTTACGTTTTACGAACCGTCCGCTGGAGGCAACACGGACTCACCGTTGTATAGAGGGAAAGCAGAGTTTTGAGCAAAAATAACGATGTTCAGCCAATTTAAAAGATAAATTAACATATGTTTTTGCCGAGTATAAGGAAAATACGGTATTAACACTGTTATATACATTACAAGTAATAATATTACACTATTTTTTTTATATGATGGTCTTATCGAATTATCGTTTTAATCAATAACGTAGTAATACTTACATTTTTCAGAAAACCGTAAAAATATATCAAACATAACATTATGTCCACAATAAAACAGACAAATTTGACCGTTTAGTGAATTCAACGTAAACAATTTATGGGGAACACTGACATATTGTTAGGGTAAAAAAAGAACGGCATTTAAGTAATCATAGGATAAAGACATATTACATAATTTATACACTAGGATAATAAAACATATTCCATGTATAAAATATAAACACATCAATGGGTCTTATTGTTTTTCGGCGTTTCTAGAAAGCTTCCGCAGAGGGGAAGAGAGGGACAGAGAGAGAGAGAGAGAGAGAGAGAGAGAGAGAGAGCCGATCAATGGAAACAAGGTACGTGTGTGTGAATGTGTGTGTGTATAGCAACGCGAGTACACAACACAAAAGGTCGCATCGGCCGGGGCCTTTGTGATAAGCGACCTCCCGCGTGATCAATATGACGTCGATTTCACAGTGGCGGCCCACCACGGCCCCACAGGGATACCCGGATTCTGCCGGAGCCGTCGCCACGCCACAGCATTTTTGTGCACACATCAATGTTTACTCGTATTCAAATACATGCACACATAAGAATCGTACACAAATATACCAACCAAAAAACGTGATGAGCACCGAAAACAATGTCCGTAAAAAAAGTATACACACCACGACGTATACACAAGATCCTATTTCGTATTATTTCTCTCTTTCTCCACCTCTCTCTCTCTCACTCTCCTCGCTCACACCACACACTCTCTTCTATGCCTAATGTTTATTAATTCGGTCGTGCAAAGAAACTCGGCCGTATTCACCTGGAAT